>CM071852.1:18750942-19950942 GCA_036507275.1 Sicyos edulis
CCAAAAGGGGCTCTAAATGGGCCTTTACCCCAATGCATGTAGTGAAAATAAAAGACATTAAGAAAAATACATTTCGGATTCCAAGTAAAAACAAACATTCAATAACCAAAACATACATTTCTAAAAGCACACTCGATCGAGATTTATTTAAACCATTAAAACAATCCACAAGTACCAATATGTGGAATCCATAAAACGTAAGAAAACATCCTGGGCTCTGTGCGTCTGCCTACATGCATTCAGGAAATAATAAAAGTGAAGAGTCATAATAATTAAAATAAATAATCGTGAGATGACAAGCAGGTTCCATGATCATAGCTCCTCCTTCACCATCCTCGCTCCCGCTTGATTACACGTGGGAAAACCACGAGAATAAGGGTGAGTAACGAATTACCCAGTAAGAATCCCCAACCGGGGTACAATGACGATATACATGATCATCTAGAAGAATGTATGCAAGCTATGAGAACAAACACAGAGCGGAGCACATAGCTAAGTCCACACTTGGACCTCTGATGCCATCTCGTGGTCTTAGTCCGGAAAATACCACAACACACTAAACGCACTATACGGAACAAGTCCCGCCTCGGCTTTGTCTACTCGTCGATACGAAAGGTGCACTTGCTCAAGATCCCGAGGAGCTCTCCATCGGCGCTGTAATGAGCGTAAGCGCACACCGCATGCTACCGCAAACTCACGGGTGCCGGTCTAGTGGCAAGCCGCCAAGGTTCATCACCATGCCTAACTAAATCTCCGGATCGGTGTCACCGACATAGGGGTGTGAGACTCGACACGTGAACTATGTCACCTGTACCACCGCACCGAGGCTAAGGAACCGGTCGAGGTAGGCTTACACCAGAAGCGGTCCTTGCCCTAACGGTGGCAATCAAGGGCTCTGGCCAACACGCCGAGGCGTGTCGATCGCCGGGGGCGAGGCAATGCCAAGTCATCATCCCGACCGTTGGGGCATTTAACATCCGCCACCCTCACCCAAGATTGCGGGGCCTACCGGTTGGGATAGCTAATCCCTCACGGGTCCAAGGATCGGAGAATCGTCTCGAACGTCCTTGCCATAGATGCAAGATACTTTATGCATCGGGCGGATGATTCTATCTACCTCAATTCTAAACCTTAACAATAATAACGATTCAATCAATGCACCCAATACGTGCTCATCGGATACAAAGAACCTAGCATGATACTACTGAAGCAAGAATGGATATCGAACATGCTAGAATAGAACAACCTAGCATGGGCTAACATGAGAAACAATACAAGAGTTCATGCCATCAGAATTCGAACGAGCACCTAGGCTAAACATGCTAGTAAACATACACGAGCATACAAAACAACAATCACAAATATACCGCAGGTCCACACAACCCCTGTAAGAAATCCTTACCTTAGTCAAGACTTTTACACACAAATCCTAAGTCATGCGAACAATCCAGAGCTAGCGAGCGGAACCTAGCAAACCAACAATAATCGCATCTAAAATATCTAAACAACAATAGAATGTTAAGCTCGGCTCGGGGGAACTCACGCGCGCGCGACGACAGAAAGCTTGGGCTGCGGCAAGCCGGCTCGGCAAGGCGGGCGCTGCACGGCAGTGGACACGCTGGTTGCGCGCTGGCACGCAGCACGGACACGCTACTGGCCGCGCAGCCGCACGGCAGCGAGTGGACACGCTACCGCCGCGCTACTGCACGGCAGCGGGGACACAGCGCGCGGCGCGGCGTCTGCGTTCGACGGCGCGCGCGGCGTCGGGCGTCTCGGGCGGCGGCGCGCGAGCAACTCGGCGGGACGCAGGCGGTAACGCGACGTCGAGCGCGAAGGCGATAGGCGCTTCGGCGACCGGCGTCGCGGCGAGCGACGGCCGACGCCACGGCGCCGCGCGAGGACAGATCTGGGCGTCGCGAGCGATCGGCCGGACGAACGGCGATGTGGCTGCCGACAGATCCGCGTGCAAGCGATCGGTGGACGCGCGGGCGCCGGCGAGGACAGATCTGGGCGTCGCGACGACAGGGCTGTCTGTGGATTTTGAGCCGGGCCGATGCGACGAGCTTCGATCTTGGCCTCCCTCACCGGGCCGCACAACACACACACACACAACTCCATTTTTCTTACATTCGCCCAAAGAAAACACCCAAATGAGAAGATGAAGAAGATGAAGACTTACCGGAATGATGATGATCGAACCCAAGGAGATGCAAGGATGAAGAACTCGGCAAGGCTATGGAGATGGAGAGCTTGGCGGCCAAGAGATGTTTTGGAGAATAAGATGGAATAACCTAATTCTATTTCATTTAACCAAATGCACCAAAACTCCAAAATCCAAGGTTAACTAAGATGTGATGCGTAAAGAAAGAGCAACAAGAGCACCTAATGGCTCAATTGGCACACCTCTCTACAAGCTTCCCGGTGAGACCTGGTTCAAACCCAACTGCAAAGACAATTTCCTTTATTTTTACTTTTGCAACAAACCTTGCTCAAAACCAAACCACAAACCCTCCAAAACCTAAAAACCATCCAATAATTTTAGTAGCTTGAAAAGACACAAACGACCATGACGGCCCGACCAAATTACCAAATTACCCCTAGAGCATACCTGGAAGACCGGAAGAAAAACACGGGTCGTTACAATATTCCCTCCTTTTATGACTTTCGTCCCCGAAAGTCCTTAAGATGTAAAATATTTCGGTAAATGCGACCTCATCTCGCCTTCCCGCTCCCAAGTGGCTTCCTCGGACCCCGATTCTTCCACCAACCTTTACTAAACGAATCTCGCGATTACGCAACGTCTTGGTCTCAAAGGCAAGGATCCTCACCGGCTTCTCCTCGAAGTTCAAATCCTCATTCACCGCAGGCTCAAAGTCCACAATGTGCGACGGGTCCGGCACATACCGCTCAACATCGATACATGGAAAACACTATGCACTGCTTGATAGTGACGGAGGTAGGGCTAACTGGTAAGCAACTCGCCAATCCTCTCTAGGATCTCGAACGGACCAACAAAACGGGGACTCAACTTCCTCGCTTACCAAACCTCAAAACACCTCGCACGGAGCAACCTTAAGGAACACATGCCGACCAACCTCAAACTCCAAATCTCGACGCGAACATCTACAGCGTAACTCTTCTCACGCTCTGAAATACACAACATACGAGCTCTAATCTTCTCGCATCGCACCATTGGTCAATCTACATGCTTCGGGACCCAAAACTCGTCTATCACCAACCTCTTCCCAGAACCACGGGGACCGGCTAACGCTTACCATACAATGCCTCGAATGGAGCCATCTCAATCGCCGATCGTAATTATTGTTATAGGCAAACTCCATCAAGTACGAGATCATCGGTCCCAATCACTCGGAAATCCAACACACAAGCCCTCAACATATCCTCGAGAATCGATTCACTCTCTCACCTCACCATCCGTCTGAGGGTGAAAAGTCATCTTTGAAATCGCACTCTGTGCCCAAACCCTTCCTGAGCGCTCTCGTAAACGAGAAAGTGAACCATGAGTCACGATCGGACACAATCCTCACCTGTACACACCATGATAACGGATGATCTGCTCCAAAAGCAGCTGCGCCCACTGCTCCACTCAGTATAAGTGTCTCTACCGGGAATGAAGTGTGCGCTCTTGGTCAAACGGTCGACTATCACCCAAATGCGAGAGAACTTCCTGAGTCCTTGGCAAACCGGATATAAAGTCCATAGAGATCTCTTCCCATTTCCACTTGGGTACACTCGGTGGTCGCAACAAACCTCTGCGGCTTCTCACTGGTGCCTTCACTTGTCGACAAGTGAGACACCGGCCGACAAACTCTGCCACATCTCTCTTCATCCCCATCCACCGAAAGTCCGCTTAAGGTCTCGATACATCTTGGTACCCCGGGGTGCCAAGCAAAAGGGGAATCAGGGGCCTCCGGAGCAACTCTGCTTTCAGAACTCCTGCAGTTGTCCGGAACACACAACCGCCTCTATAAGTCAACCCACCGTCTGTGAATATACAAAGTCAAAGTCACCACAAGACTAACTCACAAACCAATCTCTTAAGTGCGGGTCACCCAACCGTTTTGTCTATAATCCACCAGATCGGCCGTAATGATCCAATCGAGCTACCAGCGGTAACCTCTCCCAACAACATCGCAACCTCGCCCGCTCGAACTCTCTCTCTCGCAACCTGGCTGGAACTCAACAACGCCACAGAGTGCGACGTCTTTTCTCGCTCAAAGCATCGGCCACTACATTGGCTTTACCCGGATGGTACAAAATCTCGCGAGCCATAATCCTTTACCAACTCTAACCATCTCCTCTGCCTCATATTCAACTCCTTACGAGTAAACAGATACTTGAGGCTCGTGATCGGTAAACATCTCAATCCGCTCACCATACGGGTAATGCCTCCAAATCTTCATTGCAAACACCACTGCCGCTAACTCCATATCATGAGTCGGGTAGTTCTCGCTCATACGGCTTGGTGACGGAAGCATAGGCAATGACCTTCCCGTCTTTGCATCAACACACAACCTAATCCAAACTTGGAAGCATCATCAGAGACCACGAAACCACTGTCCCCTCCGGATCGCCAACACCGGTGAAGTCAAACTACGCTTGAGCACAGCAAAGCTCTCATCACACTCTTGTCCCAAACAAACTCGACACCCTTCCTCGTCGACGAGTGAGGGGCGAGGCTAAAGCGAAAAAGTCTCGATGAACCGACCAGTAGTAACTCGCCAAACCTGCAAAAGTGCGAATCTCGGCAATCGAAGTCGGCTTGGCCCATGAACTCACGGCCTCAATCTTCGCGGGGTCCACGGCTATACCATCTCTCGAAACCACGTGGCCTAGGAAGGCCACCGCTCCAACCAGTCACATTTGGAAAACTTCGCATAAAAAGCCGGTTTTCCTCAAAGCCGCCAATACTCGCCTCAAATGCTCTGCATGGTCTTCTTTAGACCTCGAATAAATCGTAATATCGCCAATGAACACGATGACGGAAGCTGTCCAAAAATGATTTGAACACCCTATCCATCATGTCCATGAACGCACTGGGCATTGGTCAATCCAAACGACATAACCACAAACTCATAGTGACCATATCCGGACTGAAAGTCGCCTTAGGAATGTCGGCATCCCCGATCCGCAATCGATGGTAACCGGATCTCGAGATCTATCTTGAGAACACAGAAGCTCCTGCCGATCGAACAAATCATCGATACGGGGCAACGGATACTTATTCTTCATCATCACCTTATTAAGCTCGCGGTAATCAATACATAAGCGCATAGATCCATCCTTCTTTTTCACAAATGTAATCGGTGTTCCCCACGAGGACACACTTGGACGGATGAACCCTCGGTCTAACATCTCCCGCAAATCGAATCTTCGCCTTTAACTCACTGGCGCCATGCGATCACGGAGCCTTCGAGATAGGGAGGGTCCTGCTCGAGCTCAATAATGAAGTCAACCTCTCTCTTTGGGGCAACCCCGGTAACTCCTCGTGAAACACGTCCGCAAACTCCCGCACGACCAAAGACTGATCAATGCAGACAAACGGGGCGCTCTTCCCGCATAACTTGGCTAGATAGCCCCAAGCTCCATGAGCTAGCAAACGACGAGCTTTCACGGTGACACCATCGGCGGGCAAACTCCACCTGGACTCCACGAAACTTAAAGCTAGGCCGACTGGCGCGGCCGAACACTACTTCTTTCCGTGGCAAGGTCAATCAACGCGTGGTTAGCAAAACTAACCACTCCATACCAAGAATCACATCAAAACCGCTCATAGGCGTAACTATGAGCGTGGCCACAAGCAACTCTCCTGGGATATCTCGATCCTACCATCCTTAATCTTATCTCTAGCCAACATACTAACTCCCGAAGGAGTTGCAACAGATAACTCAAAACCTAGAGGCTCTAATCTCAACTTAGCATGCTCAAAGCAAACAACACAGATACAAATGAATGCGTAGAACCGAAATCAAACAAGACAAATGCGCAGTTGATCTAAAACAAGAAGCGCACTCGCCATACAGCGGCATCCGTGACGCTCGGCCTCCCGACGGTTCGTAGCAAACACTGACCGTCTGCTGCTGGTCGAGCCGCCATAGCCGGTGATCACAAAAACGGGCCATGTGACCCTCTCTACCACAACGGAAGCACAATCTAGGTCCAGCCGATAAGCTCCGCGTGGGCTTTCCTAAGTAGCACAAGCGGAAATCGCCTGGTCCTCCTGCTCGCTTGCCGGGCTGAAACGGACCGAGCTCTCCGATCTCTGCTTCAAATCGCCCTTTATGCGCGGCTGCCGCCTCCCGAAAGTCAAACTTCCTCTTACGCCCCCCAATCTGCTGGGACAGACGACAACAGAGCGGCAACAACCCGCTCAGCGAGATACTTCCCATTATAGATCGTGGCTAATCGGGATGACTTTAGCATAAGTGTCGTGGGCCGAGCCCGACATCTGGGAAACACCTGCCTCAATCCAGATATGAACTTCCGAATCTTCACTCTGGGGTGGCAATCAACCGAGGAGCAAAATATCCATACTCGAGAACTTGCGCTCATATTCCTCAATGGAATCGTAACCTCGCTTGTGTTCGGAAGAGCTCCACCATCTTCTCTTGAGCCTCATCACCGATGAACTTTACCTTGAACTCACCAAGAACTCCCAAGTAGCGGGTGGAGACCACTGTCTCTCGCTCAAGGTGGACTCCACCACCATCTCATTGTGCCTCCTAGCACATGAGCCGCACATCTCGGCCTCTCGAATATCGGGGCACACCATGATCGTGAAGGTGTACTCCAAATGGGCAATCCACTGGCCGCCGCTAACGCATCACCGGTGGCATCAAACTTCTCAAGCTTCCACTTCACAAAATCCTTCACCACCTACCCAATTCCTCGGCACCCTCTGCCATATCCGCCTCTGGGCTACTTGCTCCTGTGGAGCCGGAGGTGCTATCGAGCTCTCTTTGAACCAATCGAGTCACCGCTCGATCCGGGCTCGGACTCTTCCCCGCGCAGCGCGCTAACAAGGCACGGGTCTCGCCTCGTCACTCAACATGCGACCATAAAAGCCCTCATGGACTCGGAAACTCTGCTCCAAGAGCGGTCTCCGCGGCGCTCGACGCCTCAACGCCCGCTCTAGGCGTAACAGAGGAGCTGCTGGTGGAATGCCATCGATTGTCGGCTTGGGACGATGTCCTGCGATGTCGATCCGATCCACGATACCTCGACACGCTCTCGAACCTCCTCTCCCTCCTGCGGATCGGATCGCATCTTTGGCGATCTACATCCAAACCAACAACGAATCAAAACTCGCCACACCATTCCACAACACCAAACAAGGCATACACTAGATGATAGGTATTGTAAATTCTTAACCCTTTTCCTTTCTAAAACAATAAATCTAGGCGCACTGATGACCACTGGAGGCTGATGATCATGGAAAACGACCTACAACAAAGGTCACTACAGAATCTATGACTCACGAGCTCGATACCAATCAGAAAGACCCGACCTGCAAGGGGCTCTAAATGGGCCTTTACCCCAATGCATGTAGTGAAAATAAAAGACATTAAGAAAAATACATTTCTGATTCCAAGTAAAAATGTAAACATTCAATAACCAAAACATACATTTCTAAAAGCACACTCGATCGAGATTTATTTAAACCATTAAAACAATCCACAAGTACCAATATGCTGGAATCCATAAAACGTAAGAAAACATCCCGGGGCTCTGTGCCCGTCTACATGCATTCAGGGAAATAATAAAAAGTGAAGAGTCATAATAATTAAAATAAATAATCGAGATGACAAAGAGGTTCCATGATCATAGCTCCTCCTTCACCATCCTGTCTCCCGCTTGATTACACCGTGGAAAACCACGCATAAGGGTGAGTAACGAATTACCCAGTAAGAATCCCCAACCGGTACAATACGATATACATGATCATCTAGAAGAATGTATGCAAGCTATGAGAACAAACACAGAGAGCGCAGCACATAGCTAAGTCCACACTTGGACCTCGGATGCCATCTCGTGGTCTTAGTCCGGAAAATACCACAACACACTAAACGCACTATACGGGAACAAGTCCTGGCCACGGCGCTCGCATCGTCGATCACGAAAGGTGCATCGCTCAAGATCCCGAGGAGCTCTCGGTCGGCGCCAGAATGAGCGTGAGCGCGCACCGCATGCTACTCGCAAACTCGGGGTGCCGGGTCTAGTGGCAAGTCGCCTGTGTTCATCCACCATGCCTAACTAAATCTCCGGATCGGTGTCACCGACATAGGGGTGTGAGACTGACACGTGAACTATGTCACCTGTACCACCGCACTCGAGGCTAAGGAACCGGCCGAGGTAGGCTTACACCGCAGAAGCGGTCCTGCCTCTAACAGTGGCAATCAAGGGCTACGGCCGAACACGCCGAGGACGCGTGTCGATCGCCGGGGGACGAGGCAATGCCAAGTCATCATCCCGACCGTTGGGGCATTTAACAATCCGCCACCTCACCCAAGATTGCGGGCCTACCGGTTGGGATAGCTAATCCTCACGGGGTCCAAGGACGGAGAATCGTCTCGAACGCCCTTGCCATAGATGCAAGATACTTTATGCATCGGGCCTGATGATTCTATCTACCTCAATTCTAAACCTTAACAATAATAACGATTCAATCAATGCAAATCCAATACGTGCTCATCGATACAAAGAACCTAGCATGATACTACGAAGCAAGAACAGATATCGAACATGCTAGAATAGAACAACCTAGCATGGGCTAACATGAGAAACAATACAAGAGTTCATGCCACGTGAGAATTGAGCGAGCACCTAGGCTAAACATGCTAGTAAACATACACGCATACAAAACAACAATCACAAATATACCATAGGGTCCACACAACCCCTGTAAGAAATCCTTACCTTGGTCTAAGACTTTTACACACAAATCTAAGTCATGAACAATCTCGAGCTAGCGAGCGGAACCTAGCAAACCAACAATAATCGGATCTAAAATATCTAAACAACAATAGAACGCAAGCTCGGCTCGGGAACTCACGCGGCGCGACGACACGAAGCTTGGGGTCAGCTGCAAGCCGCTCGGCAAAGGCCGGCGGCGCTGCACGGCAGGGACACGCTACTGGTTGCGCTACCGGCACGGCACGGACACGCTACCGCCGCGCGCGCCGCACGGCAGCAGCGTGGACACGCTACCGGCCGTTGCGCCGCACGGCAGTTTCTGTGGACACGCGCGCGGGCGAGCGTCTCGACGGCGCGCGCGCGGCGCAAGGCGTCGTTCGGCGGCGCGCGCGAGCAACTCGGCAGGGACGCGCGCGCGAACGCTCGAGCGAAGGCGACAGTGGCCGCTTCGACAGATCGGGCGTCGCGAGCGATCGGCCGACGCACGGCGCCGGCGAGGACAGATCTGGCGCGCGGCGATCGGCCGGGCGAACGGCGACAGGTCGCTTCCAGCCAGATCGCGTGCGGCGATCGGCCGACGCGACGGCGCCGGGCGGACGAATCGGGCGGCGCAGGGCGGGGTTCGACGGTCCGGGCGTGCGACGACGGGGCGGTCTGTTGATCTGAGTGGGCCGATGCGACGAGCTTCGGTCTTTGACTCCCTCGGTGGTGCACAACAACACACACACACACAACTCCTTTTTCTTACATTCGGCCAAAGAAACACCCAAATGAGAAGATGAAGAAGATGAAGACTTACCCGGAATGATGATGATCGAACCCAAGGAGATGCAAGGATGAAGAACTCGGCAAGGCTATGGAGATGGAGAGCTTGGGCGGCCAAGAGATGTTTTGGAGAATAAGATGGAATAACCTAATTCTATTTCATTTAACCAAATGCACCAAAACTCCAAAATCCAAGGTTAACTAAGATGTGATGCGTAAAGAGCAACAAGAGCACCTAATGGCTCAATTGGCACACCTCTCTACAAGCTTCCCAGAGACCCGGTTCAAACCACTACTGCAGAGACAAATTCCTTTATTTTTACTTTTGCAACAAACCTTGCTCAAACCAAACCACAAACCTCTCAAAAACCTACAAAACCATCCAATAATTTTAGTAGCCGGAAAAGACACAAACGACCATGACGGCCCGACCAAATTACCAAATTACCCCTAGAGCATACCGGAAGACCGGAAGAAAAACTGGTCGTTACACTTAGTCCGAAAATACCACAACACACTAAACGCACTATACGGGAACAAGTCCCGCCTCACCGCCTACAAGCCGATCACGAAAGGTGCAATCGCTCAAGATCCCGAGGAGCTCTCACGGCGCAGTAATGAGCGTAAGCGCACCGCATGCTACCGCAAACTCGGGGTGCCGGGTCTAGTGGCAAGCCGCCTGTGTTCAATCACCATGCCTAACTAAATCTCTCGGATCGGTGTCACCGACATAGGGTGTGAGACTGACACGTGAACTATGTCACCGCACACACCGCACTTTGAGGCTAAGGAACCGGCCGTGGTAGGCTTACACCGTGAAGCGGTCCTTGCCCTAACAGTGGCAATCAAGGGCTACGGCCGAACACGCCGAGGACGTGTCGATCGCCGGGGCGAGGCAATGCCAAGTCATCATCCCGACCGTTGGGGCATTTAACATCGCCACCCTCACCCAAGATTGCGGGGCCTACCGGTTGGGATAGCTAATCCCTCACGGGTCCAAGGACGGAGAATCGTCTCGAACGTCCCTGCCATAGATGCAAGATACTTTATGCATCGGGCCGGATGATTCTATCTACCTCAATTCTAAACCTTAACAATAATAACGATTCAATCAATGCACCCAATACGTGCTCATCGATACAAAGAACCTAGCATGATACTACGAAGCAAGAACAGATATCGAACATGCTAGAATAGAACAACCTAGCATGGGCTAACATGAGAAACAATACAAGAGTTCATGCGGTCAGAATTGACAGAGCACCTAGGCTAAACATGCTAGTAAACATACACAGCATACAAAACAACAATCACAAATATACCAAGCAGGTCCACACAACCCCTGTAAGAAATCCTTACCTTGGTCGGAAGACTTTTACACACGCAGATCCTAAGTCGCGAACAATCCCGAGCTAGCGGCGGGAACCTAGCAGACCAACAATAATCAAGATCTAAAATATCTAAACAACAATAGAAACAGCAAAGCTCGGCTCGGAACTCACGCGGCGCGACGACACGAGCTTGGGTCGCTGGCAAGCCGGGCGCAAGGGCGCTACGGCTGCGGCGCACCGGCACGGCAGCGTGGACACGCGCGCGCGCGCGCGAAGGCTCGGCGAAGGCGCGCGGCGCGGGCGTCTGGCGGCGCGCGCGAGCAACTCGGCAGGACGCGCGCGCGGCGAACGTCTCGAGCGGCGGCGCTGCGGGCGAGCAGCTCGGCAAGCGGACACGGCGAGGGCGTGCGAGCGACGGCCGGACGTCTTGTGGCGCTGGCGACCTCTCGGCGTCGGCGAGCGACGGCGCGATTCGTCTTCTTTGGGCGACCCGCGAGGCCTTGGGGACAGTCCGCGTCGGCGCAGGCGGTTCGACCGATCTGGGCGTCGCGACGTGGCTGGTTCGACCGATCCGGGCGTCGACGTGGTCGGGATGATGGTCGCTCCTCTACCGGGCTTGCACAACACACACACACACAACCCCTTTTCTTACATTCGGCCAACAAACACCCAAATGAGAAGATGAAGAAGACGAAGACTTACCCGAATGATGATGATCGAACCCAAGGAGAGGCAAGGATGAAGAACTCAAAGGCTATGGAGATGGAGAGCTTGGGCGCCAAGAGGTGCTTTTGGAGAATAAGATGGAATAACCTAATTCTATTTCATTTAACCAAATGCACCAAAACTCCAAACTCCAAGGTTAACTAAGATGTGATGCGAGAAAGAGCAACAAGAGCACCTAATGGCTCAATTGGCACACCTCTCTACAAGCTTCCCAGAGACCCGGGTTCAAACCCCTACTGCAAAGACAATTTCCTTTATTTTTACTTTTGCAACAAACCTTGCTCAAACCAAACCACAAACCCCTCCAAAACCTACAAAACCATCCAATAATTTTAGTAGCTGGAAAAGACACAAACGACCATGACGGCCCGACCAAATTACCAAATTACCCTAGGGGCATACCCGGAAGACCGAAGAAAAAAGCTGGGTCGTTACAATATTCCTCCTTTTATGACTTTCGTCCTCTCGAAGTCCTTAAGACAGAAACACTCGAGGGTAATGCAACCTCATCTCGCCTTCCCGCTCCCAAGTGGCTTCCTCGTAACCCCGATTCTTCCATCAACCTTTACCAAACGAATCTCGCGACACGCAACGCCTTGGTCTCAAAGGCAAGGATCCTCACTGGCTTCTCCTCGAAGTTCAAATCCTCATTCAGCTGCAAAGGCTCAAAGTCCACAATGTGCGACGGGTCCGGCACATACTGCCTCAGCATCGATACATGGAAAACACTATGCACTGCTGATAGTGACGGAGGTAGGGCTAACCGGTAGGCAACTCTGCCAATCCTCTCTAGGATCTCAAATGGACCAACAAAACGGGGACTCAACTTCCCACGCTTACCAAACCTCAGAACACCTCGCATCGGAGCAACCTTAAGGAACACATGCTGACCAACCTCAAACTCCAAATCTCGACGCCGAACATCGGCGTAATCCTTCTCGCTCGCTTCTGAGCCATGTCAACATACGAGCTCTAATCTTCTCGACTTTGCACCATTGGTCAATCGCAGAATAACTGGGACCCAAAACCCGTCTATCACCAACCTCTTCCTGAACACGGGGACCGATAACGCTTACCATACAATGCCTCGAATGGAGCCATCTCAGATCGCCGATCGTAACTATTGTTATAGGCAAACTCCATCAAGTCATGACATCGGTCCCAATCGCTGGGAAATCCAACACACAAGCCCTCAACATATCCTCGAGAATCGATTCACTCTCTCGACCGACCATCCGTCCGAGGGTGAAAAGTCAGGCTTTCGCACTCTGTGCCCAAACCCTTCCGAGCGCTCTCCGAAAACGAGAAGTGAACCGCGAGTCACGATCCGACACAATCCTCACCAAGGCACACCATGATAACGGATGATCTGCTCCAAAAAATACGCGCCCATCGCTCCACTTGGTATAAGTGTCCCTACCGGAATGAAGTGTGCGCTCTTGGTCAAACTGGTCGACTATCACCCAAATCTGAGAGAACTTCCTCGAGTCCTTGGCAAACCAGATATAAAGTCCATAGAGATCTCTTCCCATTTCCACTGGGTACACTCGATGGTCGCAACAAACCACCGGCCTCTGCTGGGTGCCTTCACTTGTCGACAAGTGAGACACCTACCGACAAACTCGCCACATCTCTCTTCATCCCCATCCACCGTAAAGTCCGCTTAAGGTCTCGATACATCTTGGTACTTCCGGTGCCAAGCAAAAGGGGAACAGTGGGCCTCCGAGCAACTCGCTCGCAAACTCGCAATGTCCGGAACACACAACCGGCCTCTATAAGTCAACCCACCGCGGTGAATATACAAAGTCAAAGTCACCGTCAAGACTGACTCACAACCAATCTCTTAAGTGCGGGGTCACCTAACTGGCCGTCTATAATCCACGCCAATCGAATCGGCGGTGAATACAATCGAAGCTACTACCACGCGGTAACCTCTCCCAACAACATCGCAACCTCGCCCGCTCGAACTCTCTCTCGCAAACTGGCTGGAACTCAACAACGCCGCAGAGTGCGACGTCTTTTCTGCTCAAAGCATCGGCCACTACATTGGCTTTACCGGATGGTACAAAATCTCGCAGCCATAATCCTTTACCAACTCTAACCATCTCCTCTCGCCTCATATTCAACTCCTTACGAGTAAACAGATACTTGAGGCTCGGTGATCGGTAAACATCCGAATCCGCCACCATACAGTAATGCCTCCAAATCTTCAGGCAAAACACCATCTTTGCTAACTCCATATCATGAGTCGGGTAGTTCTCGCTCATATACGGCTTCACCGACGGAAGCATAGGCAATGACCTTCCGTGCTTTGCATCAACACACAACCTAAACCAAACTTGGAAGCATCATCAGACCACGAAACCACCGTCCCCTCTCAGGGATCGCCAACACCGTGCTTTGAAGTCAAACTACGCTTGAGCCCGCAAAGCTCTCATCACACTCTGCCCCAAACAAACTCGACACCCTTCCTCGCCGACGAGTGAGGCGAGGCTAAAGCAAAAAGTCCTTGACGAACCGACGGTAGTAACTCGCCAAACCTGAAAAGTCGCGAATCTCAAGAATCGAAGTCGGCTTGGCCCATGAACTCACGGCCTCAATCTTCGCGGGGTCCACGGCTATACCATCTCTCGAAACCACGTGGCCTAGGAAGGCCACCGCTCCAACCAGAAATCACATTTGGAAAACTTCGCATAAAGTCGGTTTTCCTCAAAGCCGCCAATACTCGCCTCAAATGCTCTGCATGGTCTTCTTTAGACCTCGAATAAATCGTAAATATCGCCAATGAACACGATGACGACGAAGGTTGTCCAAAATGATTTGAACACCCTATCCATCATGTCCATGAACGCTACTGGGGCATTGGTAAATCCAAACGACATAACCACAAACTCATAGTGACCATATCCGACTGAAAGTCGCCTTAGGAATGTCGGCATCCCCGATCCGCAAATCGATGGTAACCGATCTCGATCTATCTTGGAGAACACGAAGCTCCCCAAGTCGATCGAACAAATCATCGATACGGGGCAACGGATACTTATTCTTCATCACACCTTATTAAGCTCGCGGTAATCAATACATAAGCGCATAGAACCATCCTTCTTTTCACAAAGAATCGGGTGCTCCCACGGGGACACACTTGGGCGGATGAACCCTCGGTCTAACATCTCCCAGCAATCAATCTTCGCCTTTAACTCACTGGCGCCATGCGATACGGAGCCTTCGAGATAGGGAGGGTCCCCGCTCGAGCTCAATAGTGAAGTCAACCTCTCTTTGGGGCAACCCCAGAACTCCTCGTAAAACACGTCCGCAAACTCCTCGCACGACGGCACTGATCAACAGACGCCGAGGGGCGCTCTTCCCTGCATAACTTGGCTAGATAGCCCCAAGCTCCATGAGCTAGCAAACGACGAGCTTTCACAAATGACACCATCGGCGGGGGCAAACTCCACCTGGACTCCACGAAACTTAAAGCTAGGCCGACTGGCGGCTTTGAACACTACTTCTTTCGGTGGCGGTCAATCAACGCGTGGTTAGCAAACCAACCACTCCATACCAAGAATCACATCAAAACCGCTCATAGGCGTAACTATGAGCGTAGCCACAAGCAACTCTCCTGGATATCTCGATCCGGCCATCCTTAATCTTATCTCTAGCCAACATATTAACTCCCGAAGGAGTTGCAACAGATAACTCGAAACCTAGAGGCTCTAGTCTTAACTTAGCATGCTCAAGAAAACAACACAGATATACAAATGAATGCGTGGAACCAGAATCAAACAAGACAAATGCGCAGTGATCTAAAACAAGAAGCGTGCACCGCCACACGCATCCGTGACGCTGCGGCCTCGACGGTCGTAGCAAACACTCGACCTTCGCTGCTGCTACCGGCCGAGCCGCCATAGCCGGCCGATCACAAAAACGCCATGTGCCCTCTCTACCACAACGGAAGCACAATCTAGGTCCAGCCGACAAGCTCGGGCGTGGACTTTCCCACAAGTAGCACAAGCGGAAATCGCTCGGGTCCTCCCTATCGCTGGGCCGAAACGGACCGAGCTCTCCGATCTCTGCTTCGAATCGCCCTTGGCGCGCCGCCGCCTCGAAAGTCAAACTTCCTCTTCGCCCTACACCGGCTGGGACAGACGCCGAACAGAGCGCGGCAACAACCCGCCAAGCAGGATACTTCCCATTATAGATCGTGGCTAATCGGGATGCCCTAGCATAAGTGTCGGGGGCCCGAGCCTCGACATCTCGGGAAACACCGCCTCAATCCAGATATGAACTTCCGAATCTTCACCCGGGTGGCAATCAATCGAGGAGCAAAATATCCATACTCCGAGAACTTGCGCCATATTCCTCAATGGAATCGTAACCCCGCCGTGTTCTCGGAAGAGCTCCACCATCTTCTCCCGAGCCTCATCACCGATGAACTTTACCTTGAACTCACCTTGAAGAACTCCCAAGTAGCGGGTGGAGACCCACCGGTCTCTCGCTCAAGGTGGACTCCCACCACCATCTCACTGTGCCTCCTAGCACATGAGCCGCACATCTCGGCCTCAAATATCGGGGCACACCATGATCGGGAAGGTGTACTCCAAATGGGCAATCCACTGGCCGCCGCTAACGCATCACCGGTGGCATCAAACTTCTCGAAGCTTCCACTTCACAAAATCCTTCACCACCTACCCAATTCCTCGCACCTCTCGCCATATCTCGCCTCTGGGGCTACTTGCTCCTGTGGAGCCGAGGTGCTACGAGCTCACAAACCAATCGAGTCACCGCTCGACCGGGCTCGGGACTCTTCCCGCCATACGCTAACAAGGCTCGGGTCTCTCTCGCCTCTGGTCACTCAACATGCGACCATAAAAGCCCTCATAGACTCAAGAAACTCGCTCCAGGAGCGATCTCACGGCTTTCGCGCTCGCCTGTCAACGCCCGCTCTAGGCGTAACGGAGGAGCCGCCGGTGGAATGCCATCGATGTGTCGCTTGGGACGATGTCCTGCAGATGTCGATCCGATCCTCGATACCTCGACCGCTCTCGAACCTCCTCTCTCTGCGAGACGGTGGATCGCATGTCGGGCGATCTACATCCAAACCAACAACGAATCAAAACTCGCTCACACCATTCCACAACACCAAACAAGGCATACACTAGATGATAGGTATTGTAAATTCTTAACCCTTTTCCTTTCTAAAACAATAAATCTAGGCGCACTGATGATCACGCTTCTGAGTGTCGATGATCATGGAAAACGACCTACAACAAAAGTCGTCACTTCACGTAATCTATGACTCGAGCTCGATACCAATCAGAAAGACCCGACCCAAAGGGGCTCTAAATGGGCCTTTACCCCAATGCATGTAGTGAAAATAAAAGACATTATGAAAAATACATTTCGATTCCAAGTAAAAACGAAACATTCAACAACCAAAACATACATTTCTAAAAGCACACTGATCGAGATTTATTTAAACCATTAAAACAATCCACAAGTACCAATATGCTGGAATCCATAAAACGTAAGAAAACATCCTGGGCTCTGTGCCCGTCTACATGCATTCAGGGAAATAATAAAAAGTGAAGAGTCATGATAATTAAAATAAAACAATCGTGAGATGAGAGCAGTTCCATGATCATAGCTCCTCCTTCACCATCCTGCCTCTCCGCTTGATTACCCGTGGAAAACCACGTAATAAGGGTGAGTAACGAATTACCAGTAAGAAGAATCCCCAACCGGGTACAATACGATATACATGATCATCTAGAAGAATGTATGCAAGCTATGAGTACAAACACAGAGCGGAGCACATAGCTAAGTCCACACTTGGACCTCGGATGCCATCTCGTGGTCTTAGTCCTAAAATACCACAACACACTAAACGCACTATACGGGAACAAGTCCCGCCACCGCCATCCTACGTCGATACGAAAGGTGCACTCGCTCAAGATCCCGAGGAGCTCTCCGACCAGTACCAGAATGAGCGTAAGCGCGCACCGCATGCTACCGCAAACTCGGGGTGCCGGTCTAGTGGCAAGCCGCCTGTGTTCATCCACCATGCCTAACTAAATCTCTCGGATCGGTGTCACCGACATAGGGGTGTGAGACTCGACACGTGAACTATGTCACCGTACCACCGCACTCGAGGCTAAGGAACCGGCCGTGGTAGGCTTACACCAGAAGCGGTCCTTGCCCTAACAGTGGCAATCAAGGGCTACGCCAACACGCCGAGGACGTGTCGATCGCCGGGGACGAGGCAATGCCAAGTCATCATCCCGACCGTTGGGGCATTTAACACCGCCACCCTCACCCAAGATTGCGTGGCCTACCGTTGGGATAGCTAATCCCTCACGGGGTCCAAGGACGGAGAATCGCCTCGAACGCCCTTGCCATAGATGCAAGATACTTTATGCATCGGGCCCTGATGATTCTTCTACCTCAATTCTAAACCTTAACAATAATAACGATTCAATCAATGCACCCAATACGTGCTCATCGATACAAAGAACCTAGCATGATACTACGAAGCAAGAACAGATATCGAACATGCTAGAATAGAACAACCTAGCATGGGCTAACATGAGAAACAATACAAGAGTTCATGCCACCAGAATTGCAACAGAGCACCTAGGCTAAACATGCTAGTAAACATACACAGCATACAAAACAACAATCACAAATATACCGCGCAGGTCCACACAACCCCTGTAAGAAATCCTTACCTTGGTCGGAAGACTTTTACACACGCATCCTAAGTCATGAACAATCCCGAGCTAGCGAGCGAAACCTAGCGTACCAACAATAATCGCATCTAAAATATCTAAACAACAATAGAATGCAAGCAAGCTCGCTCGGGAACTCACGCGCGCGACGACACGAGCTTGGGGTCAGCTGGCAAGCCGGCACGGCAAGGACGCGCTACCGCGCGCGACCGCACGGCAGCGCGAGGACACGCGCGCGCGGCGAAGCGTCGGCGGCGGCGCGCGCGCTGGGCGTCTGGGCGAAGGCGCGCGAAAGCAACTTCGGCAGGACGCGCGCGCGGCGAACGTCTCGAGCGGGCGCGCGCGGGCGAGCAGCTTTCGCAAGCGGACACGGCGAGGGCGTGGCGAGCGACGGCATTGACGCGGCTGGCGCGCTGGCGAGACCTCTCGGCGTGGCGAGCGATCGGGCGATCTTCTGGCTGGCGAACGCGAGGCCGCTGACAGTGTCGGGCGTGCGCAGTGGCTGGTTCGACCGATCCGGGCGCGTCGATGGTGGCCGGTTCGACCGATCTGGCGTCGCGACAGTATGGGATGATGGTCGCTTCCTCCTCTACCGGGCCGCACAACACACACACACACAACCCCTTTTTCTTACATTCGCCAACAAACACCCAAATGAGAAGATGAAGAAGACGAAGACTTACCCTAATGATGATGATCGAACCCAAGGAGAGGCAAGGATGAAGAACTCGGCAAGGCTATGGAGATGGAGAGCTTGGGCGGCCAAGAGGTGCTTTTGGAGAATAAGATGGAATAACCTAATTCTATTTCATTTAACCAAATGCACCAAAACTCCAAACTCCAAGGTTAACTAAGATGTGATGCGAAAGAGCAACAAGAGCACCTAATGGCTCAATTGGCACACCTCTCTACAAGCTTCCCGGGAGACCCGGTTCAAACCCCACTGCAAAGACAATTTCCTTTATTTTTACTTTTGCAACAAACCTTGCTCAAACCAAACCACAAACCCCTCCAAAAACCTACAAAAACCATCCAATAATTTTAGTAGCCGAAAAGACACAAACGACCATGACGGCCCGACCAAATTACCAAATTACCCCTAGGGCATACCGAAGACCGGGAAGAAAAACTCAGGTCGTTACAATATTCCCTCCTTTTTATGACTTTCGTCCTCGAAAGTCCTTAAGACAAAAAACACTGGTGGTAATGCAACCTCATCTCGCCTTCCCGCTCCCAAGTGGCTTCCTCGTAACCCCGATTCTTCCACCAAACCTTTACTAAACGAATCTCGCGATTACGCAACGCCTTGGTCTCAAAGGCAAGGATCCTCACCGCTTCTCCTCGAAGTTCAAATCCTCATTCACCGCAAAGGCTCAAAGTCCACAATGTGCGACGGGTCCGGCACATACTTGCCTCAAAGATCGATACATGGAAAACACTATGCACGCTGAGATAGTGACGGAGGTAGGGCTAACCGGTGAGGCAACTCTGCGCCAATCCTCTCTAGGATCTCAAATGGACCAACAAAACGGGGACTCAACTTCCCACGCTTACCAAACCTCGTAACACCTCGCATCGGAGCAACCTTAAGGAACACATGTCGACCAACCTCAAACTCCAAATCTCGACGCCGAACATCGGCGTAACTCTTCTCGCTCGCTCTGAGTGTCAACATACGAGCTCTAATCTTCTCGCCTTTGCACCATTGGTCAACTGCAGTAGAATCTCGGACCCAAAACTCGTCTATCACCAACCTCTTCCTGTAACACGGGACCGATAACGCTTACCATACAATGCCTCGAATGGAGCCATCTCGAATCGCCGATCGGTAACTATTGTTATAGGCAAACTCCATCAAGTATGTGATATCGTCCCAATCGCTCGGGAAATCCAACACACAAGCCCTCAACATATCCTCGAGAATCGATTCACTCTCTCACCACGACCATCCGTCCAGGGTGAAAAGTCAGGCTTTGGCGCACTCTGTGCTCAAACCCTTCTGGAGCGCTCTCGAAACGAAGTGAACCGCGAGTCACGATCGACACAATCCTCACCGGCACACCATGATAACGGATGATCTCGCTCCCAAAAGCAAATTGCGCCCACGTTCCACGCAGTATAAGTGTCCCTACCGGAATGAAGTGTGCGCTCTTGGTCAAACGGTCGACTATCACCCAAATCGAGAGAACTTCCTCTGAGTCCTTGGCAAACCAGATATAAAGTCCATAGAGATCTCTTCCCATTTCCACTGGGTACACTCTGAGTGGTCGCAACAAACCACTGGCCTCTGCACTGGTGCCTTCACTTGCCGACAAGTGAGACACCTACGACAAACTCGCCACATCTCTCTTCATCCCCATCCACCGAAAGTCCGCTTAAGGTCTCGATACATCTTGGTACCCCGGTGCCAAGCAAAAGGGGAACAGTGGGCCTCCGAGAGCAACTCGCTCATCAGAACTCCGCAATGTCCGGAACACACAACCGGCCTCTATAAGTCAACCCACCATCCGGTGAATATACAAAGTCAAAGTCACCACAAGATCGACTCACAACCAATCTCTTAAGTGCGGGGTCACCCAACCGGCCGTCTATAATCCATTGCTGAATCGATCGGCCGAATAAGTCAATCGAGCTACCTCGGCGGTAACCTCTCCCAACAACATCGCAACCTCGCCCGCTCGAACTCTCTCTCGCAAACTGGCTGGAACTCAACAACGCCGCAGAGTGCGACGTCTTTTCGCCAAAGCATCGGCCACTACATTGGCTTTACCTTGATGGTACAAAATCTCGCAGCCATAATCCTTTACCAACTCTAACCATCTCCTCTCGCCTCATATTCAACTCCTTCGAGTAAACAGATACTTGAGGCTCGTGATCGGTAAACATCTCAATCCGCCACCATACAGTAATGCCTCCAAATCTTCGATTACAAACACCACTCTGCCAACTCCATATCATGAGTCGGGTAGTTCTGCTCTTTATACGGCTTCAAAATGACGGGAAGCATAGGCAATGACCTTCCCGTGGCCGCATCAACACACAACCTAAACCAAACTTGGAAGCATCATCAGAGACCACGAAACCACCTGTCCCCTCCAGGATCGCCAACACTGTGTCAAGTCAAACTACGCTTGAGCCCGCAAAGCTCTCATCACACTCGCTGTCCCAAACAAACTCGACACCCTTCCTCGCCGACGAGTGAGGGGCGAGGCTAAAGCGAAAAGTCTCGACGAACCGACGGTAGTAACTCGCCAAACCCGTAAAGCTGCGAATCTCAAGAATCGAAGTCGGCTTGGCCCATGAACTCACGGCCTCAATCTTCGCGGGGTCCACGGCTATACCATCTCTCGAAACCACGTGGCCTAGGAAGGCCACCGCTCCAACCAGAATCACATTTGGAAAACTTCGCATAAAGCCGGTTTTCCTCAAAGCCGCCAATACTCGTCTCAAATGCTCGCATGGTCTTCTTTAGACCTCGAATAAATCGAATATCGTCAATGAACACGATGACGGCCGTCCAAAAATGATTTGAACACCCTATCCATCATGTCCATGAACGCTACCGGGGGGCATTGGTCAATCCAAACGACATAACCACAAACTCATAGTGACCATATCCGACTGAAAGTCGTCTTAGGAATGTCGGCATCCCCGATCCGCAAATCGATGGTAACCGATCTCGATCTATCTTGGAGAACACGAAGCTCCTCAAGCCGATCGAACAAATCATCGATACGGGGCAACGGATACTTATTCTTCATCACACCTTATTAAGCTCGCGGTAATCAATACATAAGCGCATAGAACCATCCTTCTTTTCACAAACAGAATCGGTGCTCCCCACGGGGACACACTTGGACGGATGAACCCTCGGTCTAACATCTCCCCTGAATCGAATCTTCGCCTTTAACTCACTGGCGCCATGCGATCACGGAGCCTTCGAGATAGGGAGGGTCCCCGGCTCGAGCTCAATAGTGAAGTCAACCTCTCTCTTTGGGGCAACCCCAGTAACTCCTCAGAAACACGTCCGCAAACTCCTGCACGACCGCACTGATCAACAGACACGAGGGGCGGCTCTTCCCGCATAACTTGGCTAGATAGCCCCAAGCTCCATGAGCTAGCAAACGACGAGCTTTCACGGTGACACCATCGGGCGGGCAAACTCCACCTCGACTCCACGAAACTTAAAGCTAGGCCGACTGGCGGCCCGAACACTACTTCTTTCCGGTGGCGCTCAATCAACGCGTGGTTAGCAAACTAACCACTCCATACCAAGAATCACATCAAAACCGCTCATAGGCGTAACTATGAGCGTAGCCACAAGCAACTCTCCTGGATATCTCGATCCGGCCATCCTTAATCTTATCTCTAGCCAACATATTAACTCCCGAAGGAGTTGCAACAGATAACTCGAAACCTAGAGGCTCTAGTCTTAACTTAGCATGCTCAAGAAACAACACAGATACAAATGAATGCGTGGAACCAGAATCAAACAAGACAAATGCGCAGTTGATCTAAAACAAGAAGCGCGTCACCACACATCGGCATCCGTGACGCTGCTCCTCTGACGGTCGTAGTAAACACTCGACCTCGCCGCTGCTTGTTGGCCGAGCCGCCATAGCCGGCCGATCACAAAAACGGGCCATGTGCCCTCTCTACCACAACGGAAGCACAATCTAGGTCCAGCCGACAAGCTCGGGCGTGGACTTTCCCACAAGTAGCACAAGCGGAAATCGCTGAGTCCTCCCTATCGCTTGGCCGAAACGGACCGGAGCTCTCCGCCGATCTCTGCTTCAATCGCCCTTGGCGCGCCGCCGCCTCCCGAAAAGTCAAACTTCCTCTTCGCCCCACACCGCCGACGGGACGACGCCAACAGAGCGGCAACAACCCGCTCAGCAGATACTTCCCATTATAGATCGTGGCTAATCGATGACCCTAGCATAAGTGTCGGGGCACGAGCCTCGACATCTGGGAAACACCACGCCTCAATCCAGATATGAACTTCCGAATCTTCACTCCGGGTGGCAATCAACCGAGGAGCAAAATATCCATACTCCGAGAACTTGCGCTCATATTCCTCAATGGAATCGTAACCCGCTTCGTGTTCCGGAAGAGCTCCACCATCTTCTCCCGAGCCTCATCACCGATGAACTTTACCTTGAACTCACCTTGAAGAACTCCCAAGTAGCGGGTGGAGACCCACCCTGGTCTCTCGCTCAAGGTGGACTCCCACCACCATCTCTCTGTGCCTCCTAGCACATGAGCCGCACATCTCGGCCTCTCGAATATCGGGGCACACCATGATCGGGAAGGTGTACTCCAAATGGGCAATCCACCGGCCGCCGCTAACGCATCACCGGGTGGCATCAAACTTCTCGTGCTTCCACTTCACAAAATCCTTCACCCACCTACCCAATTCCTCGGCACCCTCTGCCATATCCGCCTCTGGGCTACTTGCTCCTGTGGAGCCGAGAGGTGCTACCGAGCTCTCTTTGAACCAATCGAGTCACCGCTCGATCTGGGCTCGGGACTCTTCCCGCCATACGCCAACAAGGCACGGGTCTCGCCTCTGGTCACTCAACATGCTGACCATAAAAGCCCTCATAGACTCAAGAAACTCTACTCCAGAGAGCGCCTCTCACGGCGCTCGATCGCCTCAACGCCCGCTCTAGGCGTAACGGAGGAGCCGCTGGTGGAATGCCATCGATGTCGGCTTGGGACGATGTCCCCGCAGATGACGATCCGATCCTCGATACCTCGACCGCTCTCTCGAACCTCCTCTCCCAGACGCGGATCGCATGTCAAGCGATCTACATCCAAACCAACAACGAATCAAAACTCGCTCATCACCATTCCACAACACCAAACAAGGCATACACTAGATGATAGGTATTGTAAATTCTTAACCCTTTTCCTTTCTAAAACAATAAATCTAGGCGTACTGATGACCGTCCGAGTCTTGATGATCATGGAAAACGACCTACAACAAAAGGTCGGGCTACTGAGAATCTATGACTCGAGCTCGATACCAATCAGAAAGACCCGACCCAAAAGGGGCTCTAAATGGGCCTTTACCCCAATGCATGTAGTGAAAATAAAAGACATTATGAAAAATACATTTCGGATTCCAAGTAAAAATGAAACATTCAACAACCAAAACATACATTTCTAAAAGCACACTGATCGAGATTTATTTAAACCATTAAAACAATCCACAAGTACCAATATGCTGGAATCCATAAAACGTAAGAAAACATCCCGGGCTCTGTGCCTGCCTACATGCATTCAGGGAAATAATAAAAAGTGAAGAGTCATGATAATTAAAATAAAACAATCGAGAGATGAGAGCAGTTCCATGATCATAGCTCCTCCTTCACCATCCTGCTCTCCCGCTTGATTACCTCGTGGAAAACCACGTAATAAGGGTGAGTAACGAATTACCCAAAGAAGAATCCCCAACCGGGGTACAATACGATATACATGATCATCTAGAAGAATGTATGCAAGCTATGAGTACAAACACGAGCGAGCACATAGCTAAGTCCACACTTGGACCTCGGATGCCATCTCGTGGTCTTAGTCCGAAAATACCACAACACACTAAACGCACTATACGGGAACAAGTCCCGCCTCACCGCCTCTTCAAGCCGATACGAAAGGTGCACGCTCAAGATCCCGAGGAGCTCTCCACTGGCGCTGTAATGAGCGTAAGCGCGCCCGCCGCATGCTACCGCAAACTCGGGGGTGCCGGGTCTAGTGGCAAGCCGCCCGTGTTCACCACCATGCCTAACTAAATCTCTCGGATCGGTGTCACCGACATAGGGGTGAGACTGGACACGTGAACTATGTCACCGTACCACCGCACCGAGGCTAAGGAACCGGCCGTGGTAGGCTTACACCAGAAGCGGTCCTTGCCCTAACAGTGGCAATCAAGGGCTACGGCCGAACACGCCGAGGGGCGTGTCGATTTCGCCGGGGGCGAGGCAATGCCAAGTCATCATCCCGACCGTTGGGGCATTTAACGATCACCGCCACCCTCACCCAAGATTGCGTGGCCTACCGGTTGGGATAGCTAATCCTCACGGGGTCCAAGGACGGAGAACTGTCTCGAACGCCCTTGCCATAGATGCAAGATACTTTATGCATCGGGCCCGGATGATTCTATCTACCTCAATTCTAAACCTTAACAATAATAACGATTCAATCAATGCACCAATACGTGCTCATCGATACAAAGAACCTAGCATGATACTACGAAGCAAGAACAGATATCGAACATGCTAGAATAGAACAACCTAGCATGGGCTAACATGAGAAACAATACAAGAGTTCATGCCATCGAGAATTGAATGAGCACCTAGGCTAAACATGCTAGTAAACATACACAGCATACAAAACAACAATCACAAATATACCAAGCAGGTCCACACAACCCCTGGTAAGAAATCCTTACCTTGGTGGAAGACTTTTACACACGATCCTAAGCTGCGGAACAATCCCGAGCTAGCGAAGGAAACCTAGCGCACTCAACAATAATCAAAGATCTAAAATATCTAAACAACAATAGAACAAAGAAAGCTCGGCTCGGGAACTCACGCGCGCGACGACACGAGCTTGGGGTCGCTGGCAAGCCGGGCACGGCAAGGACGCTGCGGCGGCCGCGCTACCGCACGGCAGCAGGGCAGGACACGCACGCGCGCGGGCGAAGCGCTCGCGATGGCGCGCGCGGGCGCTGGCGCGTCGGGCGAAGGCGCGCGCGCGAGCAACTCGCAGCGACGAGCGCGCGGGCGAACGCGTCTCGAGCGGCGCGCGCGGCGAGCAGCAGCTCGGCAAGCGGACACGGCGAGGGCGTGCGAGCGACGGCCGGACGCGTCTTGCGCTGGCGAGACCTCTCGGCGTCGGCGAGCGACGGGGCGATCTGCTTGCTGGGCGAACGGCGAGGTCTCTTGGGACAGTCCGGGGCGTCGGCGGGCTGGTTCGACCGATCCGGGCGTGCGATGTGGCTGGTTCGACCGATCCGGGCGTGCGAGCTGGGCCGGGATGATGGTCGCTCTCCTCTCCGGGTGCACAACACACACACACACAACCCCTTTTTCTTACATTCGCCAACAAACACCCAAATGAGAAGATGAAGAAGACGAAGACTTACCCTAATGATGATGATCGAACCCAAGGAGAGGCAAGGATGAAGAACTCGGCAAGGCTATGGAGATGGAGAGCTTGGGCGCCAAGAGGTGCTTTTGGAGAATAAGATGGAATAACCTAATTCTATTTCATTTAACCAAATGCACCAAAACTCCAAACTCCAAGGTTAACTAAGATGTGATGCGAGAAAGAGCAACAAGAGCACCTAATGGCTCAATTGGCACACCTCTCTACAAGCTTCCCAGGAGACCCCGGGTTCAAACCCCTACTGCAAAGACAATTTCCTTTATTTTTACTTTTGCAACAAACCTTGCTCAAACCAAACCACAAACCCCTCCAAAACCTACAAAAACCATCCAATAATTTTAGTAGCCGAAAAGACACAAACGACCATGACGGCCCGACCAAATTACCAAATTACCCCTAGGGCATACCTGGAAGACCGGGAAGAAAAACCTGGGTCGTTACAGACACGAACTAGGGCAGGGCGAGCTCGGGCTGGCGACGCGATGGCATGGGCGAGGGCGCGCGAGGGCTGGGCGACGCTCGGGCGAGCTGGGGCTGGCGATGGCACGACCTGGGCAGAGCGAGGGCGCGCAGGCTGGTTGGGCGAGCGGGCTGGCGCGGGCTGGCTGGGTTGGGCTACCAAAATGGGGCTCGGGCTAGGGGGCTCGGGGAGAGAGAGAGAGACAGAGAGGGAGAGAAAATGGATTTGGGGGAAAAATAAAAGAAAAAGGGAAATAAAAGAAAAATGGGAAATAAAAGGAAATAAATGGGATTTTAATCCTATTTCCATCCTTATCCACTTTTATCCAAATCAAAACCTTAAAATCCCATTTCCCGGCTTCCTCCTCCGAGACCCGGCCGAAGCAATCTTTTCCAATAAATAAAACTCACTTAAATCCAACTCCCAAAGCAACACTAAGGGCCCGGGCTCGAATCCCAAAGGAAGCACACAACCAACCATCACTTTGCCAAAGCCCGAACCACAACCGAGCATCCAACCGACTAGCCCAAACACCTCAGGACTCGCAGCAACCAACAAACAAGCCTCGACAAAGGTAGGAGCTACCTCGAAGCCCTGAAAACCACAAATCCTGCCTGGAGAGCCAAAAGACCAAAATACCCCCAAGGGTCCAAACGGCTCTAAAACCCAACCAAACAACCGAATCTTGACCCGAAGGCACCTCAAAAACTGGAATAGGAAACTGGGCTGTTACAACTAGTTTCTCGTACAGTATCGTATCGCGTGGTAGGTTTTCCGGAGTAAGACCCTGAGATGGCATCCAAGGTTTATGTGTGGATTAAAGTAAAGTGCTCTCTTCTGTGTTTATATTCAGAGCTTGCATACCTTCTGCTATATGACCAGTTATATCGTATTGTACCCCGGTTGGCTGAGTAATTCGTTACTCACCCTTATTATGTGGTTTTCCACACGTAACCATGGCGCGAGACATGATGGCTGAAGGAGGAGTTGCTGATCATGGAAGTCAGCTGTCAAAACTCTGAGTCTTATGTTTATGTTTTCTTTATGTTTTCATTATCCTCTGAATGCATGTAGTTGGGCACGGAGCCCTTAGGGTGTTTTCTGATTGTTTTTCTGGATTCTGACACTGCTGTAAACCGTTTGAAGTTTTGAATGATTTGAATAAATCTCTGATCAGAGCATGTTTTGGAAATGTATTTGGCTTGGAACAGGTGCTTGGAAACAGGGACAGGTTTCAGGAATTAAATGTTTGACTTTTTAATGGATGTTTATATGTTTTAGTTTTCATTCAGAATCTGGAATACAATCCTGCATATTGTTTCTAAGTTTTTAAAGCATGCATTGAGGTAAAGGCCTAGTTTAGGACCCCATTCGGGTCGGGTCTTTACATTCTAGTGGCGTACCAATTAGCCTTTCCTCCGTCGTTGGCTTCTTTGCATAGCGTATTCCACGTATCGATGTTACGTCAGTACGTTGCAGACCCGTCCCACATTGTTGATTTTGAGCCGTTACAGCTGAAGAAGGACTTGAGCTTCGAGGAGAAGCCTGTGCAGATTTTAGCTCGGGAACGCAAAGTCTTGCGTAATCGGGAGATCAGCTTAGTTAAAGTTCAGTGGAGAAATCAGATAGCAGAAGAAGCCACTTGGTAACTTGAGGATGAGATGAGGACGCACTATCCGGAGTTGTTTTAGCTTTAGGACTTTCGGTGACGAAAGTCTTCAAATGAGGGAATACTGTAACAACCCAAGTTTTCCTTCCGGCTCTCCAGGCATGACAGGTTGTTCTTCCAGTGAGTTGTTGGGCCGTTAGGGCTTTTTGTGCTTCCAGGGGTATTTTGGTCATTTTACCCTCCAGGGGTATTGTGGTCATTTTTGCCCTCCAGGTTGTTCTCACAATTACTCAGAGTTTTAGGAATGTCTGTGTTGGTTTTGGACTTCAGTTTCCTCCGGTTTTAGTTTCCAAGGCAGGAGTTCCATTTTAGGAAAGTTTGTTGGTCTCCTGGGTAAAATGAGTATATTAACATAAATTGGGGTTGAGCTAGGATTTGATCCTTGGTGTGTAGTGGTTGAATTGGAGGCAAGTGTAGAGGGAAAATAAAATGTTTTAAAAAGATGTTGGAGTTGGGACTCGAAGGGGGAACCTCATTTGACACTTGTAAAATGGAGGAATTTTTTAGGATTTTAAAATAAGAAAAATCAGCCTTTTCTCCTTCCCTTCCCCAACCCTAGCCGACTACCTCAGCACCCCCTCTCTTTGTCTTCTTCTTTTCCTCTCTTGGCCGAACAAGCAATCCCCCAACTCCATTATTGTTCCAAGCTAGTTGCATCTTCCTTTTTCTCTTACTAGTGTAGATCCGAGGGCTTCTTCTTCTCCATTGTGTTGGATTTAGCCAAGCTCAAGATCTCCATCTTCAATACTCCTCCATTGTCGAGATCTCAAGGTAGGTGTTTTTTTGGTTTTGCTTGCTTGAAGAGTAGATCTAGCCGAGAGACACCATTGATGGGTGTGTGTGTTCTAACCAAGCCCTTATTGTTGTTTTTGCATAGCCTAACCGAGATCTCCCTTGCTCTTGCAACACTTCCTTGGCCAAGATCCTAAAGGTGAGTGTGTTTGTATCTTTGCTCTTGTTTTTGTTTTCCAAATGGTTGGAGGTTAGTTCACTCAAGTATTCTTCTTGTCTGTGTAAGTTGAAGGCTAGCCGAAATCTCAAGATTGTGGTGTGTTGCCGAGGCCTCTTGTGTTCTCTCCTTGGCCGAGACTACAAGGTGAGTTGGTGTGATGTTGATGTTCGACTTTTGCCCTAAATCCCCTTGGTGGCCGAGAGAAACATGTGGAAGGGTTTGGCTTGTGTGTTGTGTGTAGGCAAATCTAACCTATGCTTGGTGTTGTGTTGTTTGTCCTAGCCGAGAGTGAAGAGAGAAGGGCTTGAAATTCTCTTGTGTGTTGTTCGACTTCCTTGGCCGAGACCACCCTTGAAGGTTGAGGTCTTGTTCGGGTTCCGGTAAAGCCCTAACTCCTGGTGTTTGGTTGTTGTGGTTTGGTTTGTGACTTGATTGTTCTGATGTTAGGTTAACTGTGTGGTGTTCTTCAGCTTGTGAGTCATTTCGGGATTTGGGATTCTACTGTTGACAGGTAAGGGTTCCTTGCTAGGGTTGTGTGGGCCCTGCTCACCTCATTGATAACTCCTAATTGTGTGTTTGTACTGTACTATTAGTGGATAGACTTTTCTGCAGGTTGTCTGGATTTATATAAACTGTTAGTGGATAGGTTTTCTGCAGGTTGTCTGGATTTATATAAACTATTAGTGGATAGGTTTTCTATAGGTTGTCTGGATTTATATAAACTGTTAGTGGATAGGTTTTCTGCAGGTTGTCTGGATTTATATAAACTGTTAGTGGGTAGGCTTTTGCAGGCTCCTTGGAGGAAGTATATGCTTATAGATGCTTCGCTCTATTTATTCTCTATTGAACGTAAAATGGAATAGAATGTTGTTTATGCTCTGTGGTGATGTATGCTTTAGCATGTTGTAGCTAAGTTCTTACTGAATTGTTGATAGCATTGGCATGTAGAGAAATGTCCTATTTTTAGTGCTTACCTGTTCATTGATTTCTTATCTGTCTATCTTATATTCCAGCATCCTGGACTTGTCACTTATTATGATATGTAGACATAGACTGTACAAATGTGTTAGAGTTCTTAGGGAGTCCCGAGTGTCAGTCGGGTTGTGTGCTGGCTCAGTTTGCTTAGGACTGCCTAGTGTGTTGTAGTCCAGGACTAGCCCAGTGTGTGCTGTCCCTTGTTGGCCCAGGGTGTGCTGACCAGTTTCTAGGTTTGGCATAGTGTGTTGCAGATCCCGGGTTAGCCCAAAGTGTTGCTACCCATGTTGCTCCAAGACTAGCCCAGTGTGTGTTGTCCCCAGCTAGCCCAGTGTGTTGCTAAATAGGTGGAGCAGAGCTGCCCAGTGTGTTGCAACCAGAACTAGCCCAGGGTGTTCCTGTCCTTTGTTAGCCTAGTGTGTGCTAACCTTGTCTGGATGTGAGCTTAGACCTTATTGATATTTATCCTACTATATTGTTAAGACTGCCATGTTCTGAACTGTTGTTTGTATGCTAGGGTGTTAAGTGATTTGTTCTGCGTATTATACCCCGGTTGGGGAATCCTTACTGAGTGAAATTGTACTCACCCTTTCTGTGGTTTTCTCCACCAGGTAACTTGGCACAGCATCGAGGTGGCTAGAGGAGGGAGCTGATGGATCATTGGAAGGCCGTTGCATAGTCTGAGTCTTTTATAATGCATCTTGAAAGAGTTTTGGAACTTGTATTGTTGAAATTGGATTTATGTTATTGTCAATTGTAATGTTTTGTAAACTCTGGCCAGAGATTGTTTATTGTTTTCCCTCGAAGTATTTTGAAATGGATTTTATGTTCGAGTACTTTTTAATCAGATGTTGTTTTCCAGCCCTTGGATGATTTTCACTGAATTTACATGTTGAGTAAGGACCATTTAGGGCTGTTTAGTGTCGGTTCCTTACATCACTTGCTGACAAATGAGACGCCGGCTAACAAACTCAGCTATATCCCTCCTCATACCCATCCACCAAAACGTCTGCTTGAGATCCTGATACATCTTGGTACCACCTGGGTACCAAGTAAACGGGGAGCTATGAGCCTCGGTAAGCAACTCGGCATGTATCCCTGAGTCATCCGGTAAGCACAAACAACCTTTATATCTTAAACCTCCATCTGGTGCTATGAAAAAATCAAAGTCACCATCTGCCTGAACTCTCTCGATCATTCTTTTCAACTTGGGATCACTCAGCTGGCTGTCAATGATCATTTGCTTAATCGACAACTGAACTGATAACTGGGCTACCCTGGCGGTAACCTCTCCCTACATAACTGCGATACCGACTCGCTCAAACTTTTTTCTTAACTCAATCTGAGAGCTCAACAAAGTCGCGGAATGCGACGTCTTCCTACTCAAAGCATCGGCCACAACATTGGCCTTTTTTGGGTGGTACAAAATCTCATAGTCGTAGTCCTTCACCAACTCTAGCCACCTTCTCTGTCTCATATTTAACTCCTTCTGAGTGAAGAAATACTTAAGGCTCTAGTGATCTGTAAACAACTGAATCCTTTCACCATACAAATAGTGCCTCCAAATCTTTAATGTAAACACGACCACTACCAACTCCATATCATGAGTCGGGTAATTCTTTTCATAAGGCTTCAACTGCCGGGAAGCATAAACAATCACCTTTTCGTGCTGCATCAACACACGCCTAAACCATACTTGAAAGTCTCTCTATAGACTACGAAACCACTTGTTCCCTCAAGAACTGCCAACACTGGTCCTGTCGTCAAACTGAGCTTATGCTAGGCAAAACTTTCCTCACAACTGGCATCCCAAACAAAGTCATCACCTTTTTCTAGTCAATCTAGTTAGGGGTTCTGCCTTAGCGGAAAAGTCTTTCACGAAACGCCAATAATAACCTGCCAATCCAAGGAAGCTGTAAATCTCGGCAACCGTCATCGGTCTGGCCCACGAACTAACTACCTCTATCGTTGAGGAATCCACATCTATACCATCTTTGGAAACAATATGTCCAAGAAAGGCTACTTTCTCTAGCAAGAAGTCGCACTTAGAAAACTTGGCATATAGTTGATTTTCTCGCAATGCTGTCAAAACTTGTCTCAAATGCGAAGCATGGTCCTCCTTCGTCTTGGAGTATATCAAAATATCGTCTATGAACACAATGACAAAACTGTCCAAGAATGCCTTGAACACCCTGTTCATCATATCCAAAAACGCTCAGGGGCAATCGTCAGTCCAAAAGACATGACCACGAACTCATAATGACCATACCTCGATCTAAATGCTGTCTTGGGGATGTCTGCATCCCAAATCCTCAACTGATGGTACCCTGACCTCAAATCGATCTTAGAAAACACCGAAGCTCCCTGAATCTGGTCAAACAAATCATCAATACGCGACATGGGATACTTATTCTTCACAGTGAATTTATTTAACTCTCTATAGTCTATACATAGGAGCATTGATCCATCCTTCTTTTTAACAAACAGAACAGGTGCTCCCCATGGGGACACACTCGGCCGGATGAATCCTCGATCAAGCATCTCATGCAGCTGCACTTTAAGTTCTTTCAACTCAGCTGGCGCCATATGATACGGAGCTTTAGAAATAGGGAGAGTTCCTGGCTCAAGCTCGATAGTAAAATCCACCTCTCTCTTCGGGGGGTAAACCCGGTATCTCCTCAGAGAAAACATCTGCAAATTCCTGCACTACAGGGACCATGTCAACAGATAACGCGGTACTACCAACACCTGACAACTTTGCCAAGAAGCCCCATGCTCCTTGAGCTAACAAATGTCGGGCTTTCACTCCTGAAATCAATGGCGGACACACTCTGCCCTAGACACAGCTAAACTGGAAGCTAGGCTTCTAAGGCGGCCTAAACACGACTGCTTTCCGGCGACAGTCTATCAAGGCATGGTTCTCAGCCAACCAATCCATACCAAGGATCATATCAAAACCGCTCATAGGCAAGACTATGAGGGTAGCCTCTAAAAGCTCTTCGGATATCTGTATCCGGCCACTCTTAACTCTACTACTAGCTAGCATACTCACTCCCGAACGAGTGGCAACACATAGTTCAAACCCTAATGGTTTGAGTTCCAAACAAGTTTGTCTAACAAATATCAGAAACATACGAGTGGGTTGAGCCCGAATCAAACAACACAAATGCATAATGGTCTAAGACAAGCAGCGTAACTACAACTGCAGCATCAGTACACTCCGCCTCCTAGCGAGACGTGGCAAACACTCGGGCCTGCTGCTGGGCCGGTCTAGCAGCTGCTACCTTCTGAGTACAAGCTCTGGCCAAATGTCCCTCCTTGCCACATCTATAGCAAGCACGGTGCGATGCTCCACAAAAACCAAAGCGCGCCTTACCATACATACGACACTGAGACGGCTGTCTAACCATGCCCTACTGGCGATCCTGCGGTCTACTCTATGGTTGGCTCTGATCCTGACCTCTAGACTGCCCTGACGGCAAGCCTGCTGTCCACCTTAGTGGGACCCACTGGAAGACTCAAACTTCCTCTTTTGCCCTGAATACTGCTGAACGAGCTGAACTGGTGCAACAGGAACCTGCTTCGACGTGTACTTGGAATTATAAATAGTAGCTAACTCCACCACCCTATCATAAGTCTCAGGAGCGGTGTTCGTACATCCTGAGCAACCTCCTTTCTCAGCCCACTAATAAATTTCTTGATCTTGAGCTCCTCAGTGGCAATGAGCTCCGGGGAAAAATAACTATACTCAGAGAACTTCTTTTCATATGCGGCTATACTATCTATTCCCTGCTTCAGATTTGAGAAGGCCTTTGCCATCTCCTGTTGAGCCTCATCATTAACATACTTGGCTCAAAACTTAGTTCTAAAGAACTCTCAAGTGGCTGGTGAAGACCCAGCTGGTCTAGCTCTATCTGTAGACTCCCACCACCATACAGCTGTGTCTGTCAAAACATGGGCTGCACATCTCGGCCTCTGAACATCAGGGCATCCCATCACCCTGAAGATGTACTCCATCCTAGCCAACCACTTTATCGCCACTAGCGGATTTTCTAAAGCATCAAACTCCTTTGGCTTCCACTTGGTAAAATCCTTAAGCCACTTGCCAAACTTGGCAGCCCCTTCGGCACTATCTAAATCATCAGTCTGGTCCTCTGTCCTCTTGGGGGAACAACTGGGGCTACCGAAGCTGCTGGGGATGCCTGCTGGATGAGTTGTGTCAACTGGGCTATCTAAGCCCTAGACTCCTCTCACTGCGCTACTAGCTGCGCCTGAGTCTCAGCTCTCTACTAGGCAATTAGGCCCATCATCATATCACGCATCTTAGAAATCTCTGCTCCAGAAGCTGCACTCTGTGGCATAGCAGCCTCAACCCCCTCTCTGGGCAAGTTAACAGTTGGGGCCACTAGCGGCCTACGGGTCCGATCAACCCTGGTTGCAGTCTCAGGAACAACTCTATTCGCAGTTCTGGACGGGCCTGCACCACTGCGTGTAATTGGCATACTGGCGATCTACATGGAAACCATAAAGGGTTAGTCCACTCTCAGACTCTCACTGCCAATAATAGGGTAACACATGTATACTAGATGCGGTATTGTAATTAAAACCCTTAACTTATTGAACTTAGACAAACCTGACGACCGTGGAATGTTGATGATCATGGGGACAAACAACTTACAAAGCAGGTTAGTCTATAGAACCTATGACTCTATGCTCTGATACCGACTGTAAGAACCTGACCCAGAATGTGGTCCTAAACCTAGGTTCTCACTCAGCATGTAGGCAATCATTCTTAAATCACTTAAGAGAACTAATTAAAATTTTCAAAACAATACAGTACGGGGAACATAAAAACATTTCCAAACAGTTTCCATAAAACAAAAGCTGTTAAAGTAAAACAAGTCCTGGCCAGTGTTTAACAAAACATTCAAATAGTTTAACACATCAAACAATCAAGTTCCCCTAAGGACTTCATGTCCAACTACATGCTGAATAACATATGCAATTAAGAAAAACAGAATGCCAGTAGCTCCCATGATCAGTCAGCTCCCTCTGCTAGCCGTCCCGGTGCTATCCCAAGTTACTTGGTGGAAAAACCACAAAAATAAGGGTGAGTACAAACATACTCAGTAAGAATCCCCAACTGGGGTACAATACGATACATCAGTCATCTAGCACCTTAGTATACATGCAAATAGTTATCAACATAGATCTTTTCTCAACGAGCTATTGGGGCAAATCCAGAATCCTCGGAAGTCTCCTACTTCCGGCCTAATGATGGGCTTTCCTAACCAATCCCAAAGACATCCTCGAGGGTTTTTCTCCCTCGGCCAAATGACTAACTCAAAAGCTGATCCCAAATAGATGTCAGACACCCTCGAGGGTCTTTCTCCCTCGGCCAAATGATCACTTCAAAAATTGATCCCAAAATAGGCGTCCTTGAGGGCCTTTTACCCTCGGCTAGCTAATACTTGACTAACGGGAGAGTACCCTAAGTCTGGCTCTAAACTTGAACGAAACTGGTGTACTCACGAACATTAGCTCGGGGGAGCACTCCGAACCGGCAACTAACATGTGTATGCGCACACCACATGCTGCTGTAACCGGCGTAAATGTGGGGGCCTAGGGAAAAACTATGCGGGCCATGTACGCATGCCTAATGACTCAAAAGCGATGTCACTGAAGACAGTAGAACGATGCCCTCGGCACTCATCTGTCACAGCCTGTACCACCGATCTGAAGCTAAAAACTGACCAAGGTAGGCTTACACCGTTGTCTGGGTTCTGCTCTAGCAGGCTACAAACTAGGCTTATGCCTATGTGGGAGCAAATCGACATCAGCTGCCAGGGAGGAAGCAAAGTACTTTATGCTTCGCACGGGATCCCGACCGGTGGGGACAAAGTATGTTATGTCCGCTCTCAGCCTTTGGATGATGACAATCCTAACAGTTCTATCTAAGAATTTAAGTACCGATTCCTGGCTAAACAAACATGCTCAATATTACCAACACATAACCTAGCATGATACTACGATCTTAAAGCAGGAATCACAGAACATGCTAGAAGGACAAACCTAGCATGGTACTAACATGTAGATACAAGAGCAAACATGTTAGAAGAGATCATAAGACAAGCAATCCTATCCACTAACATGCTCATAAAAATCACAAGCATACACGATACAATCATGATACATCGCAGGGTCCATATAACACCCGTAAGAAATCCTTACCTAAAAAAATGCAGAAAACAACACAACAAGACAAAGCTCCTTGAGCTGCGGAGACCAACTGAACCTGGCCAAAATACAAACATATATGATACATAAATAAACTTGCTAGCTAAAAATCTCGGGGAAAAAACACAAGGCACAAGAAGCTACCCAAACAAAGAAGGAAGCTTTTGGCACTAGGCTGGCTCAAAAAGGTGCGTACAGCAGCAAGCGAGCAGAAAGGCAGGCGGGAAAGCCTCGACAGCAAGCGGGCTAGTGTGAGTGGCAGCCACTGTGCTCTAGCGAAGGCTACTGCTCGGGTCGCTGGTCGGCGAGAGATGGATGGGACGCATATCCCGGGGCGACAAGAATGGCTGTCGAGTGGTAGGTGTGGATGGACGGACGGATCGCTACTATGGAGCGTGCGCTTGGGCGCAAACGGGCTAGGGGACGCTGGCTGCAGCTTCACTGCTACGATGACGAGTAAGCGGGCGCGAAGGGCGAGGGGCTGCCTTCGGTGTGGCTTAGCGAGGGCTAGGGCTGGGGTGCGGTGATTCTTGGCTAGGCGATGCGACTGTGCTACTCGGCGAAGGGCGTTGGTGCAAGGGCAAGCAGGTCGGCGATGGTTCGTGCACACTCTCGGCAGGAAGAAGACACACACACACAACATCACCATCGGTTAGGGCTTGTCCAAGCAACAAAGGGAAGGATTTTCGACTAGGGAAGAAGAAGAAAAAAGAAGACTTACCACACGGTTCTTGGCTAGGCATCTTGGAGAGTCGGCAAAATGGAGGGATGATCGATTGGGAGAGGAGAAGAGTGTGTACGGCAAGAGAGGGTGAGAAAAACAAAACAACGATCCCTTTTTTTTATTCTTATTTAGGTTTTGGTGATTCCTCCTTGGGCTTTCCCCCTACGAGTCCCAGCTGCAACAACAATTTCCTTTGAATTAATCCCATTTAATCCAAGCCTACAAACCCCCTCGCAGGTCAAGGGTTCGAATACCAACGGAAGCACTTTTAATTTTCTTTAATTCCTCATTTCACCAAACAACCTCCAAAACCCTAACAAACAACAAAACTTTTGGGCACTTGCAACAAAAAACTGCCAGGTCTCAGCAAAGAAAGAAACAGCCCTGGAACCCTAATTATCCTCAAGGTCATCCCAAAGGGCAAAATGAACAAAATGCCCTTAAGGGTCAAAACAGCTCTAACGGCCCAACTAACAACGAAATATCAAACCGAAAGCACCTGGGAAACCGGTATGGAAAACTGGTTCCATTACATAGTTGCTGCTGGCGGGTACATCATTCCAAGTTGCTGTTATGCCATGGAATTTGTCGCTTTCCAAGTGTTCATTTTTTGCTCAAGTATCCTCCTTCGAATTGTTCTTTCGAGTTCTAGATCAAATACAAGAGAAGCGTTCATGCACTAGTATGTCTGACCGGTAGTATCTTGTATGGACGCTGGGACCTGTGTTACAAACGTGGTTAAGATTAGTGTGAAATGATCCCGCGACACGCAAGTATACGTGGTCTGTAGCAAGTAATAAGTAAATTATCATACTCCACAGGGACTGGAAAATTAATCGAGGCAATGTTTAGAATTGAAAAGTAAGTTGCATAAAAGGTGTTGTTGATAAGATTTTGGGTTTTTGCAAGAAAAAGAAATAACTAACGAATGATACTTTTGATAAGTTAAGGCTAAACTAGGATATTTGTGAGAGCAGTAGCAATACAATAGCAAGAAACATGTGGTAAGGGAATATATCATACTACGCTTACAAACTAATGCTTCCGCTTTCATTCAGAACTTAGCCCAGATTCCGTTGTGACTAAGTGTAATTAAACTCGTGCTACATACATAATAGTTTCGCATTTATTCCTAAACTCTAATTTAAAATGTTGCAGTCTCAACTTTACCTATTAAACATGCATGACAGACTTGGATCATTTCCTCTATCGATTTACAATCTATTAGCTTGTGTGGATGGCCAGTCGACACTTAATGTTTTGATGAAGTTTCTATCTTACATGCTCTAGATTAACCCTTCCAATTCCTTCCTATAACATGTTACTAACACTCACGTTCCCCCATTTTCACCTTATAAAAATTAGTTCATAATAACAACAGGTAACACAAAGCACAATGTAGCAAACATCATAAAATTGTATTACTAAATTGAAATAAGTCTAACAATACGTCTTAACAAAACAAAAGAAAATAAAAATAGTAAAGTGTAGCGTACAATGACATTGACACTATTACTCTATAGATAGTTAGTCTAGCAGTTTATTATTTTGTTTTATATTTTACTCTGTTTTATTGTCTTTGAAGAAATAGTTGTAATATGATAACTCTCGAAGAGGGCATATTTTAGGCCACTTAGGTTGCATTATTTTAATATTTAAGTAAAGAATGTATGCGTTTCTAGAGCAAATACAGAGAAATAACTTATAAAATCAACATGCATTCATAAAGTAGCATCGAAAGCATGAATCCGCGCTTTAGCAAAATTTTGCACAAAACGCAAAATGGTGACCAGGATTTTGCACAACATTGAGGGAAAGACAAAAAGGAAAACGGTGAACAGATAGCGCGAAGATGCAAAACCCAAAGAAGGAAACACATTCGGACAAAGTTTCGTCTACAAGGAAAGAATCAAAGAATCAATTATGCAATAAAGGCAGTGGAAATCAAATAAATCTCAATGGAAATCATGGAATATGCATTGATGATGATTTGAACAGCTCACATCTACTTGCACATCACGAAATTCAACCCTATAAATACCAAACCAAGGAGCTGAATTCATCGAGCTAGTCAGTTGGCTATAAGCCGGTCTAGGGACTAAAGCTAAGACTTGAGTCTACTGTCAAGAAGCAAATGGTGGTGCTGTGGGAACTGATGACAAGGAGACTACACACCTTACGCGTGCCAATTCCATTTACTATTTTTTATTAGGAATGGTTGTAGTATATAAACATTTCATAGTAATAAAATCGCCTAGTTTAAACTTCTATATTGTGTTTATTTACTACGATTGCGTTATAGTAGTATATGATGGCTATTTTTGAATAGATCATATTACTAGTGTAGGTCATTGAATGTTACACTGCTGAATGTTTATATATATATATATATATATATATATATGCATCGATTAGCTACCCACGCATGTACCTTCCTACTTTATGTTGCATGAATAGTTATTCGGCATTTAATGTAACGGCCCAGGTTTTCATCTCGGTCTTCCAGGTATGTCCTAAGGGTATTTTGGTAATTTGGTCGGGCCGTTAGGGCCGTTTCTGTCTTTCTCAGTTGATCTTATTCTTGGATGGTCAAATGTAGAGTTTGGTTGCTTTGTGGATGTGTTTGGGCATGGAGAGATGCAAAAATAAATTAGTGGTTTAAAAGTGTTGTTGTTGGGTTTCGAACCCGAGTGGCCAGGGAGTTAGAGGTGTGGTCCTGCCAGTTGGGCCACCGGTTGCTTTTGTTGCTCATTCCGCGGTATGTCTTGGTTTGCTTTGGTTTTGGGATTTAGGTGAGTTTGATTAAAAGAGAAAAGAAATAGGTTTTCATTCTTTTGCTTCTCCAAATCCTCTTTGCCGCCCCATTCTCCCAATCTCTCCTTGTCGTGTGTCTTCTCCCAAATCTTAGCCGTCTCGTTCGTCCTGGGTAAGTGTTCTCGATCCCTCGCTCTCTCTTCCATTTTGGGTGTTGTTCTTGCTGGCCGAGAGAAGAAGAGATTGAGTTTTGGTGTTGTGCAGCCATCCGAGCAGCAGCCCCTGCAGCGCCGTCGCACGCCCAGTCGCACGCCTAGTCGCCCAGCCCGTCGCATGCCCAGCCTGCAGCGCCTAGCGTCGCATCGCAGCCCTGCACCGTGCCACAGTAGCCCCATCGCGTCGCGCCTCCTGCCGTCGCTCGTTGTGCCTGTAGCTCCCCAGCAGTTCGCAGCCGTGTCGAGTCGCCCAGCCCTAGTGCAAGCAGCCTCGATCGCAGCCTTACAAAGAGATGCATTGCCGGCGCCGCGTGTCGCGTAGCCCGGTCTGGCGCGAGCCCGTCCCCCGTCGCAGCAGCCCCTGTCGCGCCAAAGACGCCAAAGCAGGTGCCCACTCGGTGCAGCAACTCGTCTCGCAAGCAAATTTCTACCGCACCAAAGAAGACAAGAACGCCCGTGGAGCCTCGCTCGTCACGCCACCCGACCGTGCCGTGAGTTGCTCCTGAACTGAGCCCTGTTTGTATTTTTATTTAAGACCTATAGGTTGTGATATTTTTTGTTGTTTGTTAGGTTCCCGATAGCTAGCTCGAGTTCGTTTGCAGTATAGGATCTTTGGGTGTTGTTGCCTTCTGACCAAGGTAAGGATTTCTTATCGGAGTTGTGTGAGCCCTGCGGTATATTTTGTGATTGTTGTTTGTATTCTTGTTTGTGTTTATAAGCATGTTAGTGGATAAGTGTTCTGTTATGAATTCCGACTGGCATGACTCTCGTGTTGTTTCTCATGTTAGTTCCATGCTAGGTTGTTCTGTTCTGGCATGCTCATTATCTGTTCTTGCTTCGTAGTATCATGCTAGGTTCATTGTTTCTGCTGAGCACGTACTGGATTGTTAGCTGTTATCTGTTCATAGATTAGAATTTTGATAAGTAGCATCATCTGGGCGAGGATGCATAACGCAACTTGCATCCTTGGCAGGTACGTGCGAGGCAGTACTCCGTCCCTGATCCGTCGTTAGGGTTTAGCTAACCCTAACGGCAGCCCAGCGCAATCTTGGGTGAGGGTGGCAGACTGTTAAATGCCCCAACGACCGGGGGAATGACGAGGCATTGCCTTGTCCCCGACAGTCGACACGACCTCAACTTGTCGGCAGTAGCCCTTGATTGCCACTTCATAGGGCAAGGACCGGTTCCTGGTGTAAGCCTACCATGGCCGGTTTCTTAGCCTCAGGTGCGGTGGTACAGGCTGACATAGTCATAGTGTCCTGGTCTCACACCACTATGTTCAGTGACACCAATCCAGAGATTTGTTAGGCATGCGTACTGGACCAGGGCAGCATGCCCTAGACCCAACACCTCCCTGGTTTGCAGCAGCATGCGGTGCACGCACACGCTCATTACAGCACCGACTGGAGACCTCCTCGGGATCTTGAGTTCAGTGCACCTTTCGTATCGACAGTAGGAAGGCTGAGGCCGAGACTAGTTTCTCGTATAGTATCGTAAAGCGTTGTAGTTTTCCAGAGTAAGACCATAAGATGGCATCCAAGGTTTATGTATGGATTAAGTGATGTGCTCTCTCTTCTGTGTTTATATTCATAACTTGCATACATTCTGCTAGATGTCCAGTTATATCGTAGTGTACCCCGGTTGGGGATTCTTACTGAGTAATTCGTTACTCACCCTTATTTTGTGGTTTTCCACAGGTAACCATGGCGCGAGACAAGATGGCTGAAGGAGGAGCTGTTGATCATGGAAACCAGCTGTTTTAAACTCTGAGTTCTATGTTTATGCTTTATGTTTTTGTTGTCCTCTGAATGCATGTAGTTGGGCACGGAGCCCTTAGGATGTTTTCTTATTGTTTTCTGGATTCTGACACTATTGTAAACCGTTTGGAGTTTTTGAATGATTTGAATAAATCTCTGATCAGAGTATGTTTTGGAACTGTATTTGGCTTGGAACAGGTGCTTGGAAACAGGGACAGGTTTCAGGAAAATTATATTTGACTTTTGAAATGGATGATTGCATGTTTTTAGTTTTCATTCAGAATCTGGCATACAATCTTGCATATTGTCTTTAAGTTTTAAAAGCATGCATTGAGGTAAAGGCCTAGTTTAGAACCCCTTGCGGGTCGGGTCTTTACATTTAGGGAGTTAGAAATAACCTCACTACTGCGTACGTCGCCCTGTGCTAAGTATGGTATTTGCAGCGGAAGTTAGTTCACCCATAAATCATGAGTCACGGAAGTGATAATTGTTAGCGATGTAAGATATTTATTGGCTAGTCCTCGCTTTTAGCATTTTCTAGGAATACGTAGCTAGCATTACTCATTGCATGCATTAGTATTTTATTCTACATCAGTATTATATTTCTGCATTTCATTTATTGTATTAAACAAAAGCACACAACCCAACAATTTATGCTTATTTACTTTTTCACATGACTCTGATTTAAGTGGTATTTGCTCTAGACATCAATCTTTATGGCAAGAAATTAGAAGTTGAAATCTTCGTGCAAATTGATTTTCACCATTCTGGAACCTATTGAGGCTCGACGAACTAGATCTATAAAAGGGACATAATGCAATTGAGAAGGGCGAGTTGGATCCTTCCCCTATTTTTCTTCTCGGAGAATTACAGAGAATCGATCTACGCTACACTTTACTGTTGTTATTTTATTTTGTTTTGTTAAGACGTATTGTTAGGCTTATTTCAATTTAGTATACAATTCTATGATGCTTTCTACATTGTGCTTTGTGTTCTTTGTTGTTAATATGAACTAATTTTCATAAGGTGAAACTGGGGTAACGCGAGTGTTAGTAGCATTTTATAGGAAGAGATTAGAAGTGTTTAATCTAAAGCATGTAATATAAGAACTTCATCGAAACAGTAAGAGTCGACCGGCCATCCCCACAATCTAAGTCTGTCATACATGTTTAATAGGTAGTGTTACGACTGCAACATTTTAAATCAGAGTTTAGGAATAAGCACGAAACTATTACATACGTAGCGCAGGTTTAATTACACTTAGTTGCAGCAGAATCTGGGCTAAGTGTTGAATGAAAGTAGAAACGTTAGTTTGTAAGTGCAATATGATAGTTCTATTACATTGCTGTTGCTCTCACAAGTATCCTAGTTTAGCCATAACTTATCAAACCCGTTAATTCATTTAGTTATTTCTTTTTCTTGAGAAACCCAAAAATCTTATCAACAACACTTTTCATGCAATTTACTTTCAATTCTAAACATTACCTCAATTTAAATTCCAGTCCCTCTGGAGAACGATAATTTACTTATTACTTGCTACAGACCACGCTAATCATAACCACATTTGTACACACGTCCAAGCGTCCATACAGGACGCTCCTTGTCAATTTTTTGGCGTCGTTGCTGGGACTGCACAATTTTATTTTTAAGTCAAGAGTGTTTAGAATATAAAGTTTATTTGTCAACATTTCAGGCGTACTAGTGCTTGAATGCTTCTCTTATGTTTGATCCAGAACCCGAACGAACCCTTCGAAGGAGGAGATGGGATCGGAGAAGGAACACTCGCAACAAGACAGATCCCATGGCATAACAACAACCTGGAATGATGAACCCACCCGTGGTAGCTGCAACAGGTGTGGAACAAGAAGTAAATGAAGATCACAATTTGCCACAAGAATAGGAGATAGATGAGAGAGATAAAGCCATGCGAACGCAATAGGAAGACTTCACTTATCTGATATATCCAGGTATGGATAGATTAAACGGTGGAGGTAGACGCTCCGTATTGACTAATAATATGTATAACATGCTAAAAAACAATGAACCTTTTAGGGGACTTCCATTGGAAGATCCGCATCAACATTTATGAAATTTTTTAGCTGTTAATGATGCTCACTAGGAAGTTAGCGTTTCTTTAGAAGACACCCGACTTTTTCTGTTCCCATATTCCTTACTGGATGAGGTCAGATACTGGATAAAAACATTGCCAAGTACTTACACTTGGAGACATATGATCCATAGTTTCTTAGCGAATTATTACCCGAGAGCTAGTAGCATGAACTGTAGACATGAAATCACCAGCTTTACACAAAAACCTAATGAAATTTGAAACAAATCCAAATTCACATACCTCTAGTCGATGCACTTCGACAAATGCCGAAATATATGAAATTCTTGAAGGATGCACTTAAAGAAAATAGCAAATTCGAGGTATGCAAGGTAGTAGCATTGAACGAGGAATGTAGTGCGATTATTTAAAATAAAATTCCCAAGAAAAAAGTCGATCCAAGCCAATTTACCATTCTGGTTAAAATTGATAGCCATCACATTGAGTGAGCACTGTTCAATTTAGGTGCTGGCATAAATCTGATGCCCTATCAATTTATGAGAAATTCGGACTAGGTGAAGCAAGACCAACAACAGTCACGATTCAACTTGCCGATAGGTCAATAACTCGTCTTAACAGAAAAATTGAAGACATCTTGGTTTAGGTCGACAAGTTCGTTTTTCCCAAGGATTTCATCATTCAAGACTACGAAGCAGATTTAGAAGTTCTAATCATTTTGGGACAACCATTCTTAAAGAATGGTTGCACATTAGTAGATGTCTACGAAGGAACAATCACCTTAAGAATGAACGACCAACAAATTTATTATAACATATTTGACTCGATGAAGCAGCCGACATAGAAGATAGCTTCTACGTCAGCCATCTAGAAGTACTGCTGGAAGAAGCAATTATGTCCAAGCAATAGCAAGAATGGTTGACTATTGAGTACCATAACGAAGAAATAGAGGATTTCCAGGATAATGAAATGGAGGACGTAGTAGATAAAGTGCATAATTATGAAGCACTGAATACGAGAACAAACTGAAAGTAGTAGCGTTCAGTAGCGAACCTCCTACGCTGGAACTAAAACCTCTACTCGATCATCTTAAGTATGCCTACCTTGAAGAAAAGAAGACATTACCAGTTGTCATATCTTGGAAACTAACCATGGAGCACGAGAAAGCGCTACTGGCACTACTCGAGTAGCACAAAAAAGAAATTGGATGGACTCTGGCAGATATAACAGGCATCAGCCCCACATTTTGTATGCACAAAATCATTCTCGAGAATGATCCCGAAACTTCAGTGAAACATCAAAGACGATTAAACCCTGCCATGAAGGAGGTAGTAAAGAAGGAAATCTTGAAATGATTAGATGCGGAGATCATCTATCCCATATCAGATAGCCAGTTGGTTAGTCCAATACAGTGCGTACCTAAAAAGAGAGGCACCACCGTCGTTCGTAATGAGAAAAATGAATTAATTGCCACACGGACAGTTACAGGATGGTGAATGTGCATGGACTACCTCAAACAGAACAAAGCAACAAGGAAGGATCATTTTCCCTTACCTTATATCGACCAAATGTTAGATCGCATCTCAAGAAAAGAGTATTACTGTTTCCTAGACGGAGATTCTGGCTACATCCAAATGACAATAATTCTAAGGACCTGGAGAAAACTACGTTCACCTGCCCCTATGGAACATTCGCCTTTAGAAGAATGTCATTTGGATTATGTAACGCACCCGCCACCTTCCAAAGATGTATGATGTCGATTTTCTTGGACATGCTCGAAGAAGTTATGGAAGTCTTTATGGAGGGCTTTATAGTATTTGGACATAACTTCCGTAATTGCTTAGTAAACCTTGAGGGAGTGCTTCACCAATGCGAAGAAACAAACTTAGTACTTAATTGGGAGTAGTGTCATTTCATGGTAACCGAAAGAATTGTCCTTGGGCAAAATATCTCCAGGAAGGGAATGGAGGTTGATCAAGCAAAAGTGGAGGCAATAGAAAAATTAAAGCCACCACAGAACGTGAAAAGTTTATTGTATTCGGTTGTAATTAATAAAGATTTATAAATTATTTTAATTATTATTTAATTATCACATTAACCAAATTAATTACGTTAATTGGATCAAACTGCATTTTACCTATGTATGCTTGGATAAGTATGTTGGATGATGACTCTAAAATAGAGTTAGATTTTAGTCTAACTTCTGATCATTATTCTTGCTTATTAATTAAAAATTATTACGAGCAAGGAAAAATTAGGAATAAAAAGGTGTAATTCGCTAATGCTTATGCATTGGGGGAGTAAAATGCAAAAAATAGAATATTAGGCTGAAATCAACCATAGCACTTTTAGCATGGATTTCGAAAGCTTAGCTGATTTTTGTTTTCTTAGGGTTAGCGCTAGCAGGTCAATGCAATGCAGAGAATCAAGACACGTGATTACGAGCAATTAAAGCTCGAAAGACGAAGGCCAGAAGACCTTCAAGTAAAAAAAGAAGGAATCGACTGACAGCTTGAAGTTGACTAACCAGACAAATTAAGAGATAGATTGCTAAAATCATGGGATTCCTACCTTAGACAAATCAAAACAATTTGGGAAGGATAAAAAGAGAAATTATAGTGAAGATTGATTCATTCCATTCTGGGAGATTCGGAGACTCGATGACCTAGTCCTATAAAGAGGTTGTTTGTGCAATAGAGACGAGGTTTGGTCTTTTCTCTGTTTTTTCTTTTTGAGGAGTTCAGAGTCTCGACCGAGACGATGATTTTTTGTTATTTTTTTCTTTTATTTCATTGTTAGACTCATTTTACTTCAGTAATACAATTCTAATATGTTTTCCACATCTTGTATTGTGTTTTCTGCCTGTATCATGAACTAACTTCGTTAGGGCAAAACTAGGAGAAAGTGAAACTTAGTAGCATGTTGAAGGAAGAAACTATAAGGGTTCATCTAGAGCATGTAGAATAGGTACATCAATATAATAGTGAATGTCGACTGACTATCCACACAAACTAATAGGTTGTAAATCGGAAGAGGAAATAATCTAAGTCTATTTTGCATGTTTGATAGGTAGTGTTACATCTGTGATGCTTTGAATCGGAGTTTCGAAATAAATGCGTAACTATCACATACTTAGTGCCATATCGTAATTACATCGTGTAACGGCCCAATTTTTCGTTCCAGTTCTTCAGGTATGTTCGGCTACATATTCGGTTGTTTGGTTGGGCCGTTAGGGCTATTTGAGCATCTAGGGGTATTTTGGTCATTTGGCCTCTAAGGGCATTTTGGTAATTGTTCAGGGTTTCGGGTTGTTTCTCCGACTTGTGTTGAGTTGTTGTTTGTGTTCTGGTTTCAGGTTCTAGGACCGGGAGTTGTTTGGAGGTCGTTCAGAATTAAACAGAAAATATAATTAAAATGTGAGTTTGCCAAGACTCGAAGGGGGAACCTCCAAGGACACTTGGCACAAGGAGGCATTTTGGAGCAATTTAATTAAGAAAAATATAAAGAAAGTCCCTTTTTCCCCTTCTTCTAACCTAGCCGACCCTTCCCCATTCCTTCTTCTTCTTTGTTTTTACCCTTTGCCGAGAGCTCCCCTTCCAAGCTCACCTTCTTCTTTATCACAAGCACACAGCAGCCAAGCCCCTTGCCATCGTCGTTCCATGCCACTCGCACACGTCCGCACAGCCCATTGCAACTACCTTGCCTTCGATAAGCATCTGGACGCCAGATCGACGAGTGCGACCTTACCGCGAACAAACGCATCACCCAAACGTGCCGCGACGCGATCGCTCGCCCGCATCGACGCCCCTGAGGCAAAACATCAGATCGCTGCACAAATAAATGAATGATTAAAAATGAATGGTTAGAAATGAGAATTATTTTTAAAAAGTAAAAATGAGAAGTTAATAAAAACTCATTTGGATGTAGGTTTTTTAGGAGGAGTTAATAAATCCTAAAACTAACTCCTACCTAAATATGCCAAACAAACAACCTCTTAGATTCATCTGCTGCTTAACTCTTTTGGGTCTTTGTAGTAATTTATTTAACAGATGTCCCCAAGGGGTGGCATAGTGGTTGAAAACTTGGGTTTTTAGGGTATGCTCCCCTCAAGTTCCAAGGTTCGAGACTCAGCTGTGACATTACTCCTTTGATGTCTCTCGGTGTCTGGTCTAGGGGCAGGCATGGTTACCTTTTTTAAAAAAAAAAGTAATTTCTTTAACAGATGAGTATATCCTTGCAGGCCATTGTCGAAGATGGTGAGGTTTAATGTATTGAAAGTTATTCCAGCTGGATCATCCACAGCTGGTAAGAAGGCTTTCACAGGAATTTAAGATAAGAATTCTCAGGTTCTATATTTGTTTATGTTAAGTGAAAGGCTTTGAAAATGGGCTGGTAAGAAGGCATCAAAGCCCATGTTCGAGTTCTAAACAAACAACATACTCTTGATTCGTCCTCAATTTCACTTTCGTGTTTCCTTGATTTAACTTCTTGTTCTTCCTGATTCAATGTTCTCTGAAAATGGTAGATGTTTCTGATTCCTAATTTGTGTGTTCATGAATGTGTGTCAGATTATGGCATTTAAACTACTAACCCTAGTTCTTGAGTTTAGACCGGCAACAATTAAGCTTCATTCTTACGCTCTGCTGCTACATTTCGACTTGTTTCCAAAAATGTAGTAACATCATTCGTGGGTGCCTCAATATTTGTAGGAAGATCATGAACGTTTTTCGAATGCATTGTAGCTTGTTTTGACTTGCTTCTTTGCTCTTTAGGAATTGGTACTAAGAAGCCAATAATTGGGCTTTCAATACCGAGCGCAGCCTTGCCTGCGAACAGCAGCAGATCACCCAACCGTGCTGCACCCGTTGCCTGCCCGCATCGACACCGCCAGCGCAGCCGTATCACCAGCACAGCCGCTACGACGCAGCCTTGCGCGCACCCAGCCGCATCAGTCCGTTTGTTGCCTTGCGATCTCGCACGCTCGCCCTTCGCCCGCAGCCTCACCGCACGCAGATGCCACTCGCTCACGCCCTCGTGCACACTGCCACACGCCGCAGCCGATCTGTGCGAGCACGCCGTACTAACACTCAGCTACCGAGGCCTCCCGCACGCCCACATCGTGTCATCGGTGAGGCCTGCCGCATCCTAGACAATTCACTTTACCTTGCTGTCGAGAGCAAGCCCTTCTCGGGTTTGGGTAAAGCCCTATTCTCGAGGTTGTTTGATGTTGTTTGTCGATTCGTTGCATAGGTTTAATTTTGTGTCGTGTTATGTTTACTGTTAGGTAATTGGTGTTGTTCCTACAGCTCAAGAGCACTTCTCGGTCATCGTTTATTTCCACTTTTCAGGTAAGGGTTCCTTGCCGGGGTTGCGTGGACCCTGCGCACAACTTTGATAAATTCCTGGCTGTTTGTTCTATTGTTATGTATGCTTAGTAAAATTGGTTGTTCTGTTAGTGGATAGGTTCGTTCAGGAAGTCTGAATGCCTTGATCTGTCTTATATGCCCTATTTCCTGATTATTGTATTAATGCACGTTTTGTTTGCTAGGGCTTGGCATGTAGTTTACTGAATTTGGTTGTAGCACTCCCCTGTTTAATAACTGTTCCTAATGTCTACAAATACTCTGTGGATTATAGACTTGTGGAATATTGGACACTGTTAGCTCTAGGCTAGCTTGTGTACTAGCGTTCATTAGGGAGTCACGAGTGTCTGTCGAGTTGCGTGCTGACTCGTTTTCGAGTGTCAGTAGAGCTACGTGTTGGCTCGGTTAGGCTCAAGACTTGCCCAGTTAAGTGCAGTCCATGATCTTCTAGATTTGAGTTGATCTAGGGTTTGGCCCAGTTGCTTTGCCACCTAAGCCTCTTTTTGGACTCGCCCAGTTGTGTGCGGTCCTTGATCGACCCAGTTGCGTTATCGATCCAGATTGGCACAGTGGCGTTCCCTATCCAGGGTTTGGCCCAGTTGCATTGCCACCCGACTATGATTAGGACTAGCCCAGTTGCGTGCTGTCCATTGATAGCCAAGTTTGAGTTGTATCAGGGTTGAGCCCAGTTGCGTGCTGCCCGGCATAGTAAGGACAAGCTTAGTTGCGTGCTGTCCAGGATAAGCCCAGTAACGTGCTGTCCCAGTTAGTCCAGTTGCGTGCTAACTTAGTGTTGTTTTAGAGATAGACATTTCAGTTATTGAGGACACTTGTTGTCTTTTATTGTTGATACTGTCATTATGTAAATTTTTGTTTGCTTGTATGCTAGGATGCCAAATGATTTGTCTTGCTTAATGTACCCCGGTTGGGGAATACTTACTAAGTGCAATTGTACTCACCCTTTCTGTGGTTTCTTCCACCAGGTAACTTGACACAGCATCGAGGTGGCTAGAGGAGGAGCTGATTGGTCATGGGGACGAGTTCATTGCATCTGCTGTTCTGCATCGCATTTTATTTCTGAAATATTTTCATGTTATTTTTTTGGATTTTATACACTCTGGCCAGAGGCTAAATGTTTTAATGGTTTGTTTTGAGGATTTGGAATTTGAAGTATTTTTTTTATAAGATGCGTGTTTTCAAATCTTTTATCTTTAATTGTAAGTCACGGTACTTAGTAAAGGCCATTTATGACCATTTCGAGTCGGGTATTTACAGTTGGTATCAGAGATCAGAGTCATAGATTGTGTCCCATGACCATCAGCACTTCGACAGCCGCCAGGTATATGTGTTAGAACCCGACCCAAAACACGGTCCTAAACCTAGGTTCTCACTCAGCATGCAAGTTAAATACTTCATCAAGAGGTTTAGTGCTCATATTTAAAACCTTCCAAAACATTTAGAACGGGGAATGCTTAAAACATAATCAACAATTTTGTTTAAGAAAAACCAACGAAGTAAAACAAGCTCAAGCAAAGATCTAAAAACATTCAAAACAGTTCAAACAACTTTTAATAATGTTTCCCCTAGGACTCTTGTCCATCTACATGCTGAACAAATATGCAAACAATAAAGACAGAGTGCCGGCAGCTCCCATGATCAATCACCTCCCTCCGCTAGCCGTCCCGGTGCTGTCCCAAGTTACCTGGTGGAAAACCACAGAAATAAGGGTGAGTATAAACATACTCAGTAAGAATCCCCAACCGGGGTACAATACGATACATCAATCATCTGCACCCTAGTATACATGCAAACAGTTACCAACACAGATCATAGCTCAACGAGCTTACAAGGCAGAATCTGGAATCCTCGGAAGTCTCCTTCTTCCTCCTAATATTGGCTCTCATAACCAATCTCGACATCTCCGAGGGTCTTTCTCCTCGGCCAATTGATCAACTCAAAACCAATCCCAAAGATGTCCGACACCCTCGAGGGTCTTTCTCTCCTCGACCATATGATCACCTCAAAAGCCAATCCCAATGGGTGTCCTCAAGGGCCTCTTACCCTCGCTATAACTGACTATCGGAGAGTACCCGAAGTCCGGCTCTAAACAGAAGGAACTGTGTACTCACGAACATTAGCCCGGGAGCTCTCCGAACCGGCGACTAACGCGTGTCTTGCGCACACACCGCATCTTGCAACCGGCGTAAATGTGGGGGGGCCTAGGTACAAACTATGCGGGCCGTGTGCACGCATGCCTAAAGACTCGGAAGCGGTGTCACCGAACACAGTGAGTGCGAGGCCCTCGGCACTCATCCATGCGGCTGTACCACCGACACGAAGCTAAGAACCGGCCAAGGCAGGCTTGCACCATTGGCGTGGTTCCGCTCTAGCAGTTACAAACTAGGCTTATGCCAATGAGGTAGCTAATCCTCATATGTCAGTCGGGGAAGCAATGTACGTTATGCTTGCTCTACTCCCGACCAGGGTGGGGACAAGGTACGTTATGTCCGCTCTCACCTCTAGATGATGACAAATTTCTAACACACTAGCTAGAGTATAGAGTAAACGATTCTGGCTAAACATACATAATCATCATCAATCATACATAACCTAGCATGATACTACGAACTTAAAGCAGGAATCTCAAGCATGCTGGAAGAACAATCCTAGCATGGCACTAACATGTACAAACAAGCAAACATGCTAGCAGGAATGCAATCACAAGCTGTCCTATCCACTAATCATGTTCATAAAAGTAAACATGCATATAAGGCGCAATCAAGAAAGCATCGCAGGGTCCACACAACCACGGTAAGGAATCCTTACTTGGAAACAAGTGGAAAATAGCTATCACGAATCAAATAAGACCCTCGAGCTTAATAACGAACCCGAGCAACCTAGGCATAATAAAAGCATCCTAAATAAATATACAAAGAAATCAAAGAGCTTTAAAAATCTAAAAGGGAAAAGGCTCGAGAATTACCAACCGAGAGGACACGGGCTCTCGGCAGCAAGGGAAAGGTTTGGGCGCTGCTAGTGCGGCAGGGACGCTGGCGCTGGGCGCACGGCAAGGCAGGCGGACACACTGGAGTGGGCGCGCGGCACGTAGGGGCAGTGTGCTGGCGATCGGGCTGTGGATGCGACGCGGGAGCGAGCGGGCTCGCTGGGACGAGGCTCGGTGCGATGCGGCGCTGGGCGGCCGCGAGCGACGTCGGGCGGTGCTGGGCGTGCGACGGCGGGGTGTCTGGACTGCAGACGAGCGGCGGCTGGGCGAGGCAAGGGGCTGAGCGGCCTGGTGCGCGCAGCGGGCCGGGCCGAGTGGCCTCAGTGCGGTGCAGTGCGCGCAGATGGCCGGGCCGAGTGGCAGTGTGGTGCGGTGTGGCTGGGTTGGCTCGGCTGAGTGGTGCGGCTGGGTTAGGGTGGCTCGGTTTTAGGAGAGAGAGAGAGAGAGAGACTACTAAGGGGAACAAAGAGGGTTTTCCTAATTTTCTTCTTTTTCCTATTTTAAAAGGGTTAGGAGACCTAAAATTCCCTTCCCAAGGCTTTCTCTTGTCCCAAGCTAAAGAAATTCTTTTCTTTTAACTAAATCTTCTTTTTCTAAAAACTCCAATTTCACCATTAGGGCAAGGGTTCAAATCTCAATGGGACCAATTAAATTCCAATTAATTTTGCTATCAACCGGAATGTCTCCGAACTTCTAATCATCTAACCCAAACTCCTTGGGTCTTGCAACCAACATTAATCAAGTCTCAACGAAGGCCGAAATGACCCTGAAGCCCTGAAAATCCTCAACCTCTGACCGGGGAGCAAAAAGACCAAAATACCCTTAAAGGTTAAAAAGCTCTAACGGGCCAACCGATTGCCCCAATACTGAACCGAGAGTATCTGGGAAACCGGAATGGAAAAACTGGGCTTTTACAATACTCCCTCCTATTAAGACTTTCGTCCTCGAAAGTCCCAAGACGAAAACAACTCTAGGAAAACTCCACTGATTCTTAACCAACCAATCTCCTGATTAAGACAACACAAATCCCTCTTTGAAACCGAACCCTCTTGGGTTCCCAAAGGCTCCAAGCCCAACAGACACCGAGTCTGCCACGAACTATCTCAACCAAAACTGAACCAACACTGAGCTTCGAAGAAAACATGCGATAACTAGTCGGTGAGCCACATCCTCTGACTCGCACCAACTCTCAAACGGTCTACGACTCTAGGGCTCACTTATCCCTGCTAACCCAACTCGGAACGCCTCTCTACGGCGCTACTCTCAGCAAACTCGTGGACGGGTCACAAGCTCTAAAACTCTACGCCACGCGCCGGCGTAACTTCTCTGAATGCTCATAGCTGTTATCAAACAGCCTCGACCCTTCACCATGTTGACCAAACAACTGAACCTCCCGAGTGTTTCGTAAACAAAACGGCCTACTCTTACTTCGCAAGAGACTGCGAACCCCACCGTTGCCTACAATCCTTAACGAAATCCAATTCGAACCACCAACTGGTGACTGATCCCAAGGCAACCTTCTCCAACTACCATTCGTCCACAACACTAAAGCAACCATCTTACGAGAAATCGAAGCACCAAAGCCAAGGGGCACTTTTCTGGTTCACCAAGCGGCTACCACCACTCACATTAGCTGATACTTCAGCTTCGGCCACCCCTGAACGACAAGGTCCAGGAACAGGCTCCACTCAGCCAAACTAATAAACCGGAGCCCCTCATCGGCCGACAACAAACTTTCCAATGCAATCCGATCAGCCATCGCCTAGGTGAACATCGCCAGACAGAAAAAAAAACAACATTCCTCTCACGGAAATCTCGAGCAGCAAGGAATAAAACAACACGCGGCTACTAGCAACACAAAAGCTGGAGGATAACAACTCTAAGGTTTCCAACCAATGCCACGACATCTCTGTGCCAACCCACTCAACTGTGCCTCAGCTATAACGCCAACTGCGAACGCACATCAACTAGGAACAAAGCCCGAGAAGGCTTGCTCTGCAGAAACTCAACCCAAGCTTATAACTTGCAAGGCTCGCCTCCAAGTTGCCACTCAACTCTTAAGCCCATCTGGCTGCTCCAAGGACTTCCTCCTTATAGCTTAGACCTAACTCTTCTTCCAATCCAGAAACTCCACCCACGAAACATCGCGAGGAATAAGGATAGCGACGACCACAAGCTTGCGGATCCTGAACAACACGAGAACGACAAGACTACCTCAAAAGTTAAAACTCGAGGCCGGCATCCACGGTGCAACTCAACTACCCAAGAACTAAGGGGGTTCTACAAACTCCAAAGATCCAACAACTTTCCAGCAACAACTCAAGCCCTTGAACTGGCAGGCCTCCGCTCTTGCGGGAACAAACAACTTTCCGCTTGCTAACAAACAAACGCGGACACACTCATCACTGGCTGACCGCGCTTACTCTCTCGATCAACTACACAACTCAGGGAGCTAAGCTGACTCCTCCTCAACAGGAACGATTTCCCAGCAAGCGAACTTCCGAAGGATAGCGAACTTCACACACGCTCGCTGCCTTGCTCAAACCCAAGGGCAACAACAACCAACTCTCTCGGAAGAAACATCCGAGGATCCTCAATCGCTTGAACCCTCAACTTGGAACTAGCAGTGCCTACCCAATTACCGAGGGAGGGGTTTCCCTCTCTTTTTAAACTCAATCTTCTTCTCCAAAATTTTAAAAGCTTCATTGTTGCTCTCTCCAAGCCCTCAACCTTTTCTTTTAGATTTTATTCTTGAGAGACATATTGTATTGTGAGGATTTGGTTGTGTGAGATAAAATTTGTGTATCCACTCTTTTGAGAGAGTTGTAAAGTGTGTTCCCAAAAATTCTATACTTTGTAACGGTTTGATCTTGATCCGTGGAAAAGATCGAGTTTGCTCTTGAACTCGTAAAAGGAGCAGTTTACGGTTGGACTCTAATCCGTGGAAAGAGTTAAGCAAAAAAAAAAGGTTTTTCAAAATCCCAAGAGGCGCTTGGGTAGTGGAGTAGGCTTGCCAAACCACTATAAATCACGGTGTCATCTTCTCTAACTCTTTCCTATTTACTTTTGAAATAATTTTTCAGTATTCTCTTTCATGCTTTAATTTGTATTGCTTTAAATCAAATTGGTTTTACATAATCTTTATCAATCTTGTGTGGTGCATTATTGTTTCTTTTTAATCACTTGTAAAAAAGTTTGATATTTAGAATATCTTAAGCTTATTTAGGAAAATTTGTGTAAAACCCTATTCACCCCCCCTCTAGGGTTGTCATACCGATCCAACAATTGGTATCAGAGCCAAGTTGCTCTTCTAGATTTTTAATATAAACTTTATTGTCTGAGCTTTATGGCAAACCTTGTAGGAAGTGGTATTAATGAAGGACAATCATCCTCTAGGCCTCCTTACTTTGATGGGTCAAATTATGGTTATTGGAAAGTTAGAATGATGATATATTTGAAATCCATTGACTATAAGTTGTGGTTTAATGTTATTAAAGGTCTCAATATTCCCACGAAAAAGGTTAATGATGAAGATGTGCCTAAATTAGAAGATGAATGTGATGAAGATGAATTGAAAAAGCTTGCTTTTAATGCTAGAACTATGAACTATTTATATTGTGCCTTAAGTTGTGATGAGTTCAATAGAGTATCTATGTGTTCTTCGGCTAAAGAAATTTGGGATATTCTTGAAGTGACATATGAAGGAACAAGTAAAGTTAAAGAAACAAAATTAGCATGCGTGTTCATAATTATGAATTGTTCAAGATGAATGAAAATGAATCTATTACCGAAATGTTTACTAGATTTACTAACATCACAAATTCTTTGAAGGGCCTTGGAAAAGAATATAGTACATCCGAAAATGTTAGGAAAATTCTTAGGTGTCTACCAAAGAATTGGGAAGAAAAGGTGACGGCAATACAAGAAGCAAAGGATCTCACCAAACTCTCTTTGGAGGAACTTATTGGTTCTCTCATGACACATGAGATTACCATAAAAGAAAATATGGAAGATGAGTCCAAAAAGAAGAAGAGTATTGCTTTAAAGTCTATCACCTTGGAAGTTGACTCTGAAGATGAAGATGTTCTTGATGAAGATGACATTGCATATTTTTCACGTAAGTATAAAAACTTCATCAAGAGGAAGAAACAATTCAAAAAGAACTTTTCCAACCAAAGAGAATCAAAAGGAGAAAAGAACAAGAAGGGTGAGGTAATATGTTATGAATGCAAGAAACCGGGTCATATAAGAACGGATTGTCCACTCCTCAAATCATCCAAGAAATTCAAGAAGAAGGCAATGAAGGCTACTTGGGATGATAGTGATGAATGTGAAAGTGGAAGTGATGAAGAAGTAGCAAATTTTTGCTTCATGGCTCATAGTGACAAAGGTGATGAACAAGATGATGAGGTAACTCTAGAATCTCCTTCTTATGATGAATTATTTGAAACTTTTGAAAACATGCAAAATGACTTAGAATAGCTTGGTTCAAAATATAATGTGCTTAGAAAGAAATATAATACTCTTACTAGTGAAAATAAGGCTTTACTTGATGAAATTACTTGCTTAAAATTGCATGAGCATGATATTGTGAAAATTGATAAAATAGATGTCTCTTGTGATGAACATACTTTAGATTGTGATGAGAAAAATATCTTACTTGATAAAGTTAAATTTCTTGAGCAAGATTGTTGTGAAAAAGATAATTTGATTAAGTTGCTCAAAGAAAAGGAATTAAATGTTTTGCATGAACTTGATAGGGCTAATGAGTCTATTAAAAAGTTAACTATAGGTGCCCAAAGATTGGGTAAAACAATTGAAGTAGGAAAGTCTTATGGTGATAAAAGAGGTGTAGGTTACATTGATGAAGTTTCTACTCCTTCAACTTCTAAAACTATTTTTGTTAAGGCATCTCCTCTTGTATCTAAGCTTAATATTCCTAAAATTGTGTCCAAACATGATAAATCTAGCTTTGTGCCTATATGTCATTATTGTGGTGTTAAAGGTCATATAAGACCTAAGTGTTTTAAATTAAAATATGCTCATACTACTTCAAGAATAAAATTTTCTCCAAAAGCAAAGTTTCATAATGCTCTAAGAAATAATTTCTCAAAGAAAAGTAGAGTACATAATTTTATTATAAGAGATAAATCATTGCATAATGTTGTTTGTTTTTCATGTGGCAAGTATGGACATAAATCGTATTCTTGTTACTTGTCTAAATCAAATGTGTTAAATGTGGATGCAAAAGTAAAATGGATTCCAAAGTTTAAAAATGCTAACCTTCTAGGACCCAAACAAGTATGAGTACCAAAGGATCAAACTTGAATATTTGTGTTTGTAGGTTTGTTTGAAAGCCTCCAAGAAAAATAAATGGTATTTGGATAGTGGTTGCTCAAGGCACATGACGGGAGACCAATCCAAGTTTGTCAATCTTGTAAGAAAGGATGGAGGCTTAGTAACTTTTGGTGACAACAAGAAAGGTAAAATAATCGGTAAGGGTAGCATTGGTAATGCTTCTTCTACTTTGATTGAAAATGTACTTTTAGTTGATGGTTTGAAGCATGATTTACTTAGTATTAGTCAATTATGTGATAAAGGATTTAGAGTTATGTTTGATAAAAAGAATTGCATAATTGAAAATGCTAGTGATGGAAAAGTTTTATTTGTTGGAAATAGAGATGAAAATGTGTACACTATTGATTTGAATGATTGTCCTATTAGTGATAAATGTCTTTCGGCTTTACAAAGTGATTCATGGTTATGGCATAGAAGATTAGGAAATGCTAGCATACACTTAATTTCAAATATTTCTAAAAGTTCCTTAGTTAGAGGTCTTCCCAATATTAAATTTGAAAAAGATAGAGTTTGTGATGCTTGTCAAATGGGTAAGCAAACTAAGTCATCTTTCAAATCTAAAAATGTGATCTCTACATCTAGACCTCTTCAACTATTACACATGGATTTATTTGACCCTTCTAGAATTGCTAGTTTTGGAGGGAATTATTATGCTTTTGTGATAGTTGATGATTTTTCAAGATATACTTGGGTTTTGATGCTAAAACATAAAGATAATGCTTTGAAAAGTTTTTCTAGTTTTGCAAAAAGAGTTCAAAATGAAAAGGGGTTTCTCATTTCTAAAATTAGGAGTGATCATGGAGGAGAATTTGATAGCATTGCTTTTGAAAACTTTTGTGAAGAAAATGGTTTTTCTCATAACTTCTCCGCTCCAAGAACTTCTCAACAAAATGGTGTAGTTGAAAGGAAAAATCGTACTTTGCAAGAATATGCTAGATCTATGTTGCATGAGTATAATTTGCCTAAGTATTTTTGGGCGGAAGCCGTTAATACCGCTTGTTATGTTTTAAATAGAGTTTTAATTAGACCTTCTTTAGATAAAACTCCTTACGAGCTTTGGCATGAAAAAGTCCCAAATATTGGGTATTTCAAAGTTTTTGGATGCAAATGTTTTATTTTGAACAACAAAGAAAAACTTGGAAAATTTGATTCTAAAACGGATGTTGGTATTTTTCTTGGTTATTCTTCTTCTAGTAAAGCTTATAGAGTTTTCAATAAGAGAACATTAGTTATTGAGGAATCTATGCATGTTGTGTTTGATGGATCTTGTAAAAATATTTCTAATGAGTCTATATGTGGTGATGCCTTAGAAGAAAATTTTGGAGATATAATTGTTAGTGATAAAGGTAAAGAAATTGCTCCATGTAAAGAAGAAATGAGCTTCAACGATAAGAATGAAGAATGTTCTTCATCTATGCCTAAAGAATGGAGGTATGTTTCATCTCATCCCAAAGACTTGATTCTTGGTGATCCCGAACAAGGTGTGAAAACTGGTTCCTCTCTTAATTTATTTAATCATCTTTCTTTTGTTTCTCAAATTTAACCAAAAAGTTTTCAAGATGCAGAAAATGATGAATTTTGGATTTTAGCTATGCAAGAATAGTTGAATCAATTTGAAAGAAACAAAGTTTGGGAATTAGTTCCTAGGCCTTCTAACATTTCTATTATTGGGACTAAATGGGTTTTTAGAAATAAAATGGATGAAAATGGAAATATAATTAGAAATAAAGCTAGACTTGTAGTTCAAGGTTATTGTCAAGAGAAAGGTATAGATTATGAAGAAACTTTTGCACCCGTTGCTAGATTAGAAGCTATTAGAATGTTACTTGCTTTTGCTTCTTATAAGAATTTTATCTTGTATCAAATGGATGTAAAAAGTGCATTTTTAAATGGTTATATTATGGAGGAAGTTTATGTAGAACAACCTCCCGGCTTTGAAAGTTTTGATTTGCCTAATCATGTTTATAAGTTGAAAAAGGCTCTTTATGGTTTAAAACAAGCTCCAAGAGCTTGGTATGATAGACTTAGCAACTTTCTTCTTAAAAATGATTTTAAAATGGGTAAACTTGATACTACTCTCTTCATCAAGACTAAGGAAAATGATATGCTTTTAGTGCAAATTTATGTAGATGATATTATGTAACGACCCGACCCGAAAGGGGTTCTAAAATAGGCCATTACCTCAATGCATGCATTCAAATCTACAGAAAATTTGCAAGATGGTGTTCGGATTCTAAGTAAAAACTAAAACATAAAACATTCATTTAAAAAGTCAACATAAATTCCTGAAACCTGTCCCTGTTTCCAAGCACCTGTTCCAAGACAAATACATTTACAAAACTTACTCTGATCAGAGATTTATTTAAAACATACAAGCTTTACAATAGTTACAACAATGCTAGAATCCGGAAATACATTCAGAAAACACCCTAGGGCTCCGTGCCCAACTACATGCATTCAGAGGACATTTAAAACATCAAACATAAACATAAGACTCAGAATTGAACAACGGGTTTTCCATGATCACAGCTCCTCCTCCAGCCATCATGTCTCGCACCATGGTTACCTGTGGAAAAACCACAAAAATAAGGGTGGGTAACGAATTACTCAGTAAGAATCCCCAACCGGGGTACAATACGATATAATCAGTCATCTAGCACCCAAGCACGCAAGCAAACAGCTACCAACACAGATCATAGCTCAACGAGCTTACAAGGAAAGATCTGGAATCATCGAAAGTCTCCTACTTCCGACCTAATGATTGGTTATCCTAACCCCTGGGACATCACCGAGGTCTCTTTCACTCGGGGGATTGATCAGCTAAAAAACTGATCCCAAGGATGTCCTCAAGGGCCTCTTTGCCCTTGCTACTAATCTAGACTTACGGGAGAGTACCCGAAGTCTGGCTCTAAACTGGAAGGAATGGTGTACTCAAGAACATTAGCCCGGGGGAGCTCTCCGAACCGGCGACTAACGCGTGTGCGCGCACACCGCATGCCGCAAACCGCTTAAATGCGGGGCCTAAGGGCAAACTACCGGCCGTACACATGCCTATGACTCGGAAGCGGTGTCACCGATCACGAGAGTGCGAGGCCCTCGGCACTCATCTGCATGCGGCTGAGCCACCGACCTGAAGCTAAGAACCGGCCAAGGTAGGCTTACACCGTTGGCAGGGTTCCGCTCTAGCAGGCTACAAACTAGGCATACGCCAATGAGGTAGCTAATTCTCATTGGCTGCTGGGAGGGGGGAGAAAAAGCAATGTACGTTATGCTTTGCTCTATTTCCACCAGGTGGGGACAAAAATACGTTATGTCCGCTCTCAACCCCTGAAGCAATATACGTTATGCTTCGCTTTACTCCCGACCGGTGGGGACAAAGTACGTTATGTCCGCTCTTAGCCTCTGGATGATGACAAACCCTACAACTCTATCTAAGAGTACAGAGTAAAATGATTCCTGGCTAGCAAACAGTAATCGACATCAATGACAATTACCTAGCATGATACTACGAACTTAAGCAGGAATCATAAGCATGCTGGAAGAACAATCCTAGCTTGGCACTAACATGTAAAATCAGGCAAACATGCTAGCAAGAAATCAATCAAAGCTGCACTATCAGTAACATGCTCATAACAGTCAGCAAACATACAAGGCATATCATGAAAAATATCGCAGGGCCCACACAACTCCGGTAAGAAATCCTTACCTGGTCGGAAGGCAACAACACACAATAAAACTAAGCTGCGATCGAACCCGAGCAACCTAAAGCGAGCCAAACAAACACATCAATAATCACAAAATAGGCCTAAATACAATAAAATAAACAGAGCTCGGCTCGAGAGTAACTCACGAGGCACGGCTGACACGCGAACGAGCCGGCTGCACGAGCAAGGCAGCTGCTGGGCGCTGAGGGGCGCAGATGGGCGCAGGGCTGGGCGCTGGGGCGAGGACGGGCGCGAGCTCGGCAAGGCGACGGCGCGCAGAGCGGCTCGGCATAGGGACAGCGCGCGGGCGCGAGTGACACGACGCGACGGGCTACAGGACGCGCCACTCGGCACAGGGCGGCTCAAATCTGGGCGACACGGGTGCGGACGGGACGGCCTGGCGCGAGGACGAGCAACGCGGCACTGTGCGTGGCGACTCGGGCGCGGACGGGACTCGACACTGTGCGGCTGGGCAGGGCGAGCAGGAGCTCGGGCTCGGGCGACGCGAGCTGGGCGACACGGATCTGGGTGAGGGCTGCTCGGCACAGTGCGAGCGGCCTAGGAGCTGGGCAACGCGACCTGGGAGAGCTGAGGCTCGGGCTGGCAAGGCTCGGGTGAGCTGGGGCTCGGGCGACGCGAGCAGGGGTTGGGCTAGCTCGGGCTAGGGCTTGGGCAAGCAGGCTGGGCGACCAAGGGGCTGGCTCGGGCTAGGTTGGGGAGGCTCGGGGAGAGAGAGAGAGAGAAAGAGAAAAAAATGGGAAATAAATGGGAAATAAAAGGAAAAATGGGATTTTTATTCCATTTTCCATCCTTATCCACTTTTTAAAACCTCTAAATCCTTAAAATCCCATTTCCCGGCTTCCTCCTTCGAGACCCGACTGAAGCGACGTTTTCCAATAAATAAAACTCACTTAAATCCAACTCTCAAATCAACACTAAGGGCCCGGGCTCGAATCCTAAAGGAAGCACACAACCAACCATCACTTTGCCAAAGCCCAAACCACAACCGAGCTTCCAACCGACTAGCCCAAACATCTCGGGACTCGCAACCAACTACAAACAAGCCTCGACAAAGGCAGGAGCGACCTCAAAGCCATGAAAATCCACAAATCCTACCCGGGGAGCCAAAAGACCAAAATACCCCCAAGGGTCAAAACAACTCTAATGACCCAACCAAACAACTGAATCTTGAACCAAAGGCACCTCGAAAACTGGAATAGGAAACTGGGCTGTTACATATTATTTTTTGTTCTACTAATCCTTCTTTGTGTGAAGAATTTTCTAAGTGTATGCATAGTGAGTTTGAAATGAGTATGATGGGAGAACTTAGCTTCTTTCTTGGACTTCAAATCAAACAACTCAAGAATGGCATCTTCATAAGTCAAGAGAAATACACAAAGGATTTACTCAAAAGATTCAAGCTCAACTAAGGTAAAATTGCAAAACTCCTATGAGCACATCTACCAAACTTGACAAGGATGAAAAAGGTAAATGTGTGGACTTAAAAGCTTATCGAGGTATGATTGGATCTCTTTTTTATTTAACCGCAAGTAGACCCGATATCATGTTTAGTGTATGTCTTTGTGCTCGATTTCAATCTTGTCCTAAGGAATCTCATTTGCATGCCGTTAAAAGAATATTTAAATATTTACTTGGTACTATTGATTTAGGCTTGTGGTATCCTAGAAATGTTGAATTTAATTTAGTAGGATATTCCGATGCAGATTTTGCCGGAAGTTTACTTGATCGTAAAAGTACTAGTGAGACTTGTCAATTTCTTGGAAGTTCCTTAGTATCTTGGTTTAGCAAAAAGCAAAATTCGGTTGCCTTATCTACTACCGAGGCGGAATATATTGCGGTGGCTAGTTGTTGTGCTCAAATTCTTTGGATGAAACAAACATTATGTGATTTTGGTTTAAATTTTGATAATGTGCCAATATTTTGTGATAATACTAGTGATATAAATTTGACCAAAAATCCTATACATCATTCAAGAACTAAGCATATTGATATTAGACATCACTTTATTAGAGAGCATGTGCAAAATGGTCATATTATACTTGATTTTGTGAGCTCTAATAATCAATTAGCGGATATTTTTACCAAGCCTTTGAATGAAGAGAATTTTTGCAAAAATAGGCTCGAGCTTGGTATTATTCGTTGTGATGCCTCTTAAATTTATATTTTGCTTTAAGGCATATTGTTAAGGGGAGCTATTTTGAAAAGTAAGTTCTTTGAAAAATTTATTTGAAATGTTTGTAACATATCTTATTTCTTGTTTATGATTACAAAGGGGGAGAAGTTCTTTGAAAAATTTATTTGAAATGTTTGTAACATATCTTATTATTATTGATTATTGATGCATTAATTTAGGGGGAGAATTAATGTGAAAGTATGTAATCATGTTGGTAGAGGAAATATTCTTATATTTAGGGGGAGCTTTTATATCTTATTTCTTTTTTATGATTACAAAGGGGGAGAAGTTATTTGAAATGTTTGTAACATATCTTATCATTATTGATTATTTATGCATTAATTTAGGGGGAGAATTAATGTGAACTTTATGATGATATTATTGGACACATGTACTCAATTGATTCTTATGGTTTTCAAGTGATTTTTCTTTAGTTGTTTGTCATCATCAAAAAGGGGGAGATTGTTGGCTTTTTGGCCCTATCTCAAATTAATTAATTAATTAATTAATATTTTGATGATAACAAACCTGATATTATTTACTGATAATTTTGATGTTTTAAGATGTCAACAATGTAGTGCTCGAAACAAGGATTCCAACGCAATTTGAATTACTCAAATTGGAGTTGAAACGAAGAAGTTATTGACAAAACAAGTTTGAACGAGAAAATCCCAAGACGGTGACGTGGCAGCTGAGTGTACATAGTCCGCTATTTAGAAGTTGACATGTGGAGTTTTGGATGAGTGACAAATGGTGACTTTGGGTTGTTTTGAAAATAAAAAAAATAAAAAAAATAAAAAAAGAAAAAGAAATTTTTTAAAATATATATATTTATATATATTCCAACGGTAAAAAAAAAAAAAAAAAATCAGAACTGGTCAATGATCGTTCTGATTGTTTTGAAAATATATATATAATAATAATAATAATATTTTATATATATTATTTATTCTTTTAACTTTTAACTTTTTAACTATTTACTTTTTAACTTTTAACTTTTTATCCATTTATTTCTTTTAACTTTTAATCTCCACCATTCATTTTATATTTTATATATCCAATGGCTCAAATTAAATTTTTTCTTTTACCCTATTTCCCTCTCTTTTTAAACTCAATCTTCTTCTCCAAAATTTTAACACAACTTTTATTATTCAATCCTCTAAAAATCAAAAGCTCCATTGTTGCTCTCTTCAAGCTCTCAACCTTTTCTTTTAGATTTTATTGTTGAGAGACATATTGTAATGTGAGGATTTGGTTGTGTGAGATAAAATTTGTATATCCACTCTTTTGAGAGAGTTGTAAAGTGTGTTCCAAAAAATTCTATACTTTGTAACAGTTTGATCTTGATCCGTGGAAAAGATCGAGTTTGCTCTTGAACTCGTAAAAGGAGCGGTTTACGGTTGGACTCTAATCCGTGGAAAGAGTTAAGCAAAAAAAAAAGGTTTTTCAAAATCCCAAGAGGCGCTTGGGTAGTGGAGTAGGCTTGCCAAACCACTATAAATCATAGTGTCATCTTCTCTAACTCTTTCCTATTTACTTTTGAAATAATTTTTTAGTATTGTCTTTCATGCTTTAATTTGTATTGCTTTAAATCAAATTGGTTTTACATAATCTTTATCAATCTTGTGTGGTGTATTATTGTTTCTTTTTAATCAATTGTAAAAAAGTTTGATATTTAGAATATCTTAAGCTTATTTAGGAAAATTTGTGTAAAACCCTATTCACCCCCCTCTATGGTTGTCATACCGATCCAACAATGTTAGTGGGGGTGGTGCCTATACAAAAGATTAATTTTTTGTAGGAATATAACATGAAATATGTTATTAGTCTAAGTAATTTTGTTATAGAGTTCGATAAATGTTTTCACTAGAATGATTGTATGCTAGTATGATCTCAATCCTGAGTGAGTTGTGAACTTTTGCATCTGAAAATATCTTTTAATGTACATGGGTGAAAGCAGCCAATCAACAGTGTTCAATATGTCTCCACGTTGGGGATTGTCATAGTGAATAGCTAGGAACGTAATGCAACAATATGGAATTCACTTCTTCTCTATTATTGCTGAAGTAGAGGAATGGTTCTCTTAAGAATTCAAGACAACAAATGGTACCCACTTCTCATTGGCTCGAAAGGACATTAGTTCATGGTTGGACCATGAACAATTTATGTATTTAACGAGTCAGGTTGGCACTTAAGAAAAAAGTTGTAATTACAAGGGTAAAATAGACTTTTGGCCCATCTATGAATTACAGACGACTAATGTATTTCTATTCTTTTCACTCCTTACACATCATAATTCTTCTTTATTTTCTCTTGTATTTCTATTGCTCCATAATCTTTCTTATTCTCTTTTGTCTTATATATTTCCCACACCAAAAAATTGATACCAAAATTTTTTTTCTTATAAAATTGATATTAAAAATTAAAAAAGACGTGCAAAAAGAAAAGAAAGGGGTCATTTTAAGCATTCTTGTCTTTGTTTTTGGGAGAAAGCCACCTTTTTTTTGTTTCCATGCTTTCCATATTTCACCTAAATTAAAGAGAATTTATCATGAGCAGCATATTCTACCTCTTGTATTATATTTGTAGCATAATTTTTAAAATAATTCATCTATAGTATATTTATTTCTATCACTCACCTAATAATAGTCTATCACTCACTTAGTGATAGAACTCAATTTAGATTTCTATCATTGATAGAAAACTTAAGCAGTGATAGAATGTCATTGATTGAATTCTATCACTAATAGAACTCGACAAGTGATAGAAATCAATTTGAATTTTCTGCTACAAATGAAATTATTTTGGATTTTGTGCTATAGATAAAAATATTTTGCAATTTTTTGATATACATGCAAAATCCCCTAAATTAAATGAGTCATTTAAAACTTTCTCCGTTTTTCTTAATAACCATTTTTCTTAATAAAAAAAATGATAACTTTGACCCCGTTTGATAACCATTTTTTTGTTTTATGAAATTTAAACATATTTCTATTCAAATTTCCTACTATGTGCTCCATCTTTCCCATGATATATTCATCTTTTCTTAGGATAGTAGGAGAATACCAACCAAATTTAAAAAACAAAAACAAATTTTTGGAAGCTATTTTTTTTTTTTACAAATTTTGGTTTGGTTTATGAAAATATAAGTAAGATGTAGATATCCAAATAAGGAAAAAATATATAATAAGATAGATGTTGTAGGCTTAAATTTTATAAACAAAAAATAAAATGGTGATCAAACGGGGTCAAAGTTATCATTTTTTTTATTATTAAATTACTTGATTATGTGCACATCTTAAAGTTAATTTCAAAAAGAAAATTTCTTATAAGACATCACCGTCTGCATGTCACTACGAATCATGTCAAATCGTGAACTCAACTAGTGGTCGAAACTAATTAGCGGTATGATTCCACAAAAGTACAAAAACCTAGAAAATAAATACAAAGACTACATAAATATGAGAATAAGTAATTGAAAAACAAACTCACTTAACATAATAGTTGAATAATATGAATATATATATAATTCTCAAAAAAGAAAAAAATATATATATAAATTAAGAGATCATGAATTGGTTTCCATACTCTTAGTTATTGTTGGAGTAAAAACAAGTATTGGCAAATAATTAAATATATAGTTTAGTTAAGTATAAATTGAAATATATATATATATATATTAAGAGATCATGAATTGAGCTTCATACTCTTTGTTATTGTTGAAGTAACAAAAAGTTTTGCATTAGTTATTAAGTATAAATTCAATTATATAATTCAGTGTATACACCCCCAACTTTTATAATCTCAATAAAAAAAAACAATATAATACACACATATCTCACCATAGAAATAGATATGATAAAGTCTTACCTTATATGTACTCAAAAAAAAAAAAGTCTTACCTTATATAAATTATTTCAGCATTTTTTAAAATATTTTTTTTTATTCAAGTCGATTTAATGGTGTATCATTTAAATAAGAGAAACTTATAAAATTAGTCAAATTTAGAAAATAATGTAATCTTTGTATTTTTAAAATAATTATAAATATGATTACTTTAAAAAAATTAGTAATCATAATCATTAATATTAATCGCAATACTATATTAATTATACATAACACTGTATTAATGAGTATTTATATTAAAATATTAAATATAATACATAATAATGTATTAGAATTAGAGATGTTCACGGGCGGGGCGGGGTTGGGGAATGACTTCTTCGTCCCCGTCTCTGCAACCAAAATCATCATCCGTCCTCTCAAAATTCACCGTTTTTTTTTTCTTGGGGATTCCGTAGGGGAATTCGCGGAGACCGGATTCCCCTCACGAAATTTTTTCCGTTCCCTTTTTTTCTTTTCTTTTTTTTGATATTTTTTAAAAATTATAATCTTAAATAATTAATCGTTCTTATAAAATGTCTATAATTTTCTTGTAAAATATCTATAAATTTCAATTATATGGTTAACTATCAAGAAAAAAAATGTTCCTTTGAATATATAATTTCACCAAAAAAATTATTTTATCTACAAAGAAAAGTAATTAGATGAGATAAAAATAATTTTTAATAAAAAAAAATTGTAAACAGTGCGGGGTCGAGGAAACGGGAATGAGAAATACATTCCCCATCCCCAACCTCGTTTTTCTCTAGGGAAATTTTTTTCTTCCCATTCCGAGCCTCGTCCCCCAAGAGAAAATGGATAGCTCTAATTACAATTGTGTTTCACCATAATTTCCCTAAATTTATTACTTTTTAATAAAAAGTACGATAACTTTGTTCTCGTTGCGTTTTGAAAATATAATTTAAAAAATGGAAAATGAATATATTCCTAAAATATGGGCAATTTTTTTTTGGAAAATTGTAGTAACTAGACACAGTAAAAAAAAGGCAATTTGGGTGAAGTCATGGTTGCACTTCACTCATGATGTCACACACACATTTTAATATTTTTTTATAAAAAAACAAAAAAAGTGAGCTGAGATGTGTGGCACCTGTTGACATTATGCGTGGGGTGCAGCAATACATCCAAATTGCTCTCTTTAAAATATATTTGTAAATATGGGCTCCCAAGTTTTTTTTTATTTGAAAAGTTAATTTTTTACTAAAAAACTTCATTAATAATTTTTTTTTAATACCATTTTGCCCTTTCTCACATTTAATACTAAATCTTTGAATTAAAACACCAATTTTGCATCCTTTCCATATTTTAAAATATACCATATTTAATTGTCAACCCTTTTAATGTAAAGTGATTTTAATTTCTTTTCATTTATCTTTTATCTTTATTTCTATTTCTTTTTCGTTTCAGTTTTCTTCCTCCATTTTCGTTTCTTCAATTCCATTCATTCTCTCTTTTCATATTTCGCCCACCACGTAAATTGCCGTCGATCACAAAGCTCCGATCGGACGGTATAATCATACGACTTATGTCATCTTCTCTCAATAATCTCCGATTTTCACAATATTTGTATTACGTTTTTTTCCTTATTCATCACCATTAACATGTTACTATTCATTCAAGTATAAATCGTGATCTGATATTTCTCAGATTGATCAGTAAGATATGTTTTATTCATATTATGTCATTTATGTACATTTAATTCATTTATATTCCAGTTTTTAGAATATCACAAACCACATTTAGAAATGCAATAAAATCATATGTAGAACAGTAGTATCTTCATACTTTCCAATCCATATTGTGGTATAATTGACTTTATACACATCTTCAAAACTGTATAATTGAGTATATACCGTATGTTCACACGTCGTCAATTTCTATATAGACGAAGAAACTGAATAATTAAATATATTTCGTATGTTCATACTATGTTTTTAGGTTAGTTATAGTGTACATCTTCTCCTTATAGGTTCATCAATCATTTCATTTGAAATTGTACAGGGTGTTCTTTACAATGTCAATATTCATGTTTAGAAATGTATTAAAATCACATGTAGCAATATTATCTACATACTAAAATGTTCAGGTCCTGATATACTTTAGTATTATTTACTGTAGTTTTTCATGTATGGTTATATTATTGTATAAATTATATAAAACTCTATATGTTTCATTATTTCATTATATATATTGTATAACTTACGCGATACATTTATGATTTATTATTCATTCTATTCATGTCTAATACATTTTTTGTACTCATATTACTATTTAATACATTTCTATTCCGCAATACGGTATTGTTTATACACGTATATTATACAACTTTTAATATAGAACAGTACTGTTTGAACATTTTTATAATATTATACAACTTTTCCTTATAGGTTCAACAAGCATCCCAATCCGTATTGCACATAGTGGTCAGTGGGATGAAAATGAGATGTACCATATTCTTGAGTAGCTGAAGATTGTCGCATAAATATTGAGGAACGCATTCACCAAATGATGATTTTACATTACAGTCTTTTTTTATGCCGAACACTTTCAGTTTCAATTTTGTAACCAATGAGACTTTTTTATTTATTACTGATCTCATTTTGAATAGTAATTTTGTGTGAAGTTGTTCCAACAGTACGCGTCTCTATCAATTCACAAATATTACCTATGTTATTTTCCAATATTTTACTATACGGTATTGTACATTCAAAATCACTTGTTCGTTGTCGCAAACATATTAAATCACACTACAAGTATTCATATCAGCTTAAACACTTTTTAAAAAAACTCAAAGTTTTAAAATACCATATAATTTATTATATATTATGGTTGTACCATATATAACAAATGATTTCAATATTGTGTGGTTATCAAAAGTGTTCTGATTTCAATTAATGAAATTGAACGTTGAACAGCTCATACAATCTATTTATGTATAAAACTATCAAAATCAAATAACATGTACATTACTAACTATATTGTATGTTAATCACAACTACTGTACGTCTAATAATATATTGTCGCCACTTTCGTCCTGCAATTAGTGTACCCTAAATTGGCGATTTTTGGTTTTCCATAATTAGTGTACCCTAAATTGGCAGTTTTTGTTTTGGAATGTGAGACAAATTTCATTTTTTAAAATTTTCCTTTCCAAATAAAAATCAATAATTTTAGGGTATCGTTGTAATTGGTTATTTTAGAAATTTATAAGGTATTAAAATAAATTCTAGTTTCACTAATATTTTTGCAGATACCTATATTTACAAATACTTTTTAAATAGAGTTTATTTATGAATTTTGTTTTTTTTTGTTTGAAACAATTTTGGGATTTTTTAATAAAGAAACTCTACATAAAAAAGAAATAATAATAACAAAAAAAAAAAAAAAGTTCGGGATTGTCGATTAGTCGTGGAGACAATTCCGTTGTGACCGCCCCGATACGCTGACGCCAACCTAATCTTGAGCAGCTCAAATCCCCATGTCCGAGCCCAGCCGTTCACATTTAATATTTTTATATTGATGAAAAAGATAAAGAAATGTACAGGCTATAGCCGGTGACAAGAAACTTGCATTTGCATTCGAATTTGGAGTGCAATTTAAGGTTAATTTCATTTGGCAATTTGGCTGTGCCAGCTCCAGCATTACCTAACCCTAGTCAGATTGTAACCCAAGTATTGATTTATTTAAAGAGAGAGAAAGTGTGAAGCCTACCTGGGTTGTGAAATGAAAACACTTCTCTCTCCTCTTTCTCTCTCTTCTTGGCAAGAAATTGAGTGAGAATTGAGAATTTTAAATGGGATTTGAAGGAGAAGATATCTTGAAGAATGATGAAGAATCAGAAAAACAGACTAGTTGTTTGTACAGTAGTTGTACAAGCTATTGTTCTTCCTTTTCTTTCACTACACATCATGTGATTTTGGTCTTCACTGCTTCTTTGAAGTGATACTTCAATCTCTTCCCATTACTCGGACAAAAAACACTAAAAAAAAAAAGAAAGAAAAATCAACCCACCTCATCATCATCATCATTTTCTAATACTGTGTGTTTAATTTTGTTCTGAATCCCAATCATGAAGAGACCTGCAGGTAGCACCTCAGATTCCTTGGGTGCACTCATTTCCATTTGCCACACTTCAGGTTCTTACTTCTTTTGCTCTATCCCCATGTGGGTTTTCTATTCTTTGTTTTGATATTCTCCAATTTCACAACCAGACTGTTTACTCTGCTTTTCCTTTTGTGGGTGTCGTCACAGATCAAGAACAGAGCCCGAGAATCAACGGTGTTTATGCTACGGAATTCGAGTCGATGCTTGATGGGTTTGATGAAGAAGAATGTGGGAATGTTGCAGAGAAGAAGAGAAGGTTGGGTGCAGAGCAAGTTAAGGCTCTGGAGAAGAATTTCGAAGTTGAAAACAAGCTCGATCCGGACAGGAAAGTGAAGCTCGCACGAGAACTTGGGTTACAGCCTCGACAAGTGGCTGTTTGGTTCCAAAATCGTAGAGCCAGATGGAAAACCAAGCAATTGGAAAGAGATTATGGCGCTCTCAAATCCAATTACGACAATCTCAAACTCAATTACCAAAATCTCCAACAGGGCAACCAAGCCCTGCTTCAAGAGGTACACCAATTTACACTCTACAATTACAAAACCCCTTTTCGTATTTTTGTATGATCTGAAATGTAAAATTGGGTTTGCAGATTCGGGAACTGAAAACAAAGGTTGAACAAGATAAGAGCAACTTTTCAGTGGAGGAAGAGAGGGTGGCGCCGGTTGAGAAATTCTCCGTTCCGGCGGCGACGGCGGGAGAGGCCTCTTTGAAAGATGGTTCATCGGATAGCGATTCGAGCGCAATTTTGAACGAGGATTACAGTCCGACGGCGGTGGGGATTTCTTCACCGGCGGTGGTGCAGAACCACCACATGACGGCGGCGATGAATTACGGAAAGGGGTTTCAATTTCCGAAAATGGAGGAGCATAATTTCTTCAGTGGAGAGGAGGAGGCTTGTAACTTCTTCTCCGATGAACAACCTCCGACTCTGCACTGGTGGAGCTAAATCCATTGCAGCGTAATTCGAAATTCAAGAGAGAAATAATAAGATGATGTTCGAATTTCGTAAGGGGTAATGATGAGATTGTAATTGAAATTACAATGAAAAGTAAAAACCAACAAAAAAAAAAAGGAGAAAAAGAGAAAAATGAATAGGGGGTTAGAGAAATCCTGTAATGGAAAAATAATCATGGCGTTCGTTCTTTTGCCATCGTTCAAACAAAACTTTACAATTTCCATCCATCTATGTCCATTCCAAAGATGTCTTCATATCGAGTAGGAAAAAGCAAAGTCTTAAGTTCCACTTTTTCTTTCTTATTTTTGGTAAATAAATTATAAATTTAATCTATAAATTAAAAAAAAACATATACTTTAATGTAAACACTTCATTTTGATTTTAGGCTACATTTCAAAATATAACCATTAATAGAAGGGTTTGTGTCTTATATTTTATGAAATTACCTTTCAACTTTTAAAAATGTTTCAAAAATATCTTTCTATTAAATTTTGATAAAAACTTTAAAATAAAAATGTAGCTGATCTGATAAAGATTTAGAAGTACCAATGACTTAAAACAAAAGAATGTTCAAAATATCCTCATCATTTAATTATGGATAAAAAGTTTAAAATTTTATTTAAATAATATTTATTTGATATTTTAAAAACATTAAAAATATTCTTACTCGAAAATAGTTATTCTTGTCACTCTTCAAATTTCTATTACAGGTGCGAAGTCATTTTTACCGTAAAAGATCAGAAAAAAGCTACTTTTAAAAAAAATTATTTAAATAATATGCATTTAATATTTTTAAAATATTAAAAATGTTCTAACTCGAAAATAGTTATTCTTGTCATGATTTGGGTGTGGATGTAAGTTGGTGATGCCCATCTTGCTCATGAAGGAACGCATAAAGACGATCGACAATACTTTTATAAATATGTCTGCTAGCTAAGCAAAGGTACGAATGAGGAGAAACTTCAAACGATTTTGATCTATCTTATCATGAACGAAGTGATAGTGATTTCAATATGTTTGGTACGTTTATGGAAGATGGAGTTCGTAGCTAGTGCGATGGCAGCAAGGTTATCACGATAGATGAGTGCGGGTGAAGGGGATTTTATGTGTAAGTCAGAGAAAAAATGTGACGTCTAATTGATTTCACTGGTGACATTTGCCGATGCGTGATAACTCTCAAGAATTGAGAGTTAAAGTAGCTTAAGAGAACATATTGTTATAAGAATTTGCTAATATTTAATGAATCTAATATTGAATTTTTCCCCATCATGTTTAACTTTCGCTTAAACGAAACATCCTTTAGTTTTCTGATTAGGATGCATTTTCTGTGTTCGTTGCAGCGAAATATGCTTGAATGTGTGCCAAGTTTTATGTTGTAAAAAGAATTGATACTTTCTAGTTTGTATGCAGCATTCATGATGGAGCGAAGCAAAATTCCAACAAGAAGGTGTTCGCCAAAGCTAACATTTGCCCAGCCAAGCATGCCTTGAAGAGATACAACACAACAGTGGAGCTTAAGAAGTTACCAATTGCTTCGCTACAGCGAAAGAAGATGTTGTAATCTTAGCGAAGCCAAGATGCTCTGACAACCGCCAATGTGGATCGTGGAGCAGAAATGCTAGATAAAGCAGTCCTTCATCTGAAAGGCGATGGCAGAGCAGTCCAACATTGTCAGGATCGTGTAGCAGGCTTTGTCGCTTGGAGTTGGAGTATAAATAGAGTTGTTCACCTTCAGAGCAAAATATCACCCAACTTAGGGTCGGTCACCCATCTTGGGGCCGATCACCCATCTAGGGTCGATCACCATTCCGACGAGCATTTTCGACCACCATTTCCTTAGTTTTTCGTTGTAGCTTAACCAAAGTTTAGTTTTATTGCTTTCTTGTACTTCTGTTCTAGTGTAGTTTCGACGAACCTTGTTCTTGTTGTTTTTAATGAAGATTTTCTATTGCTTTTACTTCGCTTTGTTTATATTTATCGACATGAGCAGCTAAATCTATCATTGGAAGGAAATAGGCAAGTAGGAGTATTTCGCCTAAGCGAAGCTTTCGCGAGATGATAACTAATTATGCATGCTGTGTTAATTCGAAATGCACTCCGTTTGATCCACTATGTGTATGTCTTTATTTTGCTTCAAGAGAATAAAAATAGAGTGCTCTTGCATGTATAACATTAGGTTCGCAAAGTTTACTTAGAGATGAGTTTACTTGCATCTAAATTGAATGCTTAGAGATAAGGTTCGCCTAATGCTGTGTCGCTTCGCCTTAGCAGTGTTTGTGTTCGAGAGAACCAAGCCAAGAGCTCGAGAGAGCCAAACTCTAAGACTCGAAAGAGCGAAAGAGAAAGCTAACGGTTGTTGCTTCTTTGCTGTAAATGGTTTCGCTGAAGCGAAACTCTCCGAAATGTCTTATTCCCTTCCGATGTATTTTATCAGTTCGATTTATCTTTAATTTACTTAGTTTAGATTTACTTCGCCAAAACAAACTCCCCCACCACTCTGACTCTCGATTTCACTTGAACATGACACTAATAACTATTCCCTGTGGAGATGACTTTTACTTACTTTAAAACTTGCTACAACAAAGACTGTGTATACTAGCACAACCTTTGGGGGTCACACACACATTTCTCTTAAACAGAAGGAGATACTTCGCTGCGGCGAAGTCCTGAACAAGCCATGTCATCATTCTTCTAATTTATAATTTTAATTAATTTGAGTGTGTCGATCCATGCCCAACAATGCGCGATATTAAACTTCAGTAGAGGATCGCTATTGTAACCGTCCAATCTCCCATGAGTCCACCCTCAATGCGCCATAATGACGGGTCTCTCCATCAACATCGGCATCATCATCGCGAAGGAGATTCGCGATTGGAAGGGGCGCAAGGCGAGCTACTTCTTATTTTCTCACTCCATCTCTACCTTGTGCCAGCATCAAGGGCTCGTGGGAAAGCCGAATGACCCTTTTATTCCAACGAAGAGATGCCTCAACTTCCCTCAAAAGGCTCAAGCGAAACGATCTCGCGCAGCGAAGAAGGCCCCCGCATCAGCATCGAGCAATGACGAGCAACTCAAGTTGCTGAGGGAAATTAGAGATGAAAATCGCAGATTTCATCGCTATTTCCTTGAGCGAGACCAAGTAATACAACATATGCTTCGTCGTTTAAAAGGTGGTCCCTTCTATCTTCCGCCATTCTCTAATCTACTTGAAGATTCCAGCGAAGCTCCGTCGGATCAAGAGCCATGAATGGAAGTCCTCTCTTCGCTCTATCCTCATCTCTCTTAATTTTTGTTTGTATGATTGCATGTATATACTTCGCTGAATTGTTTTATTTCATTTTTTGTTATGCATGTAAAATAATCAATATCAATGCTATTATCTTTCGCTTCAGCTAACGCATGCGTCTTTTTCTTTGCGCAATTTAGTTAACTTTTTTTCTGTATAAAACAATTTTATTTCTCTGTAAATCAATTTTATAACTCCTCTATGTTGGCGCGAAACATTAAATTGGGCGGAGCAAAATTTTGTGAGGAGTGGAGGTCATAGTTTTAAAAAATTCCTCAAGTTTAGAAATTTAATTTCGCGCACTCTTTTAGCTTTAGCAAACCTAATTCTACTCAACCCAAGCCTTAAACTTTTAGCAAACTTTAAGTTTGGGGGTGCTGAGTGTTTTTCATTGGGACAATGAAAAGTCCAAGTTTGGGGGTGGAGTTCGCCGAAGCAAATTATGTAAATACTAGCGAAAAGCGCAGAAAAGACATATGCTTCAAGAACGATTCAACGTAGAAAAATTAATTGGATAGTTGCCATTTCGCTGAAGTGAAAGGTGAGATTTACAAGCCAAACCCTGGGTTGGATAAAAACATGAAAAATTGAAAATTTTCCCAAATACTCTAGAGAGCGAAATGAATCAAAGGGCTAGTAGCCTAAGTCCTGGGATCATTTCTCCACTGTTGCTTGCTCTGACATTACGTATCTATCATTATATCAAACATTCGATGAAAAATGAGCAAGTGATAGTAGGATATCGTAAGTGAGACATCCCCAGCGAACTGTAAAAGGAGAGTATTCACTTCGGTAAAAGATGAGATGTACCAAACTTAAAAGGAGCGAAAGAGTTTAAAGTGTTTAGTCCAATTGGCTAGCGAAAACTAAAAGAACCAAAGAATTGAATTTCTGAACCAAAATGAATTTTCGCAAACAAATGGCTAAAGCGATTTGCAAAATTGAGTTCCTGAAACTTTAAAGCTTCGCCCAGCATTGTTTAGTTATAGAAAAGATTTACTTAGAAATAATTTTGAATTCTCAGATTGATGTGTCGACGAATGTTGCAAAGTCAAATGCACTGTTCGCTGTTGCGAAGGAAAATAGGAAACAACAAATTCCACCCTCTGGAAATAGAGCTATTACTCGGGACGAGTAATAATGCAAGTTTGGGGGTGTGATAACTCTCAAGAATTGAGAGTTAAAGTAGCTTAAGAGAACATATTGTTATAAGAATTTGCTAATATTATTGAATCTAATATTGAATTTCGCCCCATCATGTTTAACTTTCGCTTAAACGAAACATCATTTAGTTTTCTGATTAGGATGCAATTTTCTGTGTTCACGGCAGCGAAATATGCTTGAATGTGTGCCAAGTTTTATGTTGAAAAAAGAATTGATACTTTATAGTTTTTCTGCAGCATTCATAATGGAGCGAAGCGAAATTCCAACAAGAAGGTGTTCGCCAAAGCGAACATTTGCCCAGCCAAGCATGCCTTGAAGAGATACAACACAGTAGCGGAGCTTAAGAAGTTACCAATTGCTACGCTACAACGAAGCAACCAGCAAAAGAAGATGTTGTAATCTTAGCGAAGCCAAGATGCTCAGACAACCGACAATGTGGATCGTGGAGCAGAAATGTTAGATAATGTAAAGACACGACCCGAAAGAGGTCCTAACCTAGGCCTTTACCTCAATGCATGCTTTTAAAATGTAAATATCATATGCAAGATTGTTATCCAGATTCTGAATGAAAATAAATTCTTGTAAACATTCATTTCAACAAACAAGCATAAAACGTCATGAAACCTGTCCCTATTTCCAAGCACCTGTTCCAAGCTAAATACAGTTTAAAACATACTCTGATCAGAGATTTATTTGAAAACCAACAATCCAAAACGTCCTAAGGGCTCCATGCTCAACTACATGCATTCAAAGGACAAAACATAAACATAACATAAACTCAGAGTTTGGAAAGACAGTAGGTTTCCATGATCAGCAGCTCCTCCTTCAGCCATCCTGTCTCGCGCCCTGATTACCTGTGGAAACCACAAAATAAGAGTGAGTAACAAATTACTCAGTAAGAATCCCCAACCGGGGTACAATACGATACAACTGGTCATCTAGAAGAAAGTATGCAAGCTATGAATACAACACAGAAGAGAGCACATCGCTTTAATCCATACATAAATACCACGGATGCCATCTTATAGTCTTACTCCGGAAAACTACAACGAATCTAGATACTCTACGAGAAACTAGTCTCAACCTCAGCTTTCCTATTACTGTCGATACGAAAGGTTCACTGAACTCAAGATCCCGAGGAGCTCTCCAGTCAGCTCTGTAATGAGCGTGTGTGCGCACCGCATGCTACTGCAAACCAGGGAGGTGCTAGGTCTAGGGCATGCTGCCCTGGTCCAGTACGCATGCCAAAAAGAATCTCTGGATCGGTATCACTAAACATAGTGGTGTGAGACCAGGACACTATTACTATGTCAGCCTGTACCACCGCACCTGAGGCTAAGGAACCGTCCGTGGTAGGCTTCCACCAGGAATCGATCCTTGCCCTATCAGGTGGCAATCAAGAGCTACTGCCGACACGCTGAGGTCGTGTCGACTGTCGGGGACAAGGCAATGCCTCGTCATTCCCCCGACTGTTGGGGCATTTAACAGTCTGCCACCCTCACCCAAGATTGCACTAGGCTGCCGTTAAGGTTAGCTAAACCCTAACCACAGATCAGGGACGGAGTATTGCCTCGCACGTCCCTGCCACGGATGCAAGTTACATTATGCATCCTCGCCCGGATGATGCTACCTATCAGAACTCTAAGCTATAAACAGCTAACAGCAAACATACTAGCACATGCTCAGCAGAATCAATGAACCTAGCATGGTACTACAAAGCAAGAATAGATAACGAACATGCCAGAACAGAACAACCTAGCATGGAACTAACATGAGAAATAACACGAGAATCATGCCAGTCGGAATTCAGAACAAAACACCTATCCACTAACATGCTGATAAACATAAACAGGCATACAATCAACAATCACAGAAATATCGCAGGGCCCACACAACTCCAGTAAGAAATCCTTACCTAGGTCGGAGGGTGAACACACAACAAGGACCTTAGGCTGCAACCGAACCCGAGCTAGCTATCGGGAACCTAACAAACAAATAGAAAACAACACAATCTATAGGCCTTAGGTAAAATACAAACAGAACTCGGCTCGATCGAAAGCAACTCACACGGCTCGGGGCTGGCACGCAGACGGATAAGCTGTAAGGCACACGGTTGGGCGACGTGCGGCTGGGCGTGAGCTGTAGGGCTCGGCAGGGCGTGCGGCACGGCTGGCATGCAATAGGGCGCAGGGGGCGTGCGTCTGCGCTGCTTCGCAGCTGGGCAGCGTACGGGCAGGCAGCTGCGATGTGCGACACGGTGCAGGCGCGAGTTAACAGCGAGGCTGGGCCAGCGGCATGCTGGCGTGCGTGCGGTCGCGGGCGTTCAAAGGGGCTGCGGCAGCGATGCTGCACGGCTGGGCGAGCGTTGGCGCGTGCGTGCTGGCTTGTGCGATGCGTCTCGGTGCTGGGTGAAGCGCTGCTGCAGGCTGACGGGATCGAGTGACTCACGGCTGGGCTTTGCGGAACTCCTCTCGGCTGCACTTCAGCACGACAAACACAACCAAAAAGACAAACAACAAAACCCTTTAGCCAATGGGTCGGCAACAACAACAAGAAGGAGAAATAGAAGAATGAGGAACACTTACCCAGAACGAACCAGTCGACGAAGCTCCTGGGGCTGAAAATTGCACGACATGAAAGAGTCTGGAGGAATGGGTTGCGACAAAGGGATTTGGGAAGGAGAAGGAGAATAAAACCTATTTTTTTTAATCAAACTCACTTAAGTCACAAAAACCAAGGCAAACCAAGATAACCTGCGGAATGAGTATAAAAAACTACCTGTAGCTGATCTCGCAAGGCCCCTCTGCTATCTTCCCAACCACCCTGGCTCAAGCTTTAGCTGCTGCATCTATTTTCTGCCAAAAACCCTTATTTTTATTTTTGCAACTCTCAACACCCAAACTCAACCAGACACTAATTTTGAACATCCAAGAATATAAACAGCTAAGAAGACAGAAACAGCCCTAACGGCCCGACCAAATTACCAAAATACCCTTAGGACAAACCTGGAAGATCGGGATGAAAACCTGGGCCGTTACAGATAAAGCAGTCCTTCGACTGAAAGGCGATGACAGAGCAGTCCAACATTGTCAGGATCGTGTAGCAGCCTTTGTCGCTTGGAGCTGAAGTATAAATAGAGCTGTTCACCTTCAGAGCAAAATATCACCCAACTTAGGGTCGGTCACCCATCTTGGGGCCGATCACCCATCTAGGGTCAATCACCATTCCGACGACCATTTTCTACCACCATTTCCTTAGTTTTTTGTAGCTTAGCCGTAGTTTAGTTTTATTGCTTTCTTCTACTTCTATTCTAGTGTAGTTTCGACGAACCTTGTTCTTGTTGTTTTTAATGAAGATTTTCTATTGCTTTTACTTCACTTTGCTTATATTTATCGACATGAGCATCTAAATCTATCATTGGAAGGAAATAGGCAAGTAGGAGTATTTCGCCTAAGCGAAGCTTGCGCAAGATGATAACTAATTATGCATGCTGTGTTAATTCGAAATGCACTCTGTTTGATCCACTGTGTGTATGTCTTTATTTCGCTTCGAGAGAATAGAAATAGAGTGCTCTTGCATGTATAACATTAGGTTCGCAAAGTTTACTTAGAGATGAGTTTACTTGCATCTAAATTGAATGCTTAGAGATAAGGTTCGCCTAATGATGTGTCGCTTCGCCTTAGCAGTGTTTGTGTTCGAGAGAACCAAGCCAAGAGCTTGAGAGAGCCAAACTCTAAGACTCGAAAGAGCGAAAGAGAAAGCTAACGGTTGTTGCTTCTTTGCTGTAAATGGTTTCGCTGAAGCGAAACTCTCCGAAATGTCTTATTCCCTTTCGATGTATTTTATCAGTTCGATTTATCTTTAATTTACTTAGTTTAGATTTACTTCGCCAAAACAAACTCCCCCACCACTCTGACTCTCGATTTCACTTGAACATGACACTAATAACTATTCCCTGTGGAGATTACTTTTACTTACTTTAAAACTTGCTACAATAAAGACTGTGTATACTAGCACAACCTTTGGGGGTAACACACACATTTCGCTTAATCAGAAGGAGATACTTCGCTGCGGCGAAGTCCTGAACAAGCCACGTCATCATTCTTCTAATTTATAATTTTAATTAATTTGAGTGTGTCGATCCGTGCCCAACAATGCACGATATTAAACTTCAGTAGAGGATCGCTATTGTAACGGCCCAAATTTCCATGCTGGTTTCCCAGGTGTTTTTGGTTCATGTTTCGGTTGTTCGATTGGGCCGTTAGAGCTATTTACTCCTTGGGGGGCATTTGTAACGGTCCAAATATCTATTATGGTTTCCCAGGTATGTTCGGTTTAGTTTTCGGTTGTTTGGTTGGGCCGTCAGAGTTTTTTTAACCCTGAAGGGCATTTTGGTAATTTTACCCTTAGGGGGGGGGGCAGTTTTGTAATTGTTCAGTTTTTGGGTTTTCGAGGACTTGTGTTGCCTTTGGAGAGCTTGGAGGTCACTTTCCGGTTAGAGGAGAAGTTTGAGAGAATTTGTTGGTTAAAAGTTGTCCCTGTTGAGTCTTGAAGTCTGGTTGGGCCTTGGGCTATAAATAGAGGGCTTGGAGCTCATTTTATCTCTTTTCCCACTTTTTCCCAAGTCCCAGTTGAGAAAACTCTCTCAACTTCGCCTTCACCAAACTCACCTTTGCCAAGCCTAACCGAGCTTCGTTTCTTGTTCGCTGTTGCCAACACCAATTCCGTCGGCCGCACGCTCGTTCGCCCCAACAAATACCATAGCTGAGTCGTTTACCTTTGCCCTTCTTGCTTGTTGCTCGTCCAGCCATGCTTTCGCAGCTCCCCACAGCCACGAGCATCAGTTGTTCGTCGCAACACTTCACCGAGCGCTGCAACTTTGTGCCGCACGTCTCCACAGCTTCGCCTTCGCCGCCTCGCCAAGCTTCGCAGCCACGAACCTTTACCATCGCCTTGGCCGAGGCCAAGCTTCGCAGCCGCGAGCCTTCGCCGAGGTCGAGTGCCGAGGCTGTTTCCTTCAGTTTTAGGGTAACGTCTTCTCGAGCCTTTACGTTGGTTGCTTCTCCGTTTAGCCTTCGATAAGTGTTTAATATATGTTTATTACTTGTCATATGCCTAGGTTATGTTGTCTTTGTAGCTCATGGAGCAATTTACTATTTTTGTTTCTGCTTTTCCAGGTAAGGATTTCTTACCGGGGTTGTGTGGGCCATGCGAAACACTTTAATAGCACATTTATATTTTTCTAGTATGTATGAGCATTCTAGTGGATAGGATCTTTGTTTCTGATTGCTGTCATGTTTGTTGTCTTGTCATGTTAGCTCCATGCTAGGGATTTTCTTACTCTGGCACATCCATGTTTCCTGTTTATGTTCTGTTGAGCCATGCTAGGGATTTTCTTGCTCTGGCATATCTGTGTTTTCTGTTTAAGTTCTGTAGAGCTTGCTAGGATCGTATTGTCATAGATTTCTGCCTGGTTGGACTGTTAGCTTGTATTATTGTGGTTAGGAGACTGTTAGGAGATGTTAGTGCAGGTCTCGCATGGGTAAGTCCCTAAAGGGCACCAATGTATTGTCAGTGGGTGTAAGTCCCCGATGGGCATCACAATGTTGCGGTATGTGTAAGTCCCTGATGGGCATCATAGTGCTTCTAGGGAGTGTAAGTCCATGTTGGGTAGCTTGTGAACCTAGTAGGAGTAAGTCCCCAATGGGTGTCCTTGAGCTTAAGCTGGTATAAGACCTCGATGGGCTTCCGTGTATTTAGTAGGTGTAAGACCGTGATGGGCATCCTCGTGCTTAAGCTGGTGGAAGTCCTCGATGGGCAACCTTGAGTGCCGCTTGAGTAAGACCCTGTTGGGCGTCATCGAGCTTAAAAAGTGAGTAAGTCCCCGATGGGCCTCACCAGGTATAAGACCCCGATGGGCATCCTGTAGGTGTAAGTCCCCGATGGGCAACCTCGAGTGCCGCTGGAGTAAGACCCTGTTGGGCGTTATCGCGCTCAAAAGTGAGTAAGACCCCGATGGGCATAACCAGGTGTAAGACCCCGATGGGCATCTACATGTTCCAACTGGTATAAGACCCTGATGGGCATCCATGCGTTAAACCGCATGTAGGTTGTAGTTGTAAGTCTCGAAGGGAAGCTCGATAAGTCCTTGAATAGGCAAGTTCTAGAAATGACGGTTAGCTCGAACCAAGTTGTTTTCTCTGTGCTCGTGTTTGATTGCTTGTATCTGTGTGCTAGATGATTGGTTTTCGTATTGTACCTCGGTTGGGGATTCTTACTGAGCGATTCGTTGCTCACCCTTATTTTTTTGTGATTTTCCACCAGGTAACTTGGGACCGAGACTGGATGGCTAGGAGGATGCTGCTGGATGATCATGGACAGAGTACTCTGAGTCGTGTCATGTTGTTCTTGATTCTTTTGCATGTAGATAGGACATGGAGCCCTTAGGTGGACTTTGTTGTAATTCAGTTTCTTTGTTAAACTTGTTCGGATGTTTTCTTTTCCAAACAAATGATACTCTGGCCAGGGTTGGTTTTGGTAAAACTTTTGACAGGTGCTTGGAAACAAATTAACAAACTTTTCCGAACGATTTTCATATTATAAAGTTTTCTATTTATTTCCACATTCATGATTTCTGGTTTACTTACATGCATAAGAGATTGAAGGCCTACGTTTAGGACCCTCTTCGGGGTCGGGTCTTTACAGCTATATAGTGGATTGCTTCTTTGGTTTTTGATGAGGCCATGAAGTCCCCAACAAAGATGCAAAATCTAGTTATAGACCGCCTTATATCCACACATGACCCCCAATCAGAACTAACAAAGGCCTAAACTTGAAGATCATAAGATCGATGAAGGATAAGACCTTGTCAATAGATCCCTAGAGTTAACGCAACAAATGTAGACCAACATCAAGATGGGATGACCAAGGGTGGACTACAAACTAACTCACCTAATGGACAGAATAACAATGATCTGGTGGCATAATCTGATGGTGGAGTAATTGACCAACAAACCTGCGATAATTAGTAGCTTGAACCAAATTTAAGGGAGCATTTAAATGAGTTGACAATTTGAGATTACGCACAATAAGGTGAGACAAATTCTTTGCTCTCGAGAGACCGTAATTGTCATGTAAGGACCCATAACTCCTAATATGAATCTTACCACATGCTGACCCAAATATAATTAAAAACACGCACTCTCAAAATTCTAAAATTCAAATCTAGGTAACTAGTCCAGTTGTTTTTATTTCAAATATTAAATTAAGAGCCCTTGGCCAAGGTAGTTTCAAAACATGTTTAAATAAGTACATGGAATAATAGAAAAAAGGCATCCATTTTCGGTAGTTATTAACTTATTTAATAGAAATAACTAGAGTTTTAATCTAACATGCCAACAAGGAAATGAAATAGCGTATATTCTTTCAACTAATCAAACAGACACAACGAGCTCCACCCATGATCATTCCAACATCTCCCAGCTAACCGTCTTGATGATGTCCTTCATTACATGGTTGAAAAACCAGAAGAAGGGTGAGCATAAAAAAAATACTCAGTAAGAACTCTCCAATAGGGGTACAATGTATAAGGTCAGAATCTAACATGCTAGCACATATATATTGATAGCTCTACTAAACAACGTAGCAACTAGTTATGAGGTTCGTTACATGACTCTCTAGCTTAATCAACTTATCACTACTAGTGTACTAACGACACCGGTACAATGTATAAGGTCAGAATCTAACATGCTAGCACATATATATTGATAGCTCTACTAAACAACGTAGCAACTAGTTATGAGGTTCGTTACATGACTGTCTTGCTTAATCAACTTATCACTACTGGTGCACTGACAACACTGGTCAAGGTGAGTTATCTACCTGAAACTCGGTGCGTATACGTATACACTGCATGCTACTGGAAACCAGGACCGATGTAGGCCTACACAGACTAACCTAGTCCATGACCACATACCTAACTTTGCAAGAAGAAGGTGTCCATTGAGTCACAGTCCTGAAGGCCCTCGCTAGCATTTCGAGTCCGCCAGCTCATCACACCTATCGCCCTAAGTTAAGACCCTTCCATAGTAGGCGTACATTATGATCAAGGCCCGCCTATGAGGCCTACAAACTAGGCATCGCTTGTAACGGCCCAGTTTTCTATTCCAGTTTCCCAGGTGTTTTTGGTTCAATATTCGGTTGTTCGGTTGGGCCGTTAAAGCTATTTTAACCCTTAAGGGTATTTTGGTCTTTTTGCTCCCCGACCAGGGTTTGTGGATTTTCAGGATTCCAGGGCCATTCCTGCCCTTTATCAAGGCTTGAATGTTGTTGGTTGCAAGACCCAAGAAGTTTGTGCTAGTTGTTCGGAAGTTTGGAGGTGGTTTGGTTATTAGCAAAATTAATGTAAATTAAAGTGCTTCCATTGGGATTTGAACCCTTGACCTAATGGTGATCTGGAAGCTTGTTTTAAATGAGTTTTAATAAAGAGAAAAGATTGATTCAGCAGGGACTCGAAGGGGGAAAGCCTTGGGAAGGGGCTTTGGGTTGCCAAAACCTAATTAAATTAGGAAAAGAAAAAGAAAAGGGAATTCATTCCATTTGGTTGCCGAATTCTCTCTCTCTCTCTCTCTCTCTCTCTCTCTCTCTCTCTCTCTTCCTCTTGCCGAATTTACACTCTCTCCCTCTCTCCCTTGTCGAATCCTCAAAAAACAAGAACCAAGCTCAAGATTCATGTAAGTTTTCTCTTCTCCTTCTATTCTCCATAGTCGAGATTGTTTCCCTTTGGTGTTTGGCCAAACACTAATCGAGGAGTTGATGTTTCCTTGTAGCCGAGACCCTCTTGGGTGTTTCTTGGAGTTACCGAGCCTTGAGTTCCCTTTCTTGGAGAGTGCCAAATTGCCTTCTTGATTCCTCTCTTAGTGTAGCCGCAAACCAATTCAAGAACCAAGGCCGAGAGGTGAGTTTTCCTTTCTTTTTCCTTCTTCTCCTTGCCGAAGTCTTTTCCCTTGTTGATTGCGCAAACCCTAACCAAGCAAGAACTCATTGCCCTAGCTTGTAGCCGAGAGGTAGGAGGAGTTTGGGGCTACCGAAGTTGGTGATTCATCTTGCAAAGAGCCGAGCCTTCATCCTTGTTCATCCCCATTGTTATCGAATCAATTCCATAGCTTTCCTTGCAACCGAAACTTCTTGTGGTAAGTTTTTCCTTTCCTTGGCCGAAAACCTTTGGTTTCTGGTTGGTGGTTTTCTAAGTGCTTCTCCTCTGTTTTGCAAGCTCCGATCGAAGCCGAAAGAGAGTTCGTCCATCAAGCCTAGCAACCGTGAGCAATTGCCTAGCTGAGCTCACTCCAGAGGTGAGTTCCCAATCCTAGTCGAGAGCATGTTTGTGTGGTTGGAGTGTGTTGGTTGTTCTTCGAGAAAGCTAACCGGTGTTCAGTTCATTTGAGGAGAAGTCGAGCTAAGTCCAGGAAGTTGGTGAGAGGAGGTCGAGAGCAAGGCCTAGCCGAGAGCTCCCTTGGACACTCTCCAAGGGTTTGGCCGAGAGCTTGTGTAGCTCACCGGGTAACTTCCCAGTTCTTGTTTCCTTGAGTTTAGTTTAGAGATAGCTAGTTTAAGTTATTGATGTAACTATGTATGTTTTGCTAGGTTGTGTGTCCTGCTGCTCAAGGAGCGTTATACTGTTACTGCTTGTTTCCAGGTAAGGATTCCTTACCGGGGTTGTGTGGACCCTGCGATGCTTTCAAGATTGTGCCTTGTATGCTTGTTTACTGTTATGAGCATGTTAGCTATAGAACAACTTGTGCTTGAATTCTTGCTAGCATGTTTGCTTGTTGTTCATGTTAGTGTCATGCTAGGTTTGTTCTTCCAGCATGCTTTTGATTCCTGCTTAAGTTTGTAGTATCATGCTAGGGATTTTTCTTATTCTGGCATACCCATGTTCCTGTTCGTATTCTGTTAGTTTCATGCTAGGGTTAGACAGGTAATGTTTATTGTCTGATTGTTAGGCTAGTTTGTGTTCCTGTACTTAGGAGACCGTTAGGGGTTACTAGTTTAGGTCTCGCTTGGGTAAGTCCCCAATGGGCACTACACTATTGGCATTATGTGTAAGTCCCCGATGGGCATCATAATGTAGCTAGGGAGTGTAAGACCCCAATGGGCATCTCCGTGTTCCTAGCTGGAGTAAGACCCCGATGGGCATCCTAGATGTGTAAGACCCTGATGGGCATCACTGTTTTGTGGAGTAAGACCCCGATGGGCATCCTTGTGGAGTAAGACCCCGACGGGCATCCTAGATGTGTAAGACCCCAATGGGCATCCTTGTGTGTAAGTCCCCTATGGGCATCATTGTGTCTAGCAGGAGTAAGACCCCGATAGGCATCATCGCGTCCTAGGTTGTGTAAGACCCCGATGGGCATCAAGGTGTATAACCTAGTGTAGGTTGCGGTAGTAAGTCCTTGAATAGGCAAGTTCTAGAACGACGGTTAGCCTGAGCCAGGTTGTTGCTTATGAGCTCGTATTTGTTTGCATGTATACTAGGGTGCTAGAGGACTGGTGTATCGTATTGTACCCCGGTTGGGGATTCTTACTGAGTATGTTTATACTCACCCTTATTTCTGTGGTTTTTCCACCAGGTAACTTGGGACAGCACCGGGACGGTTAGTGGAGGGAGCTGCATGATCATGGGAGCTGCCGACACTCTGTTGTGTCTTTCTTCATGCATTGTTATTTCAGCATGTAGTTGGACATGAAGTCCATTAGGGGAACTTAGAGAATTGTGGTTTAGAACTATTTGAATGTTTTTATAAACACTGGTCAGGCATGTTTTAAGTTATTGATTTACTGTATGAAAATTGTTGTTGAGTTTTAAATGTTCCCCGCTTTGTTGTTTGAAAAGTTTTAAAATTATGAGCACTAAATCGTTTGTAACATATTTTTACTAGCATGTTGAGTGAGAACCTAGGTTTAGGACCGTATTTCTAGTCGGGTTCTTACATCGCTAGGGGTGGCATGTTACTTCACATCCCCAACTATCAGAAGCTGGAGTAAATCCTCAAATATTCCGACCCATGAGGATAACAGTACATCGTGTCCTCTACAACCTTTAGATGATGACAACTAATAAACCAACCAAGAGTATTTTATCAGCCTAGTCCTAACAGATCACCGAACATGCTCAACAATCTCATAAAGTTATCCTAACAAGATACTACTCCTAGCATGATCAAGACCAGCTAATACTTTAACGCATGTCATCACAGTAATCATGCATATCACGAGGAACACGAAACCAGTAACACAAAGAAATGACATATTAGGACCCTAGAATCCTAGCATGTTCAAAAGAGTTATAATTCATAGAACACATACAAAAATTAGCACCTCGAGGCCCCATAATTTCGAAGCACGAAACACATAGAACAAGAAGTAAACATTCTCAACATACATATGAGTAACAAATTAGAATCAGCCACGTGCAAGTTTCACATTACCCGAGCGAGAAGTCCTTACTTGAAAAGATGCTACAAAACACACTCCTCTAGTTCTAATAGAAAACAATGCTTAATAGTTCAACCTAAACAATTAACCTTATTAAGAAAAATCACACAAAATTTACCGAGGATAAATAATGGAATCGAGTTAAACACCTTACCCCAACCCAAATAGAAAAAGCACAACCACTACGAGTGTAACAACCCAGGTTTTCATCCTGGTTCCCCAGGTATGTTTCTCTTCTAATTCAATTGTTTCGCTAGGCTGTTAGGGCAGTTCTAGCCTTCAGAGATATTTTGGTCATTTTATCCCTAGGGTTAGTTTGGTAATTTGTTGAGTTTCAGGGTTATTCTTGCATTTAACTGAGACGAGGGCTAGTTTTGTGATTTAAAGAACTTCGGGGTTAGTTTTGCAGAATGGAGGTTTTGAGGTTGTTTTTTAGAAAAAGGGAGTTTTTGGTTTCAAAAGAATTAATTAAAAGAAAAGAAATTGCCTCAAAGAGTTTAATCGATCAAAAGAACCACAGCCACACTTCTCCCTCTCAATCGTTCTCCTTCTTCTTCTTCTTATCGAGACCACACCATCACCACCAAAGACCCTCCCCTCATTGCTGATTAGCCTTAAGCTTGCCACATGCACCATCGCAAGGTAAATCTGCCGCACAACTCGCCCGAAGCCTAGTCCTTGAGCAGCCGATCGCACATGCCCCACATCGCCTAGCCAAGCCGCACCAAGCAACACGCGTCGCCCTCATTGACACCCATCACTACCAAGCCACACCCGCATGTTTCTCCAGCTCACGCCCGTAGCTGCACAGCCAGACGCACAACCCTTGATCGCCCACGCCATTGCTGCCCATACTCAGCAGCTCGCACGCACGCAGCCAGCCCGTACCACATCTAGGCACTCTTTCCTGCACATGCCCACTGAGCCAACCTCTTGTCCGTGCCGTTGTGCCGCACCGCTCAGCTCGAAGCACAGTAGCCTTGCTGCTGCCGCCCCTCGCACACGCCCACGAGTTCTAGCAAGCCCACGCACACACCGAGACCCTTATTGTCGAGGCCTTGTCCTTCAGTTTAAGGTATTTCTGGTTTCCCGAGCCTTGTGCGTTGGATTGCGTAGTTATTTTAGCTGTTTGGATATTAATTGTGTGTTGTTATACCTATGCCTAGGTTGAGTCCCGTGTTGGTTCTACAGCTCGAAGAGCATATCTATCATTTATCTATTTCCATTTATTCAGGTAAGGGTTCCTTGTCGGGGTTATGTGAACCCTGGGCTTGCCACTGATTACATCTTTGTTGTTTGTTACTATTTTACTGAGCATGTTAGTAGATAGGTCTTGATTGATTGTTGCTTCTGTTTACTGAACATGCTAGTGGATAGGTTTTGCTTGGTTATTACTCCTATTTACTGAACATGTTAGTGGATAGCATCTTGCAGGTTTATTGATGTATGAGTATGAGTATGTGGTAGTGGATAGGATTGCTATGACTTGTCTGATAGAACCTGACATGTAGACTGTTGTACCCTGGTTTGCACTATTCTTCCATGTATTGTGACTGTTGGTATTTGTGAATGTTTATTGTGCGTTGTTGTTGTTGAACTCTATTAGATCTAGGGTGCTTCATTCTTAGCTAGATCATGTTAGGTTGTCATCATCTAGAGGATGAGAGTGGACCAACGTATGAGTCCCCACCGGTCGGGTTTGTGAGGGCAGATTCCTTACCCTCGGTAGCTGGGTGTGGAGTAGCTACCACCCAAGTATAAGCCTAGTCTATGGCCTGCTAAAGTGGGGTCCTTTCCTTGGTGCAAACCTACCGTGGGATGACCTTTAGCTTCATGCATTGGTGTGAACAGGCTGCCACAGTATGGTGCCGAGGGCCTCCCGCCTGCTGTGGATTAGCCGACACCTTTCCGAGTTTTAGGCATGCGCACATGGACTGGCATAGTTTGTGTAGGCCTACATTTATTCGGTTTGTAGGAGCATGCGGTGTGCGTGTATGTGCATGTAACGGCCCAGTTTTCTATTCCGGTTCTCGAGGTGCTTTCGGTTTAGATTTAGTGGTTCGGTTGGGCCGTTAGAGCTGTTTTGACCCTTAGGGGTATTTTGGTCTTTTGGCTCTCCGTGCAGGATTTGTGGTTTTTCAGGCTTCGAGGTAGCTCCTGCCTTTGTCGAGGCTGGTTTGTTATTGCTTGCGAGTCCCGAGATGTTTGGGCTAGTCGTTTGGGAGTTCGGTTGTGATTTGGGTTTTTGGGCAAAGTGTTGGTTGGTTGTGTGCTTCCTTTGGGATTCGAGCCCGGGCCCTTGGTGTTGATTTGGGAGTTGGATTTTAGTGAGTTTTATTTATTGGGAGAGGTTGCTTCAGCCGAGTTTTGAAGGAGGAAGCCGGGAAATGGGATTTTTAAGGATAAAAGTGGATAAGGATGGATTTTGGATAAAATCCTTATTTTTCCTTTTATTTCCCATTTTCCTTTTCTTTTCCAAATTCATTTTCTTTTCTTTTATTTTTTTTTTCCCCAAATTCACTTTCTCTCTCTCTCTCTCTTTCTCTCTTTTCTCTTTTTCTCTCTCTCTCTCTCTCTCCCAGCACGAGCAGCGGCAAGCGGCCAAATTTCATCACGGCGGCCTTGTCGCCGCCGCGACGCCAGCGCGCGAGAGGCGCCAGATTGCAGCGATCGAGAGAAGCCCGTCGCCAAAGAAATGAGCTCGCACGCCGTCGCACTAAGTCCGCCGGCGGCAGCAGCGCCGTCGCCGACGCCGTCGCACGAGATCCGCCGGCAGCAGCAGCCGCCGCCGCTCGTGTCGCCAGATCGCGCGCCTCACCTTCGCTCGGTCTCGTCTCGCGCGCCGCGGTTGCCCTCGCTGAAAGCCGCGCCGCGTCGCCCGATCTGCCGAAGCTCGCCGTGTCCACACAGACGCTCGCGCTCCAGGCGCGCTGCACGCCGCGCGCCCAAAGATGTCCCAACCACGTGTCGCGCCTACAGCCGCGAGCGCGCCAATGCCGATCAGCGCCCAGCACCACCACACCACCCAGTAACGCCCGGCCCAAAGAAATTGCTCTCGCTCGTCTGCAAATGCTGCTCGTTCGTGTCCGTCACGCCGCCTCATGAGTTGCTCCCAGCCGAGCCTTGTTTGTTTTATTATATTTGGGCCTTTTGATTGTAATTATTGTTGTTTTTGTTAGGTTCTCGCTAGCTAGCTCTGTTCGATCGCAGCTTAGGTTTCTTGTGTTTAGAGGTCTTCCGCCTGTAAGGATTTCTTATCGGAGTTGTGTGGACCTGCGATATATTATGTGATTGCTTGATTGTATGCTTGTTTGTGTTTATTGACATGTTTGGTGATAAGTGCTCTATTCTCGAATTCCCGATCGCATGATTTCTGTGTTGTTTCTCATGTTAGTCCATGCTAGGTTGTTCCTTTCGGCATGCTCGTATTCCGTCCTTTCGTAGTATCATGCTAGGTTCGTTGTATTCTTATTGAGCACGTATTGGATGATATTGCTTGTTTGCCGATTGCTAAGGCGGGTTAGAGTTGCGGTAGATAGCATCATCCGGCCGGGTGCATAACGTACCTTGCACCCGACAGGGGGACGTATGAGATGGAGCTCATACGATCCCGTTAGGGAATAGCTAACCCTAACGGTGGCCCCGCAATCTTGGGTGAGGGTGGCGGATCATTAAATGCCCCAACCGTCGGGATGATGACTTGGCATTGCCTCGTCCTCGCAATCGGCACGTCCTCGCGCGTGTTCGGCCGTAGCCCTTGATTGCCACTGTTAAGGTAAGGACGGCTTCTGGTGTAATCCTACCACGACCCGCCTTTAGCCCAGTGCGGTGGTTCAGCCGACATAGTTCACGTGTCCGTGTCTCACACCCCTATGTCGGTGACACCGATCCGTAGATTTAGTTAGGCGTGGTGACTAGACATGGGCAGCTTGCCTCTGAGACCGGCACCCCCATAGTCTGCGATAGCACGCGGTGCATGTTTACGCTCATTACTGTGCCGACCGAGAGCTCCTCGGGATCTTGAGCTAGTGTACCTTTCATTCGACAAAGAGACAGCCGTGAGGCCGGACTTGTTTCTCGTATAGGGCGACTTGTGTATTGTGTGGATGTGGTGATTGATTGCCGGACTAAGACCCTGAGTTGGCATCCGAGGCCCAAGTGTGGGCTAAGCTATGTGCTCTATTCTGTGTTTATATTCATAGCTTGCATCTCTTTCTGCTAGATGACCATGTATATCGTATTGTACCCCGGTTGGGGATTCTTACTGAGTAATTCGTTACTCACCCTTATTATGTGGTTTTCCACGAGTAACCATGGTGCGAGACAGATGGCTGGAGGAGGAGGCTGTGATCATGGAAACCCGTTGTTCAACTCTGAGTCTTATGTTTATGTTTATGATTTAAATGTCCTCTGAATGCATGTAGTTGGGCACGGAGCCCTAGGGTGTTTTCTGAATGTTTTCCCGGATTCTAGCATTGTTGTAAAGCTTGTATGTTTTAAATAAATCTCTGATCAGAGTAAGTTTTGGAAATGTATTTGCCTTGAAACAGGTGCTTGGAAACAGGGACAGGTTTCAGGAATTTATGTTGATTTTTAAATGGATGTTTTCATGTTTTAGTTTTTACTTAGAATCTAAACACCATCTTGCAAATTTTCTGTAGATTTGTATGCATGCATTGAGGTAATGGCCTATTTAGAACCCCATTCGGGTCGGGTCGTTACAGTGCATTAGATGCCGGGAGGAGAGCTCCCTCGGGCTAGTGTATTATATTTTGTCTAGAGCCTGACACTTGGGTACTCTCCCAAGTGTCTAGGATCAGCATAGTGAGCTGATCACTTTAGCCGAGAGTTAGAGGCTCTCGAGATTCTAGGGGTTATATTGATAACCCATTTGGAGATCCGCATTGGATCCATTAACTGAGAGTTAAAGACTCTCGAGGTTGAGCATGCTATTGATTGGACTTGTGTTAAGAATACCTATTTGATGTTTTTGCTTGCTTGTAAGCTAGGATGCTAGATGATGTGACTTGCGTACAGTACCTCGGCTTGGGATTCTTACTGAGTGCTTTTGTATTCACCCTTTTTGTGGTTTTTCCACCAGGTAACTTGGGACAACATCTAGGCGGCTAGAGGAGGAGCTGATGGATCATGAGAGTCAACTGCATTATCTCCTTTCATTTATTTAATGTTTCAACATGTTGGATTGTTTTAAGGATTTGTTTTATAACCGATTTAATATACTCTGGCTAGAGGCTTTAAATTCTATTATTTTTTGAACTATGGTTTTTGGATTGACACTTGCATAATAAATGTTTTGAGTTCGGTTGATTGTTTTTAATTGTCGAATTTTAAGGGTTTTAAATTCATGCATGCTGAGTAAGAACTAATTTTAGTACTATTTAGAGTCGGGCTCTAACAACGAGCCTTGGCGAGGTCAAGCTCAAGGCGCTTGGATTACAAGGGAGGTGATAACTCTCAAGAATTGGAAGTTAATGAATAAGTATAGTAGTATTTGGCGGGAAGCTTTTTGACAGGCGATTCCAGTGCTGATATATTGTACAGTAATTAATTCAAAGTCAATTTATGCTAAATGTAACTCGGAATCACTTACGCGCAAGTATACGCGATCAAGAATTGCAATAAGTAATAAGTATATAATTTTATCAATCCCATAAAGATTGATGTCTACAACTATATTGTTTAAGTTAGAGTCGTGCATAAAAGTAAGGCATTAATTGGATAAGTTGTTGTGGTTTGTTTTGTGAAATAATAAATATGATGCTGAAAATAAATATGATATAATGAGTAATGCTAACTATCAATCCTAGAATATTATAAGTGCGTGAGCTAGTCAAGGAAAGTCTTGCTTCCCTAACAAATAAGTACTTCCGCACTTTATGATTTATGGCAGAACCATCTTCTGCTGCGCACTCCATACTTAGCACGAGGCAACGCAAGCATTAGTAAGGTTATTCCTAACACTCTAAATCATGAACAGACGTTCACACGACCTAATGTAGCATAATGGGTCAACATGTAGTACCTTTTTTCGACTCACCACAAGGTACATGCATGGGTAGCTAATTGACGCATATATATAAAAATTAACATGCATCAGTGTAAAACTCAATGACCTATGCTCTTAGCATACTTCTATTCAAGAACAGTAAACATAAACTCCCTATAGCACAACCATAGAAATAAATATCAAATAGATGTTAAACTAGATGATTTTATTGCATCTAAGAAATGTTTAGATCTACAAGCCACTCCTAATAAAAACAGTAAAGTAGAATTGGAACGGCCGAAGATGTGCAGTCCCCTTATCATTAGCTCTTACGACATCACCATTTGCTTCTCTCCACGATAGGCTTCATGGCCAACAAACCAACTCACCTTTCTCGTTTCCCTTCCTTGGTATTTATAGAATTGAATTACTTGGCTGACAAGTCGAGGTGAGTTGCGAAATCTTCATTAATGCATAATTCCTTGATTTCTTTAGGAATTTATTTGATGGACGCTTCCTTGATTACTTGATTGATTCTTGATTAATTCTTGATTAATTCTTTGTTGGCGTGTCTTTTTTCAAACGCGTTTTCATTTTGAATTCGCGCCTTTTTACATTGCTGGTCATCGTTCGCATTAATTGTCCTTCTTGCTGTGCAACTGAATTGTCTTGCCAATAACATAGATTGGACACAATTTACTCAAGATTTATGCTAAAAATACCAAAGTGTGCTTTCGAGGCTGCTTTATGAATGCATGGTATGTTTCTAAGTTATTTCATTATACTATTCTTATTAACGCTTGCTTTCCCCCTTTAATTCTAGAATAATGCTAACTAAGACAGCCTAAAATACGCTCTATTTGAGAGCAATCAAACCCTCAAACTTAAATTTGTCCTCAAGTAATGCTTACCTGTCTAGTTTGCTCATTCCTAATTATTACACCGTTTTTACTCTTTTCCGATCAACTTCTGCAATACTTATCACATATCATATTTTCAGCAAGAAATTCCTTCTATTTTCAGTTTTCAAACTTTCCTAAAAATTCAAGTTTAGCCTTAAAATCCTCCTTACCATGACTGACAGATTGTTCCTCATAACAAGTATTCCTCATTGGTTAATCTATTGTATCACAATCGCTTCTAGTCTAAATTTTCCCAACATACTCTGTTAAGGTAATCGTTCTGGCCCTTATATCCTTTGAGGACTTTAGTTATGCTTTTCGCATTCCTCTTAGGTTGCAGTCATATCTACATAATTATGTAGTTCTTAGCATAAATCGCTTGAGCATCAAGCAACTTTGCTAAGTAAAAGAATTTTTGAGCTTGTTCTTATTCATAGACAGCGGATACTTAAGGTTTCCTTAGGCTTATGCGCCTTCCTTGACCTTTTCATTTTTGCCAAAGTAGGTTGATCTTTATTTTATAAGATTTTTTTTTAATGCTCAACGCTCCTCGAGCTGCCCTCACCCCCAAACTTCAATTCTTCATTTCTCTCAATGAAGGTGAGTCTTAGTTCCTCCAAAATTAGCTATTACTGCAATTGCTCTATTCTATCTTAAGCTCTCAGGCTTCCTTGCGAAATTTTGATTCTTTCAGTCATTCATGATAAGGATTATTCTATAGCTAGGTTTGAATCTAAGGGAACTTAACAATTCTTCTAATTGAAATTATGTTTCTGCTAAATTCAATATCATGCTTGGTAGACTTTCAAAAGAAAAAATTATGAATTTATAAATAAAGGAAATAAAATAAATTTCATCCTAAATGCATGATCATAACATAGATTAAAACTACTGATGATATGCATGTGAAAAAAAAATAAATAAAATGCAGTAAGCGTAGTAAAAGGGAACGAGACTTCCATCTAATTTTTTGCATTGCTGGAGCTCCTTTCTTTTCCTTTGCCATGCTTCGAATTCAATATTTATTTTGGAAATTCAGGCCATTCGAAGTGTTCTTTTAGCACTACTGCTACTTTCAAAATTAGTTCATCTCTCTTATCCACATACTCCCAGTAATCTTGCGAATTGATCAACAACATTTGATAGCTCTAAATAATAGCACTATTTAGTCTTAAAATCGCAGGCTAAATAAAGAAAATCAAAGCAAATGAATAGCATAATGTGGAAAGAAAGTGCACACAACCATTTATTTTGTCATATGTGCTATCAGCATTGCATGCGTCACCTTTGCGCAAATTGTTACTTTAGCTATAAAATGCAAATATAAACGTGGAAATAAGGTGATTAAGCAAAAACTGCTGATGTGTCCTATTTTCGCAGGAAGTCGCTGCACAACGAAATGGCTGAAATTAGAAAAGGAAAGAAATAATCGGCAATCGAGGTGACTCACAGAAGGAATGAAGGAAAACAAAAAAGGAAAGAAGATGATTGGAAATCAAATCCAGGAATCAGCAGAACGAAGAGGGAAACTCTTAAGATAAGGACGTGGTCAACAAGGAACCTTGATCGGCTATAAAAGGAAAAAGAACCGAAGGGTGCAGTAGAAGCTGGGTTCTACATTCACAATTGCGGAAGCATTGTGAGGTTGGGTAGAATGAATTCTACATCTCTTACAACACATTTGTGTTCAGTCGAAAATCACTAGTTAAGTCAAGCAACTTAGATTTACATTATCATCAACATTTGCATAAGTGTCAGCATTGGTGTCTGCATTAATCTTTTAAAATTCTGCATAAACCAAACAAACTCTCTCAATCAATTTCTTGTCTTTTATGTTTTTGACCTTTAATATATACCATTGCACTTCAAATTCTCTATGGGATCGATAAATTTATATACTTAATACTTGCTGCAATTCCCGACCGCGTATACTTGCGCGTAAGTGATTCCGAGTGTACTTATCATAAGTCAACTTAGAATTAATTATTGTTCAATATATTAGCAGCGGAATCACAAACCAAGATCAACATTTCAAATTGTTTCACCAATTCATCTGCATCTATAACATTCTCAATTATTTCTCCTCTCTTTATCAATATCTCAACGATTTCCTAATTCTTTTCAGAGATTTTCAACAGTTTTTATGTTGCCTTCGGCAGCACACCCTGCTTCAAGCATAGTCTAGTGATAGAGTGCGGGTAGAACATCTTTCTTCGGTTAGCAGAAGCCCAACGCTGGATTTTCTCTTCCACTATCTTACCTAGATTAATTCTAAATTCGCTCTTGATTGCAAAGAGGAGTAGTGCTTGCTCTCGGCTTGCTATCCTCACATTTATTGATGGTGATTGAATTTTTTATATATGCGATCCAGCCTTGCAACTTCTGGTTGACACACTCCATTGGTAATGACCACCAATTCTTCCACTTAGCGCCTTCCGTCTAGATTGCTTGTACGCACTCTTGTAACTGCCTTTTAGTTGGTCTTTTCAGCAACTTTAAACATTCTGCTCCAATATCATCTGAAAGGTTGAAAGCTTCGTTCTAGGCTTTAGATCTGCAATCTATTACTTGACCTTCGACTCGAAAGAAAATTTTCCTCTCTTTATTCATACTTTGCGTAAAATTGGCGAACCTAATTCTGTCTTGCATCCTCATTGGGTTGCTCTAGCCTTACCCAGCTTAAACTACCGACTTCGTAAAGAAAGTCTTCAATCACGAAGACCTCAGGGCATCCTCGGTCTTGCAAGAATCTTCTTTTTCTCAATGTAACAAAGTCACATGATACAAGAGTTTCTGTATGCACCATTACTTCCGACTGCCTTACCCTTTGTAAATGCTACGCTACTCAAGGCAATTTCTCGATCGAAGGTGCCGACACACAGAGTCTACGATTCTTTTTAAGGTTGATGCAAGAATGCAGTAGTCGACTATTCCACACACAAGGTTTATATAGAGTTGAAGATATTTTCGAAAATCCTCATGCAAGAAAAGGAATAATCATAAAAGGAAAACTGAGATTTTGCACCTATTTTCAAATATTCTGACCAATTCCTTCCTAAAAACGAAATAATAAAAGGAAATTGCAAATATAGAAAACTTCCTAGAATTACGAAATCAAAAATAACTTAAGTGAAAAAATAAGAAAATTGTAGAAATAGAAAATCTACCTAATCGAAATAAATAAATATTTTGCACAAAGTCAGAAATACTGGATTTTTGCATTCCAGGAATACTGCTGAGCAGATCTAGGCGGAACCTTTATGCTAATTTGGTTCGGCATAGTTCATCCATGTTTAGGCCATAAACATTTTTGGGGCGACTCCATCTTTGATCGTCGTTTCTTGCCTTTCTTCTCCATACGCCTTAATGCGTAGACTTCCTACCAACCTAAGTGTTGATAAGGTGTATAATTCTGTGTTGAAGTTCATTTAAATTGCCCAAGTGTCTTTTTCTCGATAAATTAATTCCTGCGACGCGTGTGTTTGAAGGAACGAGAAAATCTTACGTACCATTACTGGTAGGCTGTGATCTTCAACGCTACCATCATTTTCCTACGAGATGATTGATTCTGAATCTCCCCTTTCGGTTTGATGTAGAATTTCCGTAGTTGACTCTGCAAGTTCACTACCTTCCATGTCTTCTTGTTGAAGATTCTCATCTTCATTTTTTCTTTCATCATATGCGTTTTGCTCAATATCTTCGTTGGAAATTCCTTGGTTTTCTTCCTTAACACATTTTGTTTTGTCAGGTTCTGGATTGGAAGGGGTGGCAAACCTTGCCCATGCTTCCTCTTATTCCTTATAACGTCACTCTTGTTCTCTGTCAATTTCTACTGTAAGCTGTAATTCCTTAGCCTCTCTTCCTCTCGCTATTGTGGTCAGTCGAAATCTTCCCATGAGGGTTGTCCCTCACAAAAAAGATCCATTGCTACTCTAAATATGTTTCTCTGCTCGTATACTTCTTGTTGAGCATTCTACTGTTGGTTTCGTTCACAAAATGTTGATTCTCAGTATTGGGCCATTGAGGTTCTAATATAATATCATTGTCCCTCAACCATTGTATTCGTCTTAGCTGCTCTTCTTCTTTTGTAGTTGCATCCTCTAGAGACTTGTAACGGCCCAGATTTCTATTCCAGTTCCCCAGGTATGTTCGGTTGTTCAGTTGGGCCTTTAGGGCAGTTGAGCCTGTAGGGGAATTTTGGTAATTTTTCCTTCAGGGATTTGTTATGTAATTATCCAAAGTTCAGGGCTATTTCTATCATTTGTTGAGTTCGGGTTACTTCTACGGTTTCAGGCTTTAGGGCTAGAGTTGTATTTCGTGAAGTTTGGAGGTTTTTGGTTAAAAGAGAAAAAGAGAGGAAAATATGGTTTTAAGTTGCCTTCGCTAGGATTCGAAGCCGGTTGGTTAGGGATTTGAAGTTTTATTTAAATAGAAGAAAAAAAAGGGGAAAGCGTTGACTTCGCTGGGACTCGAAGGCTGGTTAACTTTGACACGTGGCATTTAAGAGGTTGATTAATCGATTAAAAGAAAAGAGAAATTGACACTACTACAAAAAAATGGGTTAGTTGACGCACAAAAAATGTCAACTATATAGTTTAGTTGATGCTTTTGAAAGCGTCAACGAATCGACTGTCAACTAAAGTCACTATAGTTGACGCTTGCTACAACGTCATCTAATGATATAATTGACATCTTCAAAATGTCAAGACCATAAGTGATTAACCATTAGAAGCGTCATGTGATGGTTTGGTCGACATTTATCGAGCGTCAACCAAGAGTTTTGCTGACGTTTGGTGAATGTCAACAATTGTTTGAAAACATCAAGTAAATGTACATCGATTGGCGGTTTTTAAATGTTAACAAAACTATTGGTTGATGTTTTAGAAACGTCAACAAATTTAACCAAAAATGTCATTGTTAAATAAGGTTAACGCTTATTTAACGTCAATTTGATCATATACCTTTCCTTTTTAATTTTGTCGAATTTATCTAGATTTCATGTTCATCTTGTCAAATGATATATTACTGGACATAATCCCAATTATAAATGACTAACTATTTCAACTTAAATAGCATAAACTTAATACTAATATTTTACATAATCCAAAATTACAAAGAAAGTATGGAACCACATTCTCAACTTTGAAATATTTTTCAAAGTTGTCTTCCTAAATATACAAAAAAAATACTAATTCCCAAAAATAGCCTAATTATGTCCAGAACTAACTATATATACAAAAATAAATATGAAATATTTTTCAAAGTTTGTAGTCTTCCTAAATATATGCTGCAAAGAAACAAAATACAACATTCTGCATGCACTTTATCGCGTTCACATGTAGGATACTAGAAATTCAACTTATTCCACACGCACTTAATTCAACTCATCTTGTGTGTATAAGTCTCTTGTATCTACCTGCTAAAATTAATTAAGACTCAAATGGTAAATTTTTTTGTGACAATTAATAATAAATTTTCAAACTAAACAATATAATAAATAATATAGTGTATCTGTGATGATTGTGTTATCTATTTTATGACGTCTCTCATATTTTTCATCATATAATAGTCGCACTCTATATTCCCCACTTATAATACACACTAGAATTCCTATGTGAGATCCTCATAATGTCTCAAAAAATGTATCTTTTTGGATTCTCCATTAACTAATTGAAAAATCGGTAGCTTGTGTTTTACAAATTTGGGCTTTGGTTTAGTATTCATTTTTCTTAAAGATTATTTAATGGAATAAGTTATAAAGATTAGACAAAAGACAACAAATCATCTTCAAATATACCACATCCAATCTAATCTAAATCTAGAACTTAAATGATTTGCAGCAAGGATTATAAACAAAAGCATCTAGAGAACAATACAACAAGAAAAATGATACTTTAAAGAATGAAAATGAATCTAAGCTATTCCATCATGAAGTTTTGGTTAATCTATGGATGAAAAACATTATCGAAACTCTAGAGGATGACAATGAAATTCAGGCAAATTTGTTGAGTTTGAGGTTTTTTTGTACTCATCACAAAGTAAAAAATATTTGAGGTATGGTTTAGCATAAGAGTTGTACTAATTTTCATGAATTTTCCACATTCACAACTTAATTCAACCCCCCTCAAATTTAGGGTGGATTTCAAATTATGCTGTTCAAATTTCCCCTATCCCAATTTCAACATACTTCAAGATTGAAGCTACAATAAAATGAGTTTGCTAAAAAAACCTAAATAAACTTCAAAATTGAAGCTCCAACAAGGCTTGGTGTGCTACTAAAATCCTAAAAAAAATAATACAACATTCCAGCATGGTGTTCTCCTTTCACAAAAAGAAAAACAATTATCCCATATTTTGAAGTTTATTAACAAAAATCAAAAATCAAAAATCAAAAAGAAAAAAAAAATAATTTGTACATACCTTAAGAACGAACGTTGCAAGAGAAATAAAGGGTCTGCTTTGATTGTTTAACAATTCTAATTTCAAGAAGCAGAAATGGAGAAATCACAAATAAGACCAGAAACAGTAATGAAGAACTTATGTAATTTCTAGAAACACAAACATGTTTGTTTTGAAGTATTTTGAAAGAGACAAATGACTTAGTAAGAAAGTGGAACTAATGAAATTAATTACATAAAAATCATATAACTTGCAATGCGATGGTGGACTTGATAATATCATAGAACTTTATATATAAAAATTAGAGTAAAATATAAGTTTAGTCCCTTTGGTTGGTAGAAAGTTAGAGTTTGATTTAATTCGCTAACGATTACTTACGATAAGGACTATATTTTTTATTTAATAAAACCATAAAATTCTAATTTTTTCAAACTATATGGATTAAAATCTAGTTTTTGAAACCATGTGAACTAAACTCTAACTTTCTTCAAAGCATAGGAACTAAACTTATATTCTACCCTAGAAAATATATACGACCTAGTAACCATGAGGTTACATATTCCAATTTTCCTTCCCAATTAAAATAATAATGAGAAGAAGAAGAAGAAAATGTTGATAAGAATAAAAAAAAAAGAAAAAGAAAATCATTGTACAACAATATAATAAAATTGAACTTGTTAACTTTAATCTAATTTTCATTATAAACCTCGTTAGTTTTCTATTGTTATTAGAAAAAAGATGTTTAGCATAACAAATGGGAACGTTTTAGAATCCTAGCATGCAGTTTTAAAAGCACTCAAGGGAGGTATAGGTGGTAGAAGCGATGTGCAACTTAGCCAAGCCAAAATTACCCAACCTTGTTTCAAACTTAAGCATCCAACATCACATTTTAAAGTTTCAAATTGTAGTGAAGAATTTGAGGATCACAGTGAAAGTGAAGATATTGAAATGTTTTATAACCCCAACTTCAATCCCAAGTCTCACTTCCCAATCTAATCTAACTTCACTCTCTTTAACTTTTTTCAAAAAATCATGTAGGTTCTCTATTCCCCTTCCCTAACATAAGCCCTTAAGCTCATCAAATTCCTTTGCCTCAAATTCCAATGTCTTGTAGTACATCCCATGGGGGCTAGACCTCAGAAGCCGATTATCGTTTCTAAAGACCAAGTGGAGAGTTTTGGTTTCGAGGATTAGATTGAAGTTAATAGCAAGACTAATAGGTTATCAACTAGTTTTAAATTTTGAGCAAGTAATTATTTACGAGAATTTGAACAGTTAATCACGAATGCAGAAGAAATTGCACTTAATTAAAATATTTGAATTCATTATTAAATCGGTGTTTAGACCAAGACTAACAGGATGTCTAAAAACCGATTAAACTAGCATGAACAATTCATTCTTCACAAGATGATGAATAAAAAATCATGAATATAAAAGAAGAAATTTCATAAAACAATATATATCAATTTCTAGGCCTCCATTAAAGTCCAGAAACTTGATTTGAAACAAAAACGGAGAGAAAAAAAAGAAGAGTACCTCAAGTCCATCTTGCATAAATGAATGGTAAAAACATACTTAAGCAGAAGAATCATTCGATTGTCGTTCGAGAAAAATGCTTCTCTTTTGTTCTACGAATGAAAACATCAATGAAATTATAGAATCAATACATATTGAACTTCATTAGCTCACTAGCTCTCGAAAAAAAATACTTCCTTATGGCAATAAAGATTGTGAACAATCAACTCCATGAGGCAACCAACCTGTACTCATTATACATTTCCACTTTCAATATGCAACAAAGACCTTACTAAATATATCATAGAGACCACAAAGTCATAAAAAAAACCCGAGACATGTTCAGTAATTAATGTTTCACGAAACACCTCACAAACCATAAGAAGATTTTTGTAACACTCTATTCTTGTGAAATTTCATTCTTCCTTCTTTATTGAATATAAAAAATATATATAACTTAGAACAAGCAGGGACTTATACCAATTCATACATGCATAACTAGGACCCTAGTTTAGCCCAACCTAGTACTTAATCAATCTAGTGCTTACAAAAAAAGAAATATTGCATACACAATAACTATTTAGCATCCTCAAGATTGAGTTTCCTAAATTTAACAAGAGAGTGTATAGCTATTTGAGCATCCTAAACACCTCATTATGTCTTACATAGTGGTGCCTATAAGAAAGAACCTAGTAGCTACCAATATCAAACAAGAAATTAAGTATTAATTACTTATTTAATAATAAGTTCTCATCTATGGTGTAGAAAGTTCAACAAGTAGCTCAACAATTAAATGATAACTTGGTAGCTTTTTCCCTAAACCTGCATCATTTTAAGCAAATATACCATGGGAAAGAAAACTTACGCACACCAAAGCATTCCACAAGGCGATATCTGGTAGCGACATTTCAACGAACACCTTCCGTGCAAGATCAAGATCTCTAAATTTCCCATAGGCATCAAGCAACATGGTCTACAGAAGAATAAACATCAAACCCAAATCACAAAACCTATGAATGTAACTGCGTGGTTTTAGAACAAGTCAATGCACTAGCATAAGCTTTGAGAGCAAAAGAACAAAAGAGAGCATCATTGTGAAACCCATTTGAGGAAGCAAAGGATGTGTTTTAGAAAACGGCATTTGAGGGATTAGACCTTGGTACGGCACCGCGAAGGACGAAAAATATGGATGGCGTGAGGGAGGTCGTTGAAGAGGGAAATGGCGCAATGTTTGAGAAGCTGGTGCAAGATGAAAAGAAATGGAAATGGCCATTGGTGATGAGATTGGCTTGAATACCTAGCCTCTTCACAATCTTCAATCCACCACAAGAAAAACGTGAATAAGATGAAGGGAATGGAAGAGTGTGTGCTGGACTTGATGACAACGAAGGAGTCTCTGGAAAAATTGCGAATCCAATCGTGCCCTAGTTTTGCGACTCTTACTTTTTCTTTTATTAGACATATCTATCATTTTATTATTTTTAATTAATTTAATTAGTTGACATTGAAAATGAGTCAACATATTTATTTTATAGTTGACACGCACCCAACATCAACTAAAACCAAGTATAGAAAAATAAAGTTCACATACGCGTGTTTTTAATTTAGTTGACGTTTTTTCATGTAAGAGACATTTTAGTTGAAATTTTATGTTCAAAACGTTAATTTTAAAAAATATCAAGCGTCAACTATATTGATTTTTATAGTAGTGCGATTTGTGTTTTATGACTCCGTGAAGCCCTAGGCCCTTTTGCGACTTCATCTTCTCCCTCCTCTTCATCTTGCTGATTTTATCTCTCTTTCTCTTCTCCCATTGCCAATCCTTTTCATCTCCAAGCTCCTTTGCTCTTGCCTAAAACTTCTCCCTCAGGCCCTTGTTCGTCGACCATCCCCAAGCTATCATCATTGGCTGGCAGCCCCTTTGACCTTAAATCCTAGCCGATGAGCTCTTCCTCTATTTCTCCTCATCTTTGCTGAAACAAGCAGCCACCAAGGAGTCACCTTTTCCGATCCCCTCTTCTCCTCTTCCTTGTCGAGACCATCATTGCAACCAAGCTCCATCTCCTAGCCGAGGGGCATTGTTGCCGCACATCACCTTAGCCGAGGAGCACCAAACCGCAAGCCCTAGCCTCTTCACCAAGCAGCAGCCGAGAGCAGCCTTAATCGAGCCAAGCAGCTGCCGAGACACCATCTCCCTAGTGCATTGCCGAGAGTTGCCTTTGTGGTTGTGAGCTACTACCTACTTGGTTTGATAACTTCTCGTTCCCGGGATTTATGCGTTGGTTGTTCGTTACTTTGATTATTGGAGCATAGTTTAATTGTATGCTTGTTGTTTATTGCCTAGGTTTCGTGTTGGTTCTTTAGCTCAAGGAGCACAATTTAATTTTTGTAATTTCTACTCGTTTTCCAGGTAAGGATTTCTTACCAGGGTTGTATGGGACCTACGAGACTTCGTTGATTGAATTCATGTTTTCTTGCTTACTATTTACAAGCATGTTAGTGAATAGGTCATGTATGCTTCATTCATGTTTTTTTGCATGCTCTTGCAAACCGGATAAATGTAGGCCTACACAAACTATGTTGGTCCAGGTGCGTATGTCTATGACTGGAAAAGGTGTCCACTGATCCACAGCAAGCTAGAGGCCCTCGGCACCATACTATGGCAGCCTGTTCACACCCAACGCCTGAAGCTAAGGTCGTCCCAAGGCAGGCTTACGCCAAGGAAAAGTCCCCGCTCTAGCAGGCCACAGACTAGGCTTATGCCGGTGTGGTAGCTACTCCACACCCAGTGACCGGGGGTAAGGAATCTATCCTCCTAGCTCGATCAATAGGGACTCATGCGTTGGTCCACTCTCAGCCTCTAGATGATGACAACCTAACAGAATCTAACTAAGATGAAGCACCCTAAAGCTAACAGAGTTATGCATAAAAAACATTGCACAACCAAGACAGGATATCAACAGTCATATCGAGCAAACATAGTACACAGGGAAGTGCAAACAACGAAGGTACATCATTCTACATGCCAATTCCTATCAAGAAAGCCATTCAATCCTTTCCACTAGCATGCATAATAAACAGGTATTTAAACAAGCAAGGCTTGTCCACTAGCATCATATCAATCAGACAACCTGCACAAACCTATCCACTAGCATATATTTCAAACAGGCACAACAAGTAAACCTATCCACTAGCATGCTTAATAAACACGTAATAGCAAGTAAGACCTATCCACTAAATTGCACAACAAACAGAAACACACAGCCGGGAAACCATTAATGTAAAGTGCAGGGTCTACACAACCCAGGCAAGGAACCCTTACCTGGAAAATAGAGATAGACAACAACAATAATTTGCTCCTCGAACTGCAGGATCAAAACAAGCAATAACCTAAGCAATAAACAATAAACAACAAACAACAATTAACTGCTAATATTCTACGTGACAAACAACCAGCACAACAATCCCGGGAAGTAGGGATTTACCCAAACAGAAAAGACAGTCCATAATAGCAAGGTCTCGGCAAGGCAGAGCATGACTACGATTTGGCATGAGCTGCTGGCCTCGGCTGCGTGTGCAGCAATGAGGCAGCGTGTGGGCGTGAGGTATGCAGCAGGGACACATGCATGAGTGCGGGAGCAGCGAAGCAGCTAGATGTGGGGTTGCGTGCAGACGTGTTGCAGGCGTTCTCTTGAGGCAGTGGGCGAGCAGGCGTGAAGCTTGCGATGGGGTTTATTAAGCATGCTAGTGGATAGGTTTACCTGTTGTGCCGATTATATAATATAATAAAATGAAATTTAAAAAATGTTGTGGTGTAGCTCAGTTGGTCTCTACACTGTTAATGTTTCCTTTAGCACGGGTTCGAATCAGTTGCAGTGCGTGTTTTTTGGATTTAGCGTTGGTTGGCATGGCACCAGGTCATGCGTTTGAACCAGTGTTTTGCCATAATATTTTTCTTTTGTGACGGTTCTTAGTGAACCGATAAATCGAACTGACTAAATGGCCGGTTTGGTCTAAGCGACTTGGAAATTAGTCAGTTCGACGACAGTTTCCACATAACCTGATCGATTATAGTCGGTTCAGCTTCAGTTCAGCCCATAAATCGAGCCGAACAGAACCGCTTACACCCCTACTACCGGTACAATGCCTGCATGTTTGCTATTAAGCACCAGTCGTACGCACGCAACTAATGAGGAGGTTATTCCTAACTCCTCTCTAAATAGTGCTCAGAATAAGCATAAACTTACCTAGTGAGAACTGACGGACTAACTTACCTAGTGAGAACAGACGGACTAACTTACCTAGTGAGAACAGACGGACTAATCCCTTAACATCCTCTTTTCTAAGATAGATGCAAAGCACCTCTAAGTGGATTGTCAATCGACTCAGAGTAAAATAACACAATCGGTGCCCTTATTCATAATCCCCACATCTTGATTTTAGACTCATAACCAGAATATACGATTTGCTAACTTTCTTTTAACTAACCTACGCATACAAGTTGCAAGAGATCAATTCTGAACAAAATAATTGTAGACTAGCCTTAGGTTATTTCCTCTTCCGATTTACAACCTATTAGTGCATGTGGATGATCGGTCGACATTTTCTCTTTAATTAAGATCCTAATTTAACATGCTTCAATTAATAACTCTCTTTTACCCTAATACATGATATCTACAACCCGCACCCTTAACCTTTGCCTAAAATGTTTAGCTAGGCATGAAAGTAAGGGAAGGAATAAAACGAAAGTCATTGCAAAAGAAACAGAATTAATTCAAATGCAAGAACTGTTCGAAAGGAAAAAAGGATGTTGAAAATAAATAAAGCATAAAAGAAATAAGAAAAGATCAACTAGAAAGCGATAAATGGTGGCGACTGCTTGAAGAATAGGACCTGTGTCAATACGAACACGAACTTCACTTCGAAACCTTCATCCCAAGTGTGGGAGAAGAACTCCGAAAATAGGCACCTTTCACTCTTGGTTCTTCTCATTTTTATAGGCTTGAAATACTTGGGGACTAAGAAATCGACTTGGAAGGCAAGGATTTTATTTTGATTTTTATTTCCTTTTATTGCATATCCCTTGATTCTTGCGACAGATTTCCTCTGATTTTTTCAATCACACATTTGCTTAATAAGGTATGAATCCCATGATTATTGAAATTTGATTATTCTACAATCTAATAGTTGGCATCAGCATGGCATCCAATTCTTTCCTAATTGAGGCTTTTGCATCTAATCTATTTTGCAATAGGTATTTGACTATAGCAAATATTGTTTGGGAGGTCATGCGGTATGCAACCTTCAAAGCGTCCGGATGCGCATTTTGGCCTTTCGCTTCTCCTTTGAATCCGATGCTAACCATGTTTCCAATTCCTATAGATATAGCAATAAATTAGCACATTATGGAATTTTTGGCATTTGAGTACGAAAAGCATTCAACATTCACATTTTACTCTAAAATGCGCTAATTTCCTTAACCTTGTATATCTCATCTCATAAATCATGCATGCATCGTATTTCTATGAATTTCCCATCTTAATGTTATTCTAACTCTAAGATTTATTCAATTAATGCACAAATACCTTTAGAATATATTATGATATTAGCCTAAATAATGTTATATTTGAGAGCTATCACCCCTCACCGAGAGCAGCCGACACATGCCTCGGCAGCCGTAGCGCAGCAGCCGCATAGCTCGTCACATACCCGCACATTCGTGCCGCCCGAGCAGCTACCACACGCCCAACACCACTACTAGCACCTAAACGCCCGAGCTTCCGAGGATTGTCCTTCCTGTCGAGGCCTACCTTTTCGATTTAGGGTATTGTTTCCCAAGCCTTGTGTGTTGGTCGGTTGTTGCTAGGTTTTTTAGAGTTTAATTATTTTGTTTTTGCTTGCTTTGCCTAGGTTGTTTATCCATTGGTTCTGCAGCTCAAGGAGCATTGTTTTTTGTATTTGTTCTGCTTGTTTCCAGGTAAGGATTTCTTACCGGGGTTGTGTGGGCCCTGCGATAAGTTCATTGATTGCATCTTTGTTATGTGTTTACTGTTTGCGAGCATGCTTAGTGGATAGGTTGTTCTATGTTGATTTGTTCCTTGTTGACATGTGTTGTTCCTATTTCTACATGTTAGTACCATGCTAGGCTTGTTCTTTCTGGCATGTGTTGTGTTCCGTTGATAAGCTTGTAGTATCATGCTAGGGTTGTTTCTGTTGTTGAGCATGTTTGAACTATTTGGGAACAAGTTTAGGTATTCTTAGTTAACAATTGTTAGGTTGTCATCATCTAGAGGTTGAGAGTGAACATAACGTACTTTGTCCCCCCAGGTTGGGACATGCAAGGAAAGGTTCCCACCCCCGTAAGTCGGACGTGGTCTAGCTCACCACCTGATATAAGCCTAGTCTGTAGCCTGCTACGCTGGTGGAGACTGAACAGCTAAGTGCCGAGGGCCTCGCACTACTGTAGATCAGTGACACCTCTTTCGAATCTTTAGGCATGTGTACCTGGACCGACATAGTTTGTCTTAGGTCCCACATTTACGCGTTTTGCAGTAGCATACTATGTGCACACACACGCATTAGACATCGGGAGGAGAAATCCCTTGGGCTAATGTCGTTAGTACACCACTTCTGTTCCTAGTTTAGAGCCAGACACCGGGTACTCTCCCAGCTTTCCCAGGACCATTTTAGAGAGCTGGTTAGGATCAGTTTAGAGAGCTGATCACTAGGCCGAGAGTAGGAAACTCTCAAGGATTCAAGAGTTGTGTTGACAGCTTAAAGCAAAGATTCTTTGTTGGTAATTGTATTGCATGTATACTAGGATGCTAGATGATTTTATGTTTCGTACTGAGTGCTTAATTCCAGTTGGGGATTCTTACTGAGTGCTTCGTACTCAGCATTATTTCTGTAGTTTCCACTAGGTAACTTAGGACAGAACCGAGACGGCTAGCGGAGGAGTTGAATGATCATGGGAGCTACTAGCGTCACTCTGTCTTTTGTTTATTTGTTTCAGCATGTAGTTGGACACGGAGTCTGTGGGGTTTTGCTTACTATTTTTAAGTTTGGTTTTGAGGATTTTGAATAAACTACTAGCCAGAAACTTGTTCGTTTTTTATTGGGTTTACCTTTGGATGTTTTAATTGAAAACGATTTATTTATATGAGATTTTATTACTGTTTTAAATGTCTTCATGAACATGCATGCTGAGTAAGAACCAGGTTTATGACTGTTTTACAGTCGGGTTCTTACAGTTGGTATCAAAGCGCAGAGTCATAGATTCTTTAGACTGACCTACTGAGTTAGGTTGTTTGTCCTCATGATCATCAGCACTCCAATGGCCGTCAGGTATGTCGGAAGTTCTTTTGTTAAGGGTTTTGATTATAGTACTTGCATCTAGTATACATGTGTTACCTATTGTTGGTAGAGAGGGTCCAAGTGTGGACTAACTCTTTGTGGTTTGACTGTAGATTTCCAGTATGTCGATCACACGCAGTGGAGCAGGATAGTTAGGTGTTGCCAACCAAGGAGTTGGGACTGAGCCAGGGATGGATGAGACCGCGTTTAGGGTTGACCCGACCAGTAGGCCACCATTGGCCCCAGCTGTTGATTTACTGAGAGAGGGGGTAGAGGCTACTTTGCCTAAAAGTGCAACTCCTAGAGCGGGGTTCGCTTCGGCCATGTGAGAGATGATGGTTGGCTTGTTGGCTAAACAGAAAGCTGAGACTCAAGCGCAACTTGTAGCACAGCGAGAGGAGTCTCAAGCATATATGTTCCAACAGACACCCCCAGCTGCCCAAGTAGTCCCAGTGATCCCTCTCGGCGAGCAGGAGCATGTTGTTGTTGAAACAGATGTGGTTGATGGAGCCGTTGAGTGCAGCAAGTGACTGAAGGATTTTGTTAATTGGAAGTCGCATGAGTTTGATGCTTCTGAGGACACGTTGTTCGCAGTGAAGTGGTTGGAACGGTTGGAGTATATCTTCCGTGTCATGGGTTTCCCAGACGTCCAGAGGCCGAGGTGTGCAACCAACATGTTGACTGAGACAGTCGTTTGGTGGTGGGAGTGTAACGACCCGACCCGAAAGGGTTCTAACTAGGCCGTTACCTCAATGCATGCATTACAAATCTACAGAAAATTTGCAAGACGGTGTTCGGATTCTAAGTAAAAACTAAAACATAAAACATCCATTTAAAATCAACATAATTTCCTAAAACCTGTCCCTGTTTCCAAGCACCTGTTCCAAGAAAAAATACATTTACAAAGCTTACTCTGATCAGAGATTCATTTAAAACATACAAACTTTACAACAATGCTAGAATCCATAAATACATTCAGAAAACACCCTAAGGCTCCGTGCCCAACTACATGCATTCAGAGAACATTTAAATCATAACATAAACATAAGACTCAGAGTTGAACAACGGGTTTTCCATGATCACAGCTCCTCCTCCAGCCATCCTGTCTCGCACCATGGTTACCTGTGGAAAAACCACGAAAATAAGGGTGAGTAACGAATTACTCAGTAAGAATCCCCAACCGGGGTACAATACGATATAATCAGTCATCTAGTACCAAAGCATGCAAGCAAACAGCTACCAACACAGATCATGGCTCAACGAGCTCATAAAACAAGATCTGGAGTCATCGGAAGTCTCTTTCTTCTGGCCTAGCTGGGATTGGATACACTGACCAATCCTGGACATCACCGAGGTATCTGTCACTTGGGGGGAATACACTGATCCCAAGAATGTCCTCAAGGGCCTCCTTGCCCTTGCCACTAATCTGGACTTACGGGAGAGTACCCGAGTCGTGGCTCTCTAACGGAAGGAATGGTGTACTCACGACATTAGCCCGGGAGCTCTCCGACCGGCAACTAACGCGCAGTCGCGCGCACCGCATGCTCCTCCGCAACCGCGTAAATGCGGGGGCCTAAGGGCAAACTACGCGGGCAGTGCACATGCCTATGACTCGGAGGCGGTGTCACGATCACGAGAGCGAGGCCCTCGACGCCATCATCATGCGGCATGATCCACCGACTGGCTAAGAATCGGCCAGTGGCGTGCTTACACCGATGGCAGGGTTCCGCTCTAGCAGGCTACAAACTAGGCTATGCCGAAGTGGGTAGCTAATTCCACAACCGGCTGGTCGGGGGGGTAGCAAGATACGTTATGCTTCGCACACTTTACTCCCGACCTGAGCTACTGGGGACAAAGTACGTTATGTCCGCTCAGCCTCTGGATGATGACAAACCCTACAACTCTATCTAAGAGTACAGAGAAAAAGCAATGATTCCTGGCTAGCAAGCAAAGACCGACATCAATCACACTACCTAGCATGATACTACGAGCTTAAGCAGGAATCACAAGCATGCTGGCAGAACAAACCTAGCATGGCACTAACATGTAATATCAAGCAAACATGCTAGTAGAAATCAATCAAAGCTGCTCTATTATTATCATGCTCATAACAGTCAGCAAACAAGCAAGGCATAATCATGAAAATATCGCAGGGCCCACACAACTCCGGCAAGAAATCCTTACCTGGTCGGAAGGCAACAACACACAATAAAAATAACTGCGATCGAACCCGAGCAACCTATATCGAGCCAAATAAACACATCAATAATCATAAAATAGCCCTAAATGCAATAAAATAAACAGGGCTCAGCTCGGGAGTAACTCACGAGGCGCGGCTGACACGCGAACGAGCCGGCTGCAGACGGGCTAGCGCAAAAGGCAAAGGGCTCGCTCGGCCTTACTGGGTGTCGGGCTGGCTCGGCCGGCGTGAGCTGCGCGCGGACGGCACGAGAGCGACACAGGGCGCGCGGGCGCGGGCTCTTGCTTGGCTGGGCGACGGCGCGCGGGCGCGAGCGACACGACGCGAGGGCGCGCGATCTGGCGCTGGGACGCGCGACTCGAGCGCGGACGACACGGCGAGCGTCGACTTCGGCGATCGTGGCGCGCGGCCAAGATCTTGGCGCACCGGGCGACACGGACCAGGGCATGGCGAGGGCGCGCGGGCTGGGCGAGGGCGCGCGACGCTCGGGCTTGCGAGGGCGAGGGCAAAGCTCGGGCTGGCGAGGGCTAGGGCGAGCGGGGGCTGGCACGACGTCGGCGAGCTGGGGCTGGGCTAGCTCAGGCTGGGCTTGGGGGAGCCAGGGGCTGCTCGGGCTAGAACTGGGCGAGCCAAGGGGCTGGGCTAGGGGGCTAGGTCGGAGAGAGAGAGAGAGAGAGAGAGAGAGAGAGAGAGAGAGAAAATTGATTTTGGGGAAAAAATAAAAGAAAAAGGGAAATAAAAAAGGGAAAATGGGAAAAATGGGATTTTTATCTCATTTTTCCATCCTTATCCACTTTAAAACCTCAAAATCCCATTTCCCGGCTTCCTCCTCCGAGACCCGACCAAAGCAATCTTTTCCAATAAATCAGACTCACTTAAATCCAACTCCCAAAGCAACACTAAGGGCCCGGGCTCGAATCCCAAAGGAAACACACAACCAACCAACACTTTGCCAAAGCCCAAACCACTACCGAGCACCCAAACGAAAAGCCCAAACACCACGGGACTCGCAGCCACCGACCAACAAGCCTCGACAAAGGCAGGAGCTACCTCGAAGCCCAGAAAACCACAAATCCTGCCCGGAGAGCCAAAAGACCAAAATACCCCCAAGGGGCCAAACGACTCTAAAACCCAACCAAACAAATGAATCTTGACCCGAAGGCACCTCGAAAACTGGAATAGGAAACTGGGCTATTACAGGGAGTCCACCGATAAAGGCAGACCAGCAGGGTCTCCACCAGCCACATGGGAGTTTTTTCGGACGGAGTTCCGAGCTAAGTACATTAGTGAGGAAGCTCAACAGGAGATGGCGGAGGCCTTCTCAAACCTGAAACGGGGAACAGACAGTATTGTCGGTTATGAGAAGAAGTTCTCGGAGTATAGTTACTTTGCTCTTGAGTTGATAGCCATGGAGGAGCTTAAGATTAAAAAATTTGTTGGTCGGCTGAGAAAAGAGGTTGCTCAGGATGTCCTAGCACTCGCTCCAGATACGTATGTCAGGGTCGTAGCGTTGGCCACAATCTATAATGCTAAGTACCCGCCAGTGCAAGCCCCTGATGCACCAATTCAGAACGTAGAGTCTTACTCTGGTCAGAAGAGGAAGTTTGAACCTTCCAATAGTTCTTGATCAAGAGGCCAGCAACAGCACCGCCAAGGCTAGTTTCGAGGTAGAGATCAGGGTCAACCGCAGCATCGACAGCAGGGCGCAGTCAGGCAGCCCCCTAGTGTCACACATGTGGCAGGTCACATTATGGTATTTGTGGAGCTTCACCCCGAGCTTGCTACAGGTGTGGCAAGAAAGGGCATTTGGCCAGAGGTTACCTCCAGATCGGAGTTGTTGCCAGGCCGGCTCAGCAGCAGGGCTGCATATTTGCTACGACTTATCAAGAGGCGGAGCAGACTGATGCCACAGTTGCAGGTACGCTGCTTCTCTTAGATCACTATGCCTTTGTATTGTTTGATTCGGGATCGACCCACTCGTTTGTATCAGATTCGTTTGTTAGGCAAGCATGTTTGGAACTCGAACTTTTAGGTTTTGAGCTATGTGTTGCAACTCCTTCGGGAGTAAGTATGATAGCTAGTGAGAAAGTTAGGAGTGGTCGGATACAGATATCTGGAGATCTTTTAGTAGCTACCCTCATAGTCCTACCTATGAGTGGTTTTGACATTATCCTTGGTATGGAGTGGTTGGCTGAGAACGACGCGTTGATAGACTGTCGCTAGAAAGAAGTCGTGTTAAAGATGCCCAAGAAGTAGCGCTTCAAGTTTCGCGATGTCCAGAGTGAAGTGTGTCCGCCGTTGATTTCAACAGTGAAAGCCCGTCGTTTGTTAGCTCGAGGATCTTGGGGATTTTTGGCAAAGTTTTCAGGTAAAAGTAGTACCCCGATGACTGTTGATCAGGTACCAGTGGTACAGGAGTTCGCAGATCTTTTTCCTGAGGAGTTACCAGGTTCGCCTCCTCAGAGAGAGATGGACTTTACCATCGAGCTTGAGTCAAGGACTCTCCCTATCTCGAAAGCTCCGTACCATATGGCGCCAGTCGAGTTACGAGAACTGAAAGTTGAGTTGCAAGAGATGCTAGACCGAGGATTCATTCGCCCGAGTGTGTCCCCGTGGGGAGCACATGTTTTGTTTGTAAAGAAGAAGGATGGATCGATGCACCTTTGTATAGATTACCGAGAATTAAATAAAGTCACCGTAAAGAACAAGTATCCTTTACGGCATATAGACAACTTGTTTGACCAGCTTCATGGAGCTTCGGTGTTTTCTAAGATTGATTTGAGATCTAGGTACCATCAGTTGAGGATTCGAGATGCTGACATATCCCTAAGACAGCGTTTAGGTAGAGGTATGGTTATTACGAGTTTGTGGTCATGTCCTTTCGGCTGACTAACGCTTCTGCATCGTTTATGGACAGGATGGATAGAGTGTTCAAGACATTCTTGGAATGATAGAAATTGAGGGAAGCGACTCTGCAGATGTGCAGACTCTACAGAGTCGCTTCCCTCAATTTCTCTCCTTTATCCATCACAAATTGGTAAGATTAAATTTCTTTGTTCTTTTTAGGTGGTGTTTGATAACTATTTGATTTTTTGTTTTTTGTTTTTAAAATTTAAAACTTATTTGCACTCAATTTTTTTAAAATGGGTTGCATCTTCCTATAATGTATCATTCTTTTCTTGAAAAAGTATTTGAATGCTAATCAAATTTCAAAAACTAAAATAAACCTTTGAAAGCTAACTTTTTTTTGTTTCCAAATTTTGGTTTGGTTTTTAAAATTATAGGTAAGACTTTTTTTTTTTTAAAAGAATCATAAGTAAGACTTAGTTATCCAAGTAAGAAAAAACATATAATAAGGTAGTTGTTATTAGCTCAAATGAGTGATACACCTTTAGTAACTCACACTGCACTCTCAAATGAGTGAAACACTGATACAACTCATACATCTCTCTAAGAAACAACAGAGCACCACAACAACCCACACAACACTCTAAAAGAATTATAACAAAACTAGCAACTCACTCTGATTTCCTAAACGTTTATTCAACAAATAAAAATGTACGAGGAGTAGAAACATAGTTACTTACCCCTAAGTCGGGGTTGAAAAGTATACATTACTTAATACTCTGAGATTTGAGCTCCAAGAACCTTTCGATGATCCATCACTCAAAAATAGCACCATCAATATAAATTTAAAATAAAGGAGCTGAGCGTCGTTGTTTTGTTTAAAAATAAATATTGTATGTCCTGTTTAAACTTTCCTTATGGTCAAAACATTTACTATGATTTACTAAGATTATCTCATGGAAGTCCTAGGTTCTACAAGTGCCTAATTATGATGACGTGGCTACTGAGTAGGATAAATTGGCATTATCGCATAGAACATGTGACAACAATGCTATTAGCTTTGCAACTCCAATGATCATCATAAGTTTAAACTCTATCAAGTTATGATCATTATTATAAATTCAGTTTCATGACTTCAAATTAAGAGTGATTGAGATTGCTGACTTATCACACCTAATTTAGCTACAATCTATGTTGAGTGGATGACCACAAGTCTAACTTAGTCTTTTACTAAGACCATAGCATTGCATACCAATTTATCATTTCCAATAAATTGTCTATTCAAAAATTTCAGATCCCACCCACATTTTGCAAACCAATCATTTCTGTACAGCAATAAAAGTTAAATCTACATCACAATTTATTTATATAATATTTTTAACGAAAAGAGTCTATAAATAAATACAATGCTTTTAAAAAACTATATAGCTTAAGCATTATGTTAACTAAATATATTCTTTAAAATGCTCTTGAGATAACCAATGCCATTGAGCAATTAGTATTCTCCAATGACATATCTAGTGGTATTTTTAAAAACAAAGATTAAAAAATGAGGAACCCCAAAGATGCTTTTGTTAGTTGGGGATTAGTGAGGAGAACCTTATAGGTTTAATAAAGAATAATATTATCTCTTAAAATGGTTTTTTCAATGATTTTAAAAGATGCACAATTTATAATAGACTTTTGGCTTAGAAAAACTATTGTTTTTCTTTTAAAGTTTCAAGTTACTAAGTTGGACCTGATATAATTCAATATTACTCCTCTTTTTATCTTAAAAAAAATGTGAAAAAAGATTTTCTTTTTTTTTAAAACATAAAAATTCATAGATAAAAATAGTATTTAAACTTAACTGAAACAAAAATAATATTAATCATACTTGGTGAATATATATATATATATATATATATATATATATATATATATATATATATATTTGAGAAATACTTGGTGAATATATCTATGTGAATATTGATAGCTATGCTTTTATTTATAAATATGAAAACTAGAATTTGACTTTTCAAAAAAAAAATTTAAAAATCTACTTTTTATATTATTATAATGTCAGAGATAAGTTAATTTTATTTTATAACAATGGAAGAAAGAAAATTTAAATTTTTAATTTCATAATTATTAAATTATATAAGATGTCGTTAGAATTTTTTATTATTATTATTGACATCAATTGAATTGCACTTAGATTATCATGTTAGTAGCTAATTTTTTTTATAAGATTATATAATTTTGTAAATATGAAAATTAAAATACTAACACATTATTGTGACCAAAGAAATTGATTTTTTTTTTAAATGCATACATAAATATATAATAATATTTGAAATTATAATTAGATCTAAAATGTAATCGGCCCATACTTATCCCATCAAGTTTTATGATCTATCTGCCCACTCGTAAGAGTTTCTTTTAATTACTGACAAACAAGGTTGATTTAAGAAAAAACATTGAATGCAATCACCACGATTAAAAAATTGGTTTGAGTTCATATAATTTAAAATTTATAATTTAGTCCTTAGGAAGAATTGTTTAAATTTAAATTCTTATAATTTTACATTTTAAAATTTAATTTTTATAATTTGAAAAATTTTGAATTTAATTCGTATTCTTTAAAAATTAGAATTGAATAGATAGAGAATTAATTATATATAAATAATATATTTTTTAAAATTTAATTAGTCACTTAACTCATAAGCATAGTTATTGATACATGAATAGATTACTTTCATGTATTTAATTTACAAACAATTACAAATAATAAAAATAAAAATTATACATTTTATCAAGTCTTAGAAATTTTTACTTTTTAAAATCATAAAAGTTAAAATTTTGATATCAATTTTTTTTTATTTCACCTAAAAATGTACCTATCATATGCATATTTAAAATTTGGTTGTATAGTATAAAATATTGATTCAAAATACAAAGTTGTACAAAACACATTAAAGAAAATAGTGGTTTGGATGATTTTATTGTTTATAATAATTTAATTAATACTATGATCATAAAAATTATTTTATCAGTAAAATTTGTATCCTCCTTCCCAACTTGTATTAAAAAAACATAGAAACACATTTTCTAAACCTCTTTTAATTAATCTCTTCTGCTCGATACTCTCCAAGTCAAGATGTGGTGAAGTTTCTTTCTTTTTCTTTTTACCTTTTTTCTTCTTTAGGTGGCGATATTCTATTGGTTAAGAGAAAGTGAAAATTCACATTTTTGTATTTATAAATATTTGTAGGACAGTTGTTTCACGTTGGTTTTTTTTATTTTAATACATTTCTCTCTCAACCCACCCTCTCTATATATATTATTTATTTATTCATCCACCAAGTTATTAAAAAAATCAATTAACCATTTTTTAATATAAGAAAATTAAGATACTTAGATCAAGAATATTTTTAAAGTTAGCTTACAAATGGGTGGTATGCTCCACTATTGCCACACACATTAAACTATGTTGGGTTCTCCCTATACAACAACAGCCTTAATCCTTTTTCTTACCCTTTTGAACTCCCTTTTTCTCCACTTAATTCCTCATCATAGTATACAATAATATATTCTTAAAGTAGCAGTACAATATTATCATGTGAATCACATAGTAACAAATTAATTACATGTTTGGTTGTCAAAAAAAAATTAATTACATGTATAAATTCAAAATGTTATTGAATACAATAATAATAATAACATATTGTTTTTTTTTTTGGAATTAAAATACACATTTTTAATTTAACTTAAGATCCTAACTAAAATTATATATTTTTTGTTCTTAAATATATGTAGAGAGAGAGGGTATCATACATATTAAATAGAAATCAAACATTTTTAGATAGTGTTGTAAATTAGTTTTAAAATAGTTGAAATGACATTTTGTAACTTCGTAACCTCTATTTATAAATTATTTTTTTTATGAAATTTTTTAACATTCTAAGTATTATAAATTCAAGCCATATATATACCATAAAAATAGTTGAATTGCACATTAAGTTGATCGAAACATTCGTGAATATTTTCAAAAAATATATATCCAACTTTGTTAGATGAAATTACTTGAATAAGAGTTACTTATTCACAAGTTTAGACATAGATAGTAAAAAAACACTTCTTTGCTTCTAACATTTTATCATTTTTTAAACTATACACTATATATATGCTTGATCTAAAAATAATAGAGGATCTTGAAATAAATAGGACATGACCCAATCTATATAAACATTTATGCATGATAACATTTATGCATGATATTTTCTTTCAATATGAACAATGCTTCCATAATGAAAGTCAAGTCAAGTCAAGTAAATATCTTCTTACTACCCCTAATCATATAACACATAAGCTATTTGTTGAGGCATAAAGTGGTCATGACTAAACCAAATGCTCAACCCAACCTTTTGTTGTCACATAATAAAAATCTTATGGCTCATGAGTTATGATTATCTTTACAAATCATCTTTATAAAATAATAATGAGAGAAAAAAAAAACTTTTGAAGGAAAAAAAATTATTATCATTACTTACTCCCACATCACCATAGGGACTATCCCCACGATCTCGACAATTCTAATAATAATCAAATAATTTTCAAGCAAACATTAGTTTAAGGTAATTTAAAGTATATTTTATTCACATAATACAAAATTTACTGTAAACAATTGTGGTCGCTTACTAATCATATTTATAAATTAGTTGAAGCCATCACTACTACAAAAAGCATATTACATGACTATATTTTATAGTCATAAACACTTTTCATGACAAAAATCAAGAGTCATTGTATTCGCTGTCACGGAAGGTTCAACCATGACACTATAGTAAAAGTGTCATGGTAGAACGAATTATGACATAAAATTACTGTCATTGATTAACGATTCATGACAAATATATATAGTCATTGATAATGTAAGAATGACAGTCTAGAAGTGTCCTCGTATAACCAGTTGTGACATTTTATTATAGTCATGGTTAAGTTATTCATGACACATATTTATTGTCAATGTTGGTGTACTTATGACATTAGTCTATTGTCATGGTATATCCATTGATGAGACATATGTAATGTCATGGTTGAAGAGTTTATGACATTAGTATTTTGTCATAATTGATCTATTCATGACACATATTTATTGTCAATATTGGTGTATTTATGACATTAGTCTATTGTCATGGTATATCCATTGATGAGACATATGTAATGTCATGGTTGAAGAGTTTATGACATTAGTATTTTGTCATAGTTGATTTATTAATGACACATATTTATTGTCATGATTTCTGTATTAATGACATATATATATTGTCATGATTAATCAATTAATGACACATATCTACTGTCATAATTGATCGATTAATGATAGATATCTATTGTCATTATTGATTCATTGATGACACATAACTAATATCATGATTGATCCATTAATGACACATATGCATAGTTATGATTGATGTATTCATGTTATTACACTGATTTGTTCCTCTTCATAACTAGTCTTCATTGTACCTATACCTGTAAAGAAATATCTATAATTTGCAACTTCATAGTTAAACAAAATATCTTTAAACGAATATCATTTCATATATAAATAAAGATGTATGTCACACTTAGATTAAAAAAAATATGCACTTAATAACAATATGTTTGATAGTTCATAATATGTCTACTAAGTGTGTAAAAGTGGAATGATATGGAATAAATCAGGTGCATGTTGGCAAGCTTCGTTGAATGAGGTTATTGACCCATAAAGTTGCTCTTTGGTGCGAATATGGTGATACTTCAATAAGCCTTAAGATATAAGCAATATTTCTGCACAATCATCAAATAAAATAAATAAGATGTCAATCCTACTCATCAAAAAGAAATACAACATACACAAATAGACTTTGAAACTCATATACCTGAAGGCAACTCGCATAATCAAAACATCGATGAATCCACTTCATACTTTTGTGTCATGCCCACTGCCCTACTCCATCTTAATCTGCATAATAGATTCAAAGTAACTCACATATAACTAACTAATAAATTAAATAATAAAGTATAAGAACCAAATTTTAAAGTGATCAAATATTTTACAATCATAAAAGTAACTCACATAAAACTAATAAATGAAAATACTATTAGACGAGACACATAAAGTTTAAAACAAATAACAAATTCGCAAGGTATGGTTTGAAATTTGTTTTTTAAAAAAACCAACTTTCATTTGAAATGATGTATTAGAATAGTTTGAAATAAATATCGAGTTATTAAACGCAAATAAATTCTAATTGTTCCCAACAAATTAACTACAACTTTGATTATAAAAAAAAAATAAATGCTTCATGAAATAGAAAGTAAAAATAAATGTACCACATAAATATGACTACCATACCTACAAGATAGTCATAAAACAAAGATAAACAATTTACAAATGCACAATTTACATTATCGTGGCTACCATAACTGCATGATAGCCATAAATCCAGAACATGTGAATATATAAAGATAAACAAAGTACAAAAATAATAATACAAGGTACTTTGACAACAACATCGTCTTGCAACTTATCCAAATCTGATACTCGAATACTCATAGAGCATATTGCATTAAAAAAGAAACATAGTTTACTGATAGCATATCTCACATTCTTAGGTAGGGATCCTCGTAATGCAATTGGGAGAAGTTGTTGCATAAGAACATGACAATCATGAGACTTTAAACTATTTAGTTTCATATCTTGCAACGAAACCAAATTTCTTATGTTTGATGAGTATCCTTCAGGTACTTTCATGTTGGCCAATGTCTTACAAAAAGTATATTTTTCAACCTTTGATAATTTATAACATGCTGGTGGGATATAAGTTTTTTTACCTCTTGGTTGAGGTGCTAATTCAGGTCTAATTCCCATGCGAGATAAGTCACGTCTTGTCTTTAACCCGTCTTTACTCTTTCCTGGAATATCAAGTAAAGTTCCTATGATGTTCATGCACACATTCTTTTCAATATGCATCACATCAAGACAATGTCGTATGTGCAAGTGTTTCCAATACTTGTAATTGAAAAAATAGATTTTCTTTTCCAAAGTAGTGTTTTGTTGCTTCTTCCTTTAATTTCTTGTCACACATCTTCCCCCTAGGAAACTCCATATCATTTAGTTTCATATAAATAGTCTCTCCTGACATTGGAACTGGAACACTCCCGTGCTCTTGATATCCATCAAATGATTTTTTTTGCCTTCGATAAGGATGATGTCGGGCAAATATTTTCTATGTCCCATATAAATAATTTTTTTGCTGTGTTTTAGGAAAAGAGAAGTAGTTCCCTCTCCACATATGGGACATGCTTTGTATCCTTTAGTAGCACAACCACATAGATTGCCATATGCAGGAAAATCATTGATAGTCCACATTAGTACAGCTCGTAGTGTGAAAGTTTCTTCTCTATATGCATCAAAACATTGCACTCCTTCTTTCCACAGAAGTTTCAAGTCATCAATTAAGGGCGCCAAATATACATCTATATCATACCCCGGTTGTTTTGGTCCTGATATCAACAACGTTAGCATTAGAAATTTTTTTCTCATGCACAGCCATGGAGGAAGGTTGTATATTGTAAGGATTACAGGCCAACAACTGTATTTAGTACTTAAATCTCCATATGGGTTAACACCGTCAGTTGATAGCCCAAAACGGAGATTTCTATGTTCTGCACCAAAAGATGGCCAGAGGTGATCGATCAACCTCCATGATGGAGAATCAGCTGGGTGTCGCATCACACCATCAACTTTCCTATTAATCGCATGCCAAACCAAGTTTTTTGCGTGTTCAACGCTCTTGTACATTCGTAGTAATCTTGGAACGATTGGAAAATACCATAGCCGTTTTGCAGGAACTCCTTTCTTCATTTCCATAGTATTCTTATGCATTTTCCATCTTGGTACACTACATTTAGGACATTCATTCAGATGTTCGTACTCTTTTCTGTACAGACAACAATCGTTTGGACATGCATCTATTTTTTGGTAACTCAACCCTAGAGCACCAAGAGTTTTTTTTGCTTCGTACATAGAAACAGGCATTTCATTATTTTGAGGTAAAAGTTCACTAATAAAAGACATTATTTCTAAAAAGCTTGTATTACTCCATCCAAATCTCACTTTCATATTATATAATCTTATGAGGGCAGACAACTTTGTGAACTTCTTACATCCAGGGTACAATGGCTTCTTAGCATCTTCAAACATAGTGTGAAACATATTTTTTGGACTTGAATATTCTTCATATGCAGCTTCAACCATGTTAATAGTATCGAAAAAATCATTGTCTTCCACTTCTTCATGTACGAAATGATTCCTAGACTTCTTAGGTTCAAACTCTTCTCCATGCCAAAACCATACTGTATAACTTTGGTCAATCCCATAGGCATACAAGTGATACCTAACCGTTGCAACATCATTGGATATGCGGTTCCCACATTGTAAACACGGACATCGAATTGAATTAGAACCATTACCATGTTGTAGACCAAACTTAATGAATGTTTCTATTCCGAACTCATATTCTTTAGACAACCTATTCTTCTTCATCCATGATTTGTCCATTGTATAATTCTAAGAAAGATTTCAAAAAAATAGATTCAGGACATTATTAAATTTTTTTCACTTAACTAAACTCAAGGACAACAATGAATGACATTTATACAATTTACCTAAAATATTCCTCTTTAGTCTAGAAATGAGAACAAACAAAAATTTCTTACTATAAACATTAAACTAAAAACTACCTCAAATAACAATCACGCCACAACTAAAAACTAAAAACTCCCAGTTCCAAATCTTCAAAGTCTACCCGATCCTCCATTTCTCAATTCTTCCTCTACCTTAAATGGACTGATAGCTCAAGCAACCATATTCTCCCCCACCTCTAATAGCCATTGTTAAATGAGGTTTTTTAATTTTATTTTATTTTATCTAGTCGTTGTTCTTTCCTAGATTAGAGTTTAGGTTTGTTGTGCAAGATGATAGATCTTCTTTATCGGCTAATGTGCAAAAGATATGAGGAATTTGAGCTGGTTGTAAATTGAAAATCATCCCACCTTTGAACTTAAGAGGCACTGGTGGACATTTTTCATTTTTAGAACTTATAATGCATTGACAGAATATTCGATAAAAGATGTCTCAACATCAAGAATAGGTGGGACTTTTAGTTTATTTGATCGTTTCAGGTAAAATTAGTCATACACTATACATAAGCAAAATACAATCTCCAACTATATCATATCAGATACATACTCAATTTTTAAAATTATAAATACAAAGACTCTTAATTTTCCACTTTGTGTTTTTCCCACTTCCGTTTTAACACGAAATGCAACGATGCACAAACACAATAATAATGAATAAACTATAGAAAGATACAAAGTTAAAGAAACTTCAAATTATGCTACGATAAAACTAAATGGATAGTACAACTTATATAGCAATACCAATCTTCTGATCTTTTTGTCAAGATATATATGGAATGGTTGTAAGTCTAAAGATGCAAATGTATCACTTCTAAGCAACATCCTATTAAATTGTAAATACTCCTACATGTTTTTATTATACTCGATAAATTATAAACGACCTATTTCACAACAGGTCAAAAAATCTCTTTTTGAACTTTTATTTCAAGAGGAGTTATCACTTTAATCCTCAAGCATGATGTTCATTAGCATTAAAAAAAACTCAATTCAAATCATCAAATTATAAACAAACCTTTGTACATATCATTTAAAAGAAAATAAGTGCACCAAAAGGCGTCACAAAGTACAATATAAAAAATTATTCATGTATGTAGACGAAAAATAATAAAGAAAGCACAATCCATTAGAAGTACAAACCCGATAAGATGAAGAAACCAAAAATATCTGTCCTATCCAAGTACTCCAAATGAACCTGTACAATTAGTACAATAAAAAAACAAAGTTGAAATCATATTGTCACAACATAACAGAGTTACACGTTTTTTTTTGTTTAGCTTGAATAGTTGGATATTTTGATCATATTGTATCGGTTTAATTAGCTGGCTTTCCAATGCTCAAGAGATACCATCTATAATAAGATTATAAAATTTCTAAAAAAAACATCCATTAGAACAATAGATTTGAAAAGGTTTCTCCTAAGAACAACTAAAATCAATTGAAAACTTGAAACATGAAACTATGATCGTACAACATTTAGATGTAAAGGAAATTCAAACGAGTGCACTTTCTTTTTTCGGTGGTTCAATCATAAAAACTTCAAAGTTGGAGTAACAATAATTTTGGGTGTGGCGACTTTAAAAAAAATTGTAAAAAAACATTCAAATGATAATAAAAATATGTTGAAATGTGATATGTTCTAGATCTTAGGATATTAAAGAATAATAAAGAGGTATGTTAGCAAATACTTGGAGAATAAGTTAGGGGCTTATGGTTATAAATAGAGGCATTAGAGGAGAGGAGGGATATCAAGAATATTGTAGCCAGCTTGGTATTGGGCTTGAGAGAGTGTTCTCAAGATGGGAGGTTCAAGTACCTATCAAATACTTGGTTAATTTGTAGTCTTTTATCTTTTATATTTCAATATATAGCTCGGGTTCTAGCTCGGTTCATATCAAAATGATTCGTGTTGGTTTGTGAAAACAATCTTCATTCTTAAAAGCACCTTATTTAAAATAAGTAACTTACTCAAGTTCCAAAGGATGCAGAAGATTGTTGAGACCGATGTGGCCGAATCCTAAATCAGCTGCAACGTAACATGACATGTATCCGTTATCTTATCCTAGATTCAATTAGTTTATTGACTTGAGAAATAATTTACAACTTGAAAATGGCCAATTGGAATATTCTAAAAGGTCTAGTTACTATTTCAAAACAAAATCAAACAAAATTTTGAAAAATGAATATTTAAGTACATTTACATTGCCATGGCAATCAGTAAAATCACCAGTATATAGCATGTGACATATGTTTTAAAGATCTTATTGCAATAAAAAAAAAAAAAAAAAAAAAAAAAAAAGCACCTTGATGGAATTTGGTTTGTGATTTGGAATTGGGGAAAAATTTTGCTTCTGGTTTTTATGAGTAATCGTGCTCCCAATAGCTTTGCTTTAGTCAACTTGTGTACGTAATTGGAAAGTGAAAGGTGTGGTCCGTAAATGGTTGAACGCTATGGATGGTAAAATTCGGCGAATGATGCACCGAATCAAAGGAAAGATAAAGCATAAGAGAAATTAAAATGAGAGTGGTTGACAACGAAAGCAAAAAAAATTCCAAAATCAGGTTTATACATAAAAAATTTACATTAACCATAAAAGACAAACAAGTTATGGAACCAAGATCAATAAAAAAGAAGCAAGAAATGAAATCAAGTATACCATCAATGAATATAGTAAAACTCTCAATCTAATGGCATAAGTTAATCACAAAATTCATAAAATGAAAGCTTAATCCAGAAAAATCCAATACTCAAATTTTAAGCATAAAACAGAGCACCATTTCTATGACCTACAACATTTCCACTGATAAGTGGAAACATCCACATCATACTCATCATTCAATGGGATGAAATCACATCCAAAAGCCCAAAAATAACTTAAATCCCATAAAACTATTTCGATTCGTTGGAAAGCCAGTTCTAATTACAATTTCAAAACATTACCAAGTGCATTTCAACCAAATTATACACAAACAATGAACCATTTGAGAGCGGGAGAAATGAAAGAACCTGAGAATATTAGTTGGGAAGAGAGCGGAAAAAGGAGCAAGATCCAAAGTCCATGTGAATCGTTGAAGAAAGCGTCGTGTGCTAACCCTTGAACCCTAAAAGTCCATGTACTTCGCGAAGAAGAAAAGGGCGAGTAATGAGTTTGTGCGCGTGAAATAGGTATATGAAGAAAATTTGTTATTTGTTTTATTTTTTTTTAATTTTTTAATAACTTATAAGCTTCATAAATATTTAGAAAACAACAACGTCATTTCCAGCTCGAACACATGACCTAATTTATTTTTTATGACTCTAAAATATAATCATAAATTTTTTTAAAAAAAAAACATGTGTTTTGACCTTTTATGACTCTTTTCACTTCTCTTTTTTGCAAAATGGAGAAAACTAAGTGTCATGGTATGTCAGATTTCTAGTAGTGCATATATATGAGTTGAATTAAATTACACATGGATTGAGCGTTGCCCTGTTCTCCAGTTAGATGTTTGGATTAAGTTTTAAAAAAAATTTCTTTTTTTTTATCAACTTATATTTTTAAGTTGGTGAATCAGTCCATCCATACATTGTTAAATCAATAAAATCCAACTTAACTCATATATCTCTTGATTGAGATGGGTTAAACCATTATTTTTTTTAATTTAAATATATATTTATTATTTATGTTTACATTTTTATATAGATCAATATGAATATGAGTTGGGTGATAATGGGGGAGAGAAATAGATTCTCTAATTTTGAAGTAGTTAGCACAAATCTTATGCCCTTTGTATGACGCTTATTTGGGTGATGAAACATCTATTTATTTACTTTGATAATCTATTTAATTAATTTTTAAACATTAAACTAAAATAAAATTTAAATTTTATTATATCAAGAAAGATACATCCTAGAGATTTAAAAATTATTTAAAAAATAGAGTATGAGAAGTCTAAAAATAATAATAAATTAAATATGGGCTTCAAAAAAAACAAAAATAATAATAAATTAAGTAAATATATGCAACGGTATATATATATATATATATATTAATAATAATAAATCCATTCAAATCATCCAAAACTTATTTTAGGTTAATATATAAGCTAATCTAATTTATAAAATTTTATTATTTGAATATAATCTTATCAAATTAAATTGAGTCGATTGTTTGTTTGAATTATATAATTTTCTGAACATTCTACGGGGACATGTTTATTAGATTGTGACAGATCCTTTAAAATTTGGGGACTCATGTATTTTAGCAATACAACTAATTTTACTTCCTATAATATTGCATCAAAAGTTGAATCTCCATTCCCATCTTCATCCTCTTGAAAAAAATGGTAAATTTTGTGATGATGAAAAATAATTTTGGTGGAAGAGATAGAGAAGAGGAGGGCATTCTCTAGTTGTGCCCCACCCATAGACATTTCTATTCATGGTGGACAAAAATGACCCTACAGTAATGGGCCAAATTAGGAATTTAGAATGCTGACTTTTGTAATTTCCTATGTAGAGCTTAGAGCTCAAACGGCTGGCTGAGCTACACCCAAATGAAAACGGTGGGACCATTTGTCAAACGTTACTCGATTAATTTATATAAAAGAAATTAATTATCTATTAATTAAATTAAATATTGATGTAAAGAATTGTGAAATTTCCTGCCATCCACAAAGTGGATACGACACAATACCAAAGATGAAAGCGACTTTCCAATTTCTTCCACATTTCAATTGACAGCAACTTTTAAAAAAAAAGAATATTATTAAAAAAAACAAAACTGTCTAATCAACTTTCAGAGTTCCCTAGTTTTTCCAAAGTGAACTGTTCATAAAGACCTTTTTTAAATAATAATTTTATTTATTTATGAGGTCTTTTCAATTAGAAAAAGTAATAAATATTGAAAGCTACCTACTTCCATTTCCATTTGGTTATCAAACGGAATTATAAATTTATTAATCTTATTCTCTTTTGTATACATCTTTACTAGTGGCTAAAACTTAAAAGATTATTATCAACAAAATATAATTTAGTCGACAAAATAGTTGTGTTTAGTAGGGGTGATTTCGGTTCGGTTTTTGTCGGTTTTGTACCAAACTGACAACCGAACCAATATCTTCGGTTTTCAAAAAGTGAATCTAATCCAATGTCCAATAAAATATAGAACCATTGGTTCGATTTTTCAATGTCCAAAAATGGATCCGATCCGATCCAATGTCCAATTTTTTTTAATATATCAAAAACAATATTTCTCATATAAAAACAACAATATTTTCATAAACAACTATTTTTTTAAAGGTTATAAGTATTTTTAACTTATTTAAAATTATTTATGGATATTTTTTACTTGAAATAGGAGTGAATTAAAGAAATATTAATGGAAAGAAGATTACTTTATATAAATTATTGACAATATATATTTTTTTTGGTTTGGATCGGTTTTTTAAAATGAAAACCGGAACCGATCCAATATTTTCGGTTTTTTCAAATTTTACAAACCGCTATGTACAATTTTGAGCTAAAAAACCGATCCGATCCATTGGATTGGTTCAGTTCGGTTCAGTTTTTCGATTTTTTGTTACACCCCTAATATTTATACATAAACTTAGAATCACCAATAGTTGAAGTGTATTAAAAAGAAATTTAAAAGATCAATTAAAATTTATCAGTCAACAAGTCATTTCGACCATAACTTGTACAAAAAGATTAAAATCAAATAAAAAAATCTTACATGTTTTCACTATAAATATTTGCAATTTTAGTTAGTTATATATATACCCAAGATTTGATTTAAGTGATGCACCTGTTTATATTTGTGGTCAACTACGAACTTAGTGAAAATGTACCAAGCTAACTTTGATGTAAGGTACTCAAATCTTACCAACTTCAAAGCTCTGCTCTCACTTTTTTTTTTTCTTTTTTTTTTATGACTTGAGTTGGAGATTTTCTCTCCTAATATCCGACATACCTCTAATCGATTTCTAAGTTGTACAGTGGCATGCATCGGTTGAATAAAGACATAATTTAGGAGTGTCTACCCATTATTGGTGACAAACGGGGCTCAAACTTAAGACTTCGAAAAGAAACTAAGAGTTAGCATGGTTTATATAACAAAAGTCAAATAAAAGGAAATAATCCAATTGTGACGTGAAGAGGAATTTTAGTTGAATTGATTTTTCATTAACTTAATGTGTAGAAACATCATGAGAAATAAATGAGGTAGCATAATTTTGTGATTATAAGTACATTTAACTTATTCTGTAGAAACATGTTCATTGAAGTGGGTGGAAGAGTGTGAATGAGAGAAAATGGTTATCCGGAGGGAGGAGGGGACTAAACCCGTGACCAAACAAGCAAACAACTGTGCGTTTAATTAAAATGCATTCCAAGTCAATGAAATGGGTTTTTGGTCTTTGTCTCGACACTGTCGTTTTCACACCTCCTCCTTCCACGCTACCACCAGTAAACTAACAGCTTTGGCTTGTTTGTTTGTTTGTGGGTTTGGATGGAAAGGGAAAGGGAAAGGGAAAGGGAAAGGGAAAGGGAACTTTCATGTTTGGTCTATCGGATAAATTGAAACTCGGCTCAAATGAATATCCTCGTCGTTTCCCTTGTCAACTCCTGAGCTCTAAACTTTTTAGACCAGGCACAGCTTTGACACTAATTTTGATAAGGATGAAAACTCTTATCACTAGACTGTCGAGACTTTGTTTTTAGGCATCTCCCAAAAAGTCTCATTTCAAAGAAGATGGTTGTCATCACTTATATAACCATGATTTTCCCCTCATCTAACCAATCTGGGACAATTTGTTTGCATCCCAACAGATCATGGTAAGAATAAAAATAACACGATACCAAAGATGTTCGATGGTTTGAATTAGGGGCAAACCCGACAAACTGAGTAACCTAAGCCAATCCAACCAAATTTGATGGGTTGGGTTGGGTTCAATACATTTTTTAGTTGGATGGAGTTCAAAATCATAAAATTTTCATGGGTTGAGTTGGGTCAATGATGGATCTAAAATTAACTCAACCCAATCCGACTAACCCGAAATTATTATTTAGTTTAAAAAATATTGTTTTTACCTATTACATAATTATTATGTTATTTAATTATTTAGATTATGTGTATATTTATTTTTATTTAATTATTGTTAAACTTTTTATTTTCCAATATGTTTTAAAGTCTTTATAATTTATATATCATGATTTATATACTAAAACTATGTCATCTATTTTGTTAATTTTAATTATCTATTTTTTTTTAAGGAAGTTGAATTATATTATATATTTTTATTGTTTTAATTATCTATTTGTTTTATGTTATATAGTTTAGATCTTTTATATGAATCATTATGGTAGGATTAATAGTAACTGACTTTTGATTGAATATTTTGCATATTTAATATTTATATTCATTTTATGAACTTGATACGATAATATTTGGAGATTGTATTTTGTTTATATATAGGGTATGGGTAATTTGATTTTAAAAAATATTTATATTTGCACCGAATGGATCAGTGGAGCAAGTAATTTCATTGTTTGATTATAAACCAATTCACAACCAGCGTCATAAAAGATTTAGATTGAGTTGAAAACTTTTTTTAACCCAACCCATGTATACCCATAATTTGAATTTAATGTGAATTCTACGTTCACTATGAGTTGGTCAAGGAAATATATAAATCTGTACCATTCGAAGTTAAGATAAATTACACGAATGAATTGTGACCCATCCAAATGAAAATTACTTTAAAATATGAAAGTCGTGTTAAAAAATGCTTAAAAAGAATGGATAATTACTATATATACCAACAATATTTTATCGTTCAATACTCTAAAATTAAATTGTACTTCAACTTTAATCAATTTTAGGTTGTGTGACCATTTTTACTCTTAGAAGCCTTTAATGATTACTAGAAAGCGTGACCAAGTTGCGGGAAACTGCCTAATAGTATTAGGGTTAGAATGGCCAAATCCAGATTATAAATCCGAAGGATAGGACGTTACCAAATCTAAAGGTTGGAAAGGAGAAGAGTGATCATCAACCTAAGATAGGTTAGGTTACATCCAAACTCCAAGCCGATCATTTTTCGTTTATACTTAATAAATTCTGATATTATATTAGATAATATGGACATTTATCTCATAAAATTAATTGGTGATGAGAAGAGTAGTATATCTATCTCGTATTTTGCTAGAAACTCCATCACTTTTTAATGTGGGATCCTCAACAAATATCCTTATTGAAATGAAAATTCTATAATCAAATTGAATATTAATGAAAAAGAAGACTTATATATGGAATTACAATATATACTTTATTTTTATTATGCTAACACAAATCTTAGTCTTTCATTTATATGGAATTTGATTATAAAACCTTAATTGTTTTTATTACGCTAACACAAATCTTAGTCTAACATAGATATCATAGTATGTATGCTGAGAGCATCATATACCTATGTGCATATTACAAGTCAATATTTTCCGCATTGCCAACTAGTCCATAACTTAAATGACATGATATAACTTATATTAAATTTCCGCCCCAAATTTAAAAAAGAAAAAAAAAAGGATTTTATTAATTGTTGTAGTTAAAATTTAGGCTAAATTATAGAAAATGCCCCTATACTATGAGAGTTGTGTCAAAAATACCCCTAAACTTTGAAAAGTTTCAAAAATGCCCTCAAACTTTAACTTTAGTTTCAAAAATACCCTTGTCGTTAAATTTGGATGGAAACCGTTAAAGTTTGGTTTAAAAAATACCCCTAAACTTTGAAAAGGTTTCACAAATGCCCTTAAACTTTAAAAACAATTAAAAATACCCTCGACTTAAAAAAAAATTAACAGTATCATCGTCAATAACTTTTAGATAAAAAAATATTATACTTTTAGTTGAATAGTATTCTCGATCTTTTAAAAACTTAAAAAAATATATTCTTACTTAAAAAATTTATTTTTTTTCTCTATTCAAATGCATTTTCTCCAAAAAAAAAAAAATTAACGAAAATAAATATATTATTAGTCTTTAAATAACAATGACCAAACAAGTTCCAAAATTAAAAATCAATAATAAAAATCATAATTCTTTAAAGATAATTTATAATTGAATTTATGGATTTTAGCTTGAATTTATTTAAATAATAGAATTACTTATTTGTGATATGAAACTAAATTAATTGACGATGAGTATGCGGTTTTCATTCAAATTTAACATTGTCGATAACTTTTGGATAAAATAAAAATTACGTATTTTGTTTAAAAGTGTCAATATTGTACCCTTAAAAAACTCTAAAATTTATTCTTACTTAAAAATGGTTATTCTTTATTCATATCTTTTTTTCGCCATGAAAATTAATGAAAATAAATATATTATTAACATTTGAATAATAATGTGACCAAAAAAAAGTTCCAAAATTCTAAATCATAATCATCATTTATAATTTATTTATTTTTAAAGTTGCTGCTAGGATGAATTTTGGCATAAATGAATATTTTGAGATAGAGATTTATTCAATTATTCAAAATTTAAAGATAATTTATTATGTATATTCTATATATATATATATACTTATTTGAATTTAATGAATTTTTTTTTATACAATATTAGAATAGCATGAGATTTTCATCTCAAAATCAGTTGACAATGAAAGAGTAATTCATCAATTTTATAATACTAAGAGGTATGTCACATTTTCAATGTGAGATTCTCAACACAATTTTTTTGAGTACTTGCTCAACACAATTCATGTTTAAACAATTAATATTTATATAAAAATAATTCATAAGTTATAAATACAAAAGTAAAATTTATCTTTTACGAGCACAATTAAATATTTATAGTATTATTGAAACAAAATTTTAACAATTTCATTATTATTTTATATTTTTTAAGATTAAAGGTATTTTTTAAACATCTTGCAAGTTTAGGGGCATTTTTGAAACATAATACAAGTTTAAGGGTATTTTTGAAACCAAACTTTAACGGTTTCCATACAACTTTAACGGTGAGGGCATTTTTAAAACTTTTGTTAAAGTTTAGGGGTAATTTTGAAACTTTTAAAAGTTTAGGGGCATTTTTTACACAAACACCATAGTATAGGGGTATTTTCTATAATTTAGCCTAAAATTTAATAAGTGGGACAGCCAAAAGAAGTTGTTCTCCATGTTCTTCTTACAAAATCTATGCAGTTTGTTCATGGATCGACCAGCATTGGGTATTGAAACATCATGTCAAATCCAACATTGTCTTGCAAACACATTAACAAACCAAGTTACAACAACAGTTGTTTCTCAAATCTCTCTGGTCATACAGGCCAAGTCATGTGTTCAAGTTGTGATGTTTAATGTTGTCCTATTATGCAGGCTCATGTCATGTGTTGAAGTCTTGAATAACTTTTATGAGCATATGTACATGTTCACATATATACATTCATAATGGTAATAATTCAAAGTTATCCACCTATATTCATGTCATACTTAATTACGACAAATTAAGAAAAGTCTAAATTTCATTTGATAACCATTTGATTTCTTATTTTTGGTTTTTGAAATTTAAGACTACAACTACTTTATCATCTATATTTTCTTACTTGGATATCTACATTTCACTTATATTTGTAGAAACCAAAACAAAATTTAGAAACAAAAGAAAAATAATTTCCAAAAACTTGTTTTCTTTTTTTTAAATTAGTTATCATACACATACTTTCTAAAGGAAAGATGGATACATTGTAGGAAAGGTTGAACACATTATAAGAAATTTGAGTAAGAATAACCTTACATTTCAAAAACCAAAAACAAAAAATAAATAGTTATCAAATAGAGTCTTGGATATTTATTTGCAAATTCGACAAAAGAGCGCTTACCTAATTTAGTGCAAGGATTATTGTTAGGACAACACTTCAACACACAAATTACAATTAAAAATATCAAATATGGTATTGTGTGGAATGCTCTAATTTCGCTTAAGCGAAATCTCAACTCAAGATGTTATGCGTGTGTGCGATCTCCCTAGGTTGCGCAAGTATATGCAGTCCTGTTGTAAAAAGTTTTATTGTAAGTAACAAGTCATCTCCACGTGGATTTTTTTTTGTGTTTTCACTTAGTTTTCAAGCAAGATTTAATGGTGAATGACAGTTGGTGATGTAAGGGTATAAAATTAATCTGAATGAATGTAGTGAAATGACAATTAGACATTATGAGACAAAGCATCAGAAGGAAATAAGGTTTTCAGGTCTTCGCTATAACGACAAGGTTAGCGAGGAGCGAACAACTGACAGGCTTCCATGTGGCTCTCTCGAGCTCTTGAAGTTGGCTCTCTTGATCTCTTAGTTCAATACTCTCAAACTCAAACAACAATTATCGTAAGTCATCAGCATTAAGTGTAACGGCCCAGATTTCCATTCCGGTTTTCCAGGTACTCTCGGTTCAGTATTAGGGCAATCGGTTGGGTCGTTAGAGCATTTTAACCCTTAGGGGTATTTTGGTCTTTTTGCTCCCCAGTCAAGATTTGGGATTTGAACCTTTGCCTTAGTGATTTATTAAGTGAGTTTCATTATTGGAAAAGATCGCTTCAGCCGGGTCTCGAAGAGGAAGCCAAAATGGGATTTTTAGGGATTTATTTTAAATGGATTTTAAGGCATTTAAAATGGGATAAGTATGAAATATTAAATAAATAAAAGAAAAATCCCCAATTTCCCCATGTGTTTTATTTTACATTTTCTCTCTCTCTCTCTCTCTCTCTCTCTCTCTCACCCTCACCTAGCCCTAGCCTGAGCCCCCTTGCTCGCCCACTACACCTAGCCACCAGCACCACGCCGAAACCACCCCGTGCCAACGCCGCCCATCCCGCCCAGCTCGCACCTTGCCAAGCCCCACGCCAGCGCCACTACGCCCGCACTGTGTCGACCACCATGTAGCTTGCCGCGCCCTCGCGTCCTCAGTAGCGCCGCTTCGCCTTCCGCTTGGCCGAGCCCAGCGCCTCGCGCCTGCAGCATCCTCAGAGCTCGCCCGCGCCACACCCACACCCCAGCGCCCGGCCACGAGCCTCGCCCCCGCCGAGAGACAGCGTGCCCAGGTAAGCCCCTTTGCCGCGGACGCTTGCCCACCGAGTTGGTTTGGCCGAGCCGTGTGTTTTCTCGATTGGTAATTCCCGAGCCTTTTCCTTCTTTGGGTCCTGAGTTGTTTGGCTGTTGATTTGTATTTAAATTTGGGTGTTTTATTGAAATGCTTAGGTTGTTCGGGATTCGATTGAGGCTCAAAGGTTGTTTGTTGGTCGTGATAGTTATTATTCTCTGCTTGTTTCCAGGTAAGGATTCCTTACCGTGGTTGTGTGGACCCTGTGATGCTTTCGTGATTGTGACTTGTATGCATGTTACTTTTATGAGCATGTTAGTGGATAGGACCGCTTGTGATTCAATTCTTGCTAGCATGTTTGGTTGTTTGTACATGTTAGTGCCATGCTAGGTTTGTTCTTCCAGCATGCTCGAGATTCCTGCTTTAAGTTCGTAGTACCATGCTAGGATATGTATGATTGATGTCTATTATGTATGTTAGCCAGGAATCTTTCTCTCCGTACTCTTAGTTAGAAAAGTAGGGTTTGTCATCATCCAGAGGCTGAGAGTGGACATAACGTACGTTGTCCCCACTGGTCGGGAGTAAAGTGCGCGCAGCATAACGTACATTGCTTCCCCCCCGACCGCCGATGTGGATTTAGCTACCCACACCGGCATAAGCCTAGTTTGTAGCCTGCTAGAGCGGAACCCTGCCAACGGTGTAAGCCTACCTTGGCCGGTTCTTAGCTTTAGGTCGGTGGTTCAGGCTGCACAGATGAGCGCCAAGGCCTCGCGCTACTGTGATCAGTGACACCGCTTCCGAGTCTTAGGCATGCGTACCTGGCCCGCGTAGTTTGTCCTTAGGCCCCCACATTTACGCCGGTTGCAGCAGCATGCGGTGTGCGCGCACACGCGTTAGTTGCTTGCCTCGAGAGCTCCCCGAGATAATGTCGTGAGTACACCATTCCTTCCGCTTTAGAGCCGGACTTGGGTACTCTCCGTAAGTCCAGATTTGCAAATGAGGCAAGTGGCCCTTGAGGACATCCTTGGGATCGGTTTTTGAGCTGATCAATGCCCCGAGTGAAAGAGACCTCGGTGATGTCCCGGGATTGGTTATGAGAACCAATCATTAGGCCGAAAGTAGGAGACTTCCGAAGACTCCGGATTTGCCTTATAAGCTCGTTGAGCTAAGATCCGTGTTGATAACTGTTTGCATGTGTACTAGGTTGCTAGATGATTGATTGCATCATATCGTACCCCGGTTGGGGATTCTTACTGAGTAATTCGTTACTCACCCTTATTTTGTGGTTTTTCCACAGGTAACTTGGAACATCACCGAGGCGGCTAGCGGAGGTAGCTGGGAGATCATGGATGTTGCTGACACTCTGTCGTGTCTTACTTTGTTTTGTTTTGAATTCAGCATGTACATGGATTTTGGGTCTGTAGGGAAAACTTATGTTTTGTACTATTTTTATGTTTTAAGAAAAGTACTGATCAGTCATTGTTTTGTAAATAAATGTTTAGTTTGTTTTAATGTTTTCCACTCTTATGTTTGAATAGTTTTTCAATCCGACCCCTGGTTGGGTCATTTTATGTATTTCCATTTGCATGCATTGAGGTAAAGGCCTACTTTAGAACCCCATTCGGGTCGGGTCTTTACATTAAGCGAACCTTATCTCTAAATATTATTTGATTAGCAAGCAAAGCCTAACAATCTTAATGTTATACATGCAAATTCGCTCTACCCTTTTCTCTCGAAAAAGAAATAAAGATATACAAACAGTTCGTCTGACGGAATGTAAATCAATTCATTCAGCATGCATAAAAAGTTCGTCTCGCCAACTCCACACCTAAGCAAAACACCCCACTTCCCCATAGCCTTCCGACTACAGATTTAGCTACTCATAGTGCAAGACATAAGCGAAATAAACAAAAAGATAGATAACATGTTCATTAAAAAAAAAAGAGTAAAGGAACAGCGCTAAGGCGAAAACAGAAATAACAAAGAAAGGTAAAGAGAACTCTTGAATTTGATCAACTCTAAAAGATTCTCCCTTCAATTACAAAAGTGGTAAGGTCTACTGAAAACAAGTAAACTAAGCTAGAAATGCGGTAAAAGCAACTCTGGCTCTGGCGAAATTACGTTGGCGGTCTAATAAGTAAACATAAGAAGTTTGGTCGGAGCTAGGGAGGATTCTGATCTCGTCGATTTCCAAAAAAATCCAACCCTTTGAAATGGATAAGAAGGTCGCTTATATAGAGCTCCCAACAACGAAATACTGCTCCACAATCTCTTCTCTGCCAAAAGACGGCTCCACTTCTGACATTCCTTGCTCCACAATCCGCATTGTCGAGTGCGTCAAAGCAGTTGCAAAGCGACGATTGAAATTAAACGTTGAGTTTTAGATCTTTGTCGCGCGTCCCTTGAATGAGATATTTTCCAAATCATCTCATCTCGCTGAGTTCTTCTTTCGCTACAACAACGTGAGATATTTTTCCAAGACTGCTTTGCTAGACATGCCTTTGCTTGAGCGAGGTCCCTTCTTGTACATTTCGCTTCGCTCCTTCAGGATTGCAGCAACAAACTCTCAATATCAATTCTTTTTAACACTAAACAAATTGCACACATTCATGCAAATTTTACTACAACAACCTCTAGAAAGTATCTTAATAAAAAAATTATAGAATATTTCGCTTAAGCGCAGTATTTAATATGTGGGAACGAAATTCAATAATTAATTTATCAATTATAGCAAATTTCTTATAAAAATATATTAATTTTAACTATTTTAACTCTTGAGAGTTATCAATTATTATCACAAGATAATTAAAATGCATTCTTCTTTCAAAAAAAAAAAAGTAAAATGTATTCTTACGCTCGTCAAATATATAAACGTGGGTCACTAAAACAATGGATTGGTTCCATATGTTCTTGTTATTCGTTGGGATCAAGTATATAAACTCATACACTAGATTATTATCACAAGACACTTCAAATGTGAATTTTATATTGGGAAGAAATTGTAATATGAAAAAATAAACATTGAAAATTGACAGCATATTATTTGAACCCAATTGATTTTATTTTAATTAATATATATATATATATATAATATATATGCATAATTTAGAGAAAATTGCACAATCCACCCCTAAACAATAGTATATGAAACAATTACATCTTAAATTTTTAATTTGATCAATTACTTCTCTCGAATTTAAAAAGTGATGCTATTAAGCCCTTTTATCTAATTTAAGTGAGATAAAATAATAAAATTGTCATTTAGATTTTTTTTTTTATCTACCTGATCTACTTTTGTTTTCTTTCTCGTTGCTACCTGTGATTTTCCCAACTCTTCACTTCCATATTCGCTCTAATTCTGCCTTTCTTCGTATCTATTTTGTCTGATTTTTCCATAATTTTAATGGATATATGTATATATATATATACATGTATTTTAAAGAGTATTTTTTAGCAATCTGAGGCACTTTGTTCTCTATATAATCTCTATATAATCGTTGGATCTATCCATCTTTCTTATAAGTAAAATTAAGGGAGATATACAGAAGTTTTCATTCATCCTGCAGCTGATGATAAATTCCAATTGCGACAAACAACACAATCAGACGATAACATAAAACTCAACACAAGAATTCTTCAAAAGGATGAACAAAATTGAGAATAATTAAGCATCATGAATCTACGCCCAGGTTCAAAAAATGAATGAAATTGAACAAGACAAAATAGAAAAATGCAAAGGGGAGAGAGATTAAGAAAAACAGGGTAATGACCGAAAGTATAAAATAAATTTTACTTCAATGAAAAAATAATTATAAAAAAACTTCAATTATTTTCCTCCCAACTCTTATAACATCCACTTCCAAACTCCAACTTCTACTTATCATCGATCACCACCAAAATTCTGCAATCAATCAAGAGAAAGATTTGGGTGGAGCACAGATTGCACCCAAATTCACGTACCACCCCTTTAATGACCGCAGAAGGAAAAATCTCTTATAAATAAAAAATAATAATAATAATGAAAAAAAGAAGAAAAAAACCTTGTGGTTATTAAAGGGATGGCATGTGATTAGAGTACAGCTCGGCTCCACCAAAATCTTCTTCCTCATCAAGAAATCCACCTCTAATCAAATGGTTCCTCTTTAAAGCAAACCCAAACCCACCGTGAACTTTTCATATCCCTACTCCTCAACTTCATCAATCTCTTCATTTATGTCAGAGATTCCATTATTTAACCAATTCCCCTTTTTTAATCCCCACGGATGGAAATCAGGAACTGAAACAGATTTCTGGACCATAAAAAACATCTATGGAATTATCGCGAAACTAAAATTATTTAGATAATAGCTAAATTATTTAACAATCAAAACCTTTCCAAAATCACAATGATTGAGAATTCTTAGTAGCATCTAATAGAATGTAAGAAACCTCATGCGTAAAATAGTTTGAGTAACACTTAGCACCGTGCTAAAAAACTTACTCGTCCAAATCCTACCGTTATAGCAGCACCAAAATCTATATTGTTGTATGGGTCCTGGGGTCTTGCGGGATGGAAATGATTGGTAACTCTTTCAATTTCAGCTCTCTATTAAAGGGTTGCATTAAAAAAATATTTTAAAAAAAAATCATCTGCGGCCATACTCAAATCATACAAAGAAAGATTAGAAGTAAAAATATCAGAAAAGTAGCCAAAATCCTCATTTCAGCTCTCCAAATACCCTCTTGTTCTCAATGTACCATTAATGGTGTTTTCCTTCCACTAGTTTTCTGCCAGTAAATTATCATAACTATACTATAAGTTCAAATTAATTTCCAAGTCCTAGCTTGTGTGTTTCAGGTTGGTCATAAATTCCAGTAAACTGGCACATGAATGTCTAAGCTTCAATAAAATGATCGAATCAAAACATTCACATTTTTTCAGTACTAACATAACCCACCACTTTGATCCATACTATCAACAGAAAAACACCCAGAATAATGCAAACAACCTTTCATTTTATCCATCAAAGCAGACATTACTCTCTGTTTCAGCTAAATAAAACATAAAGAAAATGTCCCTCATTCCTCGAACATTCGAGCATAAGATTTTCATATTACCCCGGGTCTAACTTTCAGCCTCCACCAATGCACATATGATGTACAGATATATTCGTTCACTATTCGGACAGTTTTTTTAAAGCCTTTGAGGCGAGTGGCCCAAGCCCTTTTTCCAAAACTTCTCTTGAGATGAGATAGTGTTATAGAAACCGAAGACATTGCTCTAAATCTCTTTGAAAATGGAATAATAAGAATACATTTCTTGCTATAGATTCAACAACCAAACCCGTTTCAACCCTTTAAGCATTCTTATAAGAATAGCAAGTTACCTCGCTAAAAAATAATTCAACTTTATCCATTAGATATGTGAGGATCGCCCATCCCTGATCTAAGTTGTATAGTCGAGGAAGACTTAAACTGAAAAAAGGTAAACTTCATCATATGATCGATAATTCGTATATCTCTATTGATTTTGGCTGATTCATTGCAAAAAGTGGTTGTTGTAATTCTACATGCTATGCATAGATCACCCACCACATTTCATGTATCAGAAGTATTACCGATTGAAAGAGTTCTTGTCGAAGTTAACAAGCAATTTCCTACGTTAAGTGAACGGAAACCTGTATCCTATGAGATGACTTTGGGTCATTTTAGAAGTGTCTTATTGATGTAGGTAAGGGCTCATTAAGTTCATGCATTTCCTTTGACAAGTAGAGGTGTTATCCAATCCTTATAAACAATCAAGTTCCAATGGAGAAAAATGTCATAGCACTCTATCAAAAAAGTAAAGTTTTTCTACAATTTTTTTTTTTATATATAAATAGAGTGTTTGGGCCTAATTTATATGGGTTGTCAAAATAACTTTTAGAAAATTAATTAGTAAGTATGTGACCACAATAAATTGAAGTCATATCTTTTAAGCATTTTATTTGACCACTAAGTCAACTCAATCCATGATGGTTAAAAGAAGTTTTTCTCCTCATGGTAGAAAATGAGGAGAAAATTCTAACATCCCTATTTAATTTTAGCTACTTTTTTAAAATATTTTTTCCCTAACAAAAATTTTCAACTCTCATCGGCTCATCGGTTTCCCATTGTTATCAATCAATTTCATAGATGGGCTTCAAATCAATTTTCCTTGATTGTTTTCAATAAGTTGTGGCAATTCTCATAAAAGATCAAAAGAGCGGAAGGCCATATGTATAGGTCAACTATAGAGCTGCTTTTTTTTTAAACAATGGTAACCACGTCTGTCCCTAGGTCAGGTACCGGATACATCAAAGGAGTAATGTCACAGGTGAGTTTCGAACTCGGGACCTTGAGAGGAGCATACCCTCAAAGCTCAAGTCTTCAACCACTGCGCCACCCCTTAGGGCTCAACTATAGAGTTGTTGATATACCAGAAACTAACAGTATGATAACTGTTGGTTTATGTTTATTTTAATATTTTAGTATTTATATCTTCCTTCTAGGATAAGTTAAATCTTATTTTTCTCCTTTATGATTAGGTTAGATATTATCTATTCCTTTTATGGTTAGGTTATCTCAAATAGTCTATTTAAAACCAATGTTGGGTTCATTATTAAATAAAGAATTTGAATTTCATCTTTCAATATGGTATAAAAGCCTCAAACGTAGCCTTTTGATCTGGGTAAACCTTTTCTCTTCTCCTCCTTCACTTTCTTCTTCATCATCTTCTTCCTCTTTTCATAAAATAATAATAATTATATCATTTCCAACTATCCCAATTGACCTTTTCCAACTTTCTCAATTGGTCTTTTCCCACTTTCCCAATTGTCTCATTTCAGCTTTTCCAATTGACTCTTTTCAGCATCTTTTCCAATTGGCTCTTATCCAGCTTTCTCAATTGGTCCTTATCTAGCTTTACTAATTGGCTTTTTCCAGTTGGTAGCGCTTTTCCCAGTTGGTGGCACTTTTCCCAATTGTTGGCGCTTCTCATAGTTGGATAGCGCATCATCCCTGCTATTCGAGAGTTTGGACCGAAAAATAGTCGTACATTTTATTAGATGAGGCGATGCCTATTTATAAAGTACAAGGTAACCCAAATGGGCCTACCAGGCCTGCTGGGCCTAAACTAATGGAAGCATAAATACAAATACAAATACATAATTCTAACACTCCCCCTCAAGCTTGAGCAAATATATCTATCATGCCCAGCTTGTTACAGAGGTAATATATGCGAGTTCCATTTAGTGCTTTGGTGAATATATCACCCAACTGTTCCCCAGTCCTTACATAACTTGTTGAGATCAAACCCTGTTGAATCTTTTCTCGGACGAAGTGACAATCAACTGATAAGGTTGGGCCTAGGGCTCGATTGGGCCTAGGGCTCTATTTAGCCATTACTTGGAGAATAAGTTAGTATTTTGTTATAAATAGAGTGGATTAGGTTAGAGTTTAGGCATCCAATTATTGAATGAGTTATTGAGTGATTTAGTGTAGGGTTCAAGAGATTCTCTTGAGAGGGGAGGTTCCAAGTTCCTATCAAAACTTGGCTTATCTTATAATTTGTTATCTTTTGATATAATCTAGATCCTGGATCATATCAATTGGTATCAGAGCCGTTTCGATTCTTGGTTGTAGAGATGAATCAAGAACAACAAATTCGTTTCATTCTAGAAGAGTTGCAAAGTTTGAGGGTCATGATTTCTTCTCATAGAAAAGAATTCAGAGAAGACCTAAAGGAGAGTTTCAATGACCTAAAACAATGTTTTAGGGAGGCAATTAGATTGGAAAAAACAATGACGGCTAGGGTTTTGACCCGCCCACCACCGCCTCCTCCGCGTCGCGCCTCGCCTCGCCTCTGCCGTTGCTGCTGCCGCGTGCCCCTACCTCCGCCACCATCACCAACCCCACTGCGCGCCCACTGCTGCCGCCACCACCATCGCCGCCACCACTTCTAACATCGCCGCCGCCATCTCCACCGTCACCACCTCCGACATCGCCGCCACCACCACCACCATTGCCGCTGCTGCCATCGCCACCACCTCTGCCATCTTTGCCTCCACCACCACCGACGCGCTGCGCTGCACCGAAAAAAAAAAAAAAAAAAAAAAAAAAAAAAAAACTATTTTTGTTTATGCCCACCTTGAGGACAAGGTGCTTTAAAGGGGCGGATATTGATAAGGTTGGGCCTAGGGCTCGATTGGGCCTAGGGCTCTATTTAGCCATTACTTGGAGAATAAGTTAGTATTTTGTTATAAATAGAGTGGATTAGGTTAGAGTTTAGGCATCCAATTATTGAATGAGTTATTGAATGATTTAGTGTAGGGTTCAAGAGATTCTCTTGAGAGGGGAGGTTCCAAGTTCCTATCAAAACTTGGCTTATCTTATAATTTGTTATCTTTTGATATAATCTAGATCCTGGATCATATCATCAACCTCAATGTGTTTTGTTCTTTCATGAAACACTGGATTCGATGCAATGTGGATAGCAGCCTGATTGTCACACCATAATTTTGTCGTACTGCAGTTTTTATTCCAATCTCATTCAGTAACTGAACAAGCCATACTATTTCACATGTTACTTGTGACATAGCCCTGTATTCCGCTTCAGCACTTGAACGTGACACCACATTTTGTTTCTTACTCCTCCATGACACTAGATTACCTCTCATGAACACACAGTACTCTGAGGTAGATCTTCTATCTTCCTTAGATCCTGCCCAATCAGCATCCGAATAACACTCGATACTCGAATGTCCATGATTCTTGTATAACATACCCTTTCCAGGAGCAGATTTTAAATAACTCAAAATCTGTTTCACGGCTGTCCAATGTTCTACTGTGGGAGATGATATAAACTGACTCACTACACTCACAGAGTATGATATGTCTGGCCGCGTGACTGTCAAATAATTCAGTTTCCCGACTATCTTCATGTATCTTTCAGGATCATCAAAAGCTTCACCTTCCTTGACAAGTTGTTGATTTGGTACCATTGGAGTGCTACACGGTTTCACACCCAACTTTCCTGTTTCAGTCAAAAAATCAAGAACGTACTTTCAGTGAGACAAAAAGATTCCCTTCTTACTTCGCATGACCTCAATACTTAGAAAGTATTTGAGATTCTCAAGATCTTTGGTACTAAACTGGCTATGAAGGAAAGTCTTTAGTGAAGCTATCCTAGTGTCATCACTGCCAGTGATTACAATATCATCAACATACACTACCAACAGAACAATCCCGACATCCGACCGGCTATAGAACACAAAATGATCGGAAGAACACTTTTGCATTCCAAACTTCTCAAGAGCTTGGCTAAATTTTCCAAACCATGCTCGTGGGCTCTGTTTCAATCCATACAAAGATTTTCGAAGGCGACAAACTTTTTCATCCGCCCCCTGAGCAACAAACCCAGGTGGTTGCTCCATATATACCTCCTCCAAGAGATCACCATGCAAAAACACATTCTTAACATCTACTGAAATAACGGCCAACCATTTATTGCCGCGAGAGAGATAAACAGCCGAATGGATGACATCTCTGCCACTGGAGAGAAGGTCTCACTATAATCAATCCCATAAGTCTGAGCATACCCCTTAGCAACCAAGCGTGCTTTGAGACGAGCAACAGAACCGTCTGAATTCATCTTGACAGCAAATACCCACTTACACCCAATTGTTTGTTTCCCTTCCGGACGAGCGACTAGCTCCCAAGTACCATTTGCATCCAATGCTTCCAAGTTCCACCTCCTCAACCATTGCCTGGTGCCACCCAGAATGAGACAAAGCCTCACTAGTATTTGTAGGAATCGACACAGAATCAAGAGAAGTGAGAAAAGAAAAAGAGGGTGAGGATATCTGATCATACGACACAAATGAGGAAATAGGATATGTACAAGAACGTTTACCTTTGCGAAGGGCAATGGGCAAGTCAAGATCATCACTCAGTTGCAGAGCAGATGACGAAGACGGCACGGGTACGGGGCATGAAGATGGCACGGGTGCCTCTGACGAGCGAGGACGCCGAGTATAAACCTGAGTAAGAGGTGGAGAAGACGGAACAGGGAGCGACGAAGGAGGGTCGAAAGGCCCGGATGAAGACACCACTTCATAGATTAACAAGTCATCCTCCTCAAGGGGAGGACTGGACCCTGGACTAAACGGTGTGTCCTCAAAATAAGTGACATCAGAGGAAACAACATATCGACTAGTACTTGGACAATAACAGTGATAACCTTTTTGAATCCTAGAGTAGCCAAGAAAGATACACTTTAGAGACTTAGGGTCAAACTTGGTCCGTTGAGGACAAACATCACGCACGAAACACGTACACCCAAAGGTCTTAGGGGGAATGTGAAACAATTCTCTCGAGGGAAACAAGACTTGAAATGGAATTTGATTATCGAGAACAGAAGATGGCATGCAATTAATTAGAAAGCACGTCGTGACAACATCGACCCAAAAATGTTTTGGGACGTTCATATAAAAGGACAAGGCCCTTGCAGTTTCAAGTAAATGGCGATTCTTACGTTCAGCCACTCCATTTTGAGACGGAGTGTCTGCACACGACGATTGATGAATAATACCCTTTTCACGGAGATAAGAACTAAGAATACGCGAAAAATATTCCCCTTATTATCAGTACGCAATACTTTTATAGGAACATTAAATTGAGTACGTACTTCAGCATTAAAGGCAAAAAAATGCGAAAATAACTCAGAACGATTTTTCATTAGATAAACCCAAATCGAAAAAAGTCATCGACAAACGTAACAAAATATCGAAATGAACTAACTCAAACGGAGCAGTAGCTCGTTTATTGACTTGAGGACTAGAACTCAGACAATGAAACTTTGCAAACTCGCAAGACTCACAATTCAATGAAGACACCTTACTAAAAACGGGAAATAATTTTTTCATGACAGACAACGACGGATGGCCCAGCCGACAATGAACTTCAAACGCAGATGCAGTGCTCGCACAGGCTACAACTTGGTATGGTAGTTGATCCAAGATGTAGAGACCGTCAGCTTCATGCCCCCTACCAATAGTCTTCTTCGTCAAATGATCCTGAAACAAGCAATAACGGAAAAAACGAAGCAAAGCAATTTAAGTCACGACACAATTGACTCACAGAGATCAAATTATACGAGAATTTAGGGAGACACAAGACAGTGAACAAGGATAGAGTAGGGGTAAGTCTAATTGACCCTGAGCCCTGAACGAGAGACAAAGACCCATCTGCTAACGTAACAGCAGGAAAACCAACAGACGATAGTGAAGTAGAAAATAAATGAACGTTACCTGTCATATGCACAGTGGCTCCAGAATCTATAACCCACTTCGTAGAGGACGAAAGAAGGCAATGATTGTTACCTGACTCGGCTAAGGTGGCAGCAGGAAGGTGGTCGGAAGACGAAGACGATGGAGCATTGGAAACTTGGAGGCTAGCGAACTCATCTGGCATAGTTTTATCACTGGAAGCAATATTAAGTTGTCTGAAGCCGCTGAATCTGATACTATAACTTTCTGCAGTCTCTCTTAAAGTGCCCAATTTTATGGCAATAGTAATATTCCATATCACTTCTAGCTTCCGGACGCTTCTCACTACCAAAATCTTGACGTCGATCATAATTAGGTCTCCCAGTCGTATTCTGACTCCTCTCACCTCGCATGTCTCTCTTGCCAATTAGGGCACTATTCGACGAAACTACAGTAGAACTCTCCTCAGTTCGCAAAAGCCTCTGATACACTTCATCCAAGCTCGGAAGCTCAGTTCCAGACAGGACTTGAGCTCTAGCAGCATCAAACTCGGGTCCAAGACCCCTCAGAAAACTAATAACTCCCATCTTCTCTCTCTGGGATTGTTGTACTGCAATATCAGCAGTAAAAGGCATTAGAGAATTCAACTCAGCACCATTTTTCTTATGTCTAGTGTATTAACTCAAAAGCGATTCCCCATTCCGATCAGCATGGAAGTAAGCAGAGCACACATCACAAGTTTTTGTGACCTGTTCCTTCCCAGAATACAAGAATTCCACAAACTTCATAAGCTCCTTCATAGTAGAACAATGACTTATCAAGTCCACAATGTCATCGTTCATGGAGTTCGTAATTTGATTTTAGAGGCGTGCATCATCACGATCCCAACTCTTTTTTTCTGTCTCATCCGTTGGTGGTTTTCCATCCACATGAGCCTCCAATTCATTGTAGAGTAAATGGTTTCTAATCATTCTATTCCAATCGAGGAAGTTTGAACCATTCAACTTGCGTTTCGTAATTTCCATCGAGTGAGAAATCACACTTGTATGCTTATTGTCACCCATACTACTTCAATTAGGTCCAATCGTGCTATAAAGAACTCGATTTCACGAAAAAACACAGAACAGCCCCATTCAACAAAAAAAACTCTAATTCCACAATAGCTTTAAACGGCAAATCGGAGACCCTACGATGCCTAAAACCGAAAATAAACTGGACAAACTTGAAGTATACCTCGGCGCGAACAAAACCCACAAACCAATTTCCCAATCGGAGCTCCGACGGCGGCGGCGTACCTTACGGCGGTGATTTCTCCCACGTGGTTGCTCGGATGGCGACGATTCTTCGACCACTACGTAGATCGGCTCCGTCTGTTCCAGAAACAGCCAAAAAAAAAAATTCCGGCGGCGGCGGCGGTCAGTGACAGAAACCCTAAACTATTTTCCTAACGCTCTGATATCATGTTATTCGAGAGTTTGGACCGAAAAATAGTCGTACATTTTATTAGATGAGGCGATGCCTATTTATAAAGTACAAGGTAACCCTAATGGGCCTGCTGGGCCTAAACTAATGGAAGCATAAATACAAATACAAATACAAATACATAATTCTAACAATCCCAATTCGCATCACCATCCCAATTGGCAGCGTTTTTTTCCCGTTGACGGCGCATCATCCTAATTTGCAGCATCCTGCCAATTGGCGCATCATCATCTTAAGGACCAATTGGCCTTTTCCAATTGGCTTTTTTTTTCCAATCGGCACTTTTCAGCTTTCCCAATTGAGACTTATCCAGTTTTTCCAGTTGGCTTTAATCCATCTTTTCCAATTGGCACTTAACCAACTTTTCCATTTTTTCCAATTGGCCCTTATCCAACTTATCGAATTGGTTTTTTCTAGTTTTCCCAATTGCCTTTTTTCAGCTTTCCCAATGGACAAGTTGGTAGCGCTTTTCTCAGTTTGCTACGCTTTTCCTAGTTGGCAGCGCATCATCCCGATTCGCATCACCATCCCAATTGGCAGCGTTTTTTCCCGTTGATGGCGCATCATCCTAATTCACATCAACATCCCAATTCACTTTTTTTCAACTTTCCAATGCTTTTCCCAATTGGCAGCATTTTTTCCAATTGGCAACGCTTTTCCCAATTGGTGGCGCTTCTCCCAATTGGTGGCGCATCAACCCAATTTGCATCACCATCCTAATTGGCGGCGCATCATCCCAATTCGCATCACCATCCCAATTGGCAGCAATTTCCCCCGTTGAATTTCTTCAAGTTTGGCTTGTACTCCATATACAACCAGTTTGAGGAGGAGTGCTAGTTTATGTTTATTTTAGTATTTTTATCTTTTTAATTATGTTTTTCTTTTAGGATTAGATTAAATATCCTTTTATGATTAGGTTAGATATTATCTTTTCTTTTTATGATAAGGTTATCTTTTGTGGTCTATTTAAACTCAATGTTGGATTCATTATTAAATGAAGAATTTGAGTTCACTCTTTCAATAATAATTATCCTATAACCTTTCACCACTCACAAACCATACATCAATGAATTTGATACGATCTGGCCCTTAGAGTTTTAGGAATATTAGTATTAATATTTATTATTAGTTAATTGCTATTTTAATTGTATTGGGTTTGGGCTTATTATTAGTCTTTTATTAAATTAGGTTAAATTAGGGTTTAGGGTTATAAATAGGAGATGTTAGATCATTGTTAGGTATTCATTCAGTTGTCGTCATTGTACTCTGGCTCTTTGAGAGATCCTCTCGAGAGAATTATCGTAGTTTAATAAAAAGTGTGGTAGATTCTATCATTTTGGTATCCGAGCCGTTTGCCGATCCGGGAATGGTCTCGACTAGAATGGAAACAAGGATTCAAGAATGCGAAGAGAAATCAGCCGAATTGTTGATTAAGCAACGGGAATTGGAAGCGAAGATGGAATCAATGGATGAACGATTAGGGCAAAAGATGGATTTGAAATTTGAGCAGCAGGATGCGAAGTTTGATTTAAAATTCGAGATGTTAAACCGAAATCTGCAATTGTTGATGGATTTGAACAAAGCGAATAAAGGGAAGGGGATTGTGATCGAGGTACCGGACGTGGACTCGACGATTGAAGCAAATAGGTCAGCGGCTGGCATGAAGGCGGGCTCGACGTTGGAACCCAGAGGCACAGTGGCAGAGGCAAAGGTGGGCGCGGTTGGCATGGGAGGCTACGTTGTCGGCGGGCTCGAGCGTGGAAGCACGGGCGTGGAGGCCGCGGAGGGTTCTAGCGTGGGCGGGGAGCTAGGATGCGGGGGTGCAGGGCCGGGCTGCGCAGAGTGGCCTGGTGGCGCGGGTCCGGGTGTTGCACAGGGGCGCTGCGATGTGGGGTCGTGGTGCGCGAATGGGGACCGGTGCCGAGGCTGTTGGGGTTGGTCAAGTGCGGGCAAGTTCAATTGGGGCGCAGGTGGGCTGGCTGGACCGGGACGGTCTGGGCTAGTCAAGTTGGACCGGAGAGAGGAGTTACATGGGAACGTGAGCGGGGAAAATCGACTGGGATAAGAGTTCGATCGTCAGGGAAATGCTAGGTTTGACCGGAGGGGCAACGGGTTACTAGAAGAGAGGAGGGTGACCATCGGCTATGACAGGTCGTTAGCGCATGACAGTTGGAACGATCAAAACCGAAATTGGGTTGACGATCAAAACCGGGACCGGAGTTCGATCAAAGGGGAGATCCGAGGGTCGTTGGGAGAGGAAACGAGGTTCTGGAGGAGAGGAGGTTGCGCATGGGCTATGATAGGCCGTTGGCGCATGACGGTTGGAACGATCGTTGGTGGAGTGACAATGTCTGGAATAGGGGACGAGATTTCGGGTGGGGAGGAGAAAAAAGATTTGAACGGGGAAGTCAGAGAGCAGCCAGAAGGGCAGGACTGGGATGTGACAGGAGGTTTAGAAAATTGGAGATGCCGGTTTTCAAGGGTCTTGCTAATGAGGATCCGGTGGGATGGTTGAGCCGGGTTGAACGTTATTTCCTGGTAAACAAGCTGGTTGAATATGAAGGGGTTGAGGCAACGAGGTTATGTTTGGAAGGAGAGGCATTAGAGTGGCTTCAGTATGAGGAGGACCGTGCTCTTTTTCGTTCCTGGAACGAATTCAAAGACGGTTTGTTGGAGCGTTTCCAACCGGCGGCTCAGGCAAATAAGTATGTCAACTTCATGAGTTTGAAGCAAATAGGCACGATGAAGGAATATCGTCGGAACTTTGAGCGCTTTGCTAAGGAAATGCGCGATATCAGTGCGAGTGCATTGGAGGGGAAGTGGGAAAGTGGACTGAAAGAGGAGATACAGAGCGCAATGCGTAAACTGCGACCAGTGGGCATCGAAGAGAAAATGTTTATGACCCAAGTGATTGAGGATGATTTTTCTTTTCAGGCTGCCCGAAACGAGGGAAGTACTTCTGCAATGGTCAAGGCTAAAGCAGGAACAATTGTGTCGGGAACTGAAAGCACAGAGACTTTTCTCACAGGTCTACAACTGTTCACCCGGCGTCTTGTAAAAAACTCACTGAAGCCAAAATTCGAGCAAGGAAGGACAAAGGGTTATGCTTCCGCTGTGATGAACGATTTGTCCTCAGGCATCGTTGTCAGAAGAAAGAGCTCTAGAACTTGGATGTGTAGGTCATTCGGGATGCACACGATTACTAGGATGTTGATGTGACAGACTTTTCGCCAGAAGATGGAGTTGCAGAAGATGGCGTCGGAGATGGAACACCTTGAGGACAAGGTGGCTCTTGGGGGGGAAAGTATTGATACGATCTGGCCTTTAGAGTTTTAGGAATATTAGTATTAATATTTATTATTAGTTAATTGCTATTTTAATTGTATTGGGCTTGGGCTTATTATTAGTCTTTTATTAGATTAGGTTAAATTAGGGTTTAGGGTTATAAATAGGAGATGTTAGATCATTGTTAGGCATTCATTCAGTTATCGTCTTTGTACTCTGGCTCTTTGAGAGATCCTCTCGAAAGAATTATCGCAGTTTAATAAAAAGTGGGGTAGATTCTATCAGAACTCTACACACTTTACATCAATTTTGGATTACAATTTTGTTACTTGATTTCTCGTTGGAGAAGATTCTTGTAAATTTTATTTATGTTTCTAGTAAATTTTCTTTATCTCCACAAAGATAAGATGTTAGGCCACCTATTGTACATGTATATCAAAGAAAAGGGCAGATGGGTAATTAGTCTTAAGTGCTAGTCATTGAGATAGATAACGTGACAAACTCCCATGTGAGGGAATCTGTCTAGTATTTTCCTTGTGAGGTAGTATATAAGGCCTATAAGTAATTAGGTTAGGTTATACTTATTTTTCTATGAAGAGTTTTGCTTGATCAGGAGAGGCCTGGATCTTGCGACGTGTGCTCGTAATGGGAGAACACTCATACTTTTCTTCTTTTAGTAAATAAACGATCACTTGTAAAGAGAATCCTTACAAATTGGTATCAGAGCCCTTCCATCTGGGGAAAAGAAGGGGAATGGCTCAACGAGCGTTATAGGATCAGGTTGGCGAAGTCAACAAGGAGTTCAAAAGCTGCAAGTGGAGATGGGAATTCTGAACCAAAAGGTGCCGACGATTGAGATGGGAATAGCGACTTTGACAATATCTTTCGATGCTTTGGCGACAGAGATGTGCTCGAAGTTTGCCACCTCAAAGGCAGGGAAAAGTAACGTTCCAACAAACGCAAATGGGAAGGAAAGGGTCGAAGGAGGCCAGATGATTCTGACTCATGATCAATAGGAATCGAGAAGCTTGAGAGAGGTCACGAATCATTGAAGAAAATTCAAGAAAGTAGAGATGCATGTGTTTAATGGCGTTGACTTAAATTCGCAGTTGTTCCATACGGATAGATATTTTTAAATTAATAAGTTCTCTAACTCTATAAAGTTGATCGTAGCAATAATTAGTTTTGAGGTTGAGACGTTGAATTGGTACCAAGACAAGGAAGAAAGGTAACCATTTCGTAATTGGGCAGATTTGAAACAACGAATGTTGGTTCGTTTCCGGCAGTCCAAGGAGGGTAGTTTTTTTTAGGAGATTTTAGCCTTGAAGCAGGTGCCTATCGTGGAGGAATATTGTAAAGCTTATGAGTTCACGATGGCACCATTGCCGGAATTGACGAACAACATTTTGGAGCAGACGTTCTTTAAGGGCTTAAATCCAAGGTTCTGATGCAATGCATTGCGACCCGTGGGCTTGGAGAACATGATGGATGTAGCCCAATTAGTCGAAGATCGGGATGAGACCTGTTTAGAGCGACGACGAGGCCCAAATACTAGAGGGAGGTGGACTAGTCGACTATCGTCGTTGACGAGGCCAATCTCTGCTTTAACCACAATTAATCGAACGCAGGGGCAACCTCCCAACGTGATCCCTACAAGAACGATAACGCTAGCGAGCAAGGCTTCCTCAATTGCGAAATGTGAAGGACCTTCGAAACGATTGTCGAATGCGAAGTTTAAGGCGCGGCAAAAGGAGAGAGAGTTATGTTTCTGTTGTGACAAACGATATTTTGCAGATCACAAATGCAAGGCTAAGGAGTTTGAGCTATGGTGGTACATGTGAATGGCAAGGAATCAAAAATATTGGAAAAGGAAGAACTAGAAGAGGAACCAAGGAGCAATGATACTGAGAAGACGGACGTAGTAGAGCTGTCTCGAAATTTTGATGTGGGGTTTACTTTTACGGGTAAGATAAAGATGAAGGGCGCTATCAATTCGCATGAAGTCATTGTATTGATTGATTGTGGAACGACTCATAATATTATAGCACAATGATTGGTGACTCATATTAACGACGACAAGCTATGGGGTGATCATAGGCACGGGATCGGTAGTGCAAGGTAAGGGTATTTGTCACGAAACAGCATTGAACATCGAAGAGTTAACTGTAGTCAAAAGTTTCCTTCTGTTGGAATTGGAGGTTGAGTAGTGTTAGGAATGCAATGGTTGAATACAATAGGTGAAACTCGAGTTAACTGGTCGACTTTGACCATTCAATTCCGATTCGGAGAGAACAAGATTATTCTAAAGGGTGACCCGAGCTTGACTAAAATAAAGGTTAAGACGAATGATAAAGACATGGGAACCTAGTGTTAAATGTAATTTAAAGCTATGGAAGCAATTGTTGAGTGTACAGGGGAGCACGGCGAAGCCGATACAAAGTAGCACAAGTTACTGGACGTGTAGGAAGATTTGTTTGAAATGCCTACAGGATTACCTCCCACACACAATGTGGATCACCAAATACACCTCAAAGAGGATGTTGGCCCAACAAACATTCGCCCCTACCATTACACCCAACCACAGAAAGATGAAATAGAACGGCTCGTTTGTGAAATGTTGTTTGCAGGAATAATTCGGCCAAGTTGGAGCTCGTACTCGAGCCATGTTCTTTTGGTAAAGAAGAAAGATGGAGGTTGGCGATTTTGTGTAGATTACATAGCATTGAACAATGTCATGATGCCAAACAATCTTTCAATACCTGTCATGGAGGAATTATTAGATGAGTTAAATGGGTCTGTAGTATATTCAAAAATGGATTTGAAGTCGAGATATCATCAGATTAAAGTACACGAGAAGGACGTGGAAAAGATTGTGTTCCGCACACATACGGGTCATTACAAATGGTTGGTTATGCCATTCGGTTTACCAACGCACCGTCAACAATTCAAGCGTTGATGAACCGCATCTTCAAACCAAATCTCTGTAAATTCATATTGGTATTCTTTGATGATATTTTAATATATAGTGGCACATTTGAGGAGCATTTCCAACGATTAACGATTTATTTTAGCATACTACATGAACATAGTCTTTATGCTAATCGAGGAAAATGTCAATTCCTTAAACACAGAGTTGAATACCTTGGGCATTGAAGTGGTGTATGGTCGGGCTCCTCCACCAATTGTTGGGTATGAGACATTAGCGACCACTCACGCTACACTGGATTTGCAACTCCATGATCGCGACAAGGCCCTTAATGTCTTAAAATGTACTTTGTGTATAGCCAAGGAGCGCATGAAAAAGTTTGTTGGCTTAATACGGTCGGAATTAAATTTTGAAGTAGGAGATTTTGTATTTCTAAAGCCTTGTCCATATCGTCAATTGTGTGTGGCTAAGCACCAGAATGAGAAACTCAGTCCCAATACTTTTGGGTCGTATGAAATCAAAGAAAGAATCGGCACTGCATGGTTGCCTATCGTCTGCTTCTTCCTCCAAGATCAAAGATCCATCCGATGTTTCACATCTCCAAGCTCGAACGGGTGTTAAATATGCATCATGTGGTACAAGGAACCCGTCTTTATGTTATCTAACTCTTTTTAGTGGTCGGTTGAACAAGAGGAAGTCATTACTTATCAGGACAATACAACCACCGACCACCGCGAGGTTTTGATTCGTTGGAAAAATCTGCCTGAACATGAAGCTACATGGGTAGACGTCGAGGATATGCATAAACAGTTTCCTGACTTCAACCTTGTGGAGAAGGTTGTCAATGAGACCGAGGGGTAATGTTACCTATTGTACATGTCTATCAAAGAAAAAGGCAGAAGGGTAATTAGCCTTAGGAGTTAGTTATTGAGGTGGATAATATAACAAACTCCCATGTGAGGGAATCTATCTAGTATTTTCCTTGTTAGGTCGTATATAAGGCCGATGAGTAATTAGGTTAGGTTATGCTTATTTTTCTGTGAAGAGTTTTGTTTGATCAGCATAGACCTGGATCTTGTAACGAGAGAACACTCGTTCTCTTCTTCTTTTAATAAATAAACGAGCACTTGAAAGGGAAATCCTTAAGACTTTTGTAACTTTACATATATCAATGAAAGTTTTGTTTCCTAAAAAAAAAAAAAAAGCATCGTGTCCTTTATTTTAAATCCACGGAGACTAAAAAATCACCTATTTACCTGCCCTTGCTGAAAATTTCTGGAATTTCATTCAGCTATTATTTGGTTGGTCTTTTGCTAGGCCAGACATGCACTCTTCTCCAACTTACTCAATGTGGACATCCCCTAGTTTGCAAGAAGAAATTCCTATGGTGCAAGTATTTGTTTGCTTTTTGGTGGAAAAATTTGCAAGGATAAAATTATTGAATTTTCAAGGATCTTCATCAACCATCAGATATGAGATACCTTTATCAAATCCATCACCTTCCTTGCTCTCTCATTAACACACAATGTTTCTACTTTTAAATATTATAGTTTATCTGCATTAATATCTTATGGGAGAAGTTTTTTGTAATTATAGATAGGATTTTTTGAATATTTTTCATAAATCAATGAAAATTGATGTTTAAATTAATTAGCAGTAAATGATGTTTTACGAGGATAATAGTACCTGAATTGATGCACTCTGTCAGTAGTTGATCAACCATGTCAAAAATAAGAACCCTAACGAAAAAGAAAAAGGAAAAAATGTCAAATTTAGTCGGAGGTAAGCGTAAGACCATAAGGAATTGAAATAAGCATCAAATTATTGAAAATCAAACGAGTGATCTTTTCCCACCAAATAAAGCCAACCTTTGCAAGCAAGGAGTGGGAGAAAACACTACTTTCTGCATATTGAGCATTGCATAACCAGATAGTTCAACCGTCAGGATAGTTCAACCGTCAGTTAACGCTCTTCCAGGAAAACTGTGCACAATAGATAGATAGTGCTTATAAATATCACATAACAAAAGCCAATGGATAAATATTGGTATGGATCAGAGGGGATACCATTGAATTTAATGGAAGACAGGGAATGCAAACCAAGTAATACAATTCTGCATCAGAGATAGATCTTCAGGAAACAGAGGCAGGAAGCATTTTTGCTGGTTGCGCACTTTCGCCTTCTAGAAGAGACCTGTAAAGCTCTCTCAATTGCTCACTTCTGTGTAAGCCCATAATATCGGCGTGGACATCCACAGCTTGAACCGTTTTCCTTGTCTGGAAATTTTCATTGTAGTAGCCATCACACCATTACAGCACCCTAGAACATAAAATAAAACCAAATCTTTTCTTAGATCAGAATCAATGAAAATTTTGCACCAGCCGCAAAATTAATGAAAATAGTTTATCTCATTAAACAGAAAGAAAATAGCACAGAAAGAAAAGCAAACAGCACAGAAAATGACAATCTGTGAAGTTTTAAGCAACTGCATTCTCATCCCTCAACCCTGTTCACATGTTGAAGAGATTTTTCTTTTCTTAACCAAGGTCTCCCCTCTCCACCCCTTGCATTATGTTCATATCACCATGGTGGCTAGGGAAGTTGCATGTTATTTAATATGAAATTCAGATTTTGAGCTCCTCAAAGGTATCCAATTGTCAAATAATAATATGAACATTGTTCAGGAAAGTTAATGAAATCAAATCACTGTACGCCTAGTTTAAGATCATTAGCCAACTTCATTTTCAAAAAACTGTTGCTAAAAAAATCCCACAAATTGAAACCGTCAAAGTCACAGCACCCCTGGTAAAATATTCTGCACATCCAAATCCATCTAAACAAAGCAAAAGTCACATGGGAAAAAGAAAATTCCAGATAGGTTTTTTGGATAAGAAACAATTTCATTTAATCAAGAAAAATTCAGATAGTTATCAGATCAAGAACGAAGAATAATAGCATCAAGAATTGATCAAAAGAAAAATCCATACCCATGTTGCCTAGTCTACAGTGACCAGAAAATCAAATAGCTCCATTGAATGCTCTTCACAGCAACAGTGAGCTGCTTTCTGAGAAACCCAGGTTTGCTTATCCCAGTTTTCTTTTCCATAGAAAAAAACAAAGAGGAACTTAAGAGAAACTGATGAAAAACGACCATGCCATTAGCCATAAGGTAAGGATTTTGTTCAAACAACACAATGGCAAAACCCAAATGCGCGTCTTGCAGATCTTCCCTGTGAAAAGAAAACTGGTGGTCTGGGAGAGAGGAAACTCGGGAAAGCATGAAAAACACCAAAAATCCCCAATTCAGCACTATTCAAACCGAGGGTTAGTTTTTTCCAATTTTTGGGCTCTTCCAAACCCAACCTAACCTTGCCCAAACGAGTGGGCCAAACAACCCTAAGTGAAAATTGAGAACACGAGTTAGTTAGAAGAGAATTATATTAAAACACTATATGATAATGTACACATTTTTAACTACTTGAAAAACAAGGCTATATAGATTTTACAATTATATCTAAGTGAAAATTGAGAACACGAGTTAGTTAGAAGAGATTTATATTAGAAAACTATATGATAATGTACACATTTTAACTACTTGAAAAACAAGGCTATATATATTTCACAATTATATACATGATGTCATACGCACCTACTATTTGCCTTTGCATGGGAGTAAGATGGAGCCTGTGTATTATTTACACCTACGAAGCTAATGGATTTATTTATACATATAATTCATAAAAGCAGTAATAAGGCTCAAACAATGGCCATATGAATGCTCCTCAAATGCCCATAACATTCATCACCGCTACCGAAATACTCCAAACAGACCCAGCAAATATGCCTACCGCACCTACATTCAATGTGGTTGCACCCATCTATCTTCTCGATCGTATGTGTGCACACAGGGCAATTCTTGACATTCTCTTTGTCTTTCCGCCACTCATTCAGTGACGAATCTGGATCTTCCTTAAACACTCGGTACTGTTCACATGATAGGAAAGGATGGTACTCCAAATGGCACCTAGTACAGGTTTCTGTGTAGCACGCTCCACACATGAATGGTTCCCCAGACATGTCGGGACTGGCCACTTGGTAAACTGAGGGACAATCGGGAGACGGGCAAAATCTATAGGTACCATCGCTGGAAGCAACGAAAGCTCCCATTGAAGCTCGAAATAGTTCCTCCAACTTCTCGCTCGACAACAGAGATCTCATATCTGTAAGTAAAATGGGTGTCAGGCATGTCTGTTTGGCACAGCATATGGGGAAGCTTCCCTGGTTTTTTATAGCGGATTCAAACTGCTCCACTAGGCACTGCCTGCAAAAACGATGTCCACAAGCTTCAAGTTCAAGCATGTCATCTTCAAGTTCACATAAGCAAATAGAACAAGCTTCGGCATCATCAGGCCTCTTGGCTGAACCACCACCAGTCATCTTTGCAAGCTCATAAATGATTGTTTCAACTTCCAGCTTTAAATCTTTACTTCCAAGCACAGATAAAATATGATGTCGAGTATTCAATGTAAACCCAACTCCGGGAAACTTTTGTTTAAGACCATTAAGATCGGGGCCAAACTTCTCAACCACTGTCTTTAAGAGGTTGGGAGGTCGAGATTTGCCTCGAAGCTGAATTTCAAGTTGCTTGCTCTCGTGAAGTTTCTGGAGGGATTGAATCAACTTTTGCTCGGCAACAGCTATCTTCTCAGAAGCACCAAAAATTCGTAGACTAAGTCTCTGCCTGTCAAAGAGAATGTAGACTCCATTTTCCCGCTGTAGTAAATTTATTAGATCAAAGCCATCTCTAGAAGTCAGATGTTGTAGAACAGTAGGAGTAGCGCTAGCATGGTCTATAATCTTCCCTCTCATAAGCTCTTCCATGGGTCGTCTCAGCTCAGCTACAGTTTTTGTGGCATTGGCAGATAGCTTCACTCGGTAGGAACCATTGACGTTTTGAGAAAGAGAGCATTCGACACCTGGTTAACATGAAGATTCAAGGTCGTCAGAATCTGACCAGAGACAAGTGATTATAATATCTTTAACCATTCAAGTTTATCCCAGCTGAAAAAAATAGACACTGACACAAGCGTATACATATGATAAATACAGAAAATAAAAGCAGGAGCGATGCTAAAATGCAAATCTGCAACAAATATACCTAATCTATGTCCAATATAGCATATAATCAACAAAATGGCATGCCAACTTTGATGTAGATTACCACTGAAATGTTTACGGACCCATGTAATAAATACATTACAGTGCTAGATTATAAGATTTGATAGAAAATTGACCGACAGTTCCAAAGTTGTTCTAAAGAGTACAAGTATAAAAACATTTGAGAAAAAGACAGGAAAATACCACACATAATCTAACATTGGAATCACAAAATCTAACATTGAAAAAAGACGAAGATTCAATAGAGAAAATACCAGCTATCTTCCTGAAGCTTTCAATTAAGGAATTCAGTTGATGTTTTATCACTCTAAATATGGGGATAGTGCAGGATAAAGTGCTATGAAATAGCTGCTGGCACTTTATTTTCTGCCAAGGAAAACATACAGATAGTGCTTTTCCTTCTAAAAACTCCAAAGCTTTTGCTGCCTCCAAATGCAATCTTCCATCAAAACTTATAGCAGCTTTCAAGTAAAAATCCTTGGGCTGAGGTGGAAAAACTTGAACATGGCAACATTTGGCATGAAGGTTCGTTTTAGGCATAAAAAATGAAATTTCTTTCAGAAGAGCATCTTCACAAGCAATAAGTGGAGGGTCATCAACAGGATTTTCCCGAATCAGAAAGAAATCCAAAATTTTCCTGTCTGTTGCATTTCTCAGAACATCTAGAATATCAGCTTCAGAAAGCTCTTTGTCAATTCCACTTAAAGTAACACAATCATTGTACTTCGTGCTAAGTTCAGAACGTAAGAACCTTCCTCCAATCAATAGGTTAGAGAAATCATTAACAAGGAAACCAACATCAAAAACATTACATTTAACAACTGCAAATCCTTTGCTCAACCTACGAGGCCAAAAGACTTTAGCTTTAACAGGAGGAAAAGAGAATAGTTTATTATCACATCCAGCATTTATCTGCAAAGGAATTATCTTCACCAAGGACCCACAAAAGGAATCACCATCAAGCTTAGAAGCCTTTTCAGCTGCATCAGGAGTAAGAAACGTTATTCTATGCCCTCTTTCTTTGTCATCATCTTCCTGTCCAAAATTTGGAACTTTTTGAATAGCACAAACAGTTCCAGATACAGATTTTTCAAGAGAAATAAAAATCTCCTTATCGTCCATGGCATCCACATTCGAATGAAATACATCAACAGTCAAATATCTCCTCTCAAGCTCCAGATGTCTTATTTTGGCACCAGCACCCATCAGAGCAACAGGAGATGAGCCACCATTTCCATGATACAAACATTTCTCCATACATTCATTCCTCAAATACTTCCTTTCATACTCTAAAATGCCATTCAGAAAATGGCAAACCTCCTCCATGTTCTCTGATCTTGAAAATACCAAAACCTCATTCGGATTAATATTTACTTCAACGCCTATGCAGTCATCCCTAAAAACTTTTCTAACACGTGATGTAAGAGAAATAAGATTACTGTTGCTTTTCCCACAAACCCTTTTAAGAATAGTTCTGCCAAAGCCACTAAGAATTCGTACCTCCAGCCTATGTTTCTCCAAATGAGATATGTCAAACAAAGGAGGAGGGGAAATGGTAGACAAAGCATCTACGTCAATAGCAGTTACACATACCAAATATTCATTACTTATTGACAAAATTTCACCAAAAACCACCCATTTGGGCCTCTCACTAAATATTAGCAAAGAACATGAAGGATGCAGTTGAGCATGTCGTCCATTCATTGCCACTTCATAACCAAGACGATCATAACCACTGAACATAGCCACATTTTCAGCAAGAGAAGCAAGTATACACTTTTTAAGATTTCTGTCATGATCAGTACGCTGCAGCGGACTCCAAAGCCAATAACTTGGAATGATAATATTGAGTTCTTGTTTTAGACAACGTTCCAATTCCAAGATGGCATCTTGACATCTTCTCATAGTTTTGGCATTAATGCTATTCTCCCAACACCATTTGTTTTTCCTTTCCTTAGACAAAGCTTCATATTGTTTATAAACTGAGAGCAGAGTGAAAAGATCACCATCAGGGTGGCAAAACTGAACTTTCTGGCAATCAGATTTTAATTTATCTTCAATTTTACCAACCCTGCAAAATATACTACTAGAATTTGTCATTAGAACAGCAAGTACAACACCCTCTCTACGTACACGACAATTGAAGCAACTAAGAATCAACTTGCCAAGGCGAGGCTCTATGCCCAACTTTACTAAATTACGTCCTTCCTTTGTCAACTCATAAACTTTATTATTCAGTGTAATAGCTCCCAATTGAACGAGATTCCTTATGGCCATGTCAACACCTTCAGCACTGGGAGCATCCACAAAGTCAAAATCATCCACATTCTTTACACCTAACGCAAGAATTTTCAATAATGCAACACCCAGATGAACTTTACGAATCTCTGGTTCATGATGAGGAGACATTAACTCAAACTCAGACTTCGCATACAGTCTATAACACCTTCCAGGTTCTGTTCTACCAGCACGACCAGCTCGCTGATTAGCAGAACTCCGACTGGTTCTGCAAACCTTTAGAATATTCATACCACTGCGTGGTTCAAATTTGCTATCTTTGACCCATCCAGGATCTATAACATACTTGACCCCAGGAATTGTCAATGATGTCTCTGCAAGATTTGTAGCAAAAATAACTTTTCTCTTCCCAGGATGATCCTGGAAAACACGAAGTTGCTCATCAAAGGATAGCTTACCGTGAAATGCCAAGGAAACTGTACCAGGAGCATGAAAATTTTCACATGCCCATTCTACTTCCATCTGAGAAGTCAAAAATGCAAGAATAGCCCCTCCCTTTTCTTGCCAGTGAATCTCTGATGCCATTCTTATAACATCAGTAACATATGAAGCAACAACGCAAGAACCATAAGAGTCTTCATTGGAAGAAGGAACATATCTAATATCAACAGGAAAGTTCCTTCCTGGAACATGAAAGATTCCACAACCAAAAAAGTACTCTGATAGTTGGTCTGCATTGGCAGTTGCAGACATAATAATAAGATGCAAGTCAATCCTCACCATGAGTAAACTCTTGAGTAATGCCAAAAGAAGATCAGTATTCAAACTTCTTTCGTGAGCCTCATCAATTATAATGCATGAAACATCAGAAAGCTTCTTATCATTCATGTAGTGCTGCAGTAAACAGTTGTCTGTCATGTATATTATCTTAGAGTTGAACTGTTGAGCAGATGAAAATGATGGATAACAGCTTATAAGATCACCATCATAACACCCACGGCTTTCTTCCCTCACCCGATGGGCAAGGGAAATAGCAGATATCTTGCGAGGTTGTGTACATACAATTGACTTAGAAGCAGAAAGTCCCGAATCAGCAAGAAATTGGACCAACTGTGTGCTCTTTCCTGAACCAGTCTCTCCTTCCAATACCATTACCTACATAAGAATAATCATACACGAATAATTGATGTAAAGTGGTGTACGGATTAACTTAAATTTAGAAGTTACTTGAGAATCACACTTATTATGAATGAAACTATTATCAGAAAAACTTCATTACTTACTCCAAGTCAGTACAGAAAATAAATTTGGTGAAATCGAGGAAGTTTGCAATGCAATGATTGCTCATCAATCATTCAAAAAATTTACTTCAGAAGACCATAAAAGGGCGCTGACTAGTGACATTCAATAAATATACTGCAGCTTGTAGTGCACTCGTAGCACATCTAGTTCTTACCCGGCACTTATAGTGCACAAGGCTTGTGATAGTGATCAATGGCAATGCAAGTAGTATTTAACCATTTTCAGTGTATTTTCACATATTTTTATAAGAACATACTCATTAGAACTCATCGAAAACCTAACAGTGATTTTTTCTTGAAACAACATATGCATATGCAATGATCAACAGGCTTGATAGACTATAGCTCTCTATCTCCAATAACTTACAACAATCAAACAAATACAAAGAATGAAAATTTAAGGCTGAAATTAAAACCAAGAGGTAAAGAAGAAAAGGGGACCTGCTGACTGCGAATTTGCCTAAGGATTTGCCGGCGGCAAGAATACATGGGCAAACCATCCTCAAGTCTGCGGCATTCTCTTAAAACAAAGCTATGGATCTGGTTCCAGTTAATAGCCCCATCAAATCTAAAAACGCCCACGTCCTCATCCGACAATTCCAGTTTGTTTCCTTCCACAAAATCCAAAATGTAAAGCATGGCACGTTTGAACTCTTCCAGCTTCCTCGTAATTGACTCCTCCTCGACAATAAGCCCCTCCTTCTTTTCCTTGAGATCGAGCTGAGTTAAAATACGAGTGGGCCTCCGAAGGGTATTCGAAATCCTACGAATCTCAACCACAAGGAGATCCCGTTTCTTTTGTAACCCTGTAACCAACTCCCCGTCCATGAGACGGCGGATACGGTCGGCAAAGAGGCTCCGAAGGCGGTGGTGGAGCTCGTCGGCATCAGAGGGCAAATGGAATCTAGGTTTGAGAATGGGAGTGAAATCATGAAGGCCGTCGAGACGCAATTCCCAAAAGCCCGCCATGGCCTCGAGCGCAGCAACCCACTGTTTGAAATACAAATAGGCAGCAACGGGGCCAGCTTGGGGGACGATGAAGTTGTCGGGCTTGGAATGGATCTTGGCGATTAAAAGCTGAAGGGAGAACTTGGAAAGGGCGCGATTCTCGGAGACGAGATCGATGACGAAATTAGCGCGATTTGAGGAGGTTGGTTGGGGAGAATCGTGGGGCCGAGAGGAAGAGCGCGGCAAATACTGTGGATTACATCGGAGGGAAGAATCCGGCGGGCAGAGAGAGGCGGATGAAGAAGGCTTCATCGTGGCATCGAAGAGGGGCTCTGAAAACCCTACAAATCCAGAGAGAGAGAGGGTTTAGAGAAGAAGAAACGAAGAAGAAAAAGAGTAAATAGAAAGCTGCTGTTTGGTGAGAACCTGAATTTGGTGGATTCCTACGCGACTATGGCTTCGTCTTCTTCTTGGTTGTCGTCCTTGTTTCCACTCCGGGCTTGAGACTCCTTGGATGCTCACTGTGCTTCACAATCTAGTAGGTACACTAAAACAATTCTGAATTCAACTTTTCTTCTTTCTATTTTCATTTTATACCCTCCATTTCACGCTCTTACTATGCAAATACACTCCTCAAATATTTTTACGTTTTTTAGGGATATACTACAGTTTTTTTTTAATGGAAGTCAAATTTATGATATGGGCAAAATTTTACATCAAGGGTATAACTACTATTTTTATGTTTTTTTACTAATACTTAAGGACACGTGTCTCACACTCTCAATTTCCTCCTTTATTATTATTATTTTTTAAATTTTGGATACTTCACCAACATACTATGCACACCTCATTTAAGAATTATTTGTTTCGAATGGTCGATGACACGAAAACAAATAGTGTTGATGGAGGTCGTCGACAACTACGTCAATCGAAGATAGATAGACTAAAATGGAAAAATGAAAGAGAGAGAGAAAAAAAAATTTGAATGGAAAGAAGAAAATGAAGTAAAGACTAAAATATTTTGAGATAGTTAAGGGTGTTTATAACTAACTAAAACATTTTGAATTTGATCTTTTAATAGTATATTATAAAAACTAATAATAAATAACGTATTCTCCACGTATCATTTCCTGCATCTTTAAATAATACCATGTCTACGTGTCAATGTCATGTCAATATCTTGTGTTTGCATCCATGCTTATTTGCGTTTGGGAACTCTTTACTCATACGTCAATATGTCTTATATCTATTGAATTAATTCCCAAACTTCATCAAAACTCAACCAACGTTGTGTTGATATTTTTTAGTCGATCTCTTATGTTAGGTTCTTTCAATTTCAAATATAAGAAGGCTAACTTTATGTTGATCTTTCTAAAATTTTATTCATATTCAGCTTATGTATGTGTTGTCGAATTCAATTCAAGTTGGACCAAAATCATCGTAGTTATTAAGACATTTCTATTTGTGTTAGCTCCTACTGTATACATGGAGTGATTTTGTATGTTTTTCTATTATGATGAGTGATACGTTTCCCATTTCAATGAAAAAAAAATTAATTACTACAATTGACATGTAAAAGAAACATACTTTAATAGCAAAGCATATTTCTAATGACATAAAAAAAAATATAATATATTAATTAATGAGACAACCTTTGTAATCATAAATATGGTTGAATTAGAAAATAAGATCTTCTGTTAAGAAAATTGAATCTTGCTGATGGTCTTATGGATGTGATTTAAACATAAATTTACAATAACATTGATAAAGGTCTACCAAGGGACGGTGATGCAGTTGGTTATCTTGTCTGGTGTTAATCCATTTCAATTTTACGATCACGAGTTCGAGCCGCAAATCGGTATTTAACTCGCTTTTCAGGTAGAATTTGTTATCCCTCTTCCCCTACTTTGTGCTAAAAAAAACATTGATAAAGGTCTAAATGGTGCTTTGTATTTTAGGTTTATTTTTGTTAGTTTTTTTTTAAAATTTTATTGTCTTCTATATATATATATATATATATTTTTTTTTTTTTTTTTTTTTTTTTTTGAAAAGATCTTCTTAAATATATTCACAATTTTCTATTCTTTTTTATAAAATTATTGGTATTGTCCAACTCATTCCAATTAATGCTAACTTTAAATTTGACTAATTTTAAACTTTTTATTTATAAAAATAAAAAATTAAAATTAGATATGGAAAGTTTACGAACCAAACAGATTCAACAAAAAAAATTGAGATTATAATGTTAATTTAATGTAAAGTAATCAAGAATGTATAAATTAAATTTCCAATGCCAATTGCCGTAAGAATCATTAAAAAAAACTATATAAATTTACCACCGGAAATGATTCTGACCTGAAGAAGAGGTGTGAACTGCGTGGGTCATTGTCGGAATGAAAGGAGACGGCGGTGCTGCCTGCGTCGGCGACTGAAGGTGGGCGGAGGCGGCGACCAGTGTGCCAAACAAGCAGAAAGAAACGAAAATTTTAACACCCGACAGAATGGCGTGGATGCGAGATAAAATATAATTTATGTGTTTGCTTCTTCCATTAAAACCCTTGGATTTTTTATTTTTTTTTAAGTACCTTGTTGAGTAATCTTTGGAAAAATATCCTTTTTCCTTTTTTTTATAAGGGAAAGAAATCATTTTTCGATCCTAGCATTCTAAAATTATTGAGGTTTGATATTTCAAAAAAAGAGGAGGTGATTTTCGCTGGCCTTTTATGTATTAAGATTTTAGTAATATTTTTTTATTAAACAAAGTTTTGATATAATCTATATCTAAATTTATCTATACAATTTCTATGTCTATGCCCATATCTAAATCTCTACTTGGAATAAAATTTTGCCCCCATTAAAAATTTGTTATGTCTTACGATATAATTTTGTAAATTGTTTGTTAAAAATGATATAATTGTGAATTAACATGATCCCCCCATTAAATTTTGGCAAATTCAAATATTGTGCATGCCTTTGTAATAATCATTTCATCAAATAGATTAATGCACTCTTAAAAAATGGTTCTCAAAACAAGTTTAGCATATAGATGATTAGTATATATCTTCCCATGAGATTCTAGTTCGAATCACTCAATCTCTTATTGTTGTACTATAAAAAAGTTATTTAGGATTTTCGTGATTTTGTCGATCTAATCTACCCAATTTTGTTGTCATGATGGGATCCGCATCGCATCGAAGTCTATTCGAACTTCTGAATGGGAAGCGTTTAGCTTTCCATCTCCTATAGACACACAACAATAAATTAGCGAGAATATGTGATTTTAGCATTTCAGTATAAATGACTTCAAATTCAACTTTTTACTCTAAAAACCTTGATTTTCCCTAAATTTCTACTTCGTATTCTAAATGCTATTAGCATTGCATTTATAAGAAAACTCATTCCTTAATGTTATTCTAAGTCTATATAAGTATTCTATTCATGTACTAACTTAAAATTTCATCAAGATATTAGCATAAATAAGTCTCTAATTGAGAGTTATCAAACTTCCAAACTTGAACCATTGCTTGTCCCGAGCAATTCTTCATACATTACTGCATAGGAAATGTTTCCTATAAGTGCTTCTAATATGCAACAACATTAAATGAACAATATTTTTGCAATTTTCTCAGCTTTGTAGTCCTAAATTTAAAAACTTCTGTCACAGCCTAAAGCTCACAACTTCTACCTTTTCGCCTTTAGAATCTTAAGTTTGTTAAAATAACTTCACTCTTTGTTAATGACTTCTTCCCAGTAAGGCTGGTTAAATGAGCACTCTTGGCAACTAATGTGTACGACATCGAACCATTTTAACTCAACCATGTGAATATTCTAAGTTTTCTTAAAGCATTCTAGTTAATGCATTCTTTCCCACACATGCACACTTTTAGCATCTCAGAATCCCTTAAGGTATCATTAATGTGAAACGCATCCCTTCTCGGGTTACACTCATGCTAACCATACTCAAATTTTGTAGTTCTTAGAATGACACACTTGAGCAAAAAATGACTCACCTAAGCAAAGGAATCAGTTTAGAAGCTGGGGCATTAGAAGCTATGGCTACTAGCCTTTATTCATAGATTTAAGGCAAACTTAGTTCTTGCTGAGTTCTTCATACTTGGCTCAGGGATACACATGTGTAAATAAGGTTATCCCTAACTCTTCAAGCAATGCGTGAGACCTCGCGTCACATCTGCCTAATGTAACCTATTGTGACATCCCATCAGTTCTCTCTTTCAATTTTTCTTATGGTTAGCATACGTGAGTAGCTAATCGACGTATACTAAATATTTACACAACATTATAAAATATACTCACCAACATTCCTAACACTCATTCTACATACACTTACCCACCAGACGCCACTAAATTAATGAAACATGATTAAAGAACATGTGTAGAACAAAATACAAAATAACATTTTGTTGATTAAAAAACAATGTTCTACAATCTACTCCTAACTATAAATGAATAATAATAAGAAACAGTGTGGTTACTGAAGATGTGTAGACTCTTTGTCATCGGATACCATGAACACCTCTTGGTTATCTTCTACATACTACGAACTAGATAGGGTTTCTGATATCTTTTATATAGGGTTGAATTACTTGATCGACCAGTTTTGGAATGTTCTAGACTATCCTCCATTTCGCCCGGATCTCTATTGCTTGATTCTCCGAGATTTTTGTCATGACCTGATTCTCTAAGTGTGGTACTTTCTTAGCATCCTCAATTCATTGCAGATTTCCTATTGTTTGTTTTCCTTGAGAGTTTCTGTAGTGGTGTGATTCTCCGAATGAAGCCATTTTGTTGACGCTTCAGGGCTACGACAATCCCCTACTGCATTAGTTGCTTCGTTCGATGCAATAGTGTCTCTAGCTTCTCAACCCTGCACGATAATTTCTAATCGTTCTCTTTTATGTTGAAAATACGATGTTATCTTCCTTAATGGCTAAATGTAAATGCATAATGGATTTTACTTTTTTGTCTGTATTTTAGCTCCTACTTATGTTAATTGCCTAAAGAAATCCTAAGAATTGCTTAAATCAGTTGCCCGAACTGAGCTCTATTTGAGAACTATCAGAACGTAAGGCTTAGTGATAGCTCTCAAATAGAGCACATTTTAGGCTACTAGAAAATACAAACATATGTTGCACGTGTGAAAATCATGTTCTAAATTTTTTTTTATTCTTTAAAAATAATATGGTTTAGAATACTTTAAAACATTTTTTTAGTTTCTTTTACAATATAATATTCTAATAGTTTCTTTTACAATATTAATAATTTAGTTTCTTTTTCAATATTTCCTTTTCTCGTTTATGGATTTGAATTATCAACCTCCAGTTTTTTAACTAAAAAAAATTAATAATAATAATAATAATAGTAAAACATTCTTTTAACTTTTGGTATGTCTTTAATATAGTTGTAATTTCTATTTTTCTATTTCTTTTTAATATTATTTTTTCACATCTTTAATTATATTCCTTTATTAAAATGGATTGTCATACAACAAAAGAAAATAAAAATAATAGTTAGATTGAGTAATCCAACAATTTTTTTTTAAAAAGAAAGGCAATTCAAGAAAAATTATGTGTATAAAAAATTGTGATTAGATAAATAAAGGAGATAGTGACTTTTCATATATTTTCTTTTTTGAAATATGGCTTTTCATATTCTAACATTTATATTTATTATATTTTTACATTGATTATGCACTAAAATATCATTGCATGATATATTTTAGTTAAATATTAAAATATGATTATTAAAAGCTTAATAATTTTAAATAATAACGTGACTATATATTAATAAAAATATAATTAAAAATGGAATTGAATAAAGAAATGAGTTTTGGAAAGAAAAAAAATGTAATAAATGGAATTGTGTACGTGATAGTGATGTTCTTTAAAATGAATTTCAAAACTTTGATGAATAAATGAGGTTTGGAATGAAGATAAAGCAATAAATGGATTATGGACATGTACATGATAATGGTGTTTTTTTAAAGGAATTTCAAAGGTGTTTGAAGTTTGTTTACGTGATTTTTTTTTATAATAAATTAAAGTGTTGAATGACATGTTAAATGGAATGATATATTTGTAATTTAAAGAGTGGCTTAAAGGTAAAATCGTCTAAAAATGTTTTATACCTTAAACCACACATAAGAGATAAAAAAAAATGTAATCTAAGAAAAAAGATGTGTATAAAAAAATGTGATAAGAACTATGAAAAAAACTTGCCTCCTTCGCTAAGAAGGCAAGCTCTCCTTAAAAGGGTATGTGTCACCATTTGGTGCGACAAATTTTTTTTTAAAAATAGTATTGTTTAAAGAAAAAATTTGTGGCACCAAATGGTGCCACATACTACCTTTTAAGGAGGGTTTGCCTCCTTAGCTAAGGAGGGTTTGCCTCCTTAGCTAAGGAGGCAAGTTTTTCTCAAGAACTATATCTATCTATATATAAAAGTTAGAAGAAAGAAAAGTTACTTTAAGCTGCAATTTAAGGTTTTAAGAAATTTGTGAGACTTTAAAATTCATTAAAAAAAATCCTAACATTAAATATAATTAGAGTAGACATTAAAGAGTTATAGAATGTGAATGTGTGGAATGTTGAGTTTTGGTTTTTTTTTTTTAATTTAAATTTATGAAAAAATAGATAATTTTATTTAAGAGTACTAAATATAATTAAAAATGAACCAAAAATTCAAATCCATAATCAAGGAAAGATTTAAAAAGAAACTATATGATTGATATTGTAATAGAAACTAAAGACAATATTTAAACTAAATATAAAATTAACTTTATTGACGAAACTCGTACATAAAAAAAATGAAATTCAACAAAAACATGTTATTAATGTTGTAAAAAAACTTACTACAAATACAATTAAGTCTTCAACATGACTCCCACACCTCGAGAGTCTCTAACACTTGGCTAGGTGGTTAGCTCGCTAGCTGGTCCTAGACACTTGGGGGAGTACCTAAGTGTCTGGCTCTAAACTGGACAAGGATGGTGTACTAACTACACTAGCCTGAGGGAGCTGCCACTCGGCATCTACTGCATATGCGCACACACCCCATGCTGCTGCAAACCAGGAAAATGTAGGCCTACACAAACTACACTGGTCTAAGTACGCATGCCTAACTAGACTCAGAATGGTGTCCACTGATCCACAATAGGTGGGAGGCCCTCGGCACGCAGCTGTGGCAGCTACTCCAAAGGTAGGCTTACACAGAGGAAAGAACCCCACTCTAGCAGGCCATAGACTAGGCTTATGTCGGGGTGGTAGCTACTCCACACTCGACTGCCGGGGGCGGGAAACCAATCCTCACTAGTCCCGACCTGTAGGGACAACATACGTCGTGTCCACTCTCAACCTCTAGATGATGACAACATGACAAACCCTATATAAGAGTAAAGAGGACTAATTATAAATAGTAAACTAACAGTCATCGAACATGCATATAAGATATCCTAACAGGATATTATAGTCTCAAGATACATCCATGGTATATACCATGCCCTAACAGAATTCTCACAAGGTTCCAAACATGCTAGAAACGACACATGCAATCAACATAGGCAAAGCACCACAATAACCTATCCACTAACACATTCTCATAAAACAGTAAAGCAAACATACAATAAATGACAATTACGCAGGGTCCACACAACCCACGACAAGAAACCTTTACCTAAAATAATTACATAAGAAATAATATGATGCTTCTTAAGCTGCAGATAACCAACGCGAATAGATAACCAACCTAAGACAATGAATACTAATAAGTAACCACAAATGACCATTTAAAACAAAGCAAGGAAACACAAGGACGACTTTTACCAAAACCCGAGAACCAGAGCCCAACACCACAAGACCAAAGCTGTGGTAGGGACGTGACACCGCTGGCACGGGCTGTGCTTGCGCGAGGACAAGCGACGCGGGCGAGGCTGCACTACAATGCGGCGTGGCTGTGTAAAGGGCGAGGCAACGTTGCTGGGGCGAGCGTGGGAGTGCGAGTAAGCGGGGCTGTGCGATCTCGAGTATGGCTGTTATGGAGATCAAAGTGATGTAGGCGTGACCGTCTCAGTTGCGTGGCTTAGTGATAGGCAATGGCGCGGTGGCTGCATGGGGCATGGAACGGTGGTGGAAAAGGGAAGGAGAAGATGAATTAGATGGCAAGGAGGAGAATGAGCGATGAACTTTTCTCTAACTTTTCCTCCCTAGATTTTAATCGATGAAATGAGCGATGGTCCCCTTGATTTCATGATTTGATTGCCATTTATCTTTTTCCTTTTCTGTTTTGATGACTCATCTAATCCGTCTTTGCAACGATCTCCTGCGAATATAAGACACGTCAGCAGATTTGTGCTTAATGACCTAGCTTCCGCACTTATACGCATATTTTGCATCTTAAAGACCACAATTATCGAAGTGTTCATTATGCGATGTTGTTGGCATGCATGTCCGAATAATGCAATTATTTAAGCTGAATTACCTTCATATGTTACTCGTGTACTTGCTTTTTCTTGTAGAATGCAAGGTTTTAGAGACTTAAATAGTGTTATTATTTAACTCTAGCAAGCTCATTGCCTTTATTTCTCATTACGAATCTTGATTTCTCCACTCGTATTCACTTGAAAAATTCTTAATGGGCTTGACCACTTGGGTCTGAGCTTTTTTTGGAAAAGATTTAGTCTCGAATTGTATAACATAACATTTTGACCAACTTGGAATGCTTTCAGCATCATCCTTCTATTGTGCCACTTCTTTATCCTGTCTTTATACATTTTGGAATTCTCATTGGCAAAATTGCCCATGTTTTTCGAGTTCCAAAAGTTGTCACATCCGTGTAGGAGCAACCCGTGTAAGATCTAGATTTAGCATCTTAATATTCCAAAATGCTTTGTGCTCTAATTTCAGGGGTAGATGACAAGATTTCCCAAACATCATCATGCAAGGTGACATTCTTAAAGGTATCTTTGAAGCGGTGAGATATGCTCAAAGAAAGTCGTCCAACCTAAGAGACCAATCCTTCCTTGAAGGTCCTATAACTTTCTCAAGAGTGTTATTAATCTCCCTATTGGAAACCTCATCTTGGCCATAGATTGGGGATGATATGGTATGGCAATGTGATGCTTGATATTTCATCTACAGCACATTGGTTATAGTACAGTCGATGAAATGTGATTCCTCATCACTTACCACTGCCCTAGGCGTTCCAAATCGTGTGAAGATATGCTTTTGCAGGAATTTGATCGCAGTCTTTGCATCGTTATTTGGACTTCCGATGGCTTCCACCCCTTTCAACATATAGTCAACGACTTCTTGGATATAAAAATTTCCGTGTGAATGAAGGAATGGCCCCATGAATCGATGCCTCAAACATCGAATCATTCGACTTCTAGGATGAATGTTAAAGGCATCTCGTCTAGCTTTTGAATGATTCCTCTCCTTTGGCAGTTATCACATGTCTTAGCGAAGTGGTATGCATGTTTGAATATAATGGGCCAAGAAAGTTTTGATCGAAAAACCTTTGCAACGGTTTGCAAACCTCCAAAAATGTCCATCGTATAGAGAAACATGGCAGGATTCTAGCATCGATAACATCTCGTCTTCTCCATTGCATCGTCAAATCATTTTATCAGCGCATTGTGAAATAGGTATGGCTCATCCCAGAAATAGAACCGTGTCTCGTTAAAAACTCTCTTCAATTGTTGTTGATTCGAGTCAGTTGTAATGTATAAATATTCTAATGATTGATTCTAAGTGTGTGACTAAAGTCCTACGCTTTCAGATGGCATTTTTACGCAAGTATATGTAGTCTAGTATGTAACAAGTGATAAGTATTTATATTTTATCGTCTTCCATATGATATTTTGTTAATCAATAACAATTAATTTAAGAGTCAAGCAAAAAGGAAAAGGCTAGATTGTTTGGTTCTTAAGTCTAATGGAATATTTTATTAAAGTACAAGTTTAAGTTTGGAAAGTGATTAATGTTCATTCATTGATAAATATTGGTAAGAAGTTTAATTCATGCTGCACTTAGGTCTTAAAGCTCTCTTCCAAAAAATAATGTGCAATGTTCGACACCGGTTCAAAGTCTTGGAATTAAAATAAGTGATAAACGTGCAATTAGTGAGATGGTTATTCCTAATGATATCCCTAAGTATGCGAGAGATCAAGCACGAACCAAACGATTATGGTTGGATTAATCCCTTGTCGCCCTCTCTCCCTAGGTAGACAAAAACTAAGCTAAGCTACATGTGGATTGTCAATTGACTCATACTAGTTAAAACAAGCGCCGTAAATATTAACTCATCCTCCTTTATCATGAAAAAATATTAATCATTATTTATTTATTTTTACTATTTTTAGTATGCGTCTTAACTAAGAATGTAAATATGCATGAGAATGCGGAAACGAATTAATAAAAAAAAATTCTGCATGAATCCAAGAGTTTGCGTTACAACCTACTCTTATGAATTCAAAACAAGAAAATAAGGGAAATCCTAAACTACGCAAGCGCTAAAGAAAACAGATAAAAGCAGGCTGCTGAAGAGCTGATGTTGCTGTCACTTGCGATCTGTGAACTTTGACAAACACCTTGGTACTCGCTTGCTCGGGTTCCACAGATAACAGATATGGTTGAGGGCTCAATCGATACCACTCGTTAACCTCACAATCCATATCAGCGAAACAAGCATATGTTGATCATCGATCCTTCACGTATTTATAGGTGTTTGTCTTTCTTGCGGCCCAAGTATGGACTTCAGAAGATTCTCAGGGTTTGGCATTTATCTTTACGATGAAATAAAAGATCTTCCTATATTCTTGCAATTTTACCTTAACGATAATTGTGATTGTATTTCCTCAAAGCGTTGATCCTGGCATTTTAGCCTTTTGCGCAATGCGAAGCGTTCCCAAATCCTGCAAATAAAACATTATATCACCGAAGCTTGGTTCTTAACATGCTTTTTCTCAAAGCTTCTGATTCTCTCTAATTCTCCACACAAAGTATTACTTAATCCCAGTTTTGACTTTAAGGCTCACTAGATTTTTCATACAAAACTTATATGAATACCTTAACTTCTAACAACATTTCAACCCTAGAATCTAACTATTTTTCATTAAAAAAATGCGAAAATATTTTAGAAGCAAGGCTTAAATAACTCTATTATTTAGAGTTATTAGTTGCCTTGTCAGATAAAGTGGTAAAATGTTGCTTGCGAGATAGTTGGCAAGATTTGCTAACCAAGGACCTTGTGGCTGTTGCAATGCAGAAACCATAAAAAGTTGCCCATTGGGAAAACTATCTCGAATCTCAATGCGGGTAGCATCGACAGTCGGGTGCTCCGTTCTAGATAGATGATTTGCAACTAAGTTTTCACATCCTTACTTTTCCTTGATCTCCACATAAAACTCTTGTTAAAGTAAGATCCATCAAATCAACCCGTGTCTTCGCATTGGATTTTCTCATTAGGTAACGTATAGCTACATGATCCGTAAAATTCTACATGTCCAACAAAAATACCTTATTTAACTTCAATAGCTTGCACATCGGCTTCAAATTTTTTGAGAAATCCTTGATGAAGCGCTAGTGGAATCCTGTATGTCCGAGAAAACTTCGCACGCCTTTGACATTGCTTGGTGGCTCCAATTTCTTGATGACTTCTACCTTGGCTCTATTCACCTCCATTTCTTGTTTGGGGCCATACAAAGACTCAAACTTGTTCCACATAGTCATGCATGATTTTCTTCACCAATATGATTTAGAATATTTCCTTTTACCCAAAATCTAATCATGTCACATATTTTCATAAGATATATTTCTCATTCTAAATCAGTTTTATCTTCAAGCTTTACACTAGAAGATATGAATCATTCATATATAAAAATATCTTCTATTTTTCTTTTCCAAACTTGATAATTTTGAGTCATTCAAAATTATCATTCTACCACCACTATGAATATTTTCCATGTTCAACACAATGGTCTTTGATTAAAACTAATTTGGCTCTAATACCATTTGTTGCGAATAAACACTATATTTCTGTAGATCCGCCCCTGATCCCATCCCATATTTTTAGTAGTTACGTTTTCTCACTTTTCTAATATATGAATCTTAACATGTTCTTTAAGATGATTTCTTTTTCGATTCACCATTTATGAATCGTATCCCAATTTTTTTTTATTGAACCGAATACCATAATGTGAGAAGTAACTCACCTATCTTTTGACAGAACCTATCTTACATTATAGGTAGTAAAACCTTCTCACTTCACTACAACAAATTTAGGTTTCTATGACACAATAACCCAACAAAAAATAAGAGTAGATGAAAAAAAACTGTCATAAATTAATAAAACACGCGTTTTTGGTGAAAAAATAACATATACTGAAATTTTCAAATATCTATGACAGTTATTAAATGTCATGAAACAATATTCATGAAAAATAAATTATTTGTTTTTATAAAATTTAATATGTGGGCGGGTTTTTATTCTTTCTTTTTTTCTAAAAAAATGTGGGCTACTTAAAAATTAAAATTTCCTCTTATAAATATTTTCAAAAGTTTATGACAGTTTTTAAAATGTCATGAAAATATAAGTTTATTTTTAAATGCCTTAATTAGTAAAAAAACGTGTACTTAATAAAAACTCTAAGCCTACATTGCTTTCTGCTCTTCTCTTTAAACTTCTCTTAGACGGCTGAATTGCTTTCTCCAGTGATGGTAACAAGCAACACCATCTCTTTTCTATGTTTCAATTTTCTCATCACACTCATTTTCTTGTATGTTTCAACCTCTTCATTGTTTTTTTTTTGTCTTCTTTGGGAGAGCACCGTCGAGCAATGAAATCGTGTGCAACGATGAAGCACAATTCGAATTGTGAGTTTTTCAACATTTTCTTATATTAATTTTAGTTTATAATAATTTTCGTATAGTAATATTAATTTGTAAATTTTGAGATTTTTAAAAAATTTAAGAAGAATTTATAAATTTGTGTTTGATTTAAAAACTTAAAATACAAAAATTAGGAATTTAAAACTAAAGTTAAAATAACCATTTTTGGATTTTGTATTTCAAAAATATGAAAATTTTAAAATATTTAATTCCTTTTTGTATTATTATAAATTATTCATCGATTTGGTTTTTTTTTTTTTACAATACTTTAACATCACCTAAATTTTAAAACTAAAAAACAATAAGTGGGTTATTTGAAAATCCCAAGTGGGGTTTTAAATGATATATATATATATATATTAAAAAAAAACTCACTTTCCCTTTTCCTTTTTCTTTTTCCTTTTCTTTTCTTTTCCTTTTTCTTTTTCCTTCTTCTTCTCAAACCCTAGCCACTCATCTCTTCAAGCCCTACTCTAGATCTGTCGCCGCAGTTAGCTGGCCTCGCCGTCGAGCCACCACGCCACCACCAAACCATTAGCCGCGACGCAACCCTCCACCCTAGCCGGCACATCCCGTCCCCACGACGCAGCCCCTAGCTTACATACACGACCCCACTCGCGAGCCACCTGCAGCAGCCGTCGAGGCCTTCGCGCGCGTGGGTGGTAGTTGCGGGTTCGCCGGAGGCAGACTATCGCGGTGGCTGCGTTGTCGTCGCACATTGCGTAGAGGAGGAGCGTCGACGAGTTGCGGGTTTGAGGTCCTGCTTGAGGAGGGGTTCGACGTGTTCGCGTGGTAAGCTCGTGGGTTCGTCGTGAGCCGCAGCTGGCCGTCGGCGTCGGGGAGCCTTGAGTTCGTAGAACCATCGTGTGAGTCCCGGTCTCCTTCGTCGTGTGTTTGCTGGTTCACAGTCGAGAACGTCGCCGTGGGTTCAAGTCGTGGAGGTTCAGCCACCGCCGGAGCTTCCTCAAGGTGAGTTGTGTTGTTTAGTGCATCTAGGTTTAGATGGCACCCAAATGAAGAAGAAGGTGATTGTTTGGTTATGGGTTCAATAGGGTGTTTGGTTTCAAGTTAAATCTATTTTAAATGAGGAATAAGGGCTGGTTGTTTGCAAGGCTAGAGTTATTTAAATGAAGTTTAAGGTGTGTTTGGTTAAGGTTAAAGTCACTTTAAGTTGGGATAAAGTTATTTAATTGAGATTAGGGGTTGTTTGGTTGTTGGTGCTAAGATATTTAAATGGAGATTTAAGCATGTTTGTTTGTTGGATTATGGTCATTCAAATGGTGGATTAATGGTGTTTGGTTACAGGTTCTAAGTTATCTAAGTTATGGATAAGTATGTTTGGTTGCTAGTTTATGCTATTCAAGTTATGGTTGGGTGATGTTTGTTTGTTGGTTTATGCTATTTAAATGAGGAATAAGAGTTGTTTGTTTTCAAGTTTAAAGTTATTAAAATCATGGATAATTGGTGTTTGTTTATTAGGATATGGATACTAAATGTGATTTAAAGTTTGTTCGGGTTAAAAGTTATTTAAATGGTGGTTTATGCTTGTTTGACTAAGGAATTAAAGTATTCAAAAAGAAGTCTTAAGAGCTGTTTGGGTAAGTTTAAGGCTATTTAAAGTATGGGAAAAGGGGTGGACCCTGCACAAGACGAAACTCACTATGCTTAGTTTGGAGATTTAAATGTGTGATTTTGTTTTTAAATTTTAGTTTTGTTTTTTGTTGGATTGAGAGTTAAGAGTGAGTAGAATCTGGTTAATCTGGTCTTTGTACTCGGGGTCTACTTTTTTGTTTTTAAATTTTAGTTTAGTTTTTTAAAATATAGGTAAGATGTAGATATCCAAATAAGAAAAAGACTATGGTAAAGTAGTTGTTCTAGGCTTAAATTTCCAAAAACAAAAAACGAAAAACAAAATGGTTATCAATAGGGGCTTAAAGTGTTGGAGTTGAATGGGAGAAGAATGTGGTGGTAAGTTAATTCTAGCTTTATTTGATGTTGTGTTTGTTAATGGTGGTTAAATTGTAGGTGCATCTCGAAGGCAACAACAAAGGTGTTTAACCCAACCCAACCTATAGGCTTTACCTACTAATTTTGAGTTTATAGTCTAGGGAAAGATTAACACGATGTCTATGTAGATTTTGGTTCTCTATACTTGTTGTATAAGTAGTATCTTTTGACATGATTTATGCTTTTATTTAGGAAACATAATCTACTAACAAGTTTTGGTTGTAATTCCTAATTTGATACAACTTCAAGGACAAATTACAGAACTGGAAAAAGAACTTACCTTGACTCGCGATGAACTACAGAAGACTAGAGATGAATCTCGAGAAAATTACAACAAGCTTCGAGAGATGATGGAGCAGTTCAGGAGATAAAGGACGTGACGTTACACTTAGGTAAGTAATTAAAACTCTACAATTATGCATATTTTATGTGAATTAAGCTACGCTACCCAAAGCAAAGGTAACCACATGGTAGATTATATATGATTTTCATTGTTAAAACAGGTGTAATGATTTTTTTTGGTTGGTCACAAGGGTGTCGTTATGCTGCTGAAATTTTGAATTAACTTTTCTATTTTATTTACATGCTTCCATTATAAAGTTGTAGATACTTTTGATTTCACTCTATTATTTGTCGATTGCCCAATTTTTCTAGTCCTTGAATTTGATGTGTTTTCTATGAGTTTTGTTGGATTTTCTAGCTGCAAGAACTCCGAATAGGCAGCCACGGTATGATAGAGAATTAAGCTAGTTGAAATGGGTACGTTTTCTATGTGTGTGTGTGTATATATATATATATATATATTAATGTTTTTGTTCAATCAAATGGGTGAAAATGTGTTGGAGTTTGAAATAATTGTTGGTTTGTCTCAGGTACCAATACATTCTCATAATCGATGTATGTATTAAAATTTCTAATTTATTTGCATGCTTTCATTATAATGTTGTGGATACTTCTAAACAATCTTGCAAGAAGTTGTTGAGTTTGTCAAGTAGAAAAATGAGAGGTTTAATCTTCATTTTCAGTAACTTACTTTCTATGCAATATTTACATGTTTCTTATGCTTGAAAAAAAAACTTCTTTGCTTTATGTAGATGGTTGAAGTACTTTTCTTATCAATAAGAAAGCTCATATGTTATTATTTTTTTCTTTTTGTCAAATCTCACATGTTATTGTTAAGTAATATGTTATTACTTTCTATGCAATATTTACATGCTTGTGCTTATTTTAGAACTTTATATGTTTGACCTTTACAATTATTTTTGTTGTTTTAATTGTTCTTATCTAGGATAAATGTTGGAGCCGAATTTGACTTAGATCCATCTTGAGTGGAGGTAGAACTCTGAACTATGGGTATAATAACAATGTCCAACCATACATTTTTCTTCTGGTTAAGTTTCAATAGCACAATTGTTCTTTTTTGTTTTTCCTTTTTGGTTGAATTTTTTTTTTTATCTTTCAACTGTATAAATCTCTGCCTACCGCTTTTCTTCTTTATTATTATTTTTTTTAATTATAGATCACTTCAACTTGGGTGCCTCTTCTCTCATTCTGGTGTTTCAACTAGAGCTTTGGGTTGACGGTTTGGGATTCACCAACTCCTTTCCTTCCATGAATCTTTAGACAAAGAAGACAACCACTGGTAAGATCAAATTTGGTGAGTTATGAGTAAAAGCTTGTTTTGAAAGTGTCACAATTTTCCTTTCTCTCTTTCTCTTTTTGCCCATTATAATTTGCTTCATATTCCCTTCTTATCTAATTTTTGGACTTTATTTAAGTTTAGGCGCTAAGTTTTGATCTTTGGCTATTATCTTGATAATTCATTTATCGACACTTTTTAGGCATTATGAGGTTGCTTAATAGATTGAGGGGGACCTCGTTCATCTAAGGTATGCTATTTTTAATGAATTGTGACATTATTTTAGAAATACATAATTATTGACAAGTTTAATATTTTTATTTTTATTGTTAACATGCCTTGAGATTTTGGTAGTTATGTGGTCATTTCGTTTGTGTTGTTAATGTCAAAAAGTATGATTTAATTGTATCAAGTAAGTCTAATTTCTTTTAAAATAATGTCACACTCATACTTTGATGCAATTTTTTTTTATCATTGGACTCTCTATAATGGTTATAAATATAATATTTACTTGAGAATTTACTTTGGGTTGCAATTTTTTGGTTGTCTATTTTAATTATATCTCTTCAATTTTCCTTAAATACGTTTTCCTTCAATATGTTTTCCTTCTCAATTGGAAGTCAGACTCATTCTTCACTTCATTTAACTAATACCTAGTGATTGAACTAAAATTCAGTAATGTCCTTCTCTCCAATTATATTTAGTATACCATTTTTCCATTAACTTATTCTTTGTAGGTGGTGTGGAGAGTTAGAGGCAACCTATTAGTTATCTGCAAATAATTGAAATAATTTTGTTATTTAATTCATTCTTTTTAACTTTTAATGCTTTTTTCGTGTTTTGAGGTGGTCGTTTGCGTCTACACTTATCTACAAGTTTATTAAAGTATTTGTTTTTTCTTGGTTTTATCAAACATTAATTGTAATTTACGAAGTTTATATATTGGTTAATTTGTGTAAGACTTTATTTGAATTGTGCTTAATGAAGTTTGACATTTATATGTGGATTGTGATATTATCTTAAAAATGCATAATTATTTACAAGTTTAAATATTGTCATTTTTGAATTGGTAGGCTTAAATGTGATTAATATGAAATAAATATATGAAATAAATAAATAGAATACATTAAATTTTATAATTTAAAAAATGTCATGTTATCTTATCTATGACAATTTTAAACTATCAAGAAAAATAAATCATGACTATTACAACTGTCATAAAATGTGAATGCATGACAGTTTACGATTTAATTTTATTTGGAAAAATAACTCTTTTTTATGACATTCTAAAATTGTCATGGTAATAAAAGTTAAAATTGCAAAAATAACATAATTTATGACAATTATAAAATGTCATAAATAGATATTATAAACTCTTTTTTTCATTTAACCATGACAATTTTTAGTTGTCATAAAAAAATATTTATGACAGTCTTATAATTGTCATAAATTATATGTTATGACATTGTTATTTTATGTCATTAAAGACTTACCATCATAGGGGATACTATGACACGGAGATTTTTAGGCATAATTGTCATAATAAATCGATCATGACAATTAAAAATTGTCATAGAAAGCGGAAATTGTAGTAGTGCTTTTCCGAGATAAGATCGGCAATCATGTGCTATGAAAGATGATTTTAATTTTTTTTCAATTCGACAATATTTGAAGGTGTGTTTTGAACATTTAATCTATTTGTTGATGTATCGTATATTGATATATAAGTCGTACATCGTACTACTAGAACTATAATTATTTAATTTGGCTAAGAAAGTCGATTTTGATTAGCTATAAATTCCATATTATAGTAACTTTTTTTTAGAATTTTGGGGATGTTTGTTTACCATATTTACGGAGAATTTAGATTGAGGATTTATTAACTCCTCCTTGAAAAACTACATCCAAACAAGTTTTTGTAACAACTCAAAATAACTCATCATTTTTATTATAAAAAATAACTCATCATTTCTAGCTATTCAATTCTAATATTTCATTTATAACTACTCGATATAACTCTTAATTTCCAAACCACTCATTTCTAATCAATCAAAATAACTCATTTTTAACTACTTTAACTCTTTTACAAAAGTTACATCAAAATGAGTTTTTTACTGTGATTCTAAATTTATAACTACTCAAAATATAATTCTTCAAACTAACTTTTGGTCAAAACTTCAGGAAAACACCTCTTTATTATATAGAACTGGTAAAAAACTATCCTTAAAAATTGATATTATATACACCATAATGAACAAAAACTTGCGTATAATCTTTGACCAACATAAAATTACAATGCTTCAAGACAAGTCAAAGTAAATTCTAAATTAAAAGAAGAAAAAAACAAAACGAAACAAAAGTTATCCAAAAAAAAAGTACGTCTCGTTTTCAAATTAAAAAAAAGTACAAGTCTTTCCCAAAAAAAAAAACGCTATCTCAAGCCACACAATTATTTTAGAAAATACGAATCCGTTAAAACCGGAATCTGTTTACAGTTGAAATCAAATCGAACCGAGCCAAATCGGACGAAGTGGCGATCCAGATCAGACCGGTGCAGAAACCGGCCCGAGTCGCTCATCCTGCTCTTCGTCCTCACCAATTTACCGCCGTCTCGATTTTCCCTACACTCCCCAATCAAATTCCTGGTCTCTCGAATCGAACCCCAAAACGAATCCATCCAAATTTCGTAATTTGCAGAAATACCCATCAATTGTTTCTCCTTGCAATCCTCGAGCCGCTTCAACGCACAAACCAACTCGACCGATTCGCCAAAAGTGAGGCAACCGAGCCGCTCCTGAAACTCAGTAACTCGGATCGAAATTTCCTTGGTAGCCGACAAGTAATCGTCGCCGACAAAGTGGCAGATCTTATCCACCAGTCTGTTCCCATTCAGATGCAAACAGTGAGGCGTTTTCGTAGCTTCTTCGATCAAACCCACCAAGGATTCGGTCTCTCTGAGCAAATCGGAGTTCAAAATCCCCGAAATCTGCTCTGTTTTTCTCCCCATCTCGGCCGAAGAACCCACGAAAAACCCCAAAATTCGGGAAATCGACAGAAGAGTTTCGATGTATCGTGCGTACCATCGAACCCAGGAGGAGAGCTCCCAAGAAATGGGACTGGAGGTGTCGCGGAAATCGGAGAGTTTGAGGTAATTTCGGCCGCCGGTGAAGGGGAAGACAGAGAGCTGGTCTTGTAGGATGAAGCCGCCGTTCTTGAGGATGTGGTGGACGGCGACTAAGCACTTGAGGGCCACGGCGGAGTCTTGGGTGCTCTGGAGGCGGTCCATGAGGACTTCGACGGCGGCGGCGGCGGTGGCGCGTGAGGCCCTGCTGAGGGAGAGAAGGGTGGAGAGGTGCCTCTCGCTCGGCGGCGCGTGGGGGTTGTGGGTGGTGGCGCGTAGGAGGGAGAGCTGGAAAGACTGAATGTTGGGCTTTGCCAGAAGGGCGGCTTTGCTTTGCGATGCTTTGTCTTTGATGAGTCCAATTAGGGAACTCAGTTTTGTTGTGCGGACCATTGAAACATTCAGAGCTCAAACTTGGAATTGGATTTGGAATTGTGAGATCTTTTTGGTGGTTGAAAAAATGGAACTGACATTAATATTTGGTTATTCAATAGCTGGCTTGTTTGATTCTTCATAATTGCTTTTTCTTTTTTACTTTTCTTGTTTGTTCTCCAAAGGTCAAACACTCCAACCTTCATCTGTGGACTTAATAATAGAAAATATCAACTGTCAACATAAGTTATTATAATACACCTATCACAGTATGGAAAATACCAATTTTCCTTGCAATGTCAAATTAAACATAACTCAAATACAAATTTCATGGATAAAAAATCATTTTTGGTCGGTGTTTTTTTGTTGTTGAAGTAATGCTTTCGATTTCTAATTTTTGTGGGTAACTATTGATTAAAAATATGAAAATTTGTATAAAAGGAGAATAAAATGGCAAATCTACCTTTTTCACGCATGTGAAAATTCTTCAAATTTTGTATAAATGATTTAATCGTAACACTTATCAAAATTTTAAAAGTTAAGGAGGTTGATTATGGCAATGCACTTTTCCCTATAAAATGTGAAAGGTTATATATATTTTTTCAATTCATACTTAAAATATTCATTAATTAGCATTTGTTTCAAAATTATAATATTAATTAATGTTGCTAATAATTTTAGTTCACAACCTTTCATATATATATATATATATATATATATACTATTTTGTATCCTTTTTCATTGAAGACTTTTTGAAAACTAAAAGAATTAAGGTCTTAAAAATAAAACTTCACAAATTAAAATTAAAACTTTTTGAAATAAATAGTTTAAATAAAAATATATTAAAATAAAGGGAAATTATAGTAACTAGACCATATCCGAAAAGTATTTGCAAATATAGGTGCTGTTCGACGAGATTTCCAGAGAAATGTAATTCGTTTGATGAACTTGAGAATTTATATTGATTTGTATGGAATATAGTGGATTACAACTCTGATCTATGTTCCTTTGATTCTTTTCTCACAAATGCAAGGATTTTCACAGCTTCAGATTTCAGGCAATTCTAGCGGCTTCAAGCTTGGAATCGTTTCAACACTTCAATCTTCAAGATTTATAGGAGCTTCAAGTCTTCTCGAAACGTTGTATGGTTTCAATTTTCGTGAATTCTTGCGTAGCTTCAATTTGCGTGAATTATGGAAAACTCCAATCTTCAAGAATGCAGTAAAGTGTTGAGTCTCTTCTTCAGGAAGCTTCAATGCCTTTTCTCAATTCTGGACCCCCTTAAATGAAGAAGGAAGTCTCTATTTATAGAGTTTCCTATAGGCCTCAAATGGGCTTGGGCCAAAGAGTGGGTTTGGGCCAATGGACGGGCTTTGAGCCCAAATGCCTTTTGAATTGGGTTTGGGCCAACAAGCATGCTTTGGGCCCAAATGTCTTCAAGGACTAAGGTGTTTTGAGCCTAATATCAAGCCCAAATTATCATTCGATCGAGATTGATCATATATGGATTTGATTACGTTTATTGGTATGCAATCAAATGATCATAACACTCAAAACGTGGCACATTTTGGTTTGCCATATTTTAATTTAGGGCACAATATATCATTTCATAATTGGTCCCTAAATAAAAATATATGCCTTATCATTAATTCTAAATAATGACGTGGCGAGTTCTGATTCGTCGAAATTTCTATTCCAACAAATGCCCCCTTTTCGAGATTTTTTGCACGAATATGTGTGGATGAATCTCGAAAAAGTTAGTGTGAATTTGACATAGTATTCATTTGTTTATAATGTTAACTTCTTGACGCGTTAAATCAAACAAGGTATAAACTTGTCTTATAAGCTTGAAATCTTTAACACGCCCATTATGTCAATGAATCAAATTTTGGAATTTGGCCAAAATTTTGATTTTACTTATTTGACACAAAAAAAAAGTCGATTTGGAATTAAATAGAACTAAGGTCTATTTAATTTCACATTTGAACTTGAGTTCCAATGTTAGGCCACCATTTGATTAGGGTCATTATTGGATTGTTGGTCAACGTTTGACTTGAATTGTCATTTTACTTGAACTTGGGATGAATCATTTTATGTCGGATCATCTTATGATTTGGACTTAGAATCTGTCTTTTTTAAAAAAACTTCAAAGATAAGTCAAATCTCAAGTTTTTTTTTTTTGCAAATTTGTAATTTATCAAAATTTGATTTCAAATTTTACAAGTACTTAATCTTGTCCTCGCCAAGTTAATAACTATAAACTTTGGCTTGAAACAGCTCATAAGTCTATTTGAAGAAAATTTGGAATATACCCCAATTTAAATTTGAGAAAAATATTGGGATTATGATAATTTGAACTTGGGTTGTACTCTTGGTAATTAAAATTTGGAATATTCCAAATTAAATCAAACCAATTTTCGTTCTGCATGCCTTTTTATTATATATATATATATATATATATAAAAAAAAAAATAAAGATCTTTGTTGACATGTGCTGATTTTTTCTGAAAATCTTATATATATATATATATATATATATATATATAAATAAAGATCTTTGCTGACAGGTGCTGATTTTTTCTGAAAATCTTATATATATATATATATATATATAAAGATCTTTGCACCTACATGACATGTGTCTGATTTTTCTGAAAATCTTTAAACTTCCAAGATTTTGCTTTCAAATCTTCTAAATTTGGCATGATTTCATAAACTCAGATTTATTTTTATTTTTGTTTTTATAGAGACCAAAAGTCACTAATAAGTCACCATTAGAGCTTTCGACTCCCGAATTGAAACTTGTCTCCAAATTTGTAGAAGGTTTTCACATGGCCCTTTTTTTTTTTTTTTTTTCTTTTTTTTTCACGTTGTATTTTCTTTACTTGATGAGATATATATATACATATATATTTTCCAGATTATCAGTTCACCGAGCATCCTCATTGTGGTCGTTGCTTTTTTTTTTTTAGCATAAATTTGATTTTGTTCACTTTGAGTTGTGAGTCACGTGTGATCTAAATCCCCGCTAAAATTGTTGGTTCTCAAAGTGGTGATTTTTCTTGTGTTGTATTTTCTTTGTTGAAGATTTTTTTTTTTTTCAATAATAATCTGAACTAGGTGTTGCCATGTATTTCACTCCATAATCCAAAGCCTCATTAAGGTGTTAGTCCATGACTGCTATGAATTCCACCAAATTTTGTGTAATCTTGCATGTCTTTTAATCGAATTTTCTTCTTGCTCATGATGTTCGATTTCAACTTCTACTTTTGATTAGTCATCGCCTTTGTTTTTTTTTTTTTCATAGAATTTAAGGGCTTGTACAGATCTGGGCACCTCGAAAGTTTGCTAATAGTTTTGGTCAATTGTGTACTCAACCAATTACTACTCCTTGCTTTAAATTCGTAGATTTGAATTGCTTGAACAAATAGGGGCTGGGAAGCTTCACGTAGGAAATATATAAGTTTTTTTTTTTTTTTTTTTTTTTTTTTTTTTTTTTTTTTTTTTTTTTTATATAACCTTTGGAATCCTTAATTAAATGCCACCATAAGTGTGTTACTGTAGGTTGCCCAGAAGAAAATTTAGGTTTTTTTTTTTTTTTTTTTTTTTTTTTTTTTTGGTTTAGGAAGGAATTACTTTGTTTTTTTTTTATAAACTAAACAAGTAAATAAATAGTATATATATGCATGTAAATACACTAGGAACAAATCCTTTATTTTTTCTTAAAGTAATTTGAAACAATATATTTTTTCGAGTTTATTTATTTAAACTTACATATCCATATATGAATTTTTTTCTTTACAATGTAGAAACATTAAACTTTCTTTTTTTATAATAAATTAATTAATTAATTAAACAAACTTTGTAACTTTTTTTTTCGAAAGTTTTTTTTTTTTATTTAATGTATATTTTTTGTTTCACACACATTTTTTTCAACATTTTTCTATTTAAGAATGTTATGTGTAATGTAGGTGTATATAAAAAACCTTTTTTTTTTTTTTTTTTTTTTTTTTTTTTTTTTTTAACTTTTATAAATTTCAATATTTTTTATAAGACTCCTACAATATTCTTTTTTACAAACCATTTTTTTACTAAATATGAAAAATAAAATAATATATGTATATATGAATATTTATTAATTTTATTTAATCCTTTTTTGTTGTTGTAGGATTTCAAATCTTTACCAATTGCATACACGAGGTTCCATCCTCACCAAGGTAAATAAAGGTAAAAAATTTTTTAATAAATTTCCATTTTTTTTTCCTTTCTATTTTCCTATGGTAGATGCCCCCAGTGAACAAGCAAATGAAGTATATGCCATTGTAAGAGCACTTGACAAGGGGAGTATGAAACAAACCACTAGGAGGATTTAACGATACAAGTTTATCCATCCGAAGTGTTCCACCATCTATTTTGCACACCAGAAGTGTTTCATCATCAACGAGGACTTAACGATACAAGTTTATCCTCTAGAAGTGTTCCATCATTAGGGAGGACTTAACGATACAAGTTTATCCTCCAAAAGTGTTCAATCATCAATGAGGACTTAACGATACAAGTTTATCCTCTAGAAGTGTTCCATCATCAATGAGGACTTAACGATACAAGTTTATCCTCAAAAAAAATGTTCCATCATCAACGAGGACTTAACGATACAAGTTTATCCTCTAGAAGTGTTCCATCATCAACGAGGACTTAACGATACAAGTTTATCCTAAAAAAAAATGTTCCATCATCAACGAGGACTTAACGATACAAGTTTATCCTCTAGAAGTGTTCCATCATCAATGAGGACTTAACGATACAAGTTTATCCTCCAAAAGTGTTCCATCATTAATGAGGACTTAACGATACAAGTTTATCCTCCAAAAGTGTTCAATCATCAATGAGGACTTAACGATACAAGTTTATCCTCTAGAAGTGTTCCATCATCAATGAGGACTTAACGATACAAGTTTATCCTAAAAAAAAAAATGTTCCATCATCAACGAGGACTTAACGATACAAGTTTATCCTCTAGAAGTGTTCCATCATCAACGAGGACTTAACGATACAAGTTTATCCTCAAAAAACGCTCCATCATCAACGAGGACTTAACGATACAAGTTTATCCTCCAAAAGTGTTCCATCATCAACGAGGACTTAACGATACAAGTTTATCCTCTAGTGTTTATCGTTTGCTCTGCATTGGGGGAAATCTTATCAGTTTCTTTATCGTCATTCCTTTGCCATTTTTTTTTTTTAAAAATAATTTTTTTAACTTTTTTTTTTTTTTTTTTTTTTTTTTTTTTTTTTTTTTTTTTTTTTTTTGCAGGATCATGGTTCATTTTGCCGAGCGCGTAACCTCAGGATCAAAGTATTTAGTGATTTTGAAAGATAAAGAGCAATCAATCAAGGATGGACTTTCTTTGCTTGCTGAGGAGGCTTTAGCTGGCACTCTTTCCCACATGGCAACACCGAATGTCAAATTTTCACCGAACTATCAAAAGAGCTAACTTCAAGGCGACGAAAGAGTTTGGGTCTTAAAATCCTCAATGCCCGTAGAACGTATAATGAGGGCCCCGAGCTAACATTAGGCGCCGCTTGATTGAAGGTGAAACTCATTGGAATACTATAATGAAGATTCACGGTGATTGGTCTTTCATTGATCTTTATTGGGAGTGGCTAGAATTTGTCGTTGGTCGTAATGAGAAAGTCCTTAATCAAAATCGTTTACGTAATGCGGTGATGGCTTCTCTCTACACCTATGATCATTGTAACGATGTGGTTCGTGCCTTTTGTGAAGCTCGGTGCCCTCGAACGAATACCCTCTTTACCGCCCTAGGTGAAATCTCTATCTCGCTATGGGACTTATGGGATATTTGTGGTCTCCCTATCAAAGGAAAATTTTATGAGGAGGTTATTCCAACTTTGCAAGAGTTGACGGAACATCGAGGTAATTATAAGGTTCTCCCAAAGAGTTGCGAACACTTATTCCACGCATATTATAAGATAGCCACCTTGGGAACTGAACGTGTGTCTTCTTCAAAAGTCGTATTTGTTAGCTCTTGGATCGCCTTTTGGTTTAAAGACGTTAAAAGATACAAAAGACCTCTTCGGACGGTCAAAAGGAAGACTTCTCGAGCTCCATCAACCCAAAATCCAGACGGGACCAAAATCAAGTATCGTGCCTGGACGAGTTGTGAAAATAAGATGTTTCATGATCTTGATGTAGATGAAGACTGGTGTGACAAGACTTATTTGGCAGCCTTCTTATCTTGTTGGTTGTGCGTTTTTGTTTTTCCTAGAAAAGGACCTCAAGTTATCCGGCCTGGAGTGTTTAGAATTGCTAGCCAAATGGCTGAGGGTCACGTCTTTAGCCTTGCTGTCCCAACCTTAGCTAACTTATACCATGGATTAGGTATAATCACTCGGGCTTCTAACCCGATCGGGCGTGTAGACGTTTGTTTGCCTATGCATTTCATTCATGGATGGCTTGCTTATTATTTCAAAACACATTTTGAAGTTCTAAAGAAAATTCGAGGTGCTCGAATGGTTGATTTCTCCGTGAAGGTGGTGCTATACATTTTGATGAGTACGGGCCCGAGAATTGATTCATCATGGAGGATCTATCGCATGGGGTGTAACTATTCATGGAAGAAATAAACATGAAGAAATAATGTATAATCGTAATATATCATCCTTCGATTCTTCATATCTCATGAACCTTCGATCGTGCTACTTATCTGCTAGATTTGGTGATTTAATGATCATTGAACCCTACAACCCTCATCGAATTGGGCGACAATTTGGATTTTTTCAAGATGTCCCATATGACTTAGAAGGTAGTGTTCCATCGGCCAGCCTTGATAATATCTTACATCATTGGAGGATTTGCACAAAAACCAGAACAACATCTCGGGTTCATTTACTCGGCTCGATCACTACACTTGCGGATCAAGTCTCTCAAATATATAAAAGATGGTGGCTAGCGAAGCACGGTAATTATTTCAAGATAATGTGGTAAAATTAGTAGGAAGCGTTGTGCCTACTTCATCCAAACCCAAGCTCCCTAAAGGAAACGGAGGAAATCATGGTGGAAAGCAAATCCGTTTACCTGAAGAAGAACCCACAGCTCCAAAACGAGGCATTCGGATTTCAGGTGTTAGAAAGCAAGATGTTCGAGAAGAAAATATTCAAAAACGGCATGTTGAGGAACAAAATGATGACGACCAACATGTTGAAGATCAAGATGTTCAAGAACGCAATGTTGATGATCAAATTATTGAAGAAGAAGATGTTGAAGCTCATTACGTTGAAGAGCAATGTGTTGGAAGACCAAATCATTATGAACAAAGTATTCAAGAATCAGAACATGGTGAATCGACTAATGAAAGTCCTCGTGACCGTCATTGGAACAGACTGCCAAAACGACCAAAGCTGGTTGATATCAACACTGCTAATTTTTTTGACGGAGTTCCTGAGGCATCAGATTTTCCCGTAGAGCCTTTTCCAACGGTAAGCCTTTTTTTTATTTAATATATATTTATAGTTTTTTTTCAACATCACTCATGTACCAATATTTTGTGCAGCCGGTTTTAAATGAGGATTTTGAAGACTTTGAAGATCTTGAAAAGACTTTGAGCGAGGAATCGAATTCAAGTCCTAATGCTCTTGATAGTGGTGCTCATGAAGTTAATGGCTCTAAGAGTGCATTTCCTGAGAAGCTGATTAGTCCATCTCATCCCATCAACACGTTTGACAATTCCTCCAAGCAAAAACAAAAAGTTGTCGAAGAGCCTGAGGTTTCTGAATTTCGTCCTGAGTCGAGCATTTCTAACTTCAAACAAAATGCAGCTATGGCCATATGGGAACTTGGGCGAGACAGGGTTGCAAATACCGATTTTGAGCATATAGACCGTGTTCGCGCAGGGATACATACAGTTATTAATTCTCTTTCACTCTTTGGTAGTGAAAATTTGGGCTCTCTTAGAACATTTGTCAATGATTACTTCACCAAGGTGGAATCATACAATCAACTAAAAGACACACACTCTCGCCAACTTCGTTTAGCAAGCAAAGATCAATGTCTAAAAGAAAAGAATAATGACTTAGAGTTGGCAAAGGCTGCACAGAGTCAATCAATTAAAGAGAGGGATATGGCAAAACGCAAGCTTGCTCAAACATCTTCAACAATGAAGGAACTAGAAATAAAGATGAAGAAATTGAAGGCCGAACATGAAAGACTTTCAACTTTAGTTTGTGAAAAGGAAGAGACTTTAAACCATCTAGAACTTCAGGTTTCAAGGATTGAAGATGAGATAAATGATATAGAATCGCCTCCCATTTTAATCGATTTAAGACTCCAAGACTTTGGATAATGCCCGTAAAGATTTGGAAGCTGCTAGAAAAGAGTTGAAGAATTTTGAGTGGAAGCCTTGATTTTTTTTTTTTTTCATGTAGATGCGCTGTTTTTTTTCCTTGGTTCAAAACAGTTTCCTATTTCTATGATGCAGATGCACCTTTCTTTTTTCATTCTTTACTCCGACATAGATCTTGTTCAAAGAATTATTTTCATTTATCCAATAATAAACTTTCAAAGATATTTTTTGGGATCAACTTAAATTTCTTTAAGCTGCCTACGTACCTTTAAAATAAAAAGGATCAAGTCATAACGTAGTTCATAGTAGTAGATTTTTTTTTTTTTTTTTGCATATATTTTTTTTTTTTTTTTTTTTGGCCATTCACATTTTAAGCTCGTGCGGGCCAGGAGCACCATGTAGTTTATACTCTTACGATAAGGAGTGTTACAAACTTATGCATAATATTTCTTCAGAAATTTTCCATTAATTGGACCAACATTCAACCCATCTTTATCAACAATCTTATATGCTCCATTTGAGTAGACTTCTTTCACCATGAATGGTCCCTCCCATTTTGGAGTAAACTTGTTCCCTGTGTGACGTGTTGTGATGATCGGTCGTCGAACAAATTAGAACCCAGCCACCAACTTGAAATGATCTAGGCTTGAGATTTTTGTTGAAAGCCTTGGTCATTCGTGTGATAGCATTCAAGTGTTTGTTGAGCATCTAACCTTTGTTCATCAAGTGCTTCTAATTCCTGGAGACGTAATTTTGCATTATCCTCAGTAGTTAGTCCTTCTTGCACTGCCATTCGTAGAGAAGGGATTTCTCTTTCAAGCGGGAGTATAGCCTCTACCCCATATACGAGGGAATAAGGTGTAACCCCTGTTGGTGTGCGATGTGTAGTTCGATATGCCCATAATGCTTCACCAACTTTTTCATGCCAATCTCTTTTTGTCCTGGAAACTGCCTTTTTCAATATATTGCATAATGTTTTATTGAACGCCTCTGCTAGCCCATTTGCTGGTGCATAATATATAGATGACTTATAGTGCTTGAACTTAAATTTTTCACATAGCTTGTCCATCAAACTATTGGAAAATTGTCTTCCATTATCAGTCACAATACGGTGAGGGATTCCATATCGATAAATAATATGTGTTCGAATAAAATCCACGATATTCTCTTTTTTAGCTTCCTTTAGCGGGATAGCCTCTGCCCACTTGGAAAAGTAACTGCTTCCAAAGAAGAATGTATGAATGTCCCGCAGATGACTTAGGTGTTATAGGACCGACAAGATCGAGTCCCCAAGCTTCAAAGGGCCATGAAGCAATAGTTGGATGAAGTGGTTCAGGCGGTTGGTGAATAAAATTGGCATGGAACTGACAAGTTTCACACTTCTTCGCAAAGTCCATGGAATCTCGAATCATTGTGGGCCAATAATAACCCATTCTTCTTAATCGGTACTGTAGCTTTGAACCTCCTTGATGAGCGCCACATATTCCTGAATGTGCTTCTTCCAATGCTTTCAAAGATTCTTCTCTTCCTAAACATCGAAGCGTAAGACCCTCATATGAACGATTTATAAAGAATATTATTATAATAGAAAAACTCTCGCGCCCTTCTTTCGTATTTCACCTTTATGTCGCGACTCAGAGGAAGTTTTCCATGCTTTGCAAGTAATCTATGATAGATTGTCGCCAATCTTCTTCTTCGATGACATAAAGAGATATCATGTCAACTTCTTCACTTTGAACTTGACTGGGTGGAACAATCCATTTTTGGCAAAGAGTGATATTTATGGGTTCATCACCGAAATTGTCAAAGCAGCTTGCCAAGTTTGCCAATGCGTCTGCCTTTGTATTTTCCGACTGGGACATGTTCTAAAGTTATCCCTCAAACTCTTCTAGTAGTTGTCTTGCATACGCAAAGTAAGCTCTCAAGTCACCATGTTTCACCTCATATTGGAGTAATAGTTGGTTTTTATTATAAGTTTCAATCTCCATAAACCTCGATGTGTGTTATTCCAAACTCTAATGCCATTTGAAGGCCAATGATGAGTGCTTGATACTCACCGCATTATTCAACATAATTCCCTAAGAGTGAAACTATATGGTAGTATGTGCCTTTCAGTGAGATGAAAATGATCCCAACGCTTGCTCCAGTCTTCACCGCTTCCATCAAAGTACATGGTCCAATATTCCATATTCTCTACATAGAATACCTCTTCATCCGCAATTCTTCACATAATTTCCAATCTGTTTGAATCGATGATCACCTAAAAAGTCGCAAGTGCTCTGCCCTTTGATCGCCCTTTTCGGGTATATAAATAAGATCGCATCGTTGAAGTATAATCGCCCATTTTGCAAGGCGCCCCAAATGATCTGCCTAGATAGGATGTATTTGATTGGATCACTCTCTTGCCACCAAATGTATGGTGAATGCTTGCATATAATGTCTTAGCTTATCAATAGCAAAGAATAAAGCAAGACACATTTTCTCGATGGGAGAATAATTTAGCTCTGCCCCACTAAGGTTCTACTTAAATAGTAGAGAGCTTGCTCCTTGTTATTTTCTCCGACTTGTGCTAAAAGTGCTCCAATAGATCGTTCCTGCGCAGCAATGTATAGAATAACTGGCTTTCCTGTTATAGGGGCACCTAGAACAGGAGGGTTGAGTAAGTATTTCTTTATGCTTTCTAATGCATTCTGGCAAGCTTGATCCCATTCAAAAATTTCATTCTTCCTCATCAATCTTTGGAACGGCTGGCATCGACCTGCCAGGTTGGATATGAATCTTCTAATATAGGCTAAATGACCTTGAGACTTCTCACTCATGCAAGTTTCTTGGGCTTGGCATCTTTTGAATGGCATCGATTTTAGATTGATCAATCTCGATCCCTCGATGCTTCACTACAAAACCAAGGAATTTTCCTGAGGTCACTCCGAATGCACATTTGAGTGGATTCATTCTTAATTGATATTTTCTCAAACGATCAAATACTAGTTTCAGCTTCTCCTAGATGGTCATGTCGAATTTTGACTTGACCACTAGGTCATCAACATAACATTCGACATGCTTATGCAACATATCATCGAATATCCTTTGCATTGCACGTTGGTAAGTGGCCCCAAAGATTTTTAAACCGAAAGGCATAACTTTATAACAATATATACCCTTTGGAGTTCAAATGCGGTCTTCTCTTCATCTTCAAGAGCCATTCGAATTTGGTTATATCCCGACGATCCATCCATAAATGATAGGATCTCGTGACCCATGGTGGCATCTACCATGATTTCGTGATGGGAAGTGGAAAATCATCTTTTGGGCACGCATTGTTCAAATCACGAAAATCGACGCAAATGCGAAGTTGGCCATTTTTCTTTCTCGATCGACAATGTTTGCAATCCATGTCGGATATTTAACTTCACGAATGAATGCCGCCTCTATTAGCTTATTGACTTCAATTTCGATCCGAGGATGAGTTCTGACGAAAAACGCCGTTGAGTCCGCTTGACAGTCGATACCCTTCTTTAATTGCAAGTCGATGAATCGCTACTTTTGGATCCAATCTCGCATTTCTTTATACGACCACGCAAATACATCTTTATATTGTGTGAGAAGACTCATATAATCACCTTCTTCACTCCGTAAGGGATGCACTTATAAAAGTAGGGCGTGGCTCGCCTTTCGTGCCAAGATTAACCTCTTTTAGTTCGCTCTATTGTCGATTGACTACCATCCTCAAAGGTCATTGGCGCCTCTTCAACATCTTTCTCGGTCATTTCATCTTCAGAATTTCCTCTCTGAAGAATATGATAAACATAAGTCATATCTTCTTCGTTGTTCGATTCTTCTTCCGCTCGGCTTTGTGATGATAATATTATGTCGCTTCACCTTTAATGAGCCATCCAGATTTACTTTAAACATACATTTTCCTCTTCATTCGAGAGGGAACCGCATCATGCGATTTCTCCTCACCGTCTCATTCAACCCTTTACAATGACAAGAGGTTGTTCCTTCTTTTTCATAGATATGCTCAATCTCTCTGAAAGCCGACACTCGCTACCGTTGAGGCTAACGTGTATTATTTCTACTGGCGTTATGCTTAGCCTTTTAAAGGTCAAGATCGTGTTGACTCGAAGTTGCATGTAAACTTCCACCGTTAGTATTTATAACACTTAGTCTACTAAAAGTCAAGGTCGTGTGACCCCAAGCCCCAAGCGATCAAAAGCGTAAGCTCTACGCTCTACATTTTCTTTGACGCCTTTAGAACAATCTATTTCTTCGACCGTGATATGGAGTGTATCAACAGATTTTTCTTTCCCTTTCTTATGATTCGGAGTGGCTCAAGATTTATATCCAAGCCCCGCCTTAGACTTAGGTACAATATAACCTTCTTTTTAAGGAACTTCGAGTTGCGGATAAGTCACCTATTTCACAAATATTTTAACACTTTTAAACTCAAGATGAGTTGTAAAATCATAACCCGCTTTTCCAATAGCTTGTAAGCATTTGGGTCGAATCCTTCCTTGGTTCGTTTATCAGGCAAATTTGACTTTACTCTATCATTGTCGGCTTCTTGCTTTGTTATTTTTGTAAGAGGAGCAACAAAATTCTCTCTCAATATCTCAATGTCACCAATCTTCAGGTTATTTGAGCATTCTTTGAATGGCGACTCACCTTTTTTTCGTTGAGATAGAGGAACATAACGCAAAATAGGAGGATTTGACTTCATCGCCTCTAGAATTGGCTCATTTCTACTTTTTAGCAACTCGCATTTTGATCCGCAGTTAGTTGTCTTACTTTCGGGGATTTCAGAGTTTTTTTCTTTACCGCTATCTTCTCTAGCTTTGATTTCTGGTTGTTTTTGCTTATTCGTGCCTCTGATCAAAGGAATTTCTGTTGGTAATGCCTCTCTCATGTCGCTTCTCATGTAAAACTTTGCGTCTGCAAATGAGACTCGGCTTCAAAAGGATTAACATCTCGCAACAACTTTCTTAACACCGCCCTTGTAATATTTGAAGCATCGTGCAAGGTGGAACTTATCACCCCATTCTCATGTATCCAAGGGCGACCCAATAATACTTTATAAGTAGTATTAGAATCTATAACATGGAATAATGTATTCGCTTTAAATCATCAATAATGAGCTCTAGACGAATCATTCCGATCGTTCATTTTACCCCGATTAAAACCTTGAATCATCAATTTCTTCGTTTGATAGTTCCCGCATTGGGATGCCGAGATACTTCAAAGTTGTCTTGGGCATTATGTTTATTGCGAACCATTGTCAATAAGAATTTTGTTAACCTTTTGTTCTTTGATGTATCCAAAAACAAATAATGGTCCATTATGAGGTATAGACCCGAGCAACAAGTCTTCATCAACAAAATTTATCGACATGCAACACGAGCCAATTAAATTTTCTTGGGACATAGCTTCAATTGAAGTTTCAGGGATCTTTTAACACATCAATGAGAGTATTTTTAGTCTCTTGAGGAGCGCAAATAAATCGCTCACTGTAAAAAGGTAAGTCTTCCAACTTTGTTACTACCTCTGTTGAGCTTGAAGAAGCAATATTGTCTTCAATTGCATTGGTAACACAACATGGGACAACTTCACAAACATTTCTAGGAAAATTCTTTGGAAAAAATTCCTTTAAGGTTATTGGTTGGCGCAATCGAATAACCTCTTCATTCTCTTCCACCATAGGTCTAAGCCTTCTTACACCCTTTTTCCCTTTCTTCTTCGGAAACTTACTTTTCCGTGTATATTCTCGAAGTGAACGAGACCTTATAAGAGGAGAACTTTGTTTTCGCCTCTTTCGTCGAGTGACAAGAGTCCAACCTTCATCCACATCATCCTTTTTCTCGTTCTTCTGTAGAGAATTTTGAGAGTTTTTCTTAAGAGGGAGTTGTTCTTCCATCCACACAATAACAGGTTCGAGTGAACCAAATTGAATTAAGCATCCTTTTAGACCATGAGAAATTCCCACAAGTGATTGTACATTTGAAGGACTTATTACAGCAGCATGGTTTGTTTGAACTATCTCATCGAGCTCTAGTTCAATCTTCTTTTCCTGAGCGAGCTTAAGGATTTTCTCTTTCAATACAAAGCACTTCTCTATTGGATGACCGAGGACCCTATGATACTTACAGTAATTAGGGTCATTAACTTTTCCCATTTCCTCAGGTCTTTTACATTCAGGAAGTACAATCAACTGATTTTCCAACAATCGCTCAAACATATCAAAGCAATATCGGAATCTGGGAAAGGGTAAACCTTTTCTTGCCTCTCTTTAAGAGTTAAGCGACGCTTCTCATTTTCATCTTGGCGCTTCTCTATCTTCTTTCCCTTTTCTTTCGGGGTGAACTTAAGAGGGTTCGTATTGACAACCATGGACTCCCTAGTAGCAAGTTTGGATATCTTTTCAGAGCTCTTCATTTCTTTCTTTTCTTTCTTTACCTCTGGGAATGGAAGGTTTTTATTTCCCCTAGCAGCAATGCTCAACTCCATATCGTGGGCGCGTGTTGCTAGTTCCTCAAATGTACGAGGTTTTATGCCTTGTAAGATGTAAAGAAGTTCCCAATGCATACCTTGGGTGCACATATCCACAAGCAGATGGGCCTCACCAAACGATCTTTGCAATCGAGACTCAAAGCTCTCCAACGATTAATATAGTCAATGGCAAGCTCGCCTTTCCGTTGTCTCGTGTTTGTAAGCTCACCATACTTACGCTTCTTCTTGTGCTATAAAAAGCGATTTAGAAACTCTCTTTCAAATTGGTCCCAATTGTCAATAGTTTCAGCTCTATGTCGTTGTACCAATCAAAGGCGTTCCTTTTAAGGGTCCTGACAAATTGCTTCACAAGGAGATCACCACGTGTCCCAAAGATTTTCACAGTCTCTCGACAAAGTGAGCAACATGTTGCTTGGGTTTCCTTTTCCATCAAATTGCTGAAATTTTGGAGGTTGATACCCGATTGGCATTCTCAAATTGTCAATTCTTTTGGTATACGGTTTGGAATATGTGAGATAACTTTGAGGAGGCCCGCCATATTGAGCTCTAATGGTGTTTGTGATCATATCATTAAGTTGTTGGACGGATAACGGCGATAGAAGTTGAGTGTTGGGGTTGAACTTCTTGCATAAGAGTCTTCCCTTTTCCGTTAGTCTTTACAAACATGCGTTTGACTAGATTCTATGCATCCCGAGTCTCAAGGTAATGCTTTAGAGAAGTGATTTCAAACTCTTTATCCTCAACTGCTTTCAACAACATCTCTACTTTCCTTTCAAGCTCGGCTATTCTCTCATCACCTGACGTATCTGCATCAGCCATCATTACAGACATAATATCAGGAGTGGCTACATCCTTTGATTGTTCAGATGATGAGATGGATTGATCAAATAGAGGATTTTCTTGCATAGAAATTTCGCCTCCCTTATTTCCTTCTAAATGAGCCCATATTTTGGCTGCAAGGGAAGAAGCTGACTCTTTTTCCATTTGCTGGATTTCTTTGGAGCGATTACGGGTGATAGGTCCCAAGTAGGTGCTGCTTGGAATTGTTGAAATGTTTTTTTTGTGTGTCATGATTCCTTGAATTGGTTTGAATGAGAAAAGAGATGAAAGGTAGAGTTGGTCCCACTGGGCGTGCCAATTTGTTCGACGAGATTTCCAGAGAAATGTAATTCGTTTGATGAACTTGAGAATTTATATTGATTTGTATGGAATATAGTGGATTACAACTCTGATCTATGTTCCTTTGATTCTTTTCTCACAAATGCAAGGATTTTCACAGCTTCAGATTTCAGGCAATTCTAGCGGCTTCAAGCTTGGAATCGTTTCAACACTTCAATCTTCAAGATTTATAGGAGCTTCAAGTCTTCGAGAAACGTTGTATGGTTTCAATTTTCAGGAATTCTTGCGTAGCTTCAATTTGCAGAATTATGGAAAACTCCAATCTTCAAGAATGCAAGAAAGTGTTGAGTCTCTTCTTCAGAAGCTTCAATGCCTTTTCTCAATTCTCGACCCCTTAAATGAAGAAGGAAGTCTCTATTTATAGAGTTTCCTATAGGCCTCAAATGGGCTTGGGCCAAAGAGTGGGTTTGGGCCAATGGACGGGCTTTGAGCCCAAATGCCTTTTGAATTGGGTTTGGGCCAACAAGCATGCTTTGGGCCCAAATGTCTTCAAGGACTAAGGTGTTTTGAGCCTAATATCAAGCCCAAATTATCATTCGATCGAGATTGATCATATATGGATTTGATTACGTTTATTGGTATGCAATCAAATGATCATAACACTGAAACGTGGCACATTTTGGTTTGCCATATTTTAATTTAGGGCACAATATATCATTTCATAATTGGTCCCTAAATAAAAATATATGCCTTATCATTAATTCTAAATAATGACGTGGCGAGTTCTGATTCGTCGAAATTTCTATTCCAACAGGTGCCCAAGTTTTTTTTTTGCAAAGTTAATTTTTTTATTAAAATTCGTAATTATTAAATTTTCATTAATACCATTTTGCTCATTATCACACTTAATACTAAATTTTTGAATTAAAACACTCATTTAAACATATTTTCCATTCTTTTAAAACATACCATATTTAATTGTTAACTCTTTTAATGCAAAAGATTTTAATTCCTTTTCTCATTTATCTTCCATCTTTCTTCCTTTTTCTTTTCTGTTTCACTCTTCTTCCTCCATTCTCCATTCCTCCATTTTCGTTTCTTCAGCTCTATTCATTCTCTCTTTTCACATTCCGGCCACCACGTAAGATGTAAATTTTCTTCGACCACAAAGCTCCGATCGGATGGTATAATCATACGAGTTAAGTCATATTCTCTCAATAATCTCCGTTTTTCACAGTATTTGTATCACGTTTTTGTTACTTATCCATCACCATTAGCATGTTGCTATTCATTTTCAGTATAGTCGTGATTCGATGTCTCAGATTGTTTAGTATGATATGTTTTATTTCTATTTATGTCAATTTTGTACATTTAATTCATTTATATTCCCATCTTTAGAATGTCAAAAATCCTGTTTAGAAAATGTAGTAAAATCATATGTAGAACAGTAGTATCTTCGTACTTTCCAATTCATATTGTGGTATAATTGACTGTATATACATCTACAAAACTGTATAATTTAGTATATACCGTATGTTCACACGTCCTCGATTTCTATATACTCAAAGAAATTGTATAATTGACTATATATCGTATGTTCATACTATATTTTTAGGTTAGTTATATTGTACATCTTTTCCTTATAGGTTCATTAACCATTCTATTTGAAATTGCACATAGTGTTATTTACAATGTCAATATTTCTGTTTAGAAATGTATTTAAATCATATGTAGAACAGTATTATCTACATACTAAAATGTTCAAGTCCTGTATACTTGAGTATTATCTACTGCAGTTTTCCATGTACCAAATGACGTTATATTATCAGATAAACTATACAAAATTCTATATGTTTCATTATTTCATTATACATATTGTATATGTTACACAATACATTTATGGTTTATTATTCTTTTTTATTCATGTATAATACATTTTTCGTACTCATATTACTATTCATTAAATTTTCATTTCGCAATACAGTATTGTTTATACATGTATATTATACGACTTATAATATAGAGCAATATTATTTAGACATTTTTGTAATACTATACAACTTTTCCTTATAGGTTCAACAAGCATTCCAATCTGTATTGCACATAATGGTCAGTAGGATGAAAATGAGATGTACCATATTCATGAAGTAGCTGAAGAGCATCGCATAAATATTGAGGAACGCATTCACTCAATGATGATTTTACATTACAGTCTTTTTTTTATGTCTAATGCTTTCAATTTCAATTTTGTAATCCATGAGACATTTTTTATTTACTATTGATCTCCCTTTGAATAGTATTTTTGTGTGAAGTTGTTCCAACAATACGAATCTCTATCAATTCACAAATATTACATATGTTATTTCTCAATGTTTTACCATACGGTATTGTACATTCAAAATTACTTGTTCGTTGTCGCAAACATATTAAATCACACTACAAGTATCCATATCAACAAATTAAACAGTTTAAAAAAACACACAAAGTTTTAAAAATACGGTATGATACATGATATATTATGGTTGTACCGTATATACTAAGTTGTTTCAATACTGTGTGGTTATCAAACGTGTTCTAGTTTCAATCAACGAAATTGAACGTTCAAATAGCTCATACGGGTTTTATTTATAAATAAACTTACTAGAATCAAATAACATGTACATTACTTAACTATATCAGTATGTAAATCACAACACAAGACATCTAACAATGTGTTGTCGCCACTCTCGCCCTACAATTAATGCACCATAAATTGGCGATTTACAGTTTGGAATGTGAGATTTAATTTCATTTTTAAAATTTTACTCCCCAAATGAAAAACCAATAATTTGATCGTTATTTTTTAAATTTATAAGGTATTAAAAAAGGAAGATGAAACGTCTCTAATAAATGTGATTTCGAATGATATATTTTTCTACAATTAATGCCCATAAATTTGCAATTTGTGGTTTTGGAATGTGAAATAGTTTTCCTTTTTTGAAATTTTTTTTCCAAAATTAAAAAACAACCAATATGAGGGTATGATTGTAATTCATTATTTTCGGATTTTATAATGTATTAAAACAAAATCTACTTTTGCTAATATTTTTGTAGATATATATATTTGCAAATACTTTTCAAATAGAGTCTATTTATGAAAAAAAACCCTAAAATAAAATTCAAAGTAACAACTCAATCCAACTTTAAAACATTGAGAGTTAAAACATTATTTTTATATATAGACGTATATATATAAATATATTAATATGAGTGTTATTTGTGAACTCAAAAAAAAAAAAAAAGTTATTTATTCATTTTTGAAAGAAAGAAAGAAATAATTTATTTATTCATTTTGAATTATACTGCATGTACACAATTATAGAATAAAAATATAATTGATTTTCTTTTATTTCAAATAGGTTAGAAGAGAATCCCAACCAAGTTAAAAAAAGGGAAAATGCACAAACCATCCCTGCTATATCGTAACAATTAATTTCTAAAATTTTAATTTGAGCAATCATTTTTCATAAAGTTTAATAAGTGTGGTAATTAACTCCCTAACTTTCAATTTGAGCAATTACTTCCTCTAAAATATAATAAATGTTACGATTAACTTCATAAACTTTCAATTTGTCATATAATTTGTTTTCTTTTGAGTTAATAAATTGCTGCTTTTTAATACTTTTTTTAAAAAATAAAAATTACTTTTTAATACTCAAAAAACATATTATATTGTCACTACTTTTTTTACCGTAATACTTTACCGTAATACTTTTTTTAAAAAATAAAAATTACTTTTTGACAATTTGTCATATATTGTCACATTGTGAGATATTCCTTTCACATCGTCCTCGGCAACTTTTTCTTTTGTTCAATCAAGTCCCCTAAGGTTCCTCCACAACCATACTCCAACTTTAGAATGTAAAAATAGTTTTCAAAGAGTTTGAATATGTGGTTTCCTCCCACCCTAAACACTGAACTATTTGTGGGCATCCAATGAAGCATTTCAAAAAAATTTCTTCCCTCGACATTGACGACAAACTAGTCGAGATCAAAACAGCCTTTGCCTAGCATTACTGTTAATAAAAGATTTGAAACGCAAAGTTCGTAAAATTAAAAATGAAAAATATAGAGACCCTTTTTCTTTTATACGGAAATTCGTTTCCTTTATTCTGTTCTAGATTAGGAATTATAAAAGGAAAAGAATTTCAAAATTTTTAGTTGATATATTAAAAATATTGAGTTAAATAAAATGTATCTTATACCAAACCAAATGTTTTCAGAAATTCAGAATAAAATCGGTCAAAGGCAGAGTCACTCTTAATTAACCTAAAAACTTCTCTTCCTTTCCCGATTTACATTGCCCAAAGTGACTCTTGCCACAATCATGATTCATACTTCTGTTTTTTTAATTTTAATTTTATTTTTTGACAAATGTGGCACCTACGAATATTGACCATAAAATAAGGTATGTGGTTTGAATATGAAATTAATTGAAAAGGAAATTACATCAATGAAACAAATCGTGGAAGGGCAAATTTGGACATCAAATAATTAGTTTTTTTAAAAAAACTTATAATGAAATAATATGTTAGGGAATAAATATCATTAGAATATATTTGGTTTAACATTTGAATATTATTATATATTTTCAATGCTTTGATAGGATATTTATTAGATATTATTTAGTATTTGTTAAGAGACTTTGATATTTGTGGAAAGTAATCTTTGCATATTACTATTGCAAATCTTTCAAAATTTGGATAGTTTTGATCGCCTGTCAATACAAATGTGTATATATGGATGATCATCTTTGAAAAAGTAAAATTAAAGTTTTTGCCAGTTACGAATCTCAAATGCCATGGCATACATCGGGTAACGAATGTTGTTAGGTTATGCTTGTTGGGCCGGAAGGGTATGACTATGTTTGGGTTTATAGCCCCAATCATCCCAGAGGGCTCTGCCTTATCCTTCCGATAATGGACCACATCTTCCATTTGGTCCTTGGATCTAATCTAATACATGATTTAATTTGAACTCTCCAAATTAAATTCCTTCCAACAATGATAACCATTTATATTAATTTGTAACCCACAAAAAATGGTAAAACTACCAATTTCATGGATCCGAGGTTGAATTGGATTTCACCAAACAATGAAACTATCATGCCACTGACCCGATTATCCAGAAAAATAGTTAAATTTGAAAAATTAATGAAGAAAATGGCAAAAAGAGACTTGAAATTTATGGTTAAAAGTGATTTTTCAAAAACGATTAAATAGTTAGTTAAAATGAAATAGACTCTTATACTCCTAATATTATTTGTACTTTTTGTGATTTATTTAATTTTATTTAGATTTCTCCTGGATGCACTTAAATTTACAACTCTTTTTTTAAATATGGGAAGGTGAAGAGTTCTTTTATTTGATTGAAGAAAACATAATTCATTCACTTGTATTAAAGGGCCAGCTTTAAACATAGAATCTTTTCTTTTTTTTGGAAAATAGTAGTAAATGACTATTTTTTAAAAAATAATTAAAAACATATCTAAACTTTTGAAGACTTTAAATGAGTATCTAAATTAAAAATGAGCGAGATAGATAATTAAAATATCTCCATAATGACCATGGTTTTAATTTCTTTTTAATTTAAACATATTTATTAATTACAAAACATAATTAAATGTTCATTTTATCAAGACTAACACCCCTCAAATCTAGGAGAGAATATCTCCATACAACTAATTCATTTTTAATATCTTTCAATTTTTTTTATTTAATTTATTTAATATCTTTGTCAAATCATTTTTATTTAACAACAACCAATTGTCAAATCGTCTTTGATCGCCTCCTCCATGACAACGCAAATTATCATTTTATTCATTTTACAACTTATTGTCTCCAACATTTATCACATTCTTCGATTGTTCTCACTTCCACTCACACATTTTGTTCATGATTTTGATTTTTGGAGATTGGAGATACGATTGTCATGAGTCTTATTGGATCTCACTTCCATTGAGTGGAGATATTCAGAAGTTTTTGTTTGATTTTCATGGATTTCTCCATCAATAAAAGCGACGCCGATTACAATATGCATTTTTTAAAAAACTTTTTTTGGTTGTTCTGATTTTTCCAATTTTTTTTTGAACTATTGATAGTAGAGTTGAAATGGATTAACACCAGACAAGATAACCAACTGCACCACTGACCCTCGATCCAAATTTTTAATAATGTATTAATAAATAAATTCAAGTTTCAAATAAATAAAGATTTATAGATTGATTGTATTAGATATAAGTACTATATTTCTTTTACTTGAATATAAATATTTACCCTACTTCACGATTAAAATATCTTGTATACTGGTATTTATTTATCTTATAGTATTAATTCATCAAACTTAATATTTATTTATATTATTTAATAATAATATTATGAATATACCGTATTAAAAAAATTATCATGATTTTCTCAAGAATATACCGTATTAAAAAAATTATCATGATTTTCTCAAAAAAAAGAAAAGAAATGATCATGATTCCAAAATTTAATACATTAATACTTCATAAATAATGTGTCTGATTATGTAATATATTTTTATTTGAACTTTCTTTTGAAATAATTGAAAAATATTAGTAAAAATGAACTTATTTAATTATTCAAATATATTGAATTGCAAATGGTCATCATTGTTTTGGACTAAAAGTAAAAATTTGTTAAAAAAACGTGATAGTAATTTCATAAAATCTTTAATTATGTATTAATAAATAAATACAATTTTTAAATAAAGAATGATTTATGGATATTATTTTGGGAAACTTACATAATTAGTCAAATTAAGAAAATAGTTACAATTAAGGTCACTTTAAAAAAAATTGCAATCATAGTTATAAATATTAATAGTAATATGGTATTAATTATACATAATATTGTATTAACAATATGTAATACTTTATTCATAATAAATAATACTGTATTAATACATGTACTATTAATACAATACTATTTATTATTATTATTTATAATAAATATTTATTATTAATATATAATATTATTTAATAATAAATAATACTGTATTAATGAATATTAACAATATAGTATTGAACAGTTTTTATGAGCATAATGTAAATATTTTCAAATTTAAATTATTTATTAAAAATAATCTATCCATTACAATTAGCAATTAAAATCATGAAATTTTGATAGATAATTAAAAAAAGTAAAAGAAATTTCTTGAACAATTAATAAAAACAAAGTTAAAAAAATTGAAAAGGCAAAATTTCTAAAAAAAACGAAAGAAATAAATTATAAATGAATACCGGCGGTTAGAAATTGGAAGGCCGATCAAAAAAACAAAGAAAACAAAAACAAAACAAAAGTAAAGCAGCAGCGAGAGATTTGTCTTACAAACTACTCTTAAGGGTATAATAGGTATTGTAAAAAAAGATTATTAATTAAATTTAAAATAAAAAAATAAATTTACAAAAACTTTAAAATATAACTAGATTTATAATTACTTTCTAAAAAGTGACTATCTATTAAAATTTTTCTATAAAAAGAAGATGACCAACTAAGAGGAAACCATGAGTGTGGTAAACCATATCTTAAAGCCAGAGTCCTTGTAGGGATTCTGTTTCCTTTATTTAAAGCCATTGAATTTTCTGACCATTGGTTTCTCCCACTCTAATTTGTGAGTCCGACACATCAGCTTCCCAAGTTTTACAAATTTTTTGTCATATTTTTTTCTGATTTTTTTTAATTTTTAATAATAATGACAGCCAATTTGTTATAGGCAAAACAGAAAGAGAGATGAAGGATAAATTTTTTTTTTTTAAATTTTTAAAAATAAAAAGTTCGTTAGAGTTAGAGGCATATCCAACAAATTTAGGTTTGATATATGTATTGATTTACTTTGATTTTTTTAAAAAAATAGTTTAAAACATCTTGGGGTAGTTTAGGGAGTGAACATTTCTCTCGCCCTCCAGATTTTCTTTTTAGTGGATTTAAATGCTCTAACAAAGTTCTCAATTTCCTAATAATTTTTTTTTTTTTTGGGAACAATGCACAAACCACCAAACTATGTTGTTTGTGACAATTAACTCCTAAACTTTTAATTTGAGTAATTTACCTCCCATAAAGTTTAATAAGTATTGCAATTAACCTTCTAAACTTTCAATTTGAGCAATAGCCTCCCTTAAAGTTTAATAAATGTTGCAATTAACCACCTTAACTTTCAATTTTGAGTGATCACCTCCCCTAAAATTTAATAAATGTTACAGTTAACCTCACGAACTTTCAATTTGTCATATAATTTTTTTCTTTTAATTTATTAATTGTTGCCTTTTAATTTCTTTTTAACAACAATTACTTTTTAATACTTAAAAAAACATACTATATTGTCACTTCAAACCTAGCAAACAAAAACAAAACTTTCTCCAATTTATATAGCTTTCTTCAAATTGTTTTAGTATAATACTACCAACTATTTTTTAATTTAATTTAAAGCAAGTTGGATTTAATTGTTGATACGTGATGAATAGGAGTTTGATGATTTTATACTAAGATTTAATTTTGGAGAATTTGGTTTCTTTGTTATTTGTGATGAATAGGAAGTTTGTTGACCAGAGTCTTTGTCGTATGGTTTTATGGAGAGAGGTTCTTCTATTTTTCTCATCTTCTTTATTCTGCTTTTCTCATTTACCATTTCCATTTTTCGTGAAACCCTTTGATTGCCAGCCTGGTGTTCTCCTTTGGCCGTAAGTTGCAGCGTAGCGCAGTGAGACGGTGTCGGAGCAGTTGGAATAGAATAGCGAAATTTCTATTTGGTAATTGAAGAAATTTATTTTGAAGTTAAGAATCCTGGAAGCCAACCCTCATGGTCTGGATTTTTGTCAAAGATTAAGAGCTTCAAAGGTAAGGAGAAAGTTGATTCAAATGAAGAGGACTTCAAATCCTCATCTTCTCAATTCACTGAAGGATCAGATCTTCACCTCTCAAACATGAATCAAAATGAATTGCAAATTGCCAAGGTTGAAGAAACCCTTCAAAATTGGTCGATTCCAAAGATTGATTCAAAATTGGTTTACAAAAACCCTAATTCAATGTTCTTCCAAAAGAACTGTATCAAACTTTCTGAGCATGTAGTGCCTATCGCTCAAGATATCACAACGCTTAATTTATTCTCAAAGAATATGATTCTTCGTCATCGACAAGAATTCAAGTTCATTCATATTGGAATGGTTCAAGTAGCCATTAAACCATTGTTTAGACTCGGTCTAGACATCCCAGTCCTTGTTTCCCTTCGAGACAAGAGACACAAAACTTATACAAATTCTCTCCTTGGAATGGTCGAGTCCAACCTCGAAAATGGACCGATCTTCTTCAATTGTTTTCCAAATCTGACTCTTTCATTACTAGGCCAAAATATCATGTCTGCTTTGATGTTAGACGTCAACACAAAGAACCTTGATATTCAATCAGAAACTCACTCAGCAGTAGTGATTTTTCGCATCTGTTATAAGTTGATGCATACAAATGTTGCTCTTGGAGCCTTAAGGAAATCTGTGAGCTGTTCTACCAAGCTCATAGAAGCCAATATGAGCAGAGCAACTATCAATGTCCCCAAGACTCTTACTTGGGATCAAATCACTAGGAACTCTTCCTGGGATTTGAAGCAAGTTTTCCCTCCTTTAACAAGGAAGCCGACTCCTACTCAAATCATTGAACACAACGACGGAAGCGTTGAGGTGAAATTTGAGGATGCTCAAGAAACGTTCCCACAAACAAAAGAATTCTTGAGATCCAGGCCCAGTACATCTGAAGTTCATAGGCCTCCCACATCAATCGGAAGATTGGAATCCCTCCGAGTTCAGTGGGTTGATTATGACCACGCCTATGCTTCGGTTCATTATGCCGATAGATCTACTCCCCCAACTCAATCGGATATGGAAAGCCGATTAGTAACAGGAAGCCAGATCAACGTCATCCTCTCCTTTTCCATTAACAAAGAACTCCTCAAGAGAGATTTCCTTTCTAAGGAGAACAAAGAAAAGCGAGAGAAATTCTTCAAAGAATATTCTGACGAAGAACGGACGACCATCCGTTCTCAGTGGTATTCATACATGGAGGATGCACAACAAGACATTCCGTTCTTCATTTGGATGGAACTTGGAGTCAATGTCCTCACGGAATCAGAGTGGAAAACCACGCGACGAGGGATTGTCCATGACACTCATCCCCCACTTGAAGAAGTGGAAATCGAAACAACCTATGGAGATAAAATTATAGCATCTCCATTCAAAACAATTTCAAAAGACGAGAAAGATCCACCTTCTCTCAATGATATAAAGAATATCCAGCATCAAAACAACTACTCGAACAAATTATTGTCAACAATCGCCAAGCAAGTTGACAAAATCGGGGAAAAAATCCAAAACGAAGCAAAATCTTGCTTCAAACCATCTCCTCTCTACCTCAAAGGTGCTCCACCTGTGGATCAATCAATACCTCTATTCAAACCTCCGACCCTGAACAAAGGTATAAAGCTAAAAAAAGACAAAGATGTTCTCGACAATATTCAAAGAATGCTTGGAGAACTAAAGAAAAGTATCGCTTCTCCTTCAGCGAGTCAAGAAATAAATGTTATTTTCGAACCTTCAGATTACGATATCGAAAGGTTTAGAAATGAATATTTGAATCGAGAAAAGTCTCCCTCTACAAACGAGCCAAAAAGAGTCCACGGAATTAACGTAGACCACCAAATATATTACAAGAGACCTTCTTTCCCATTGAGGAAAAGGCATCATGGCGGGCGCATCTTATGGCGACAATGAGATTTATGAATGAAATTTAGACGGTCTTTCAGACTATCTTATTCTGAATCTCATCAGTTGTATGCTAATGGCGGCAAGTGCCTACAAATTGAAGGATAATACCGATCATCATACTGCCCAAATCCTAGTATCTGGATTCAGTGGAGTCCTTAAGGATTGGTGGGACAAGATCCTTACTCATAAAACAAATAAAGTTATTAAACATGAACCAGGATCCCTTCTGGAAACGCCTGATATACCTGATGCGGTAAATACGCTCGTGTACACCATTGCAAAGTTTTTCATCGAAGATCCAACTATTTATCAAGAAAGGTCTGCCTCCATTCTCCTAAAGATGAAATGAAAATCTCTTGGAGACTTTAGGTCGTACAAAGACATGTATCTGGCTAAGGTCATTATACGATCAGATTGCGATTTGTCGATCTGGAAGCAAAAGTTCATTGAAGGCCTTCCCAATCACTTCTCTTAAAGGATTGAAGAAGTTCTTCGAACTGAAGGTGACAGAGTTATTGACTGGGACTCCCTGACCTATGGAGATATAAGCTCCACTATAATCCAAGAAGGTATCAAAATCTGTGGCGAACAGAAGCTCCGTCAGAAGATTGATAATCCAAAGATAGGAAGAGCTATCCTAGGATCCTTCTGTGATCAATACGGTTGCAAAGGGATTGAACAACCCTCTACTTCAAGAAAAAGAATTCATAAGAAGCATTTCAATTCTTCGCGTGTTTCTCGGTATGATAACCGAAGATATCATGAGAAAAGGTCTTATGATAATTGCCGAAGAAATTCTTATAAAAAACCCTGCTATCAAAACCGATATCAGGGCAAGAGAAAAGGAAAAGATACTCCCAAGAAGTGGAAAAAAGTTTGTTTCAAACAAGCGGCCAGGTCACTTCTCAAATAGGTGTCCAGTTTGCTGCAAAATTAATGAGCTTGACATTGATGAAGAGCTCAAGAATCAAATCCTAAATCTTGTTCTATCTGACTCCGAATCCGAAGAATCAGATAGCAGTGAACAAGAGATAGGCCAAATCCTCTATGATCATGAAGAATCTGATGATTCTTCCTCGAGCACGGAAGGAACGATCAACCACATAGGCACAAGAGCGTGCGATGGGTGTATCAATGTCCTTATAATGGATCAATGTGCTCTCTTCGATATTGCTGAGAGAGTCAACGATCCAGAATTACAAAATAAGATCATCACTGATCTTAAGGCCTCTCTTGATGTTGTCGAACCAACCCAAAAGCAAGAAAAGGCCAAGACAAAGGAACCGTATAAGCCATACGACATAATGGACGTAATGGAACGGTTTCCAGTAAAAAAAGCAGCCGTAACAACAAAAGACCTACAGATCGAGGTAAAGAACCTCAAAGTAGAGGTCCAACAACTCATGATAGATATGGTCAATCATGTTTCAAAACTTTGGGTCGAGGTAGCCCCCTTTAGAAGCGCACCAACAATAGGAGAGGCTGATCAAGAGGACGAAGTCCCGGAAGAACAACAATCCTTCATTGGCCAAATCACTGAGGTACCATACCAGAAATGGTATACTATGGTTACCTTAAAGGTAGGCGACATCAAAACAACATTGGTCGCCTTGCTTGATTCAGGCGCAGATCAAAACTGTATACGCGAAGGTAGAATACCTTCAAAATACTTTGAAAAGACTCAAGTCGAGATTAAAAGCACTAATAGCGAACAGCTCGAAATTGATTACAAATTATCAAACGCGCATATCTGCAAAGACGGTATTTGCTTCGTAAATACCTTTATGTTTGTTAAGGACCTTAATATGGAAATCATATTAGGAACACCATTCCTTACTCAATTATACCCATTTCAAATAACTGAAAAGGGTCTAGAATCAAGTATCCTTGATTCTAAAATCATTTTTGAATTCACTCAACCCGTGAAGACTCACGTAGTTGATGCAATTCAAATCAAAGAAAACCAAATCAATTTTCTTTAGGAAGAAATATATTATAAGAAAATTGAAGAACAGCTGATTAATCCAAGAATTAAAATTCGGATTAATCAATTCCAAAAGAAGCTTGAACAGGATGTCTGTTCAGACTTCCCAAACGCATTATGGGAAAGAAAACGCCATGTCGTTTCTCTCCCCTATACAAAAGACTTTAAGGAAGAAGCAATTCCGACAAAGTCTAGACCTATTCAAATGAATGCTAATCTTCTTGCTATCTGCAAGAAGGAAATTGATGATTTGCTGCAGAAGAAGCTGATCGGGCCTTCCAAGAACCCATGGTCTTGTGCAGCTTTCTATGTCAACAACCAAGCCGAGAGGGAACGATGTGTCCCCAGGCTGGTAATCAACTACAAACCCTTAAACAAAGTTTTAGAATGGATTCGATACCCGATTCCAAATAAAACAAATTTAATCATGTGCATTTCAAGTGCGAAAGTGTTTTCAAAACCCTTAAACAAAGTTTTAGAATGGATTCGGTACCTGATTCCAAATAAAACAGATTTAATCATGTGCATTTCAAGTGCGAAAGTGTTTTCAAAATTCGATCTTAAATCTGGATTTTGGCAAACCCAAATTACCAAAAAAGATCGTTACAAAACTACTTTTAATGTCCCGTTTTTACAATACGAATGGAGCGTCATGTGATTCGGCTTAAAAAATTCTCCATCCGAGTTTCAAAAAATCATGAATGACATTTTCAATGGTTTTCAAGAATTTTCAATTGTTTACATTGACGATGTTTTGATTTTCTCTCAAAATATTGATCAACATTTCAAACATCTCCAAACGTTTTACAATGTTATCAAGAGAAATGGCCTCGTTGTTTCGGCCAAGAAAATCAAACTATTTCAAACCCAAATCCGTTTTCTCGGATTTGATATCAACTTGGGCCTAATAAAGCCCATCCATAGGTCCATAGAATTTGCCTCAAAATTCCCGGACCAAATTATAGATAAAACCCAATTACAGAGATTTTTGGGTTGCCTAAATTATGTGGCCGAATTCCTACATGATATCAGGCCCATTTGCAAGCCTCTTTTTGAGAGACTAAAAAAGAATCCAAAGCCTTGGACCAACAAGCATACCGCTGCAGTCCAGAAAATTAAGGCTTTAGTCAAATCAATACCATGTTTAAGTTTGCTTAATGACAAAACAAACCTCATAGTGGAGACTGACGCATCCGACATCGGATATGGAGGAATCCTAAAACAGAGTATCAATAAAAAGGAATCAATAGTGCGATTCCACTATGGCGTATGGAATGACGTAGAGAAAAATTACTCAACGGTGAAAAAAGAAATCCTTGCAATTGTACTGTGTGTACAGAAATTTAAAGGAGAATTAATTAACAAAAGGTTTTTAATCAAAACAGATTCCAGAGCATCTAAATTCATTTTAGAAAAAGATGTAAAAAATCTGGTTTCTAAACAAATTTTTGCCAGATGGCAAGCAATTTTATCATGTTTTAACTTTGAGGTTTTGCCTATAAAAGGGACGGAAAACGCCCTGGCTAATTACCTCTTAAGAGAGTTCCTCTCTCAATCTTCTCTCTCTCTCTCTCTCTCTATCTCTCTCTCCCTTTCCAAATGAGCAAAAGAAGAAGCACTAGAGGCAAAAGTGCCTCCTCCTCAAAGCAACCTTCAGCTGCCTCTTCAAAGCAATCTTCAGGTGCCAAAATGTCGCCTGACTCATATGCCGACGATTCTGATTTCACTCTCGTGAACAGATCCAAAGGCAAATCCAAAGCTGGGTCATCAACCCAGATTCCGCCTGTACCTTCTGTGCAGCTAATCCAAAATACGTCGTCCATGACGTTTGCAAACGCTGTCGTTCCCGACATATTTATTCCAAAACTAGAAATAAAGGGTTATTTAAAAAGAATACTCAGTATGGAGAATTCATCATAGAGCCAGAATTCGACGATCCAAATATTTCGAAAATCGTCGAAAACATATTTCCAACCGGCTTTTTCTTCATGCCGGAGCTTCATAAAAAAACCAGACGGTTTTATGAGTTCAACTTAGTTGATACAAAATAAGCAAAGATGATTCATCACCAAGACCAAAAAGATCCAAGCAGGATCACCTATTCCAAATTAAAAATTTCAAAGTTTTAAATCCAACGGCGTGGAATATGAGTATCCATACCGAAAAATCCTTCTCAAGAAAATTTACTCCTCAAACCTACTCATGTCGAGATTATGTTCGAGCATGGTATCACGTACTGTTTTACCAAAACTTCAAACATTCTTGGTTTATTCATTTCTGTCCTAATTCACAAAGGGTTTCTTTCCCGATGTGGTTCATAAACTGGTGGACAGTGTTTGGTCTTACTACCAACATTTTCCCCGTTCCCATTCAAGAATCGTTCTACTATTTTTCAAATAATATCTTTAAAAATAGTTTTCCAATTTCAATGACTTTCTGCATGTATTTTCAAATTCCATGGATCCTATCCTGGAATTTTGAGGTGCGTGTATCCACTCTCACCAAGAGTTTGGTGAAAGTCATCAGCATCAAATGGTGGGATAAATTCAACACCTCCCACTCAGACATTCGATTCATGAAAGCTTGGTTCGCCAAGAATGGTAATCTGCAAGACCTTTCTTCTCAAAAGAACCAAGAATTTTTCAACAAAAAAGCGCAGCTGATTGCTACCCTAGCTCAAACCTCATCAGAATCTGATTTACAGAAAAGATGGAATGAGCTAGCCTCATTGGCAGATGATTCTGTCTCATCAAAGCATTCTGAAGTCGAACCTTCCGACACAGAAGACGACGGGATTGAATACGTCTATGATCTCAATGAACCGTAATAGTTCTAAAACTACAATTATTCATAGACCAAAATCGTCATTAAACTATCACTCGATCGAAAAAGTCGTTAAACTAGATACTTCATAGACCGCAAAGTCATTAAACTAGCATTAGACCGCAACGTCGTTAAACTACCAAGGACCGCAATTGTCACTAAACTACGATGACTCAAATTATATAAAAATCACAAAGAACCACAATAGGTCCAATTAAAAAATGACTCAAGGATTGTAATGGTCCGATTATTAAAAAAAAAAAGAAAAAAAAGGAAACAAATTTGTTCTTTGTTTTGTATATACATGTTAGTTTTATGTTCGTTTTATGTTCATGTAAATTTGTGTAAATAAACGAGAAATAAGCCATTCAAGACGGATACAACAATTTGCAAAGTTTAGCAGTCCTAGAGTCTACTTCTGGCTTGGAAAATACTTGTATTTTCAACTCCCGAGAATGAGATTTCCAAAAGCAAAGGCTTACGACTAGAGGTTCCGGTACGAAGTACCAGACAATAAGGCCGATTATGCGAAGTCAGCAGCAGCGCAGTGAGTTCTTTGGTTGCTGGCGTAGGATAGGCTGAAGTGTACGTGGAAATCTTGAATTCGTTCGATGTCTGCTTTGGATCTGCATCCAAAGCGGAAGAGGGTATTGCTCAATAATGCAGACTTGAAGATTTGACCAATGTTGTTTTCAAGAAGCCTACCTTTAAGGTAACCACAATATACCATTTATGGTATGGTACCTCAGTGATTTGGCCAATGAAGGATTGCTGTTTTTCCGGGACTTCGTCCTCTTGATCAACCTCTTCTATTGTTGGTGCGCTTCTAAGGGTGGATACCTTGACCCAAAGTTTTGAAACATGATTGACCATATCTATCCTGAGCTATTGGACCTCTGCTTTGAGGTTCTTTACCTCGATCTGTAGGTCCTTTGTTGTTACGGCGACTTTTTTGGCCGGAAACCATTCCATTACGTCCATTATGTCGTATGACTTATACGGTTCCTTTGTCTTGGCCTTTTCTTGCTTTTGGACTGGTTCGACAACATCAAGAGAGGCCTTAAGATCAGTGATGACCTTCTTTTGTAATTCTAGATCGTTGACTCTCTCAGCAATATCGAAGAGAGCGCGTTGATCCATTGTAAGGACATTGATACACCCACTGCACGCTCTTGTGCCTATGTGGTTGATCGTTCCTTCGGTGCTCGAGGAAGAATAATCAAATTCTTCATGATCATCGAGGATTTGGCCTATCTCTTGTTCACTGCAATCTGATTCTTCGGATTCGGAGTAAGATAGAACAAGATTTAGGATTTGATTTTTGAGCTCTTCATTAATGTCAAACTCATTAATTTTGCCGCGAACTGGACACCTATTTGCGAAGTGACCTGGCCGCTTGCATTTGAAACAAACTTCTTTCCACTTCTGAGGAGTATCTTTTCCTTTGCTCTTGCCCTGATATCGGTTTTGATAGCGGGGTTTTTGATAAGAATTTCTTCGGCGATTATCATAAGACCTTTTCTCATGATATATTCTGTTATCATACCAAGAAACACGTGAAGAATTGAAATGCTTCTTATGATTTCTTTTTCTTGAAGTAGAGGGTTGCTCAATCCCTTTGCAACCGTATTGATCACAGAAAGATCCTAGGATAGCTCTTCCTATCTTTGGATTATCAATCTTCTGACGGAGCTTCTGTTCGTCGCAGAGTTTGATACCTTCTTGGATTATAGTGGAGCTTATATCTCCATAGGTCAGGGAGTCCCAATCAATAACTCCGTCACCTTCAGTTCGAAGAACTTCTTCAATCATTTGAGAGAAGTGATTGGGAAGGCCTTCAATGAACTTTTGCTTCCAGATCGGAAAAGCGCAATCTGATCGTATCATGACCTTAGCCAAATACATGTCTTTGTACCACCTAAAGTCTCCAAGAGATTTGCATTTCATCTTTAGGAGAATGGAGGAAGACCTTTCTTGATAAATAGTTGGATCTCTGATGAAAAACTTTGCGATGGTGTACACGAGCGTATTTACTGTGTCAGGTACATCGGCCATTTCCGAAAGGGATCCTGGTTCATGTTTAATAACTTTATTTGTTTTATGAGTAAGGATCTTTTTCTTGTTTTCACTGGACATGTACTTGTCCCACCAATCCTTGAAAACTCCACTGAATTCAGATACTAGGATTTGAGCAGTCTGATGATCGGTATTATCCTTCAATTTGTAGGCACTTGCTGCCATTAGCATTCAACTGATGAGATTAAGAATAAGATAGTCTGAAAGACCATCTAAATTCCATTCATAAATCTCATTGCCTCCATAAGATGCTCCCGCCATGATGCCTTTTTCCTCAAATGCTATATCTGGGAAAGAAGGTCTCTTGTAATATATTCGGTGGTCTACGTTAATTCCATGGACTCATTTTGGCTCGTTTGTAGGGGGAGACTTTTCTCGATTCAAATATTCTTTTCTGAACCTTTCGACATCGTAATCTGAAGGTTCGAAAATAACATTTATTTCTTGACTCACTGAAGGAGAAGCGGTACTTTGCTTTAGTTCTCCAAGCATTCTTTGAATATTGTCGAGAACATCTTTGTATTTTTTTAGCTTTATACCTTTGTTCAGGGTCGGAGGTTTGAATAGAGGTATTGATTGATCCACAGGTGGAGCACCTTTGAGGTAGAGAGGAGATGGTTTGAAGAAGGATTTCGCTTCCTTTTGGATTTTCTCCTCGATTTTGTCAACTTTCTCCAACCTTGGCATCGACCAATTTTGAATCAATCTTTGGAATCGACCAATTTTGAAGGGTTTCTTCAACCTTGGCGATTTGCAATTCATCTTGATTCATGTTTGAGAGGTGATGGTCTGATCCTTCAATGAATTGAGAAGATGAGGATTTGAAGTCCTCTTCATTTGAATCAACTTTCTCCTTACCTTTGAATCTCTTAATCTTCGACAAAAATCTTTACATGAGGGTTGGCTTCCAGGATTCTTAACTTCAAAATAAATTTCTTCAATTACCAAATAGAAATTTCGCTATCCTATTCCAGCTGCTCCGACATGGTCTCACTGGGCTACGTTGCGACTTACGGCCAAAGGAGAACACCAGGCTGGCAATCAAAGGGTTTCACGAAAAATGAAAATGGTAAATGAGAAGAGCAGAATAAAGAAGATGAGAAAAATAGAAGATAACACTCTTCCACACTTTTATTTGAGATAAAAGAAATTACAAGGATAATTTGAGAAATATTTGATTTCTGGATAGGTTGGCTCTAATACCAAAAACATGTAGTTTAGAATTTCAATAAGTCTAATTTTTTTTTTAGAATTTCAATAAAGGTGTCGTATATACATGGCGCCTTTTCATTTGATGGAAATAATTGTTATTACTTTTTTCTTTTGACATACTAGAAAAAGAGGAGAATTGGAGCCAAATGTTAATCACATAATTGATAAGGATTTCAAAAATTGACGTGACTTTGGAGAAGAAAGAAAAGTAAACAGAATATAGTAATTGCCCACCCCCTTCTTCAAGCAATCCAAAAATTTTAACTATTGGAAATAATTTACCAGTGTTATTAATTAAACTTATAAAATTTATTTTAATGATTGAAAATTATTAATTTCACCTCCTTCTAGACCTAACTGCGGTTAAAGTTCCATTTATCAATGGATAAGATTTGGTCTTAATGTATATGAGTTTTGAAAGTAAAAGGAGATAATCAATTTCTTATTTTCTGAAAGAGGATTGGTATTGCTCCTTTGTTATAAATAAATTTTACATAAGTTTTTTTTATTTATTTATATTTTTTTTATAATTTCTACTTATGATGGAAACCATTCATTTTATAACTATTCATTGATGTGATTGAATTAGTTTTTTTAATTTTTTAAAAAATTTTAAGATTTTAAAATTTTAAGATTTTTTTTCTTTTTTTATTATTTATGATAAATCTTTATGGTGGTTGGATTTTGGAGTAGAAGGAAGGAGAGGAGACAAAGTGGAACATCAATAATAAATTAAGTGATTTAAATATATGAAGTAGTTGTTTGGATATTAGTATTTTAGGGAAGAGGTGTTGTAAAATATATTTATTTTATATTATTTTTTTAATGTAATCATTGCATATTTATATTAATTAATAAATTTTGTACATTTTATTTTATATTACGTAGTTGAAAATTAGAGAAAGTTTAATGTGATATTTAATGAGATTAAATAAAAGATATTTTATATTATATAGTTGAAAATTAAAAAAATATTTGATGTGACATTTAAAAGATTCAATAAAAAATTTGATGTGCTATTGGAAGAAGAAGTTGATAAAACATTGAGGAGAGATTGATGTCATAAAAATAAATATAAAGTTAAGAAATCTCAGTCCTTCCACTTCCTTCAACACCAAATCTGAAACACCCCTACAACTTAAACTTAAATCCAAATCCAAAGAAACAGTTTTTTTTTTCATCTGGGCCCTAAATAGAAAGCATAATTAAAATTTCAAAAAAAAAAAAAAAAAAAAAAAAAAATCAAAAGGGCCAAAAGAGTTATTGCTATTATTAATTTTTTTTGAGATAAGAATTATTATTATTATTATTATTATTATTATTGCTAAACTACAACTAGTTTCGTTAATTTTATTAGTGACGTAAACTAAAACAACGCGTGCAACTTGATAGACCGACAAAAGTAGCTGATACGCTACTTCCCCGCTAAAAATACTCAAAAACAGAAATCCAAGCATACGTGGAAAAACGGATAAGAAAATAAAAATTAAAGAAAAAACAAGTTCCACAATTAATTAATAATTGAAGTAAATAAAAAGGCAAAAAAGAAAAATAAAGAAGATGATTTGGATCGCTCTCTTAGCCAAATGACAAGGCTTTCAATCACTCTATTTTATTGTTTACCCACCGAAGAAACAAGAAGTCAAGTTTCAAACTAAAAAGATAGGAAAAGTATTGGATAGTTGTCTGTCTGTAATCCAAAAAACAAAAATGGAGATGAATATGATAAATTGAGTTTCTGCGAAAGTGCCAACTTTCTAGAAAGTTTTTTCTATCATTTTTTTAGTTCACACACTCATGAATGATGGGTAGATTTGTTCTCTATTCTTTTTAAAGGTATTTACGGGTCATTTATAGTTATTTATCTTTGATTATTCACTACTACAATTTTGACATTTCATGACAGTTCATCTTACTCCAAAAATTAATTTTTTTTAAAAACTGACATAAAATATCTAAAAGCACGCATTTTTATAGAAGAAAGATGATTTTTAGGTTATTGGCATTTTATGACAATTATTGATATTTTAAAAATTGTCATAAGAATGTTGTAATGACATTTAAATAATTGTCATAGAAATTTTTACAATGTAGTCGCTTCCCTTTCAATTTTTCATAAGATTATGACAATTTTTAAATTGCGATAGAAAATAAATATTTTGAAGCATAAAATTCTATTCGGTTTCTTTTATCCTTGTAAGGTTATTTTTTTCTTAAAAAAAGAAAAGTCAGCTAGGGTAAAGAATGTGTGAAGGGTGAGGGTAAAAAGTGGAAATATTATCACTTTTCCCATTTTGTGAGGAGGGTTAGGTTTTGAGGGGAATGAAAGGAAAACAGAGAGAGATCAAGGGTGAGAACGGACGAGAAGCTTTGAAGAGGGAGGGGGAAATCGATGCAATGCCGAACACAACATTTGGAGGCTACCGACGCAAATTGTAAATTAGAGTTTATTAAGAAAATTAATTATTTTTGTTGACTGAGGAATGCAAAAGTGTGAACATGATGGAATGTTGTTCTTGTGTGCACAAGTGGATCAGGAGAGATGGGACTTGGATTAAATCGTAGGGAATCATTCCGTCAGCTGGTGAGACTCTTTAATCGTGTTGTTTGCCTCTGTATGTTACATAATTTTCTTTGTGTGTTACATAATTGCAATATTTTCCTTAAATAAGAGGAGGAAATGAGGTCAAAGTGTGAATGAATAGGTGGCTGGAGTAGAGTAAAACTATGGGTATTAACGTAATTGCAATATTAAAGTATAACTATAGGGGAATTTTTTTTTCCCTAAATGGCAAGAGGAAATGGGGCCAAATTGTGAATGAAGGTGTGGTTGGAGTCAAGTATAATTATGGGTACTAAATTATAAATGTACTAAATTGTTGTTGAATGGTTAAAGGAGGCCTATGTAGGGAGTGCTTTGGGGTTTAATAAATATGCATGTGGGTGAACCTTGTGAAGTAAAAGTTATGGATAATTTCTGGTTGGTAGGTGAGTCTAAGAAGTTATTAAAATTGAGTTTTTGATTTGTTATTCTTATTTTCGGAATAGAGTGGTTGTTGTTGGATGGTAGGAAAGGTTAATTCTTGAAGGGATAGTAAGAGTGTGGTGAATGTATGTTGTGACTATCTTTAATAGATGTTGACTGATGTCTTTGTGGTAATTTAGTTCAATTTGATGTTTGAGTTTTCTCCAATAATTGTATTTAGGTATCTCACATCGAACAACAACGAGGTGTTTAGGGAATCAGACAAGCCAAGGCTACTCTTTGATTTGCAGTCTGGGATTTAGTAAATGTGTAGTTGTGTAATTGAACTTTGAATTCTAAACTTTGTGTACAGGTAACAGGTGTGAAGCTTTTGGTTGTTTCTTGTTAATATGTCAGGTCTCTTATAGCTGCTAAAGACTTTGGTTGTAAATTACTTAAAAGGTTATGATAACTTTTTGTTAGTTTGTTCACTTATGGCCCATTTGGTTACGATCATGTTTCATATTTCTCGTTTCTCGTTTCTATATTCTTTTTTCTAAGAAACGGGCTTGTTTGGTAAGTTCACTTCACATGTCATGATCTATTCTTAAAAAAATTTGTTCACCCATTCTCAACAAATGGGTCTATCTATGCATGTCTTTTCCCAAGTCTTACCTCTTTATTTATAGAATGGTCTCTTTTGTATTATTCGCAAGGGTGCATTCCAACCAAGGGAGGGACTTAGAAAATCTAGATTGATTTTGTTTGCTTTTGGTACATTTCAAGGTACAAAACAAGTCTTCATATTTAAAAGGTATAGAAGAAATTGAAGCCTTCAATTTTAAAATTATACAACTCATTTTTAGATTTTGGAGTATGTTTTTATTTGAATCTTTTTGTAAGTTCCATGAATAGTTGAAATTTGTGAGTAGTGATTTGAATTTATTTTTTTTGTGTAGGCATTTTGTTGAAGGTGTGGATCGTTCACATCTATACATAACTACCATCAAGTTTAGTGATTTGAATTTATTTTTATGTGTAGGCATTTTATTGAAATTTGCTATGCTCATAGTTGAGCAACTCCAAGATGATTATTAACTTGATGGTAGGTGGAAAGTGTGTACTTATTAGGCGAAAGTGGGATAATTAATGCTCTAAATATCTATGACGTGGTTGTTTAGCAATTTAACCCTTGAGTTAAAATTGTTACTTATAAATCTGGCTTTAAACTCCGAAGTGGAGATAAGAACTGCGTAGGAGTGTAAATGCTAAGTTGATACATATTTTGGGTTAATAAGGAAATGCTTAGTTGTGGTAATGCTTTGATTGGATGGAAAAACATGTTATAAATACCATATTTGTTTAATTTTGGTTCTTATTTGAGATCTTACCCTTTTTTTTGTGCTTTTGTGGGGTGGGGTGGGGAGGTTTTAATTCAAGGTCAACTAAACTAAATTAGTTGTATGATAATTCAAAGAGAAGCTGTAGAAGGAGATTATCATGCCATAATAAGAGAAGAAGAAATAAGCCTCACAAATCTGTTGAAGTAAGGAACTTTTTCCAAGGTACCTAATTCCCTTATTTTTCACTTCAATCCTTATCAATCAAAGAATAAGAACTTGTGTTAAAAATCATAGTTTTATTTTAGAACATTCTATAATTATTCAATGCATCAAGAAAGTTAAGTTGGGTATGATTTTTGGTTCATAGCATTGGTCATATAATTTTGTCTTAACATGTATTATTTTTTTGGGAAATTATAGTAACTAGACCACATCCGAAAAATATTTGCAAATATAGGCGTCCAAGTTTTTTTTGCAAAGTTAATTTTTTTATTAAAATTCTTAATTATTAATTTTTCATTAATACCATTTTGCCCTTTATCACATTTAATACTAAATTTTTGAATTAAAACACCCATTTAAACATATTTTCCATTCTTTTAAAACATACCAAATTTAATTGTCAACTCTTTTAATGCAAAAGATTTTAATTCCTTTTCTCATTTATCTTCCATATTTCTTCCTTTTCCTTTTCTGTTTCACTCTTCTTCCTCCATTTTCGTTTCTTCAGCTCTATTCATTCTCTCTTTTCACATTCCGGCCACCTCGTAAAATGTAAATTTTCTTCGACCACAAAGCTCCGATCGGATGGTATAATCATACGAGTTAAGTCATCTTCTCTCAATAATCTCCGTCTTTCACAGTATTTGTATCACGTTTTTGTTACTTATCCATCACCATTAGCATGTTACTGTTCATTTTCAGTATAGTCGTGATTCGATATGTCTCAGATTGTTTAGTATGATATGTTTTATTTCTATTTATGTCAATTTTGTACATTTAATTCATTTATATTCCAATTTTTAGAATGTCAAAAATCATGTTTAGAAAATGTAGTAAAATCATATGTAAAACAGTAGTACCTTCGTACTTTCCAATTCATATTGTGGTATAATTGACTGTATATACATCTACAAAACTGTATAATTGAGTATATACCGTATATTCACACGTCCTCGATTTCTATATAGTCAAAGAAATTGTATAATTGACTATATATCGTATGTTCATACTATATTTTTAGGTTAGTTATATTGTACATCTTTTCCTTATAGGTTCATTAACCATTCTATTTGAAATTGCACATAGTGTTATTTACAATGTCAATATTTCTATTTAGAAATGTATTTAAATCATATGTAGAACAGTATTATCTACATACTAAAATGTTCAAGTCCTGTATACTTGAGTATTATCTACTGTAGTTTTCCATGTACCGTACGTTATATTACTGTATAAACTATACAAAATTCTATATGTTTCATTATTTCATTATACATATTGTATATGTTACACAATACATTTATGGTTTATTATTCTTTTTTATTCATGTATAATACATTTTTCGTACTCATATTACTATTCATTAAATTTTCATTCCATGTACAATGATTGTTTATACATGTATATTATACGACTTATAATATAGAGCAATATTATTTGGACATTTTTGTAATACTATACAACTTTTCCTTATAGGTTCAACAAGCATTCCAATCTGTATTGCACATAATGGTCAGTAGGATGAAAATAAGATGTACCATAATCATGAAGTAGCTGAAGAGCGTCACATAAATATTGAGAAACGCATTCACTCAATGATGATTTTACATTACAGTCTTTTTTTTATGTCTAATGCTTTCAATTTCAATTTTGTAACCCATGAGACCTTTTTTATTTACTATTGATCTCACTTTGAATAGTAATTTTGTGTGAAGTTGTTCCAACAGTACGAATCTCTATCAATTCAAAAATATTACATATGTTATTTCTCAATGTTTTACTATACGGTATTGTACATTCAAAATTACTTGTTCGTTGTCGCAAACATATTAAATCACACTACAAGTATCCATATCAGCAAATTAAACACTTTAAAAAAAACACAAAGTTTTAAAAATACGGTATGATACATAATATATTATGGTTGTACCGTATATACTAAGTTGTTTCAATACTATGTGGTTATCGAACGTGTTCTAGTTTCAATCAACGAAATTGAACGTTCAACCGCTCATACGGTTTATTTATAAATAAACTTACTAGAATCAAATAACATGTACATTACGAACTATAGTGTATGTAAACCACAACACAGTACATCTAACAATGTATTGTCGCCACTCTCGTCCTACAATTAATGCACCATAAATTGGCGATTTCTGGTTTGGAATGTGAGACGAATTTCCTTTTTTAAAATTTTACTCCCCAAATGAAAAACCAATAATTTGATCGTTATTTTTTAAATTTATAAGGTATTAAAAAAGGAAGATGAAACGTCTCTAATAAATGTGATTTCGAATGATATATTTTTCTACAATTAATGCCCATAAATTTGTGATTTGTTGTTTTGGAATGTGAAATAGTTTTCCTTTTTTGAAATTTTTCTTCCAAAATTAAAAACCAACCAATATGAGGGTATGATTGTAATTCATTATTTTCGGATTTTATAATGTATTAAAACAAAATCTACTTTTGCTAATATTTTTTGTAGATATATATATTTGCAAATACTTTTCAAATAGGGTCTATTTATGAAAAAAGCCTTATATTTTTTTTTTATAAATATACTTCTTTTTTTAATTTTATTTTATATATAATTCTCAGATTTGAAACTTTTATCAACTATTTGTTTAGTACAATGTTTGTTTTTCTTCTTAATTAGTTCTCAAGCATGCTATGAGATCTATGTCTATTGCACTAGATTTGCTCGGACGGAAAAGTCGATTGAGTTGGTAGACTACCATGAAGAAGCACTTAATCGAGATAAGGAGTTGGGAATGTAGTTAGTTCATACTCCCCTTAGCCCCAATACTCTAGATTATGACTATATTCTAGGTATTAGTCACATTAATTAACTGCTAGTTTTTATTGATTGTCTCATGACTATTGTTGTGCAAAAAGTGATTGTAAGGTTTTGCTGTGCATTTGCGCTGGTGAAAGGTTAGTGATGATCCTCTTCGCGATGAGTGCAAGTGTACACAATGTTAAATGTTCATCACTAGCCCAATATAGTTTAGCCCACTTAAAATAAAAGGCCATTATCTGGAAGTTTCTTGATAAAATGTAGAAGTGTTTAGAATTTTAGATTTAGGTGAACATTTAGAGAATGTTCTAGAAAGTGCAAAATATCTAGGTGTTCTTAGGATCTCTCTGGATAAATGTGGGAGAAAATATCTAGATATTTTTAGGAGCATTCTAGACAAATGTGGAGACAAATGTGTGGTCTACATTGTCTAGCCCATATTATAAATACCCCACCACCCCTACCATATTTTGTATCCAAGAAAAAGCAAGTGTTGTAAAGTACTACAAAGTCTCTTCAAAGAGTCCTAGTGTGATTTTGTAGTGTTTGTCCTAAATAGTTGTCTCGTATTCTCTTCTAAAGTGGTCTTAATAAAAAATGTTGGTGTTTCCCATGTAAGAGTTGTGTTCAACACACAATCGTTTAAGCAAGTTTTAATAAGTAAAGATCGCCTCCTCAGGAAAATTCAAGTATGTTTGCTTATATCGTCGAACAAAAATTAAGTAGATCAGAGATTGAGAATTTTTCAAGAGTTTAGTAAGTGAATTGGAACTAACAAGTACTATGATAATTAGACACCAGAAATAATTAAAAATCATGTAAATCCCCATGCTGCAAGATAGTATGTTAGAATTAATGGGACAAGAATTCTCTCAGATTTCTCAATTCCCATTAAAACTTAAGCTAACACATTAGTACTTCTTATCTTTAAGTAAGCTGAGATGCAAGTTCTAACTTACACAACCTAATTTATACATGCAAGTTCGTCTAAATTCCTCCTCTCAAAGCAAATTTAGATCATATAGCCATTTCTCAATAACAATATGCGAATAAACTTGCATACATTCGACTTAGTTTTTCATACTCTTTATGCGCAAGCGAAATACATGAAACTTATTATTTCTGAAAGAAATTTAGCTACTCATATTTGTAAAAGGAAACAAATAGATCAAATAATACTTTCCATTAGAAGTCAAACTGACAAAGTCGATAGAATCCTATGAACTACTAAATTCAAACAAAAAATACACGAAAACAAAAATAACTAAGTAAAGAATACTGAATGTTGTGAAAGATGGATGTCTGAGCTCCGACAAAACTTTGGTATAATTGAGCATGCTATACGACTAGTACAATGTTCTCCAAAACTCTAAGAATAAAACTTCTTTTCTTTTTCTCCCAACCCCCTTTTCAATCTCCGAAGGTTTGCTTTTAAAGGCCTACATTACAACATCCACAATCTATGCATACAACCCACGATCTACCCTAGTTCCATTTTTTTCACTCAACGATGTGTGTACATGGCTACATTGAGACTTTCACTTCTCCTCAGATTCTGCCACTTGTCCATAGTGCTGAACACTCATTGATTAGTGTTCGTCTTGCTTGCTTCGTGGTAGTGAAATGAATTCTTTCACAAGAAACAAACGTTAAAATGCTCATATTTTTGCTAAACAATCTAAAGACTTTCATCTTACTAAAAAAAACTGCAAGATTACTTTAATCGCCTGGGTAATTATTTTTTTAGCGAACAAGTTGTTTATTTGAGTCTAAAACCTAGCAAGATACTTCATTGACGCATACAAACTTAGCCAATTAAATCTCAATTCTTGAGAGTTATCAACTATCCATACGAAGAAGAAAAATACTCTTTCTCTTTAAGAGGCACACTTTCCCATGTAGTGGGAGTTGGACAATTTTGTTTTCTCGACCAAGTTTCTGCAGATCATGTTATTTAGTTTTTTTCGCTTAAAAACATAGAGATCATAGTCAAGGTTAGTGGCGGTTGTGAGTATTGAATTACTTGGTTTATTTTCTATATATTCCATTCATTTGCAGATGTGGCTTTATCAATCGAACAAATACTAGCAATTTACAACTTTGAAATCATGGATGTGAATGCCTTATATCGTCGATGGAGGAATCTCAGACTAATAGAGGAGGAAGTTGCTGTTTCCAACCTCTCGTCCTTTTCTTACAGAAAAACAATAAAAAATTTGCCAAGATGACTTGTGAAGAAACTCCTTTCCTCAAAATTGGTTATTGTGGAATTATTCAAGTTTGTAATGTGCAATGTTTGAGAGTTCTATTGGATAATGTCATTAGCTATGTGGGTGAAAATACATTCTTCTTTCAATTCCTTTCAGTGGAGAAGAAAAGACGAGTGCTTGCACATAGGCCATGGTTTTTTGATGCAGCCATTTTGCTTCAGGTGGTTTAACCGGAGAATATGGTTTTTAATTTTGTTGATTTTTTGGTGCCATTGTATAATTTATCGATGTTTTGTACGAAAAAAAAAAGTTCTTCAAGTGTTAGGGAGAAGGTTAGGGTCGGTAAAAATGTAGATACATAAGAAGTTGGAGCAGCATGGGGACGTTTGCCTGAGTTCAAGTTTGTTTGTATATCACTAAACCTCTTTAGAGGTGTTTGATGGTGATGGCAGAGGATGTGGGTGAAGATATATTCTTCCCTTGTCGTTACGAAAAATTGCTCGAATTCTATTTTAACTATGGGCTAGTGGGTCATTCACAAAAGGTGTGTGATTTTGATGTTGGGGAAGACGAGCTAATTTTGAGTGAGGCAGCGTATGGTCATTGGTTGATGGCAAAACAATTTAGGAAGGGGGTGGAGAGTAAGGAGGGATTTTTGGGTCAGAAGGTGGTGAAAGATGAGGGGTCTTTTCTTATAGGAAGAGGTGTTGAGAATTTTGACTGGAATTTTGACGGAGAGATAGGCAATGGGGCAGGAGTTGAAAGAACTAGGGGGAGAAGAGTGAAAGTAGTTGGGCAAGGGTTAACATTCAAGAGATGCAAAAGGGTTGAGATGAGTTTTGGTGGCAATGCTCGGAGTCATGCAAATGGAGGAGGTAAGATGAAGAGGAGTATTTGAGGAAACGTTTGGTGGTAGTAGTGGATTTCTTCCTTATTAGAACGTTTTGAAGGAATTAATGGGGAATGAAGCGTTGAAGGCTAATTTTTCAACAAATTTTTTGAAAAAAAAAAGGTCAGATGGACAAAGAAATTTAATGTTGTTAACAACGGTGTGGTGGACCTGATAAAAAATATTTCGTTGGACAAATTAGATTCACAATCGATGCGCTCGCTTGTTAATATTTTTGTGGGTGACTCGATGCGACTGCGGTGCTAATATAATGTCTAGTAATTTATTCAAAGTTAACTTATGCTAAGTGTAACTCGGAATCACTTTCACAGAAGTATATGTAGTTAGATATTGCAGCAAGTAATATGTATATAAATTTATCGATCCTATAGGGATTGATGTATAGAGCTAAAATTATTAGAATAAGAGTTATGCAGAAAAGTAAAGCATGAGTTGGATAAGTTGTTGTGATTTGTTTTGAAAATGTATGAGTAAATAAATATGATGTTATGATTAAAATAAATATGATGCAACGAGTAATGATAACTAACAATCCTAGAAGATACTACGCGCGCGGGCTAGTCAAAGAGAGTCTTGCTTCCCTAACAAATAAGTACTTCACACTTAATGATTTATGGGAGAGCCAGCTTCCGTTGCGAACTCCATACTAGTAACAGGGCGATGCAAACATTTAGTAAGGTTATTCCTAACACTTTAAAAGGTAAAAAGGCTTCCACACAACCTAACATGCAACAATGTAAAACTCAAGGTTACCAGAATGATGCTGGATCCATCTATATCTGTCTGATTATTAAAAAGTCCAAGATTTGGAAAAGGCAAGATGAAAAATTGGATACTCATAACCATATTCACAGTGATGTCTCTACATGACAATCAAAATCCAGCAATGGTGAATGGAAAGCGCTTTTTAAAGTAGTTAGAAGACATATTTGTTAGTAGTGGACTTATTAAGAAAGTTAAGTTACAAGGTCAGAAAGGCAATGCATATGATAAAAATATATTTGATGGTGCTCGTTACTAGGGGTGTTCATCGGTCGGTCAGTGTCAGTTTTCAGTGAATATTGACATCGAACCAACCTATCGGTTTCTTAAAAAATGAAATCAACATCGAATGGTCGGTTAAGTCGGTCGGTTCGGTCAGTTAAGTCGGTTAAAATTGGTCAAATTGGGTTAATTAATATTAATTTTTTCTTATTTTTTATTAAAAAAGAAATTAATTATAAAATTTTATAATGAAAATATGAGAATTAATTTAAAAAAATAAAAATATAGAATAATTTTTCGGAAATACATATAAATTTAAGCTAATTTTACAATAATTTAATAAGAAATATATTTAATTATATGAAAATATCAATATTTTATAGAGGAAATTCTCGGTTAACCGACCGACTTAACCAAAAAAATTTCGGTTAACCATTTTTGTAATTCACACTGACCGATCTAAGCTTGAAGACCGATCTAAGCGTTTTCCGTCCCTTTTATAGGCAAAATCTCAAAATTGAAGCAGGATAAAATTGCTTGCCATCTGGCAAAAATTTGCTTAGAAACCAGGTTTTTTACATCTTTTTCTAAAATGAACTTAGATGCTTTAGAATCCGTTTTGATTAAAAAGCGTTTATTGATTAAATCACCTTGAAATTTCTGTACACACAGTACAATTGCAAGGATTTCTTTTTGATCTTTGTAATTTTTCTAAAAGCGTCATTCCATACTCCAGAATGGAATCGCACTATTGATTCCTTTTTATCAACATCCTGTTTCAGGATTCCTCCATATCCGATGTCGGATGCGTCGGTTTCCACTATGAGATTTGCTTCATGATTAAGCAAACTCAAACAGGGAATTGATATGACTAAAACCTTGATTTTTTGGACTGCAGCAGTATGCTTGTCGGTCCAAGGCTTTTGATTCTTTTTGAGTCTTTCAAAAAGAGGTTTGAAAATGGGCCTAATTCCTGAAAGAATTCGGCCACATAATTTAGACAGCCCAAAAACCTTTGTAGTTGGGTCTTGTCTGTTATTTGGTCCGGGAATTTTGATGCAAATTCAATGGACTGGTGAATGGGCTTTATGAGGCCCAAATTGATGTCAAATTCGAGAAGACGGATTTGGGTTTGAAATAGCTTGATTTTCTTGGCCGATACAACAATGCCATTTTTCTTGACAACATTATAAAACGTTTGAAGGTGTTTAAAATGTTGGTTAATATTTTGAGAGAAAATCTAAACATCATCAATGTAAACTATTGAAAATTCTTGAAAACCATTGACAATGTCATTCATGATTTTTTGAAATTTCGATGGAGCATTTTTTAAACCAAAAGGCATGACGTTCGATTCGTATTGTCCAGACGGGACACTGAAGGCGGTTTTGTAACGATCCTTCTCAGCGATCTGGATTTGCCAAAATCCTGATTTGAGATCGAATTTTGAAAACACTTTGGCGCCTGAAATGCGCTTGATTAAATCAATTTGGTTTGGAATCGGATATCGAATCCATTCCAAAACTTTGTTTAAGGGTTTGTAATTGATTACCAGCCTGGGGACACCACGTTCCTTCTCGGCTTGGTTGTTGACGTAGAATGCTGCACAAGACCATGGGCTTTTGGTTAGCATTAATTTGAATGGGTCTTGACTTTTTCGGAATTGCTTCTTCAGCGGGACAGAGGTTTGTGAATGGAATCTAGATGGCCTATCAGACCATCTAATTCTCACCATGGCCAACAACATGATGATGGCCGCCACTGCCTACAAATTAAAGGGCAAAAATGATCATCAAGCTGCCCAACTCATAGCCGGAGGATTCATAGGAGTCCTCAAAGAATGGTGGGACAAATATATAAGTGAGGTAGATAAACATACCATCCTCACTCATACGACCACAGTGACAAAACAGGAACCTGACAGGGAACCAGAATCCATTTCAACCAAGGATGCGATATATACACTAGTGTATACTATCACAAAGTTCTTCATTGGAGATCCTATCTTCTACGAAGAAAGATCTTCCACCATATTATTAAAAATGAAGTGAAAATCTCTTGGTGAGTTTCGCTGGTACAAAGACATGTTCCTTACAAAAGTCATGCAGTTGCCAGACTGCGCCAGCAATATCTGGAAAAAGAAGTTTGTTCAGGGTCTCCCAAACCACTTTTCTGAACGAATTGAGGCAGCCCTAGCAGACCAATCTGACGGCCATACCATCGAATGGGAAAAGCTGTCTTATGGCAATATCAGTTCAATTGTCGTCAGAGAAGGGCTCAAGCTTTGCAGTGAGCAAAAGCTTTGCCAAAATATTGATGACCCAAAAGTAGGAAGAACCATCCTAGGCGATTTCTGCTATCAATACGGGTGCCATAACACTCCGCAGCCTCCGTCTACCTCAAGAAGGAAAAGTCACAAGCGACCTTTCCACTCTTCAAAGGCATCACGGTACAACACTCGCCAGTACCATGACAAGAAATCCCATGACCCTCGTCACAAGGGATACTATCAAAAGCCCCGCTATCTGAACCGATATCAGGGCAAAGGAAAGTATACTCCTCATAAGGGGAAAGAAGTATGCTACAAGTGCAAGCGTCCGGGCCACTTCGCAAACCGATGGCCCGTTCGCGGCAAAATCAATGAACTTGACATAGATGACGAGCTCAAGAATCAAATTCTAAACATGGTTCACTCTTATTCTGAATCTGACTATTCAGACAGCAGCAATTAAGAGATAGGTCAGATCCTCGATGACCATGAGGACAGTGACAACTCATCCTCCTCAAGCGAACATGGATCAATCAACCACATTGGCATGCGTGCATGTGGCAGTTGTATCAATGTCTTAACAATGGATCAACGAGCTCTTTTCGACATTGCCGAAAGAGTCAATGATCCCGAATTACAAAAGAAGATCATAACCGATCTTAAAGCCTCCCTTGATTCCGCAGACGCTACTCGAAATCAAGAGACGAAAACAAAGACCGAAGAGTTCGAACCTTATAACATGACAAATGTTATGAAGCATTTCCAGGTCACAAGTAAAGCCATTTCAACAAAGGAGCTTCAAAACGAGATCAAGAACCTTAAGAAAGAGGTTCAACAACTCAAGCTTGACAAGATCAATCATGTGTCAAAGCTTTGGGTCGAAGTTGCGACCCTAAGAAGTGCTCCAACCATAGGAGAAGCTGATCAAGAGGAAGACATCCCAGAGGATCAACAATCCTTCATTGGCAAAATCACTAAGGTACCATACCAGAAATGGTATACAATAATAACCCTTAAAATAGGTGATTTAAAATCCGATTTGGTCGCCCTGCTTGATTCAAGAGCCGATCAAAATTGCATTCGCGAAGGTAGAATACCTTCCATGTATTTCGAAAAGACTCTTGTTACGCTCAACGGCACTAACAACAAGCCACTCGAAATTGAGCATAAATTATCAAATGCTCATATTTGCAAAGACGATATTTGCTTCGTAAGTACCTTCATTTTAGTCAAACAGCTTAATATGGAAATCATATTAGGAACACCATTTTTAACACAATTATACCCATTTCAAATAACTGAAAAGGGTTTATAATCAACTGTCCTTGATTCTAAAATCATTTTTGAATTCATTCAACTTGTGAAAACTCACGAAGTTGATGTAATTCAAGCTAAAGAATACCAGATCGATTTCCTTAAGGATGAAATATCCTACAAGAAAATCGACGAATAACTCATTAACCCAAGAATAAAACTACGGGTTAATCAATTCCAAAAGAAGATCGAACAGGATGTCTGTTCCGACTTTCCAAATGCCTTTTGAGAAAGAAAACGCCATGTCGTTTCTCTCCCATATGCAAAGGACTTTTCGGAAGAAGCAATTCCGACAAAGTCAAGACCCATTCAAATGAATGCTAACCTTCTTGCTATCTGCAAGAAAGAAATTGATGATTTGCTGCAGAAAAGGTTGATCCGACCATCAAAAAGCCCATGGTCTTGTGCAGCATTCTACGTCAACAACCAAGCCGAGAAGGAACGCGGTGTCCCCAGGCTGGTAATCAATTACAAACCCTTAAACAAAGTTTTGGAATGGATTCGATATCCGATTGCAAATAAAACTGATTTAATCAAGCGCATTTCAGGCGCCAAAGTGTTTTCAAAATTCGATCTCAAATCAGGATTTTGGCAAATCCAGATCGCTGAGAAGGACCGTTACAAAACCGCCTTCAATGTTCCGTTTGGACAATACGAATGGAACGTCATGCCTTTTGGTTAAATTGGGTTAATTAATATTAATTTTTTCTTATTTTTTTTATTAAAAAAGAAATTAATTATAAAATTTTATATTGAAAATTTGAGAATTAATTTAAAAAAAATAAAAATATAGAATAATTTTTCGGAAATACATATAACATGACAAATGAAAATATAGAATAATGTAATAAGAAATATATTTAATTATATGAAAATATCAATATTTTATAGAGGAAATTCTCGGTTAACCGACCGACTTAACCAAAAAAATTTCGGTTAACCATTTTTGTAATTCACACTGACCGATCTAAGCTTGAAGACCGACCGTTATATCATAATTCAGTTGGTTTGGTAAGTCAGGTCGATTTTTGGAGAATGTATGAACACCCTTACTAGTTACTCTCCAACGGCGACCCCTGATGTGCATGGGTGCCAAGTATTATGAAAACTCGAGCTCTAGAATTTGGCTCTCTCTAGCACCTAGTTTGGTTCTCTCAAACTCAAACAACAAATAAATAAACAATCAGCATTAGGTGAATCTTATCTCTAAGTGTTCTTTAATTAGCAAGCAAAGCTTAACAATCGTAACGTTATACATGCAAGTTCGCTCTATTTTTATTCTCTCGAAGCGAAACAGAGTAAATGCTAATGGTTGGTCAGACGAAATGTATTTTAAGTTAAAATAGCATGCATTGATAGTTTGATATCTCGCTACTTCTTTGCTTAAGCGAAATAAACTTACTTGCCTACTCCCTTTGAAAGACGGACTTAGCTACTCTTGATGATAAATAAATTCAATGCAAAGCAATAAACAAAGTTCATCTTCATTCGAAATAAAAATAACAACGATTGCTTACTAAACTATGCCAAAGCAAAAATAAGCAAGTGTAAGTAAAGAGAAACAAAGTTAAGAAGAAGCCTGGTTGGAATCTGTTGGGCGACGATCGACACACTCAATTTAATTAAAAATTATAAATAGGAAGAATGATGACGTGGCTTGTTCAGGACTTCGCAACAGCGAAGTCTCTGCTTCTGATTAAGCGAAATGTGTGTGTGTGATCACCAAAGGTTGTGCAAGTATACACAGTCTTTGTTGTAGCAAGTTTTAAAGTAAGTAAAAGTCTCTACAAGGAATAGTTATTAGTGCCATGTTCAAGCGAAATCGAGAGTTAGTGTGATGGGGAGTTTGTTGGGGCGAAGTAAATCTAAACTAAGTAAATTAAAGATAAATCAATCTGAAGAAATACATCGGAAGGGAATAAGACATTTCTGAGAGTTTCGCTTCAGCGAAACTATTTACAGCAAAGAAGCAACAACCGTTAGCTTTCTCTTTCGCTCTTTCGAGTCTTAGTGTTTGGCTCTCTCGAGCCCTCGGCTTGGTTCTCTCGAACACAAACACTGCTAAGGCAAAGCGACACAACATAAGGCGAAACTTAACTCTAAGCATTCAATTTAGATGCAAGTAAACTCATCTCTAAGTAAACTTTGCGAACCTAATGTTATACATGCAAGATCGCTCTTTTTCAGATTCTCTAGAAGCGAAATAAAGACATACACACAGTGGATCAAACGCATTGCATTTCAAATTAACACAACATGCATAATAGTTTATCATCTCGCTAAAGCTTCGCTTAGGCGAAATACTCCTATTTGCCTATTTCCTTCCAATGATAGATTTAGCTGCTCATGTCGATAAATAAAAGCAAAGCGAAGTAAAAGCAATAGAAAATCTTCATTAAAAACAACAAGAACAAGGTTCGTCGAAACTACACTAAAACAAAAGTAGAAGAAAGCAATAAAACTAAACTACGACTAAGCTACAATGAATAACTAAGGAAATGGTGGTCGGAAATGCTCGTTGGAATAGTGATCGACCCTAGATGGGTGATTTGCCCCAAGAACGGGGGTCTTCCCTAAATTGTATCATGTTTTGTTCTGAAGGTGAACAACTCTATTTATACTCCAGCTCCAAGCGACAAAACCTGTTACACGATCCTGACAATGTTGGACTGCTCTGTGATCACATTTCAGACGAAGGACTACTTTATCTGACATTTCTGCTCCACGATCCACATTGTCGGTTGTTAGAGCATCTTGGCTTCGTTAAGCTTACAACATCTTCTTTCGTTGGTAGCTTCGCTGTGGCGAAGCAATTGGTAACTTCTTCAAGCTCCACTGCTGTGTTGAATCTCTTCGAGCTCCGCTGCTTGGCTGGGCTAATGTTCGCTTTGGCGAACACCTTCTTGTTGGAATTTCGCTTCGCTCCATCATGAATACTACAGACAAACTAGAAAGTATCAATTCTTTTTACAACATAAAACTAGGCACACATTCAAGCATATTTCGCTGCAGCGAACCTAGAAAATGCATCATAATCAGAAAACTAAAGGGTGTTTCGTTTAAACGAAAGTTAAGCATGATTGGGCGAAATTCAATATTAAATTCATTAAATATTAGCAAATTCTAATAAAAATATATTCTCTTAAGCTACTTTAACTCTCAATTCTTGAGATTTATCACTCCCCCAAACTTGCATTATTACTCGTCCCGAGTAATAGCTCTATTTCCAGAGGGCGGAATTTTCTTTTTCCCTATTTTCCTTCGCAACTGCGAACAGAGCATCTGGCTTTGCCACATTCGTCGTCAAATCAATCTGAGAATTCAAAATTATTTCTAAGTAAATCTTTTCTATAACTAAACAATGCTGGGCGAAGCTTTAAAGTTTCAGGAACTAAATTTTGCAAATCGCTTTAGCCATTTGTTCGCAAAAATTCATTTTGGTTCAGAAATTCAATTCTTTGGTTCTTTTAGTTTTCGCTAGCCAATTTGACTTAACTTTTCGCTTTAAACTCTTTCGCTCCTTTTAACTTTTGTACATCTCATCTTTTGCCGAAGTGAATACTCTCCTTCTACAGTCCGCTGAGGATTTCTCGCTTACGGTATCCTACTATCATTTGCTCAATTTTTATCGAATGTTTGTTATAATGATAGATACACAATGTCAGAGCAAGCGACAACAGAGAAATGATCCCAGGACTTAGGCTACTAGCCCTTTGATTCACTTCACTCTCTAGAATATTTGGGAAAAGTTTTAATTTTTCATGTTTTTTATCCAACTCAGGGTTTCGCTTGTAAATCTCACCTTTTACTTCAGCGAAATGGCAACTATTCAATTAATTTTTCTACGCTGAATCGCTTTTGAAGCATATGTCTTTTCTGCGCTTTTTGCGAGTATTTACATAATTCGCTTCGGCGAACTCCACCCCCAAACTTGGACTTTTCATTGTCCCAATGAAAAACACTCAGCACCCCCAAACTTAAAGTTTTCTAAACTTAAAGAATTTTTGAAAACTATGACCTCTACTCCTCACAAAATTTCGCTCCGTCCCGTTTAAGGTTTCGTGCCAGCATAGAGGAGTTATAAAATTAATTTACAGAGAAATAAAAAATGTATTGTACAGAAAGAAAGTTAACTAAATTGCACAAAGAAAAAGACGCAATATTTCGCTGAAGTGAAATATAATAGCATTGATATACAAGATTACATGCTTGATTACACAGATTATTTACAACAAGGGAAAAACAAACATGCAATCAGACAAAAATTCATAAAGAAGCGAGAGATAAGGCGAAAAGAGGACTTCCATTCATTGCTCTGGATCTGGCGGAGCTTCGCTGGAATCTTCAGGTAGATCAAGGAATGGTGGAAGATAGAAGGAACCACCTTTTAGATGACGAAGCATGTGCTGGATTACTCGGTCTCGCTGAAGGAAATAGCGATGAAATATGTGATTTTCATCTCTAATTTCCCTCAGCAACTTGAGTTGCTCGTCATTGCTCGATGTTGAAGCTGAGGCTTCTTCGCTGCGCGAAATCGTTTCGCTTGCGCCTTTTGAGCGAAATTGAGGCATCTCTTCGCTGGAATGAAGGGGTCATTTGGCTTTTCCACGAGCCCTTGATGCTGGCACAAGGCAGAGATGGAATGTGGAAATAAGAAGTAGCTCGCCTTGCGCCCCTTCCACTCGCGAATCTCCTTCGCGATGATGTTGCCGATGTTGATGGAAAGACCCGTCATGATTGCGCAAATCAACAACGCTCTCAGCACAGTGAGGGTGGACTCGTGGGAGATTGCCCGCAGTGAAGACTTCATGAAGGCGCCCTAGATTTTCGCCTCTTCATTTAAGTTCGCTGTGTGGAAGCCGCGAGACTGTGAACCTTCGTCCCATTTTTCTCTTTCAATGCCGATTGTCTCAATGCAAAGCCGAAGTTCTTCTTCTGAGAACTCGTCCATGAGCATGTCGAAATCGGACTTCTCGTCCGGGCAACCTACACAAACATATCCACTAACCGCTCATAATAACATCAGACAACCTGCACAAGCCTATACACTAACAGTTTATAATATCAACAGAAAATCTGCACAAGTCTATCCACTAACAGTTTATAATAACAAGAAGAACAAACAAACTAAGAGATATCAATGCCGTGCGCAGGGTCCACATAACCCCAGCAAGGAACCCTTACCTGGAAAATAAACAGAAATTGCACAACAACAACTAGGTGCTCTTTGAGTTGTAGAGTCAACACGAACCTAGCAATATAACAACACATATTAAAATCTGATAACTAAACATTCGAACTAGCAACCTAGAAGCAAAGCTCGAGAAACTTCCCAACCGAAGAAGCAAGTGCTCACGACAGCCTAGGTCTCGGCCAAAGGCAAAGAGTGCTCGACAAGGAAAAATGTTGCTCTCGACAAGGGGTTGTTTGCTTGGTGAAGTGTGGGAATCCAAGGTCTTGGCTAGGGCAACAAGGTGAAGCTCTTGGTTGCTAGATGGTGCTTGCAACGACAAGGGATGCTGTCGACAAGAGGGTCTGTTTGGTGCAGCAAAGAGAGGAAGAAAGAGATCGGCAATGGTGCTTGGGGACGGGATGAGCTCTCTATCACAAGGTGATGAGCTTGATGGTTTCGGCAATCACAAGGAAGAAGAGAGGATAAGATCGGCTATGAGAGCTTGGCTTGCGATGGAGATGGCAATAGTTTAGTTTTCTCGGCCAATGAGAAAAAGAAGAGAAAAGAAAAGCCTGTCGGTTAGGGATTGATGTGCGACACAAGGAGAAGATGGAAGAAGCTTCGCGTGAAATGAAGTTGGAAGGAATCGACAACAATGGATTTGGAAGAGGGGATTTTTCGTGCGGCTAGCTAGGTCTCTGGAAAATGCAAACAAAAGTCGCAAACTCCTTTTCAATTTGTCGATTGAAATTCTTGGCCACCCACCTTCGAGTCTGGGCAACAACACCTTTTTCTTCTATTTTTCACAAGTAATCTCCAAGCCTCTCAAATGCAAAACCAACAGAGTTCGAGTCCTGGCAACAACACCTTTTTCTTCTATTTTTCACAAATAATCTCCAAGCCGCTCAAATGCCTTGTCCATCACTAGTTCGAGTCCCAACAATCACACATTTAAATACTATTTTCTTCTTTAAAAGCAAAGCTCCAAATCCCTTGTCAAACCTCCTTTCGAGTCCCACCAATAACACTTTGTTTTCTCTTAAATTCTCATTTAACCGAACGACCCCGAACTTCACAAAATGTTCCTTTAGCCCTATAGTCTGAAACCGAAGAATAACTGTACTCAGTAGATGGCAGAAACAATCCTAACTTCCTGGTTAAGCACAAAACCGACCCTGAGGGAAAAATGACTGAAATGCCCTTAAACGCTCAAATGTCTTAATGGCCCAACCGAACCACTAAAAAATTAACTGAACACACTTGGAGAAATAGAACGAAAACTAGGGCCGTTACACAATAAGTGTTGAGCAGGGTCAGCACGCCACTGGGCTGACTAAACAGGAGGACAACCTAAGTGACCTCGGTCTCTGGAATGTCTAACTCTAAGACAACACTAGGTTAGCATGCAATTGGGATAACTTAGACAGCACGCAACTAGGCTTGTCCTTACTATGCTCGGGCATCATGCAACTGGGCTAAACCCTGATACAGCTCAAACCTGGCTGCCTATGGACAACACGCCACTAGGCTAGTCATGAAGCATAGTCGGGTGGCACGCCACTGGCCAAACCCTGGATTGGCAATGCCACTGGGCCAATCTGGATCGATAATGCCACTAGGTCGATTGAGGATTACACGCAATTGGACGAGTTTGAAAAGAGGCTCGAGTAGCACACCACTGGGCCAAACCCTGGATCAACTCAAACCTGGAAGATAATAGACTGCACGCAACTGGGTAATTCTTGGACCGCACACAACTGGGCTAGTTTTGAGCCAAACCGTGTCAACACACAACTAGGCTGTAACTCGGGACAACCCTAATAGGCTCCAACACACTAGAACAATCTTGAGCTAACAAGATTAAACATCCATCCGACCTATACATGATAGAGTAATATAAGCGTAACGAACAGTTAAGTGAACAGAAAAATACATTCGTTTAAGCACCATAGTCTACATGTCAAGCCCTGGCAAACAGAATAGGTAAAATCACAACATACAAGGAACATGGCATAAAGAGTGAAATTATAGCATTCAAACAACCTACACGAACCTAATCCACTAACATGTATTTCCCAGCCAGATAGAGTAATTATAAGATAATTAATAAGCACACACATCAAACAAGGCAAACAGCTAGGAGATATCGAAGCCGTGCGCAGGGTCCACACAACCCCAGCAAGAAACCCTTACCTAAAAAGTAGAAACATACAATCAACAGGAAAATGCTGCTCGAGCTGCAGAATCAACAACGATGGCCTAGCAGTAAAATCATACATCATAAATCAAACCCTAGGCAAAAAAATCGATAAAACATCACACAAAGCTCAGAAATAGGGTTTTACCCAAAACTGAGAAGAGCCTAGAGTCCTCGGCATCTAGGGTTTGACAGCAAGGAAAGAACACGGGCATATGTGGCAGGTCTCATAAGGGATGGCTCGGTGCACCAAGGCTGGGCGAAGCTGCTCGGCGGATCGACTGTGCAGAGGGCGAGGCTGCGTGCAGTGTAGAGACCCGACCCGAAAGAGGTCCTAACCTAGGCTTTTACCTCAATGCATGCTTTTAAAATTTAAATATAATGTGCAAGATTGTTATCCAGATTCTAAATGAGAATAAAAACTTGTAAACATTCATGAAATAATCAGTTATAAAACGTCCTGAAACCTGTCCCCGTTTCCAAGCACTTGTTCCAAGCTAAAAGCAGTTTAAAACATACTCTGATGAGAGATTTATTTCAAAAGCATTCAGTTCCAAACGGTTTACAAACAATGCCAGAATCCAGAAACAATTAGAAAACATCCTAAGGGATCTGTGCCCAACTACATGCATTCAGAGGACAAAACATAATTATAAACATAAATTCAGAGTTGAAAAGATAGTAGGTTTCCATGATCAGCAGCTGTAAAGACCCGACCCGAAAAACAGTTCTAAACCTAGGTCTTTACTCAACATGCAAGTGAAAAGCATAAATGACACAGACCAGAGGTCGAATTTAAAAACTTTTCAAACATAAAGAGTAGAAAACATTTAAAACAAAGTCAGATAATCATTAAGCAAAACCATCAAATTTAAAAAATTGACTGATCAGTACTTTTTCCTTACAACATAAAAGATAGTTCGAAGCAATAGTAAATAAGTTTTCCCTACGGACTCATCTCCAACTACATGCTGAATTAAAATAATGTAAATAAAGACATGACAGAGTGTCAGCAACATCCATGATCTCCCAGCTTCCTCCGCTAGCCCTACCGGTGCTGTCCCACGTTACCTGGTGGAAAAACCACAGAAATAAGGGTGAGTATAAACATACTCAATAAGAATCCCCGACCGGGGTACGATACGATGCAATCAATCATCTAGCAACCTAGTACACATGTAAACAAATATCAACATAGATCTTAGCTCAACAAGCTGACAAGGCAGAATCCGGAGTGCTCGGAAGTCTCCTACTTCCGGCCTAATGATTGGTTCTCATAACCAATCCTGGGACATCTCCGAGGGTCTTTCTCCCTCGGCCAATTGATGTAACGGCCCGGAAAATTTCATCTCGGTCTTCCCGGGAGGCCCAGGGGCGTTTTGGTAATTTTTGGGTCGGGCCGACAGGGCCGGTTTTGAAATTAAATTTGTCAGAATAATTATGAGTCAATTTGAAAAGAATTGGGATTTTTGGTGAAGACGTTTGGGCTTGGGAAGGAGCAAAAATAAATAGGGAATTAAATAGCGCGTCGGCGGGGAATCGAACCAGGGCCGTGTCGCATGCTAGGCGGAGAGGCACGACCAGTAGAGCCACATGGCAAGTTTGTTAATCTAAACGCGCCATCTTCTATGTATGCTTGTCCGTCCCCCTGTTTTTTGGTTTAAAAGGCACTCGCCCGAGCCTTCTCCTCATTTCCTTTCTTCTTCTCTCTTCGCGATTCTCCTCACCGACCGGCCTCCCCCTCGCCGACCAGCCACTCGCCGGCTCTCCCTCGGCCGATCGATCCCCTCGGTGAGTTCTCCTCCCTTTCTCCTCTCTTCTTCTTCTTCTCCTCCGATTTCTCCATTTCTTTCCCCTGCTTTTGATTTCCATTTTCCGTGTGTCGAGGTGAAACGTTGGGTGGTTTTAGTGCACCGGAGTAGGGAGTTCATCCATCAATAAATCGGCCGTCGAATCTTCTCCAATCGCGGAATCGAGCTCGTCTTCTTCATGCCCTGTTCGCCTGTTCGCCGCCGCGACGCGCGCATGGAAGCTCGCCCTTCGCCGCGCGCAGCAGCCCCCCAGACGCTTGTCGCGTGCCTCTCGCCGTCCGAGCCACGCGCGCGCTCGCCCGCCCCGTGTCGCCGCCCCACTGTCCGAGCCGCCGTGTCGCGCCAGCCCACTGTTCGCGCCCCTCACACGCCAGCGCAGCCCACGCGCGCCACGCGCGCCACCCTCGCGCCCCAGCCCGCGCCAATAAGCCCTATTGCTTTGCCCGCTCGTCAATCGGCTCGTTCGTGCGTTCGTGCGTGCCTCGTGAGTTGCTCCCAGCCGAGCCTTGTTTGTTTTATTATATTTAGGCCTATTGTGTGATTTTTGTGTTGATTGATAGGTTCCGGTAGCTAGATCGAGATTGTTCGCGACTTAGGATTTCGTGCCAAACCGTCCCGACCAAGGTAAGGATTTCTTACCGGGGTTGTGTGGACCTGCGATATTATATGTGATTGTTGATTGATTGCTTGTTTGTGATTATTGACATGTGTAGCTAGGTGCTTCAATCTGAATTCCCGATTAGCATGATTTCTTGGTTAATTCTCATGTTAATCCATGCTAGGTTGTTCCTTTCTCGCATGCTCGTATTCTGCTTCCTTGCTTCGTAGTAGCATGCTAGGCTCGTTGTATTCTTATTGAGCACGTATTGGATTTTATGGAATTGTTTGTTTGCTTGCTAGGCGGAGTTAGAATTGCGGTAGATAGCATCATCCGGCCCGATGCATAAAGAACCTTGCATCCATGGCGGGGGCGCCGAGCAAGTCATTCCGCCCCTGGACCCGTGTGAGGATTTGCTAACCCGAGCGGTAGGCCCCGCAATCTTGGGTGAGGGTGGCGGTATCGTTAAATGCCCCAACGGTCGGGATGATGACTTGGCATTGCCTCGCCCCCCGCAAATGGCATGTCCTCGATGTTTGGCGGAGCCCCCGATTGCCACTGTTAAGGCAAGGGCGGCTTCTGGTGTAAGCCTACCACGACCGCTTTCTTGGCCCCAGTGCGGTGGTTCAGCCGACATAGTTTACGTGTCGGTCTCTCACACCCTATGTCGCTGACACCGATCCAAAGATTTAGTTAGGCGTGGTGGATTGGATATGGGCAACTTGCCTTCGCACCACAGCAACCCCATAGTTCTGCAGAGCACGCGGTGCATGCTTACGCTCATTACAAATACCGATCGAGAGCTCCTCGGGATTGTGAGCCGTGTACCTTCTCGTCGACAGTGAGAGTGGCCGAGGCCGACTTGTTTCTCGTATAGGGCGACTCATGTATTGGACTGTATGATGATATTATTCCGGACTAAGCCACCGAGTTGGCATCCGAGGCCCAAGTGTGGGCTAAGCTATGTGCTCTATTCTGTGTTATATTCATAGCTTGCATACGCTCATCGAGATGACCATGTATATCGTATTGTACCCCGGTTGGGGATTCTTACTGAGTAATTCGTTACTCACCCTTATTCTCGTGGTTTTCCACGGTAATCGTGGTGCGCGACAGATGCACGAAGGAGGAGCCGTGATCATGGGGCCCAGTCTTTCCAACTCGATTTTTGTATTATGGCTCTCGTGTGTTTTTGTTTTCCCCGAATGCATGTAGCCGCACGAAGCCCTAAGATGTTTGTAAATATTTGTGGATTCCAGCATGTTGTATCTGAACAGTTTTTGAATGGCTTTTAGTAAATCTCTGATCAGAGTAAACTTTGGAAATGTATTTATCCTGGAACAGGTGCTTGGAAACAGGGACAGGTTTCAGGGAAAATGTCTAGTTTTTAAAGGGGTTATTTTGAATGTTTTGTTTTAATTGGAATCCGAAATCATGTCTATTTAAATGTCCTTTACTTTGAATGCATGCATTGGGGTAAGGGCCCATTTAGTGCCCCATTCGGGTCGGTCCCTTACAATTGATCAGCTCAAAAATCGATCCCAATAGATGTCCGACACCCTCGAGGGTCTTTCTCCCTCGACCATATGATCAGCTCAAAACTCAATCCCAATGGGTGTCCTCAAGGGCCTCTTACCCTCGCTAGCAAATCTGGACTAACGGGAGAGTTCCCGAAGTTTGGCTCTAAACTGGAACGAAACTGGTGTACTCATGAACATTAGCCCGGGGGAGCTCTCCGTACCAGCGACTAACGCGTGTGCGTGCACACCGCATGCTGCTGCAACCAACGTAAATGTGGGGGCCTAGGTACAAACTACGCGGGCCAGGTACGCATGCCTAAAGACTCGGAAGCGGTGTCACTGAACATAGTAGTGCGAGGCCCTCGACACTCATCTGTAACAACCTGTACCACAGACTTGAAGCTAAGAACCGGCCAAGGTAGGGTTGCACCATTGGCAGGGTTTTGCTCTAGCAGGCTACAAACTAGGCTTATGCCGATGTGATAGCTAAATCCACATCGGTTGCCGGGGGGAAGCAATGTACGTTATGCTTCGCTCTAACTCCCGACCCGTGGTGACAACGTACGTTATGTCCACTCTCAGCCTCTAGATGATGACAAACCCTACTGTTCTAACTACGAGTACAGAATAATTGATTCCTAACTAAACATATATATACAACATCAATCACACATAACCTAGCATGATACTACGAACTTAAAGCAGGAATCATAAGCATGCTGGAAGAACAAACCTAGCATGGCACTAACATGTACAAAAGACAAACATGCTAGCAAGAAATCAAACACAAGCTGTCCTATCCACTAACATGCTCATAAAAGTAAACAGGCATACAAGGCACAATCAAGAGAACATCGCAGGGTCCACACAACCCCGGTAAGGAATCCTTACCTGGAAACAAGCAGAAAATAATTATAATGCTCCTTGAGCTGCAGGAACACTCAACCTAGAAAAACAACCAAAATGCATTAACATCTAAACTAGCTAACCCTATCTACAAACCAAGAAAAACAAGAGCCGGGAAACTACCTAGCTAGTCCCACAAGCTCTCGGCCAAGCTTGGCTTTTGGCCTTCACAAACAACAACTTCCCCGAAACTTGCTCGGCTACACCTCAATAGGAAAGAAAACAAGTTAGCTAACCCGGAAAACAAACAACACACCCCTAAACATACCATCAAGCTCTCGGCTAGGATGGGGATTTTTACCTCGGGATTGTGTTTTGCTTGGCTACTGGTCACGGCTTCTAGGGTTAGTAGCGGGAACTCTTCCGGCTTTGATCCGAGCTTGCAAATCAAAGGAGAAGCACTTAAAAAACCACCAACCAGCAACCAAAGGTTCTCGGCCAAGGAAAGGAAAAACATACCACAAGGTGTTTCAGTTGCAAGGAAAGCTAGGGAATTGATTCGACAACAATGGGGATGAACAAGGATGAAGGCTCGGCTCTTTGCAAGATGAATCACCAACTTTGGCAACCCCAAAACTCTCCAACCTCTCGGCTACAAGCTAGAGCAAAGAGTTCTTTCTTGGTTAGGGTTTGCGCAATCAACAAGGGAAGAGACTTCAGCAAGGAGAAGAAGAAAAAGAAAGGAAAACTCACCTCTCGGCCTTGGTTCTTGAATTGGTTTGCGGCTACATCAAGAGAGGAATCAAGAAGGCAATTCGGCATTCTCCAAGAAAGGGAACTCAAGGCTCGGAAACTCCAAGAAACACCCAAGAGGGTCTCGGCCACAAGGAAAACACCAACTCCTCGGTTAGGGATTGGCCAAACACCAAAGGGAAACAATTCGGCTTTGAGGAGAAAAAAGAGAAGAGGAACTTACATGATTCTTGATCTTGCTTCTTGATCTTGATGAAACGGCAAGGGGATGAGGGAGGAGGAGCAAGAATTAGGCAAGAGGGAGAGAGAGAGAGAGAAATCGGCAAGACCAAAGGAGAATACAAATTCTTTTGTTTCCTTTTTTTTCCCTTTTCCTAATGTAATTAGGTTTTGGCGACCCAAAGCCCCTTCCCAGGGCTTTCCTCCTTCGAGTCCCAGCTAACGCATCTTATTTTACTCATTTAAACCAAGCTTCCAAATCACCTTTAGGTCAAGGGTTCAAATCCCAATGGAGGCACTTTAATTTACATTAATTTTGCTAGTAACCAAACCACCTCCAAGCTTCCGAACAACTAGCACAAACTTCTTGGGTCTTGCAACCAGCAACAGTCAAGCCTCGATAAAGGACAGGAAATACCCTAGAATCCTGAAAATCCACAAACCCTGACCGGGGAGCAAAATGAACAAAATACCCCTAAGGGTTAAAATAGCTTTAACGGCCCAACCAAACAACCGAATATTGAACCAGAAGCACCTGGAAAACCAAAATAGAAAATTGGGCCGTTACAACAGCTCCTCCTTCAGACATCCTGTCTCGCGCCCTGATCACCTGTGGAAACCACAAAAATAAGGGTGAGTAACAAATTACTCAGTAAGAATCCCCAACCGAGGTACTATACGATACAACTGGTCATCTAGCAGAAAGTATGCAAGCTAATGAATACAACACAAAAGAGAGCACATCACTTTAATCCATACATAAATACCACGAATGCCATCTTACGGTCTTACTCCAGAAACTACAACGAATCTCGGTACTCTATGAGAAACTAGTCTCGGCCTCTGCTTTCCTACTACTGTCGATATGAAATGTGCAATGAACTCAAGATCCCGAGGAGTTCTCCAGTCGGCGCTGTAATGAGCGTGCGCGCGCACCGCATGCTGCTGCAAACCAGGGAGGTGCTGGGTCTAGGGCTTGTTGCCCTGGTCTAGTACGCATGCCTAAAAGAATCTCTGGATCAGTGTCACTGAACATAGTTGTGTGAGACCAGGACACTATGACTATGTCAGTCTGTACCACCGCACCTGAGGCTAAGAAACAGTTCGTGGTAGGATTACACCAAGAACTGGTCCTTGCCCTATCAGGTGGCAATCAAGGGCTACTTCCAACATGCTGAGGTCGTGTAGAATGCTGGGGACAAGGAAATGTCTCGTCATTCCCCCGACCGTTGGGGCATTTAACAGTCTGCCACCCTCACCCAAGATTGCACTGGGCTGCCGTTAAGGTTAGCTAAACCCTAACGACGGATCAGGGACAGAGTACTGCCTCGCATGTCCCTACCACGTATGCAAGTTACGTTATGCATCCTCGCCCGGATGATGCTACCTATCAGAACTCTAAGCTATAAACAGCTAACAACAAACATACTAACACATGCTCAACAGAATCAATGAACCTAGCATGGTACTACGAAGCAAGAATAGATAACGAACATGCCAGAACAGAACAACCTAGCATGGAACTAACATGAGAAATAACACGAGAATCATGCCAGTCGGAATTCAGAACAAAGCACCTATCCACTAACATGCTGATAAACATTAACAGGCATACAATCAACAATAACAGAAATATCGCAGGGCCCACACAACTCCGGTAAGAAATCCTTACCTGTGTCGGAGGGGAACACACAACAAAGACCTTAAGCAGCAACTGAACGCGAGCTAGCTATCGGGAACCTAACAAACAAACAGCAAATACATCACTAACTATAGACTCTAAATAAAACACAACAAAAGCTCGGCTCGGTAGGAAGCAACTCACACGGTTCAGCCAAACACCAGTGGTGTCTCGGCTGCAAGGCACTCGACAAGAAGCTGGCACGCGGACGGACGGGCTGCAAAGCACACGACTCGGTGATGTGAGGCTGGGCGTGAGCAGTAGGGGCTGTGCTAGAGACTGCGGGCTGCGATCGCGACAGAGGCTGTGCTTGCGGCGGTGCGACTTGGCAGAGGTTGCGGCTGCGATGCGGCGTGCGGCGATAGGGCTTCTCGGTTGCAACCACAATAACAAACACACACAACAGTCACCTTCCCCTCATCTCGGCCAGCAAGAACAAACAAACCAAAACCCTTAGCCAAACAGATCGGCAACAACAACAATGAGAGGAAATCGAAGCACGAAGAAGCACTTACCCGGAAACGATCGATCGGAGCTCTCGGGTGGCTGGAAATCGCAAGGCACAAAGAGCTTTGGAGGAATGGATGCGACAAGGAGTTTGGGAAGGAGAAAAGAGAATAAAACCTATTTTTTAATCAAACTCACTTAAGTCACGAAACCAAGGCAACCAAGATAACCTGCGGAATGAGTATCAACAACTACCTGTAGCTCATCTGGCAAGGCCCCTCTGCTATCTAGCTAGGCCACCTTGGCTCAGACCCCAGTTGCTGCATTTTTAATCTGGTAAAACCCCATTTTTATTTTTTTACAACTCCCAACACCCAAACTCAGCCGAAAGCAACCAAACCCTAACTGTGAGCACACAAGAATGTAATTAGCTGAGAAAGACAGAAATAGCCCTAACGGCCAGACCAAATGATCAAAATACCCTTAGGACATACCTGGAAGACCAGGATGAAAACCTTGGCCGTTACATGCATTGCGGCGGGCGAAGGTATGTGGCCGTGTGGGAGAAGGTGTTGTGCGTGGCCGTGCGACTGGGCATGCAAGTGAATCGGCGAGGGTTGCTTCGCGAAGACAAAGGCAGTTCCAATGCGGGGCTGGGCGTCCACGAGCGAGAGCTGCGATGGCTTAGACGTGGCTCTCAGCGATGCTGCTGTTGCTGAGCGTCCGACGTGAGGTTGGGCTGCTCGGTGATGGGCGATGGCAAGGTGCAACAATAGAGGTTCGGCAAAAGGTGAGGTCAAGAAGAAGATTTAAGTGGAGATGATGGGTGAGTCGGCAAAGGGGAAGAGGGAAGGGAGATGGAATTCAGCTAAGGCTTGAGAGGGAGAAAAAGATTTTTCTCATATTTTCTTTTAATAAAACTCTAGAAAATCCTCAGGTTTGCCCTTCGAGACCTGACAAGGTAACTTTATTTTTCTTAATTTTTCAATCAACCAAGGTTCAAGATCTACACTTGAACCACCCAGGCTAGTCCACACTCGGACCCACTCTACTAGCAACCAACACAGGCAAAGCCAAAACAAACTCCACTACGGGAGTTGCACTCTGAGGCAAAGTAGCTTCCACCCCACTATGGGGGAACCAATAACGGGGCCAAACTTGGCCTTCGGGTAGGGCAAACCCTGGACGCGGTCTCAAACATAATTAGCTCAGTGCCTACTCCTCGGCTGGCAGTGCCGGGCGTCCCTACTCTACTACTGTAACCGGCATACTGGCGGTTTACACCCAATCTCAAGGGTCGGTCCACTCTCGGACTTTCGCTGCCACATCAAAGAAACAATAAACCATGTATGTATACTAGATGCGTACTGTAAAAAAACCCTTAAACATTAAACTTACGGACGTACCTGATGGCTGTTGAAGCGCTGATGATCATGGAAAAACAACCTACAACTGTAGGTCAGTTTACAAAATCTATGACTCTAAGCTCTGATACCAACTGTAAAGACCCGACCTGAATAGGGTCCTAAACCTAGGTCTTTAACCTCTTATGCATGTGATAAAACTCGGAAACACAAATGCGGAATTATAAAACCCTAAAAAACAATAAAACATTTAGTGCAATTTCAAAACCAATTAGACCTATCCCTGTTTCCAAGCACCTATAAAAAACATTTATCAAATTCAACCCTGGACAGAGTTTCTTTTTATTGCAAATTCAAACATCCAGAAATACATCAAAATCCACCTAAGGGCTCCATGCCCTGTCTACATGCATAAAAACTTAAGAAAAGACAAGACAAGACTCAGAGTAACAACTGTCCATGATCATCCAACAACCTCCTCTTAGCCATCCAGTCTTGGTCCTAAGTTATTTGGTGGAAAACCACAGAAATGTAAGGGTGAGCAACGAGTCGCTCAGTAATAATCCCGAACCAGGGTACAATATGAAAACAAATCATCTAGCACACAGATACATGCAACCAAACACTAACACAGAGAAAACATCTTGGTTTAGGCTAAACGCCACTCCTAGAACTTGCCTATTCAAGGACTTACCGAGCTATCCATCGGAACTTACAACTACAGCCTACATTCGATGTTACACCGTGATGCCCATCAGGGTCTTACACAACCAGCAGTCAAGGATGCCCATCGGGGTCTTATACTGACTTAACACAAGGATGCCCATCGAGATCTTACTCAACAAGGAAGCCCATCGAGGTCTTACTCCACAAGGATGCCCATCGGGGTCTTACTCCACAAGGATGCCCATCGGTGTCTTATACCAGTTAGGAACACAAAGATGCCCATCGGGGTCTTACACTCCCTAGCTGCACTATGATGCCCATCAGGGTCTTGCACATATTGCTAACAGTGTGACTCCCATCGGGAACTTACATGCACTAGCAACGCATTGGTGCCCATCGGGGTCTTACCCATGTGAGACCTAAACCAGTAACTCCTAACAGTCTCCTAAGTTCGGGAACACAAGCTAACAGATCGACCAGGCAATATTCAATAGCTACACAACCCTAGCATGGTTCTACAGAATATGAACAGGAAACACGGATATGCTAGAGTAAGAAAATCCCTAGCATGGAGCTAACATGAACAAGACAACAGACATGCCAGCAAGTCAGAAACAGAATCCTATCCACTAGAATGCTCATAAACAGTTACAAGATATCAACATGCCATTAAAGTAATCGTAGGGTCCACACAACCCCGGTAAGAAATCCTTACCTAGAAATAAGCAGTAAAACAATAGCATAATTTAAGTGCTCCTTGAGCTGCAGGATACCAACGATGCACAACACACTTAACAATAACATTAAGCTAATCAATTCATCTGCAAGCCTCTAACTTAACCAAGGAACGCAAAAGAAACAGATGTTACCCAAACCGAGAACCGAACCACAACTCGGGAAGACGATTTTGCTGCCTTAGAGGTTCGCTCGGGAGAAGCTGTGCCTGGCGAAGAAGCACGTTGAACAGGACAAGAGCGAAGGCTGTGCTGCAAGGCTGCTAACGAAGGAGATCGATGGAGGCCCTCGCGGCTGCGCGTGCGAGCGAGCAACAGGGTTGTCCTCGGTGCGGTTGTTGAGGGGCACGCGATCATGAAGGGTTGCTGGGCGCTGGCGCGCGAGGCTCGCTGGGGCGATGAGGTCCGCAGCTGCGGGGTGACGAAGAGTGTCTGGCGTGGGCGAAGCGGCTTGGTGAGGATCGCTGCTGCCAGCGGATCGGCGAGGGCTCTCGTGTGCATGTGGCTGCGTTTGCGGCTGCGATCGGTGATGCAATCGATTAAGGGTTGCGGATCCAATGCTTGCGAAGGGGCTATTTGGTGATGGCCATGTGGATCTCTCAGCAACACAAGGAAAAAGAGGAATGATTAGGGCATAACCAAATGACAAGGAAGATCTCGGCTAGGGAAAGAGTTTTACCTCACGGATCGACCGCAAACACACCTTCGGCAAAGGAAATCTCTCGGCCAATCAAGATCCGTGCAAGGGAATGTGCGACAAGGCTTCCTCTAGGAAAAAAAAAGCAAGACCAAGGAGAAGACGGGGAGTGGAGAAGATGATTTCAGAAAGCATCAAAGGAAGAACCGCTGGGAAGAAATGATTGGGAAAAATGCAATTTTTTTGGCCTTTAGAAGAAGAAACGACGGAAAATTAACGATTCCTTTTCCCCCAATTCGCAAGATGAATCCCCTACTGCCACGTGTCTCTTTCATTTGTCGATTCCAACCCCTGGCCATCTCCCCTTCGAGTCCCAGCTCCAACGCATGTTCCACTTCTAAAATTCTTTTAAACTAGACTTCACAACTCGAAAACCTTCAAGGTTCTAGCCTCGGCAAGAGCATTCTTATTTTCTTCTTAATAAACACTTAAGCAACAAATCTCCAAATCCACCCAGGTTCGAACCTTAGCAAAGACACAATTTAAAATCTTAATTTCCTTTCCAACACAAGCTCCCAAAAACCTAGCAGGTCATAGGTTCGAATCCCAACAAACACATTTTTAACTTCTTTTTTCTTCTTTTCAAAACAAGCTTCTCAAAGTCTGACTGGTCCCGGGTTCGAGTCCTAACAATAACACAAATTAATTCTTAATTTAAACAACAACCAATCCCAACTCCTAGCCACCTGGGTTCGAGTCCTGGCTTGAACACTTTTCTTTTAAATTTTCCTTTTTCAATCCAAGTCACCAAAAGCCTAACAGGTCACAAGTTCGAAACCCCACAGACGCACAAATAAATATTATTTTATCTTTTAGACCGAAAGTTCTCCAAACTACTCCAAATGCATTCTAACCCTGGAAATCTGAAACTAAAGAACAACCAAAATAATAACCGAACATACCTAGGGAACTGGAACAGAAATCTGGGCCGTTACAAGTCCAAAGACAACCAGGTTTGAGTTGTCATTAGGATTAGCCCAATTATGTGCTGCCCGAGCATGTTTAGGACAAGCCCAGTTGCGTGCTGTCCAGGACAAGCCCAGTAGCGTGTTGTCCAAGTTAGCCTAGTGGCATGCTTACCAAGTCTATCTTTGAGTTAGGCATTCTAGAGACTGAGGTCACCTTTGTTGCCCTCTTGTTTAGTCAGCCCGGTGGCGTGCTGACCTTGCTCGACACTTATTGTCTGTTATTGTTGAGACTGGCTTACTGTTTTGATGTTATGCTTGGATCCTAGATGATTTGTCTTGCGTATTGTACCAGGTTTGGGGACCCTTACTAAGTGTAATTGTACTCACCCTTTTCTATGGTTTTACCACCAGGTAACGTGGCACAACATCGAGGTGGCTAGAGGAGGAGCTGGAGGATCATGGGGTAGTCCACTGCACAACTCTTTTTAAAATTGTCCATGTCAGCATGTTGAAACATTGTTATGGGATTATTTTAATCTTTTTTGTTATACTCTTGCTAGAGGCATTAAACTGGATTTAGTTTTTGAAGTATGTTGGATTTGAATTGTTTTATGAAATATTTTATTTATTGAATTTTCCAGTGAATGTTTTATTCCTGTCTTTTCTTAAGAATGTTTACTCTCATGCATGCTAAGTAAAGGCCTTTTAGGACCATTTAGTGTCGGGTCTTTACACCTGTTGTGGATCAGTGGACACCTTTCCGAGTCATAGGGATCTGCACCTGGACCGACATAGTTTGTGTAGGCCCATATTTATCCGGTTTGCAGGAGCATGCGGTGTGCGCGTATGTGCTTTAGATGCCAGGAGGAGAGCTCCCTCGGGCTAGTGTATCAGTACATCATTCCTTTCTATCTAGAGCCCGACATTTGGGTTGTAACAACCCAGTTTCCTATTCCTGTTTTCGAGGTGCCTTCGGGTTAAGATTCGGTTGTTTGGTTGGGTCTTAGAGCGGTTTTGACCCTTGGGGGTATTTTGGTCTTTTGGCTCCCCGGGCAGGATTTGTGGTTTTCAGGGCTTCGAGGTAGCTCCTGCCTTTGTCGAGGCTTGTTTGTGGTTGGTTGCGAGTCCCGAGGTGTTTGGGCTAGTCGGTTGGAAGCTCGGTTGTGGTTTGGGCTTTGGCAAAGTGATGGTTGTTTGGGTGTTTCCTTTGGGATTCGAGCCCGGGCCCTCAGTGTTGCTTTGGGAGTTGGATTTAAGTGAGTTTTATTATTGGAAAAGATTTCTTCGGTCGGGTCTCGAAGGAGGAAGCCGGGAAATGGGATTTTAAGGTTTTATTTTGGATAAGTATGGAAAAATGGATAAAATCCCTATTTTCCTTTTATTTTCCCATTTTCCCTTTTATTTTCTAAATTCCCATTTTTTCTTTTTTTTTTTTTTTTTTTTTTTTTTTTTTCTCTCTCTCTCTCTCTCTCTCTCTCTCCCCGAGCATCCCCAGCTAGCCCGAGCAGTCGCACCCCCTTTGGTCGCCCGAGCCTCGCCACCGAGCTAGCTAGCCCGACTTCGCCGCGCACAAGCAGGCTCCTCGCTCAGCCCGAGCTCCTGCCTCGCACAGTGTTGCCCAGCTCGCGTCGCCCGAGCCCTCGCCCAGGCCGTCTCGTCCGCGTCCGTGTCGCGCGTCCTCGTCCTTGTAGCTTGCCGAGTCGCTGGTCCAACCCTACACCTTGCTGGCCAACCAACTGAACCTCTCGGTTTCCAGAAACCAGTCAGCCTACTCTTACTTCACAAGAGACCAACGAACTCCAATGGTTTCCTATAAGACTTAACGAAATCCAATCGAACCACCATCTGGCGGCCGATCCCAAAGGCAAACTTGTCCAACTAGAACGCGTCCACAACACTTAAGCAACCATGTTGAAGAGCATCGACGCACTCAAGCCAGGGGCACAGACCTGGTTCACCAGACGGCTAACGCCACTAACACTAGCTGAAACTTCAGCTACGGCCACCCCTAAACGACAAGGTCCAGGAACAGGCTCCACTCAGCCAAACTAATAAACTGGAGCCCCTCATCGGCCGACAACAACTTTCCAATGAAATCCGATCAGCCACTGGCCTAAGAGAATATCGCAAGACAGGAAAACAAACAACATACCTCTCTCGGAAATCTCGAGCAGCAAGGAATAAAACAACACGCGGCTACTTGCAACACAACACCTCGAGGATAACAACTAAAAGGTTTTACCAACCATTGCCACGGCACCTCTGTGCCAACCCACTCAACTGCGGCTCAGCTATAACGCCAACTGAGAACGCACACCAACTAATAACAGAGCCCGAGAAGGGCTTGCTCTGCAGAAACTCAACCCAAGCTTACAACGGGCGAAACTCGCCTCCAAGGACATGCAACTCTCAAGTCCAACTGGCTAATCAAATGACTTCCTCCTTTTAGCTTAGGCCTAACTCATCTACCAACCTAAACTCCACAATCGATTGAACCACCAACATAGAACTAGCAAAGATATCTATCCAAACACCGAAGGAGGTGCCAACTCCCGAACCTTCCAAACAAGAACAAGTCTTCAGGGCCACGCCCGCTTGCTCCAACCAAGCTAGCTCTTACAACAACACGGGAATCAAACCTTGGCCAATTACAAGCACCAACAGATAACAGTTTCGAAGCCAACGCGGAGGTACTAAAACAACACTAGCTTGTCAACCAACTACAAGCTTCCAGCAACTCAACCGAGGAACACTGCCTGGGTCTGGCTGAGCTCTGGTGAGGCTCCCTACAACCTAGGGTTCCTCCAATCACCCTCCGACACACACAACCGTCAAACGGTCTAACAGACAACTGGCTACACGGGCACAACTCTCTCTCCAACATCTCAACTATGCTGGCGCGCTCCAACTCCTCGAAAAACCAAGAAGACCAGAAATATTACAGAATGTGTCAGCCTCCAACTCAAGCATCGACTACATCGTAGCTTCTACCCAGGGTAGGGATCCGATCCACACTCTTAGCAAAGACGAAAAAAAAACTACGCGGCTTTGCTACCACCGCCCTTGTTCAGTTCCAACTGAACTCCAACCATCGATCAACAAGAATTTCCTCTACCCAGGTCAAAGGCCAACTAGCATAACTTGCTTAAGCAACAACCCGGCTACAAGCACGGTATCCTTACGATCAAAATTTGGGCACTTGCCAAGAACTAAAGCCCTAACACCTCAAAGACTGAGCACTGGTTTCTCAACACGAACCTTTCGTGGTTCCCAAAACATACCCCACGGAACGAGCTATACAAAAGTACACTGGCGTGCACAGCTCCAACTTGATTCCTTAAGATCCAACACGAACTCTAACACAAGGCAACCTTTGCCTCCAAAAAGAGCCACAACTAGCAAGGGAGCAACAAGAGTTCAAACCCACTCGGGGTCAATTCACCACGAAACGCCACATTGGCCAACTCACTCTACAAGAGCATAACCACACCAAGCTAACAACCTCATACCAATGTGTCCACCAAATGTGCTCCGCACAATCCATCCAACACATGGCTCCCACGCTGGACCAACCACGCATTATCGATGCCAACTCTACTCGTACCAAGGAAACTCAAGGGTAGTCGAATCACTCTACCAACAAACTGGCTCACAAGGCCACAACACAAACGCGGGAACTCGAACGCGGTAGCCCTTAACAACCTACAACCTCTTTTGTACCCAACTCCTGGTGACCTTGAAAGCTCTTGCTTTCCCTCGAACGTCCTCACACTCGTAGTCCTCCGACTACCACCGAGCTAGATCCCTTATGCAACCCAAACAGGTGCAACCTCAGAAAATTGGTACAAGGCTAGTGGGGATGCTAAACTCCGGGCGGGTCATAGAACTACCTGCACATCTGGTGCGAGCTGGCCTGAACCTAGGCCTCCTTACCGAGCTTGGTGCCAACAGGCACTACATCCTTTACAACACAAACATCCCTTTACGGGCTTTATGCCCCTCTGAGTGTAAGGAAGGTCACACTCCACGGGACAGGGCAATGGCACTCAACACAAGAGTCTCAACACTCGAGTAGTCTACTCTCTGGCAACTCGTCTAGCAGACATGCCATGGCCTACTCCTGCATCCCACTCGATGCTCAACAACTACTCAGGCCAACACTCAGGTGGCATCAACTAGTTCCACCTTTGGAACATGCTAACAAAAAGGGTGCTCCACTTCTACTAGCCAACAAAAAAATAAGGACGGATTAAGTCCTGACAAGCAAACTTCACACTTCACCCTGGCCACGAGGATACTAAAAGAGCTGGCTGCAAATGACAGCAGGCTTGCAAGGGGTCAAGATGTCTCTACATCTTCCTCAAAAGCTACTAACACGGCACTTGCCAATTGACCGGGTGACTCGTGGAGACTCTGCTAGTCCACCTCTCTCAATGGACTTCTACCACCAAACTGTTGTATCAAACAACACCAGAACGGCACGCCTTGGCCTCTGAACATCAGGTCATCCCCACACTCGGATGATAAACTCGATCCTGGCCAACCACCTAGCTTCTGCTTGCCAAACTCGGCGGCTCCATCACGCCAACTAACTCATCAGCATAAACCTGCTGATCAAGCCCTCCCGAGAACCTCTGGGACTACTGGAGCTACTAGGGGTGTCTTCTAAATAAACTCTGTCAGCTGGGCTATCTGTGCCCGAGACTCCTCACTACACGCTACAACTGCGCCTGGGTCTCCGCTCTCTGATAGCTAAAAGACCTGCCATCAATTCTCTCATGGCTAGAGCACACTATACTCAAGGAGTCTCACTCTGAGGCATGCTAGCCTCTACCCTCTTCTCTTGGCAACTCAACTACGAGGGCCAAAGGTGGCCTACGGGTCTAGACAACCCTGGACGTGGTCTCATCATCAACATGCGCAGTACAACTCCTTAGCTGGAAATACCCAATGTCCCTGCTCCTCTATGTGTAATCAGCATAAGGGATCTACACTAGACACAAAGCTAGTCCACACCGGGACTCTCACTACCCCACAAGGGGAACATATGTATACTAGATGCGGTATTGTAAAATAAAACCCTTAGCTTAATGAACTCAGACAAACCTGACGGCTGCGGAGTGCTGATGATCATGGGGACAACAACCTACAAAGCAGGTTAGTCTACAGAATCTATGACTCTGGGATCTGATACCAACTGTAACGACCCGAACTGAAATACGGTCCTAAACCTAGGTCCTCACTCAGCATGCAAGTTAAATATCTCAACAAGCGGTTTAGTGTTCATATTTAAAACTTTTTCAAAACATTTGGAAACGGTTGAGTTAGGCTATGAGTAACATCTAGAGCGAGCCTATTCATGGGCTTTCATCTACAGCCTATCCTAGGTTCTACACTTGGATGCCCTTCGGGCCTTACACAACCTAGGACTCAGTGATGCCCAATGGGGCCTTACACACCAGGACTCAGTGATGCCCAGTGGGGCCTTACACACCTAGGATGCCCATCGGGGCCTTACACCTCCAGAATCAGTGATGCCCAGTGGGGCCTTACACACCTAGGATGCCCATCGGGGCCTTACACCTCCAGAATCAGTGATGCCCAGTGGGGCCTTACACACCTAGGATGCCCATCGGGGCCTTACACCTCCAGAATCAGTGATGCCCAGTGGGGCCTTACACACCTAGGATGCCCATCGTGGTCTTACACCTCCGACCGGTGATGCCCAAAGGGGGCCTTACACACCTAGGATGCCCATCAGGGTCTTACACCTCCAGACTCAGTGATGCCCATCGGGGACTTACACACCTAGGATGCCCATCAGGGTCTTACACCTCCAACTCAGTGATGCCCATTGGGGACTTACACACCTAGGATGCCCATCAGGGTCTTACACCTCCAACTCAGTGATGCCCGTCGGGGACTTACACACCTAGGATGCCCATCAGGGTCTTACACTTCCAACTCAGTGATGCCCATCGGGGACTTACACACCTAGGATGCCCATTACGGTCTTACGCCTCCAACTCAGTGATGCCCATCGGGGACTTACACACCTAGGATACCCATCAGGGTCTTACACCTCCAGATGTCCATCGGGGTCTTATTCGAGCGGGACCTAAACTAGTTACCCCTATAGTCTTCTACACTATACATCACCCGCCTATGCCTAGCATGGAACTGAACAGGATAAAATAGAACAAGGTATGCCAAGATAATTTAACCCCTTGCATGAAACTAACATAATATATCAGGGAAACAAGAGCAACACGATCTAGAAGCAAGAGAAAACATGTAACCTACCCACGTCCAGTCACCACGCCTATCTACCCCGGCACCCCCCATAGTCTGCAGTAGCACGCGGTGCGCGCGCACGCTCAGTATAGCGCCGACCGGAGAGCTCCTCGGGATCTTGAGCCAGTGCACCTTTCGTCCGACAAGAGATGCGCCGAGGCCGAGACTTGTTTCTCGTATAGGGCGTATTGTGTGGTGAGTTATTTCTGGACTAAGACCCTGAGTTGGCATCCGAGGCCCAAGTGTGGGCTAAGCTATGTGCTCTATTCTGTGTTTATATTCATAGCTTGCATACCTTTCTGCTAGATGACCATGTATATCGTATTGTACCCCGGTTGGGGATTCTTACTGAGTAATTCGTTACTCACCCTTATTATGTGGTTTTCCACAGGTAACCATGGTGCGAGACAGGATGGCTGGAGGAGGAGCTGTGATCATGGAAACCCGTTGTTCAACTCTGAGTTTTATGTTTATGATTTAAATGTTCTCTGAATGCATGTAGTTGGGCACGGAGTCCTAGGGTGTTTTCTGAATGTATTTCCGGATTCTAGCATTGCTGTAACTATTGTAAAGTTTGTATGTTTTAATAAATCTCTGATCATAGTAAGTTTTGTAAATGTATTTGTCTTGGAACAGGTGTTTGGAAACAGGGACAGGTTCCAGGAATTGATGTTGATTTTTAAATGGATGTTTTATGTTTTAGTTTTTACTTAGAATCCGAACACCCTATTGCGAATTTTCTGTAGATTTGAATGCATGCATTGAGGTAACAGCTTATTTTAGAACCCTTTCGGGTCGGGTCGTTACATGGGTACTCTCCCAAGTGTCCAAGATCAGCATAGTGAGCTGATCAGTTTAGCCGAGAGTTAGAGAATCTCGAGAGTTTAGAGGTTATATTGATAGCCGAGAGTTAGAGACTCTCGATGGTTGAACATTCTGATGATTGAGCTTGTGTTGAGACTGCTTGTTGTGATGTTTGGCTTTCTTGTATGCTAGGATGCTAGATGATGTGACTTGCGCATACCCAAATTGGGGATTCTTACTAAATGCTTTTGTACTCACCCTTTCTGTGGTTTTTCCACCAGGTAACTTGGGACAGCACCAGGGTGGCTAGAAGAGGAGCTGATGGATCAAGGGAATCTGCTGCATTGTCTTTGTTCATTGATTTACAATTTCAGCATGATAACTTGTTTTAAGAAATCAATTTGGAACTGTTTTAAATAATCTCTGGCTAAAGGCTTGAATTATGTTTTAAGTTGTTTTTACTGGATTTGGGTTTTTGTTTAAATGAATGAACTTTTCAGTTTTCCAATTCAATCCTGATTATAATTGTATTTATATTCATGCATGCTGAGTAAGGACTCTTTAGGACCATTTTAGAGTCGGGTACTTACATAAGGGCATCCCGAGGAGTGTTAATATATATATAATAGCGGCCAAGCTAAAATTATACTGAAAAGGAACCCAAGTAATTAAGTCTTGGACAGGATGTCTTAAACAAACTTAATTGATCAAAAAAAGGTTAAATGAACTACAATAGAGTAGAAGTTTTTGACTTAAGAAGTGAGCTTTGAGATAAGGGCGATCAGGAAAAGAACTAGGATGAGATTGAAAGGACCCTAATGAAAGGAATAACATAATAATTAAGCTATTGGCATATTAAGGCAATTGTATCTAAAAAAAAAAATTAACAAGAGGAAAGGTACAACATCGTGATATGCATTTAATTATTTGACAATTATTACACCTTATATTAGCATTACTCGGGACGAGCAATGATTAAAGTTTGAGAGTTTGATGACTTTAAAAAAGAGTCAAAATTCTTTATAAATTAGGATTGTTGTTTGCAGATTTTATTGAAATATTATGTGAGAAATGGTTAATCAAGCGGGAAAAAGGTGTAATTAGCTAATGCTCAAGCATTAAAGGAATAAAATGCGAGATATGAAAACTAGCGCGAAAAGTGAGTAAAATTAGCACAATTAGCACAACTTATGATGATATACTGTTTTGCAGGAATTCGCATTTGTAGAGCAATGTGGAGCTAAGGATCAAAACACGCAAAGTGCGAGCACTACATGCTGGAAGGAAACACCAAAGCACGGATAAGAAAAATAAGGAAAGAATCAATTGGGAGCGAGAAGTTGATTAACCAGACATTATGAGAGAGATTGCTGAAATAAAGAGATTCTTACTTTAGACATAAAAACATAAATTTGGTAAGCTCGGACAAGGAAAGATTGCGTTGATTTATTTGTGCCATCTTGGAAGATTCTAGAATTGACGACGAGGGTTATAAAAAGAGAAATTCTGTAACAAGAGAGAGGCCCCAAGTGAAAAAGTTTGGAGAGGATTCGAAAAACGAGAGTGAACAAGACAATTGTTATTCTGTTTATGCTTATGTTATTTGCTTATTTTATCTTGTTTTCTTTTATATTGTCTCTGTTCTTTTTCTTTTCCATGAACTAAATACATTATGGCAATGCTAGAAACAATTGGAGTCATTTAGCATGTGTTAATCAGAAATAGGAAGAGTCTATCCATGACATGATAACTAGGTGCAAGAAATCAAAAGTAAGTGTCGACTAACCATCCACAAGAGCTAATAGGTTATAAATAGGAAGGGGAAATAACCTAAGTCTGGTGGCATGTCCAATAGGTTAGTATTTTGACGGTTGTAGTACGTTAAATTGGAGTTTAGGAATAAACACGTAACTATTGCATGCGAAGTGCAAGGTCTTCACCACATCAAGTTACAATTGAAGTTGAACTTGATGCGAACTGAAGCGAAAGCGGAATTTTGTGCAGCGTAGCATGATAATAGCTCTTACCAAAAGTTTCTGTTGATGCACTGCTAAAACATACCACGTGTATCTTAGCTTAGCCTTATTTCTCAACTTGTTTATTTCAACTGTTAAGTTTTATTACTTTATGCTTCAAAACCACAAATATCTACATCATATGCTTTTTTACTTCCTGTTTAATCCTTAACATCACCTTGGATAAGTTACAGGCCCTGTGGAGAATGATAATTTACTTATTACTTGTGATGGGTCTGTGGATCTGCGTTATAAAACGCCGAATACTTTCAGTGCGAATTGATCCTACTTCACGCAAGTATACGTGGTCTGCAGCAAGTAATAAGTAAAGTATTGATCTCCACATGGACTAGAAAAATTATTCAAGTTGATTTTTATAATTAAAATATAAATTGCATAGAATTATGGGTTGAGTTGAAGTTGAAGGTTGTTTTGTATTAAAAATTGAGTAGATAAACAAAGAAATAGTTTTGCGAAGTTAAGGCTAAATAGGATACTCATGAATTCAGTAGTAATTCAATAACAAGAAACATATTGTAAGGGATTCTATCATACTATGCATTCAAACTACCGCTTCGCTTTCATTCAACACCTAGCCTAGATTCCGCTGCGACTAGGTGTAATGCTAACCGTGCTAAGTATGCAATAGTTACACATTTATTCCTAAACTCTGAATTAAAGTATCATAGCTGTAACACTACGTATTAAACAAGCATGATAGACTTAGATCATTTCCTTTTCCGATTTACAATCTATTAGCTTGTGTGGATGGCAGGTCGACACTTGCTATTATAATGAAGTACCTATCTTATATGCTCTAGAATAAACCCTTCCAATTCCTTCCTACGACATGCTAGTAAGATTCATTTTTTCCTAGCTTCACCCTAAGGGCGTGTTTGGTGGAGGGATTAAGATTAAGTTAGTCGGTATTAAGTTAAGCTGAGTATCAAGTTAAACTGATGATTAAGTTAATCTGTGTTTGGTATACAAGTTAAGTTAAGCTGAATTAAGTTAAGCTGACTGTTGTTTGGTGGAGGGATTAAGTTAACCTGAATTTTTATTTAACATTTTTTTCATGCATTGTTTTTAAATGTCTACTATTTAATTTATTTTTTCTTGACAATAGATAAATGACAAATTGACATTCATTTGAAAATAGTAGCAATATTCATTTGTTTGATTAATATATATTTATTATTTATTTTAATTTTAACTTCATAAATATACCAAAAATCATTTTAATTTAATTACCTCATTACAAGGTGGTTGAATCTACCCATGGATTGAAAATGGCTTGAGTTTCCACTTAAATCAAATCAAGTAGCATTTGGCTAATTGTGATTTTTCTAGATTAAATTAATAATTAAGTAAAATGAATTAAACATTTGTACTTCTAAAATCAAATATAATTATCTTTACTTAATAACCTGAATTTAGATTTACTCCAAACAAACTAAAAGATAATATTTTAGATTTACAAATAACAAATACAAAGTATATCAATAATTTTAATTTGATTTGTGAACAACTTTTTTTTTTCGTGAAAAACAACTTAATAAATCTATTTATCTAAAAAAAACTTAATAAAACTATGAGATTCATTTAAATTGATTTTGAAATTCAAAATATCGAAATTCAACCTCCCTAAAAAAGAAAACTCATTAGCCATATCCCTTCAGCCATTGCTAACATCCAAAATTGGTAAAACTTGGATCGAACTTCTCAAGAACCCAGGTATAAAAGTAAAATTAGTAATATTTGATTTAATGTTTATGATTCATAGCATAGTTCATCAAATAAGTTTAAATTGCCAAATCTTAATAATTGTTGAATTAAAAAAAAATCACGAAGAACTCTCTCGCATTTAAAGGAAAGCAAGGACTAAATTCGTAATTCAAATAAGAAAATCAAGGACTAAATTCGTAATTCAATCCAACCTCATTTAAAAAAAAAAGACAAAAAAATGTCAATTTCACACCCAACAACACAATACTCAATTCTCAAATTTCTAAGGAATTCAAGCTGGACACAAAACAGAGAAATGCAAACAAAAAAAGAAATATCAATGTGTTGAATATGATACAATTTTTTCCTTTCTCTGGCCCTTCAAAATGAAGACACATGGAATCTAAACTACCAGTTGTCATGAAGAGAGGCACCATAGAATTGGAAGAAAAATACAAAACATTCCAAATCCCAAATCATTAACCTCAAACCCTTCTTCTCAAACTCTTTCGTTGATCTGAATCTCACATTCCAGAAGGTTGTTCGCGGCAGCCAGAAGGTCGTCGATAAATATCTCAAAAATTTCCATCTAGCCTACAAGAAAAAAATTGAAACAAAAGTTTTGAAGAATCAATAAAAATGAAGCCCGAGGAGTAAAAAATTCAAAATCTTTCCATTCTAGAAGAGTAAGAACCTTTTTTCCCCAAATCCTACCCAATATCCCTTCCATCCTCCTAAAATCAATGAAGCAAAACCCAAATCGAAACTAAAAAATGCGAATACAACACAACGATGGATCGTTTCTTTTTCTTCATTTTATTCACATTGGCACCCTAAAACTAGGGAAATCAGCTGTCAATAAACGTGAAAATGAAGGTAGAATCATATAAATGTGAAATAAATTGAGGAGATGAACTTGAAAAGTCAAGAAATCAAAGAAGAATGAGTCGGAGACGAGAGAGAAGGAAAGTGAGAGAAAAAAAAGCCTAAAACAAAGGATGAAGAGACGTTTACTCGGATTTGAACAGTAATTACTGTTCAAATCCGAGTTGAGTATTACATTAAGTCTGATTACACCAACCTTTCCACCAAACAAGGATTATGGGGGTTAACTTAATCCGGATTAAGTTATCCCACACACCAAACACGCCCTAAGAGAATTAGTTCATAATGCAAACTGAAATCACAACACAAGATATTGAAAACATCAGAGAATTGTATTACTAAAGTAAAATGAGTTTAACAACGCAAACTTAAATAAAATAATATAAACTGTAAAAATGTCGTCTCGATCTGATCTTTGAACTTCCCTGAGAAAAAAAACAGGAAAATAACCATGCTCCTTCTCTGTTACATCAACATCCTTTTATAGAGCTAGGTCATCGAGCTTCCGAATATTCCAAAAGGGTGAAAATCAATTTACGCGGTGATTTCTTATTTGATTTCTTTGCCATATGTGTCTGATTCGTCTAAGGCAGGAATCCCGTAATTTCAGCAATCTATCTTTTAATTGTCTAGTTAGTCAACTTCTTGCTGGCAGATATTATTTTCCTTATTTGCTTGAAGTTCTTCTGGCTTTGATCTTTTGAGCATAAATAGCTCTCATTTGCGCCCTTGATTCTTCTTTTTCATTCCCTATTTGCTTAAGGTGTTTCTGGTCTTAATCTTCCAAATTTAATTAGCTCGCATTCGCACCCTTGATTCTTCTTTTGGCAATGCTCCGCTAGTACTGTTCCTGTGAAGATAGAAGTTATCATAAGTTTCTGTGAAACCTATGCTAAACGCGTTACTTTGGTCATTTTTAGCACTATAATCCATATTTAGCATTTAACTCCCATAATATGTAAGCATTAGCGAATTACACCTTTTTATTCCAAATTTGACCTCACTTGTGATAATATTCAATTAATATAGAAGAACAATGATTGGAAGTTAGGCTGAAATCTGACTCTATTTTAGAGTCATCAAACCCCCAAACATGAATCATTGCTCGTCTCGAGCGATGCTATTGTTGGTGTAATAAATCGTATGCCGCATATTTCTTCCTAATAAAAAAAATTATTCTATAAGTATCATTGCCTTGATATACCAATCGCTTAATCATTCCGAGTCATCATTTACTAGGATCCCAGCGATCTTATCTCAGTTCTTCTCCCTATTCCCTTAGTCCGAAATTCACTTCAAGTTTGGAGACTTCTGCTATAGTGTAAATCATTCACCTCTCTCAACTAAGTTTATTCAAAACATTTTGTCCACGATTTATTATTTGGGTAAGTCTGAGTAAAATGTTTTACTTGCCACTCATTCGCCCATGTTGTCGTTTCGCTTTTTTACCCAGAATGTTGTATAACATTCTCACCCCCCAAACTTTAGGCTATCATTGTCCTCAATGATTCTGAGACTTATATCCACCCCAAACTTAAATGAATCTAAGGCTCTTGAATTCTTTACTTTGAGCTAAATCCATTTCTGCCCATGGAATTGATCTAAGTCCTAAGTTCACAAGTGTCAGTCCTAATATAATTTCGCTATTGACTCGCAAATGATGTCTCGGGGCAGAGTAAATATCGGTGTATCAGAGGCAATGTTTTGAAAATGCGTAACTAAAAAGCAGTAATTAAAAATCGGCATTAGTCAACAAATTAATTTAGCAGTGAGAAATGAAATATTTATTATAAGTGAGCAGATAAAAAAAAACCGAAGATAGGAACAGTAAAGACAAAGACTTCCTTTATCACTCTTCATCTTCTGAATTAGAGCTGTCCGAGTTAGTGGAGGAGACAATGTCTTGGATATCCGAGAGAACAGGTCGCGAAGTTGTTGCTCAAAGCGAGTCAGTATGTCAAAGATTATACTGTCTTGATTTTCCATGTAATCTACAAGCTTCCTCATATTGTTGTCTAGCAACTAGTGGCTGTGCGAAAATTTTCTCATATTGTCTTCTTCATCTTTGGTGTGCGAGTAGAACCATGGGGATGTGTAGAAGGTCCCGCTTCCTTCGCCAGTGTTGCACTTTCATATGCAAACTCTGCCATGAGAAGCTGGATAACACATACAGGATCCTCTTCCAATGGTGTCAGTTGAACTCTCTACTGCTTTGCGTTATCTGTCTCTGCTTCTTCGTCGGAACAGTTCCTTCAGTGCAGGATTTCCTCTTCTTTGCAAAATCTTGTTCATCCACACACATCAGTGCTTTCCCTTCCTGATACTGAAGTAACATCCCTTTCCTCCCTAGGAACCGTCGAAGATTTCACTACTGTTGCCGACCATTCTTCCATTCCTTCAGATGGAGCAGTTACTTGCTTTCGCAAGGGTGGTTTGGCTTGTCACTATCTGTCGTCACTGCGAACAGATGCAGCAACCAATGGCTCAGGCTCTTGGTTGGGTTCTATTTCTCCTTGCTGCTCCATTCTTCATCCTCATTCTTCTGTAAGTTGTTACAAGTCTTCGCACCATGGTGAAGGTTATGGATTGTTTGCAAGGTTTGAGTTTTTGGTTTGAAAGGAATAGGTAAATAGAAACTCTTTGGAGGGTATTTAACAGTTTAAATGACGGGGTGTAGCGATCGAGAATTGCAATCGTCGCATATGTCAAGGCAACGATCGCATTTTTGGTGGCCACGCACGACCTGCACACCGTTGAAGTGAAGGGGTGATCCAACTGCTCGATATCCATCCGTAATTAATGGTTGACATGATTGTACTAGAGATTTACTGACTTATTAAAATTTAAAAATTGTAATGAAAACAAAAAGTGAAAATAAAATTAAACATTAAATTTAGATAATCTTCTCGCATAAGTAGATAAAAAATATTAAAATTTAGCATGCGTGGAGCGAAAATTAAAAGGCTCCACTAGCATGATCACACACTTATTCTTCAGTCAATGCGAATGAAGATATTCCGCGCTGAACATCCTCATTTCAGTAATGCTTTAGTTTCTGACCATTGACTGCAAATTCATTCCCAGTGGCTTTGTTCTTGATCCATATTGCTTCTCCTGCTTTTACTTGCGTAATATAGAATGGTACAGAACACTTGGATTGTATCTTTCCTGGAAACAAACGATGTCTAGAGTTAAACAATAACACTTGCTGTCCAACCTTGAAAGTTCTAGGGGTCAGCCGTTGATCATGCCACCTTTTTGTCTTTTCTTTGTATATTTTTGCATTTTCGTATACAAAGTGTCTATGCTTCTCTAAGTCGAGCAATTGTATCATTCTCACTGCTCCTGCTTTCTGAAGATCTAGATTCAATCTCTTTAACGCCCAGAAAGCTTTGTGTTCTAGCTCGATCGGTAAATGACATGTTGTTCCATACACTATTCTGTAAGGTGACATATTTAACGACATTTTTAATGCTGTTCGATAAGCCCACAATGCATTTTCCAGTTGCATGGACCAATCCTTTCGATTAGGTCCCAAAACCTTTTGGAAAAATACTCTAATTTCGTGGTTCGAAACTTTAGCTTGGACATTGGTTTGTGGGTGATAAGGGGTGGCAATTCGATGCTTGATATTATATTTATGTAGCATGTGACATTGCTCGGTTTGTGAAATACGTTCCTTTGTCACTTATGGTTGCTCACGACGTTCTAAATCTTGTAAAATGTTCCTATGAAGGAATCTTATAACAGTTTTAGCGTCATTCTTAGGTTTGACAATCGTTCTATCCACTTTGACACATAATCAACTGCTACCAAAATATACAAATTTCCGCCTAAAGGAGGAAATGGGCCCATGAAATCGATTCCCCAAACGTCGAATAACTCAACCTCTAAGATTGAAGTCAAAGGTATTTTGTCCCGTTTTCCTATATTCCCTTTCCGGTTGCACTTATCGCATGTCTTCACATAGTGATGCACATCCTTAAATATGCTTTCCAGAAGTAGCTAGATTGAATTTTTTTTGCTGCGGTGCACATCCCTCCAAGATGTCCTATGTACAGCGATGCATGGAACGATTCTAATATTACATTTTTCTCATGTTCTGCTACACATCGACGTATCATCCCGTCAGCACATTGCCTATAGAGAAATGGTTCATCCCAGAAATGTTAGCACATTGCTTAGAATGACATGGCTTGCTAAATAATTTGCAATGTCAGCGAACCAAGGATCATTCCTTTCTTTTACCACTATTAGCGCAAAAACTTGTTCGTCAGAAATTTTTTCTGATATGTTGAGCATTGTAGTGTCAGGTTCCTTAAATTCTAGTTGCGATAGATGATCTGCCACTACATTTTAACATCCTTTCTAATCCATATTTCTATGTCAAATTCTTGCAGTAGAAGTCGTGGTTTCGCATTAGCCTTGCTCATTAAATACCTTATAGCAGCATGGTCGATGAACACAATCACCTTGGACCCAACTAGATAAGAACGAAAATTTTCTAACGCGTAGACTACTGCCAGAAACTCTTTCTCAATAGTTGTGTAATTTTTCTGTGCTTCAGTTAAATTTCTAATCGCATAGTAGATGAGATGGATCAACCTTTCTCCCTTCGGCCCCAAAATAGCTCCTATTGCATAATCACTTGCATCGCTCATTAGCTCGAATGGTTTCTCTCAATTAGGTGATACCATGATGGTTGCAAAAATCAAATCCCTTTTTAGTTGCTAAAAAACTTGCAGACAGTGCAAGTTAAAATTAAAGGGTCGGTCAGTCTCCAAAAGCTCACACATGGGTTTCACTATTTTAAAAAAATCTCCTGTAAAACCCAGCATGGCCTAAGAAACTGCGCACACCTTTCACATTTCGTGATGGCTCCAACTTTTCTATTGCTTCAACCTTTGCTTGATCGACCTCCATTCCATCCTTGGAAATTTTATGCCCTAGAATAATTCCTTCTTTTACCATGAAATGACAATTTTCCCAATTAAGCACCAGGTGTGTTTCTTCGCATCAGTTAAGCACTTTGTCAAGGTTGCTAAATAATTCGTGAAGTTGTGTTCGAATACTGTGAATTCATCCATAAAGACTTCCATGATATCTTCAAGAATGTCTGAGAAAATAGACATCATACACATTTGGAAGGTGGCAGGTGCATTGCATAAACCAAATGACATCTTTTTTAAGGCGAAGGTTCCATAAGGATAGGTAAACGTGGTTTTCTCCAAGTCTTTTAGATCGATTATGATTTGGTTATACCCTAGATATCTGTCCAGAAAGTAGTAATACTCCTTCTCTGCGATACGATCTAACATTTGGTCGATATAAGGTAGGGGAAAATGATCCTTCCTTGTTGCTTTGTTCAACTTGTGGTAGTCCATGCAGACTCGCCATCCTGTAACTGTTTGTGTTGAAATTAGTTCATATTTCTCATTACGAACAACTGTGGTGCCTCCTTTCTTAGGCACGCACTGAATTAGACTAACCCATTGTCTGTTTGATATGGGATAGATGATCCCAACATCTAGCCATTTGAGATTTTCCTTTTAAACTACCTCCTTCATTGCGGAATCCAATCGCCTCTGATGTTCTACTAAAGTCCCGGCATCATCCTCTAGAATGATCTTATGCATACAAAACGTAGGGCTGATGCCTGTTATATTTCCCAGAGTCCACCCAATTGCCTTCTTGTGCTGCGCGAAGAGTGCTAGAAGCGACTTCTCGTGCTCCGCAGTTAATTGTGATGACATGAAAACCGATAATGTTTCGTATTCTCTGAGGTAGGCACACTTTAAATAATTAGGAACAGGTTTTAGTTCTAGCGTAGGAGGTTCGTCTGTCAAATGCTTATGTGGTGAGTTACCGTTGGTCCCCACAGCTAGTGCTTCATAGTAATGCACTCTGTTCGTTGTGTCTCCCAATACACTATCCTGTAAATCCTCTGCTTCTTCTATATTATCCTCAGTATTCATCCACGCTTGCTGTTGTTCGATCATGATTGCGTCATCTAGCATCACTTCCAGATGGCTGATGTTGAAATTATTTTATGTGTCAGGTTCCTTTATTAAGTTGAATATGTTGTACTGAATCTACTGGTCGTTCATTCTCAAGGTGATCGTCCCTTCGTAAACGTCTACCAATGTGTGCCCAATTCTCAGAAATGGTCGTCCTAGAATGATTGGAACTTCTGGAAGTCTAGAATGATAAAATCTGCTGGAAAGACGAACTTGTCTACCTAAATCAAAATAACTTCAATTTTCCCATTAGGACGAGTTATCGACCTATCAACGAGCTACATTGTGACGGTGGTAGGTCTCGCTTCGTTTATTCCGAACTTTTTGTAAATTGATAAGGGCATCAAATTAATGCCAGCACCTAAATCGCAGAGTTCTCGCCCAATGTGATTGCTAACAATTTTTTATCGGAATGGTGAACTATACTGGGTCGACTTCTTTCTTTGGAATTTTATTTTGAATAATCGCACTACATCCCTCATTCAATGCTACTACCTTGAATTTTCTATTTTCCTTAAGTGCATCATTCAAGAATTTTATATAGTTTGACATTTGCCGAAGCGCATCAACTAAACGAATGTTAATGTGGATTTGTTTTAGAATGTCCATGAATTTTTTGAAGTTTTACTAGTTTCCTTTTCGTTTGAGCCTTTGAAAGTATGGTGGGGGTGGTGGTTTGTAAATATGTAATAGTTTCTCTACTCTCTCTACTTCTTTCTTCTTAGTGACGACTCCATTGTCATCCTTCAATGGCTTATTCGCTGTTTGTGGTTTAGTTGCGACTTTTGTTCCCTGATAGCTCAATCGCATGATCATGCTCTTTGCCATTCTGCCTAGATCCTTCCGTGTCTGATGGTAACTGTCTTAGCGGCCTTATTTTCAAATCAGCTGCGATTTTTCCTAGTTGTAGTTCCAGCGTTCGAAGTGTTGCTTGCTAAGTTTTCAACATGGTTTGGTGTTCCATCATAACCATGTCATTCTTTGCTAAGAAATCCCTCAGTGATGCATCTAGCTGTATAGGTTACTTGTGGTTGCTTCCGAATCCCGCGTGTTGAGGTCCTCGCAGCTGTCCTACTTGATTAGCATTGCTATTTTGTCCTCCCCATGAGAAATTTGGGTGTTGCTTCCATCTGGCATTGTATGTATTTGAATAGGGATTGTATTTCTGGCGTGAGTTTGGATTTTCAATCTAATTGACAGACGTTGTATTCTCACTACAAAGCTCGTACAAATGATCACCTCCTCAGAGTGCATAGAACTCAGGGGTTGATTGCTCCATTGCTGATGTATTCTGAGGTGTGGTCATCTGAACATTTTTCAGGGTGTTTTCCAGCGTAGCCAATTGCGCTTTTATGGCGGTCATCTCACTCAACACAAATTTACTTCCTACTTTTTCTTGGGTACAATATTGGCTCACAATATTGGCTCAAGTGTAATTACTTGGCAGTGTATTTGTCTAGTATCTGACCTTATCCCTTAAGGAATATGGAAACAGAAACAGTCGAGTATCTTCCAAAGAGATACCGACTTCTTGATGGGCATCAGTAACAGCTAAACAATTACGCAAATGCTGATGCGGATCTTCCGATGGAAGTCCTCTAAAAGGTTCATTAATTCTTAGCATGTTATACATATTATTGGTCAAAACAAGGCGTCTACCTCCACCGTTTAATCTGCCCATACCTGGATATGCAAATAAGTGAAGTCTCCTTGTTGTGTTCGCATGACTGTCTCTCTCATCTACCTCTTGTGCTGGTGGAAAATTTGGATTTGGGTTTTCATTCGCTCCATGTTCCATACCTGCTGCGGCTGGTTGATCCATCATTCCAGGTTGTTGTTGTGCCATTTGGTCCATCTCATTGTGAATTCTCCTTCTCTGCTCACTTATCCTCCTTCGAAGAGTTCATTCAGGTTCTGGATCAAACACAAGAGTAGCGTTCATGCGACTAGTACTCTGAAATGTTAAAGAAAATGACACTGTCCAATGTAATTTTTTTTTTAATATTTTCCAAACACTCTTGTCTCAAAAATAATTTTTGCACAGTCCCCAACAACGGCGCTAAAAACTTGATGGGTCTGCGATTCTGCATTATAAAACGCCGAATACTTTCAGTGTGAATTGATCCCAATTCATGCAAGTATACGTGGTCGATAGCAAGTAATAAGTAAAATTTCGATCTCCATAAGGACTTGAAAAATTATTCAAGGTGATGTTTAGAATTAAAATATGAATTGAATAGAATGATGGGTTGAGTTGAAGTTGAAGTTGGTTTTGTATTAAAAACTGAGTAAATAAACAAAGAAATACTTTTGCGAAGTTAATGCTAAATAGGATACTCATAAATTCAGTAGCAATGCAATAACAAGAAACCTGCGGTAAAGGATTCTATCATACTACAAATTCAAACTACCGTTTCCGCTTTCGTTCAACACCTAGCCCAGATTCCGCTGTGACTAGGTGTAATGCTAACTGTGCTACGTATGTAATAGTTACGTGTTTATTCCTAAACTCCGAATTAAAGTATCACAACTCTAACACTACCTATTAAACATGCATGATAGACTTAGATTGTTTCCTCTTCCGATTTACAATCTATTAGCTTGTGTGGATGACCGGTCAACACTTGCTATTATAATGAAGTACCTATCTTACATGCTCTAGAATAAACCATTCCAATTCCTTCCTACAAAAGGCTACTAAGATTCATTTTTTTCCCAACTTCACCCTAAGAGAACTAGTTCATAATACAAACAGAAATCACAACACAAGATATTGAAAACATCATAGAATTGTATTAATGAAGTAAAATTAGTATAACAACGCAAGCTTAAATAAAATAACATTAATAGTAAAAGTTTCATCTCGATCTGATCTCTGAACTTCCCCTATAGAAAGAATAGGAAAAGAACCAGGCTTCTTCTCTATTACATTAACATCCTTTTATAGAGCTAGGTCATCGAGCCTCCGAATATTCAAGAAGGGTGAGAATCAATTTACACTGTGATTTCTCATTTGATTTCTTTGCCATATGTGTCTGATTCGTTTAAGACAAGAATCCCGTAATTTCAGCAATCTGTCTCTTATTTGTCTGGTTAGTCAATTCTTACTAGCAGATATTACTTTCCTTATTTGCTTGAAGTGCTTCTGGCTTTGATCTTTTGAGCATAATTAGCTCGCTTTTGCGCCCTTGATTCTCCTTTTCCTTTCCTTATTTTCTTGAGGTATTTCTGGTCTTAATCTTTCAAATTTAATTACCTCGCATTCGCACCCTTGATTATTCTTTTGGCAATGCTCCTCTAGTGCTGTTCTTGTGAAACCGGAAGTCATCATAAGTTTCTGCGAAACCTAGGCTAAACACGCTACTTTGGTCATTTTTAGCACTATAATCGATATTTAGCATTTAACACCTTTAATGCGTAAGCATTAGCGAATTACACATTTTTATTCCAATTTTGACCTTGCTTGTGATAATATTAATTTAATATACGAGAATAATGATTGGAAGTTAGGCTGAAATCTGACTCTATTTTAGAGTCATCAACTTGCTACAGATCGCGTATACTTGCTCGAGTGTAGAATCCAATACAAACGAGCCATTTAGCAGCAACTTGTTATCACACGACCATCCCCGATTATAGATCATTATTGTATAATTTCAAAGTTTTGGTCAGGTGATAAAGAATTTTGAGACTGTATCCGTTGGGTAACTTGGAAGAAGGCCTGTACTCAAAAGACAAGTGGTGATCTTGGTTTTTATGACTTGGAGCTATTCAACCAAGCGTTGTTGGCAAAAAAAGGATGACGCTTAATAACGAAACCTAATACCCTTTTGGCTAGAGTTAAGTGAGGTAAATATTTTCATTCCACTTCTTTCATTCATGCTAAGTGTCTGGGAAATGGGTCTTATGCCTGAACGAGTATCTTATGGGGTTAGGATCTATTAGCTAGAGGAATTCGATGGAGGGTTGGCAATCAGCTAAATTTCAACATTCTTTCAAGTAATTGGTTACCCTGCACTCCTTCATTACGTCCTATTACTATGGAGGAAATTGATCTGTTAATGATGGTTGGTGATCTTTTGCATCATGATGGTTGTTGGAATGAAGATAAACTTTGGAGTATTTTTTGTGAGGTGGATGTGGTTGAATAATTGAGAATGGCAAGGCCTAGAAGCGTGGGGGAGTACTCGGTGGCGTGGCACGATGAAAAAAATGGTTGCCTTAGTGTTAAATCTACTTATTGGTTGCCTATAAAGCTGCGTGGGAAGTCTCCCTCGTCTAATGATAATGTTGTGCAAAATTAGTGGAATGTTTTTTTTTGGAATCTCAACATTCCTATCAGAATTAAATTTATAATATGGAAAGTTTATAATAATTTTATCCCCACAAACCTTAATATATTGAGGAGAGGGGTGGACTATTCACCTTTGTGTTCATTTGTCAAAAGCATGCAGACTCCACTTTTCATGTCTTATGGGGTTACAAGAGGGTGAAGAATGCTTGACATTTTACTTTTTTTTTTTTTTTTCAATTATGATATCTGAGACATGTTACGGTGTTTTTTTGATAAGCTTACCACCAAAAATTTAGAAGGTTTTGTAGTGATATGCTGGAGAGTGTGGAGTGTGCGGTGATGGCCATAATGAGCCTTTGCAATCCAAATGGGATATGAGTTTAGAATGGGAGTTTTATAATCAATACCTAGTGTATTTCGAAGTGTTCATTGCAAACTTTCGGTGGCGGTTGAGGCTCGGCCTTCTAATAGAAATGAAGAGAGGTGGAAGCTTCATGCTCTTAACTATGTGAAACATAATACAGATGCGTGGATAAAATATGAAAGATCGAAGGTGCGGTATTTGGGGACTTGTGAGGAATGAAGTTGGGGAAGCCATGTTTTTTTTTGTACGCTAGTGGAAGGGGTGATTGATGCCAAAATTGTTGAAGCCTTTTCATTTAGGAATGGTGTGCAAATGACCGTCGATATGGGTTTTCAAAAATTGGAGGGAGAATCGAATAACTAAAGGGTGATTAATTTGTTCAAAACACGTTTATTGTGTAGATCTGAGGTTGGAAAAATAGTTGAGGAAGGCAGATGGGATGGAGCTTGTTTCCTTTAAATGGTTTAGTCGCCAGAATAATTCACTGGCCCATGTTCTTGCAAAAATGCCACTAGAGAATCAAAACTTGCAATATAGTCATATGAATTTAAATGAGGAAACAAGAGGTATACAACATACATACAACCCAGATATGCAGAGAAAGTTAATTAATCTCAAAATATATACTTACATGACGTTTGAATTGACCCGAGTCAATTGCGGCCACCCATATTCTAAGTGATCAACGAACAAGTTGAGAAAGGTTTGAGGCTCTCTATCTAAAATTGACCTTCTCTCTAAACTCTCTTTATGTTCGCACAAAATAGGCTCTCAAAATTCTAAATAATAAAATTTTATTCATAAATATTGGGACAACACTATGGCACTACAAGCCAGCGTCGCAACACCTTGTATCGTGAATGGGGGCGTCAAATGCACACTCTAGAGCATTATTCATTCTTTTGGCCTATCGAACTCCAACTTGCTCCAATAAAGGCTCTCCAACTGGCCAAATTTCACCCCCAAATGACCATTCTCCCTTCAAAAAGACCGCGTGAAAATAACAAAAAACAAATATAAAATATGTGGAAAAGCACGATTTATTTGCTCAGATTTGATCCGATCACACACATTTATATTTATATCATGTGGGCGGGGGACAAATACTGATTCTCGAGCTCGAACCTGTAACGCTGGTGTTGAACTGATTTATAATCAAACACTGAAACCATTGCGCCACTTACCCATTTGGTTACTATCAATTATTATACCTTCGACAAAATTCAAACTAGTACTTAGGATAGTTTTTGTCATTTTTGTTTACAATATTACTTTTTATTAGATTTTTACGTATTTTTAAAAATATGTTAATTATATTTTATTAAAACTGCTATTATTAATGAATCATTTTAAATTATATTTATAATAAACTAATTTTAAGGTTTATTGAAAATGTAAAAATTAGAATCCAACATTCCAAAAATACAAACATCAAATTAAATAGATTAAATTCTAAATTATAAAGATGAAAGTATAAATAGTATAAAGTAATTGGTATAGTCATTATACAAAAAATTCGATCAAATCTATAGTATCAAAACTAAATGATAACTAAATATCGATTTTTAGGATCAAACCATGACCGTAGAATTAAAGTGGATAACCACCAAACAATGAAATCACTACTCCAATAACTCTTTTGTTTAAATTCATAATCTTTTCATTCATACGTATACAAATACCATTGAACTATTATTGGTGGGTTATAAAATATTTAACCCTAAATAAAATTAATTGGGAAGGTTAATTAAAGTATTAATTAAAATGTCTTTTCTTTCTTGTCAAAAGGTTACGAAATTGTTAATAATGCACTAATCCCGAATAATGATGATAACGTGGCTATAACGTATGCAAATAGCAATTACTTTTAGTGGGCTACGAATCACCGAACAAAGAAATTCCCCACTTTTCACTTTCTTTTCATTTCACATTTTCAGATGGGACAATTAGTAAATGTCTAGATTTTAGATAAATAGTATAATAATGTCTGTAATATCTTGGAGTTTAAATAAATGTCTTTTTTTAAATATGAAAAATTAATTATTAATATGTAAATAAAAAGTGGACAATTATACCCTTCTACTTAATTTTTGTTTTTTTGAAAAAATATCATTTGAAATCTTTTTTGTCTGTAACAACCTTTGAGAGGAATCTTAACAGCATTCTTAACCAAATTTTTAACCAAAAGATGAAAATTTTAAATTTATTTTCAAAAGATAAAAAAAAAAGTATATTGTTAATTATTTAAAATTATTTTTCGAAAGATTTAAGATGAACATTTAATCTCCATAACAATATACATGGTCCACGTGAATGAATTCTTTAATATTGAAACAAGTAACAAATATAAAAATATAAAATGAATTCACCTCCAGACCATCTCTTGCATATGGATGTTCGATGTGGAAAATGCATGCTTAGCATAATTATTTGGTGTTGTAGGTGTATGCTACTATATAGATTTATCTACATATCTTCATCCATGCTTTTGCATCTTTTGTTCCTTGTTATATACCATGTGTACCAAAATATATTGTCATGATTTCAACCGCTTTTGCATCTTTTGTTCTTGGTTATATACCATGTGTACAAAAACATATTGTCATGATTTCAACGGCTTTTGCATCTTTTGTTCCTGGTTATATACCATGTGTACCAAAACATATTATCATGATTTCAGCGAGAATGTATCCGTTTGTCTTTTGTTCCCGGTTATATACCATGTGTACCAAAACATACTGTCATGATTTCAGTTAGAATGGATCAGTTTGTCTTTTGTTTTTTGTTATATACCATGTGTACCAAAACACATACTGTCATGATTTCAACCGCTTTTGCATCTTTTGTTCCTGGTTATATACCATGTGTACCAAAACATACTGTCATAATTTCACCCAGACTCCGTTAAAAGCAATTGCAATCGGCATCACTTTTATTGATGAAGAAATCCATGAAAATCAAACAAAAACTTGTGAATACCTCCACTCAATGGAAGTGAGATCCAATAAGACTCATGAAATATATTGGGTTCTCAATTGTATCCCCAATCTCCAAAAATCCAAATTATGAGCAAAAAGTGTTAGTGGGAAAGAAATCATGAACAAAAAGTGTGAGTGGGAAAGTGAGAGTGGGAGAGAACGATCGAAGAATGTGAAAAATGTTGGATACAATAAGTTGTAAAATAAATAAAAAGATAATTTGGGTTTGGAGAAGAAGATCAAAGGCGATTTGACAATTCATTACCGTGAAACCAAAGATATCCTCCGTTTAAATAATTTTTTTTTTTAACAAAGATATTAAATAAATTAAATAAAAAATTGAAAGATATTAAAAACAAATATGTGAGTTAGTTGTATAGAGATATTCTCTCCTAGATTTCAGGGTGTTATTCTTGATAAAAAAGAACGTTTAATTAAGTTTTGTAATTAATAAATATGTTTAAAAAGAATTTAATTATCTATCCTCACTGATTTCTAATTTAGATACTCATTTAAAGTCTTAAAAAGATTAGATATTTTTTTAATTATTTTCAAAAAAAGTAGTCATTTACTACTATTTCCCTTTTCAAATTTAGTTAGGCCCAATTAAACGTTCCATTTTAATCAGTTTTTGATATCCATTTAATCCCTATATTTTTAGGAGTAATAAAGTCCTAATACTTTTTTTTTTAAACCAGAAAGTCTTAATACTAAATCACTATTTCGAAGAATAATAATGATGCCTCAATAGATTTGGAAATGAAAAGAATAAATTTAAATGGTTTGGTATATATACTTTATATACCTTATGATCATATAATAAGTTCTTTTACTTTTGAATTCTGTATTCAAATTTTTTATCTTTATGCCTATAATGTTTAACAGTTTTTTTGTTCAATTTCAAATCTTTAATTTATTTTACTATTTTTTTTTGTGAAGAATACGATATCGATGACTTTAATGAGTTGAAATGTTTGAGTGAAAAATGTAACTAATTGAAGGAGTACAAAAAGCTTTACTAATCTTCCAAAAAGATGAGACCTCAAATTTTCCCATTATATTGAAAAAAAGAAAAAAAGTTCACATCTTCAATTTCATTAATTTAGTGCTTGTTTTTACTCATTGATGGCATTATTTTAGGATTATGCCTAAATAATTCCTCCCCATAGTTTCTAAATACTAGGCAATTAGCATTTCTTTAAAAAACAAATACACAATTAAAAGTTCAAAGGACATCAAATTCTTAAGAAACATTTTTTTTCTTTTTAAGTTCAACAATAGGTGGGATAAAGGTTTAGTAAGGCCTTGGATTTCATTACACTAAAGTGTGTATTCCATTATTGTTAAAGTGGGGAATAATAATGTATATAAAATCTTTGGGTGTTTGAGAATTTCAATGGGCACATATCTTGGAAGAGGGTCTCTGACTTTTGAAATGTAAAAAAATGTAGTAACAATAGTAAATATTATAATAAAGAAAAATAAAATTCCAAGGATTGAGACTTTTAAAATGTGGTCACGTGGGTTGTGACCTACCTGTCCGCTTACAGGTTTGGCCTCTCACGTGGTTGTGACCTTCTCAACCTATCTAAGTCTAATTTCTTTTCACCCATCCCTTTCCTTATTATTATTTCCATACTATTCAACTTATACTTGTAAAATAAGCAAAGCCTATAATTGCATTCATTATAATCAGCCTTTTCTTTTTGAGATGAAATAATATTAGTTTATTTCATTTTGAGAATATTATATGCAAATAAGAGAGAATATCTAATATATGCAATAACAGAGAATATCTAAATGTACGACTCCTCAAGAAATAGTACAAGCATCTAACCATTTTAAATTATATTTGTGAACTATAATATTTTTAATTGAGAAAAAGAAAAAAAAGTCTTAAAATGTTAATTTAGTTTCTTATCCAAATACATGTCACTTTTATGGATTATAAAATATATTATATATGTTTTGCTACTCACATAATTAAGATATATACTTGTTATATGTTTAAATTCAATTTAAATTGTTATTTAATTAAAAAATTTCAAAATTAATATTTAACTCTCTACAAGTCATAACTTTGATCCTAAAATCGATATGTAACTTTAATCTTATTTAAAGATAGTAATCTAAGTAGGGTTTATGATCTCGACAATACACTACAAGAAAAAATGTATATAGTAACTAACAAAAAAAGCTATAGTAGACGTTTTATAGCTTTTTTCAATAGCTTTTTTCTATAGTCCTGTATATACAATAATATAGAGAAATAAAGTGATTATAACTTACTATCATAAATTTATTTAACCTAAAAGTACTTTTGGGTATTCCCAAAATCTAGCTAAACTCACCTTAAAATACTCTAATATAACCATAAAAGGACAACGTAATCAAATGCAAGCTTCGTTCACAAGTTAGACTATTTTGTCCAAATATACATTTTGTAAACAAAAAAGTTATACGTGTGTTTTAAATCTCTTTTATAGAAACAGTAAAAAGAGAGAGAAAGACGACATATATTTGAGCAAAGTAAAGTAGATTCCACAATATAAACTAAAAAAAGAATAGGATGACATAATTGTAATAATATATTCCTTGGCCAATCAAGGCAAAAGAATTAAAAAAAAAAAAAACACAATCAAGGCAGAACGCACTAATAAAATTGAAAAAAGTCGTATCAATGTCATCTCTTGCGTAACACGTTGGCAGCCAATGAAATAGATAGATAGCCCCTTGTACCAATGCCACCCAATAATTTTTCTAATCAATACAAACTCCAATCTATGCATAAAGATATCAATTATCATATTAACAATCTCATCATCACCATCTCTTAAAATAATATAATCTCCAAAGAGCAACACGTTAATAAAGACTTATAATCTTTAAAATATTTTTTTAAAAAATGTTTGATGTTTAAAATTTGCAAGTGAAATTAATTATAAAATCTATTATCATCATAATAAATTTGATCTTGAAATAGGTATGATGCTCGATTATATAGTAAAATTGAGAGAAAGGCTTTGATTTTCTATTAAAAAAAACTCTTAATAATATACATACATCAATCACTTCCCTTATAGGTAAAGTTTGAACTTTTACAACATCCTATCCAACCCTAAAAACTGATAATTTGATGATCAAAGGTAAATTTCTACAAGGCTAGCTAACACTTGCACTAAATTTCTCCAATTTCTAACCAAGCTACAACCTTTTTTTAGAAGAAAAAGAAAACTATACGAATGTAGTGTGGTTTTGGTCGTCTATAATTTGTCTAGCTTGTATTGATCTACATTAATTTTGCCTAACATGCGGCTGAAGGATTGGAGAAGGTGTTGTAAAAGTGGGGCTTTGGAGCCATTGAAAATTTGGCTTTAGAAGCGCCGTCGCGGCCACTGCCACCTCTGCCGCCGACTCTTTCGCAGGACGGGCACATCGTTAAGGTTGCCGCTGGCATGTGCATGTAGAGAGGCTGTGCGAGCTTTAGCGCCTTCAATTCTTGAAGCTCCTTTTGTAGTCTTCTGTTTTCGTCAGTCAACGTCTCGCAACATTTCTTCAAGAACTCATAATCTACTTCTGTTTGTTTCAGTTTTGTTCTGAATAAAAAATATAATGAAATAAGATTTTGAAAGCTTTAGATTTAATGGCTTTTTTTTTAATCAGCAGTTTCTTCTTCCTGGTTAAAAAATAAAACCTGTTGTTGAAAGATTTCATATTTGAAAGTGGAAGATATTTCATCAACATTTTTTTTTGAAAGAATATTTCATTAACATATTTATAACATGTATATAAGTTGTTTTTATATTGTAATTGATTTTGAGATGAAATTCATCTTATTTAATATAATGTGTGTGAGATCATAAAACTAAAACAGTTCTTCGATTAAAAAAAATACAGGAAGATCTCGTAACATATTTAGATGCATGAGTTAGTCCTTTTATCGATTAAAGAAGATACAAGAAAAGTAAGTTTCAAAAACAATTTAGGGATGATGAACTCACCGAGCTCTTCTATTTTGAAACCATACTTCAACTTGTCGTGGTCGTAAATTTAGTTGTCTCGCCAAAGCTTGTTTTTGCTTCTAATCAAAAGTATAAATAAATCAAAGAATTATTCTATGTTAAGAGTATGAATAAAAAATTAAATTCAATCGATTTAGGAGTAGATGAATCGAACCGAACCGTGAAAGAAACTTACGGGGTTGAGAGTGCTATTTTCTTTGAAACTCTCTTCCAAGAGGGCGGATTGTTCTTTAGAAAGCCTAAGCTTCTTTCTAGTATTAGAACCATCTTCATCTTCATCACTAACTTTTGGAGAAACCCTCTCCAATTCAATCTCTTCACTGCTGAGATCTCTCTCCCTTTTAACCCGACCGCCGCTACCGCCACTGCCAGAGAAGGAAGAGCAAACAACGCTGCTATGGGGGGAGGCTTGGCGATACAATTGATGATTATCAACTGCTCCCACATCAGAGTTGATAATTGAAAATCCTAAAGTCAGAGCACAAGGCTCAAAATCAAGTGAATTAGAGGAGGAACTGGCTTGCTTTTTCTTCAACTTGTTAATAATTGGAGAACTGGCTCCTTCTGAGAGCCCTAACCCCAAAGCCAAGCTTGTTTGAGAAAGATCATCAAAACCCATTTGAAGTTAGAGGGAGTTGTGTGGATGGGGAGTGAAAAAAGGTGAACTTGTGAAGAAAAACAAAACCAAAATGGGGGCTTTAAGAAGAGGGGAAAAGAGAGAGAGAATTATGGGTGTGTTTGTGTTGTATGTATTGGTGGGTGGGAATGATTATTAATCCAATAGAAAGGAGAATTAAGAGACATGAGAATCTTAGCATTTGAAAAAAAAAGAGTTATCAAATTAAAAGTCCCTTCTATCTCTATACATAGGTTGACATTTAAACCCCACTAATATTATCTACAAATTATTGAAAAAAAAAAGAAAAAAAAAGAAGAAAAACCCCACAACTTTTCCTTTCTTTGTTAGAATCCCTTATTCACATGGCAGTGGGGAACACATCAAGAAAGGATCATTCTTTATTTCTTTTATTTCTTTTTTGTCTTTTGAAATATCTTTTCTTTTATTGTAATAATTTAACTATTACTACCACTTTTGAGTGTTGCTTCATAAATGTTTCCTCGTCTTGTTATTCAGTTTCTCTTTAAAATAGGTTCAATTATTTGCCCCAACTTTTCCTCTTCCTTCACTATGTCCCAACATTAGCATCCATTCATTATTATTTTGTAGCTTCTTTCCACTCAATCATACCCTTTTTCTTTATTTTGCTCTCTTATTTTCATTTATAATTGTAGTATATGTTTATTCATATATGTAGAAAGCCCACCTTGTACTTTATTACTTTTCTCAATCATTCAAAGATAGATTTAAACTCTCTTTTCCACCTCCCAATAAAAGAAAGGGGAAATAATATATTACAAGGCAATTATTGGGTGTGAAATGAAATAATAAACTTAGGGTTTTCTTCCCATAAATGACCACATGAATTGTCTCCCACTCCATGCCTCTTCTAACTCCCCATGGTCGTGCTAACCATTTCCCTTTGCTTTCCAATATTGCACTCTTTTTCTTCAAGTATGAACTAATAATGAAGGGGGAGGCCCGGGGATTCATCGCTGGATCCCTCATATGAATTGATAAGATCAAGATGAGTTGTTGTGATATGTGAATGTAATCCCCTTTGATATCCAAATTTCAAAAGCAGGCAGATTTTGGTCTAGATCAGTACACAATAGGTGAAAGTATGGTTAAGTTGATTGTCTTAAATTTCTTATAATCGAAAAACCGAAGCTACCTACTTATACGTATTTGGAGATATTTGCGCATGTTCCAAGTTTCGAATTTAATAGACGATTAAAAGTTTTTTACTATTAAATTCACTTATAGATTTTTAATTTGAGACTTCTAATAAAGTATTTACCTTGAAAATCCTAATTTAAAATTAGATTCATTTCATACCCAAGTTTTGATTTTATTGCAAGGAAACTAAGTTTGTATTACCCTTTATTAGTATTTCTCAAAAAAAAAAAAAAACCTTTTATTAGTAGAAATAGAATATTAATTTAAAACAACTATTAGTAAAACAATAGGGGATGTTACGTGTATTGAATTTTTTTTATAAAATTACTATTAATAACACTTTTATATATATATATATGTATGTATATATATATGTATATGTATATATATATGTATATATATATATATGTATATATATGCATACATATGTGGCAAAAGATGGGTGATCCCTGTAAAATGACCAAATTGGTCAAACTTTAATAAGTTTTTGGGCGGATAATCTTCCATTAATTTTCACAAATTTGAATTAGTTTTCAATTGATAACCCTAAATAAATTTTCAATTAATAGCCAATCAGTTCACTGATAAGCTTTCAATTAGTTCGATGATAGCCTTTAAGCAGTTTAATGATAGATTCAATCAATTTGCTGATAGCCTTCAATCACATATGATTGCTTTTCAAAAAGTTGACATTTTTTAAAGTTATAAATCCATTATAGATGAATTACTTTTGATAAGTGTTATACTTGCAATAGACACCCTAAAATAGCTATCTAGGGTAAATTCTATTCAATATAATTATTTTTGGGTTAAAATATGGTGATTATACTTTTAAGGTTTGTACAACCTTACCATAAAAAAAAATAATTGAGAGACATCAATGCATATTCAATAACTAAGAAGTCATGAATTTAAATTTTTCAATCTAAAAAAATGGTTTCTAAGAAATATTTCACATTATATTAAAATTATTACTATTACCAAGTCATTTATGTTAATTTTTAACTTTAAATTTATCATAATAGCTAATTTTATGCTTTGTTGAAAATAAAAGGACAATACTTTTAAAATGAGATAAAACCATAAATGCCGAGACCAAAGTGGTGTTTATTTTTTATTTTTTAATTCCCTTTGACGACGGAGAGCTTGATGAAAAGTTGTGGACTACGAACACAATCAATCGAAGTGCTTACATTGCTGTGTTTGATATTTGGTTTTGGTTTGAAAAACGAAAAGAAAGAGAGAGAAAACAAAAGGGAAAAAAGAAAAGTACGTACTCGAGAAGATGCACACGAGAGATTTAATTCAAAGGAAAAATAATTGGTGAGAGAATACGGAAATGGGCTTCACTAAAAAAATTGGGTTGGGGGGCCAAGCCAATGGCAAGTATTATAATGCATGAAAAATAGAAAACTTTGAGTAATGCTTTGTCGGCTACGAGTTAATGATTGATAATATAACTCAGAAAAAAGTTAGGTCATCCATAAAAACATATCGGCCCTAAAATATTAAGTACCTAACATCATCACCTTCAATTGCTTTCAACGTCGATCATATATAAACACACATATGCAACATTATTTTTTTAATATATTTGTTTTGTATATGATGCCAAGTTATGGCTTTCATCACATGTTGTATGCTAAAATTTTATTATGAATCATTAGTATGATCATGTTGATGATGTTAGAATATTGGTCTAATTCTACTTTGGTTTTTTCTTTTTTTGAAACTGGGTAATCAGAACTTTACTCTATTACACCCGCAATAATCACGCTTGTTCTGAGGTTATGTAAAAATTAAATTCGAAAAACAAAGCAATAAATCAGAAATTTTCAACATACTTTACTTTATTTCTCTCTATAACTATCTACTTTTGCTCTCACATTTTCCCTCTACATTTGTCTCTACAATTCTCAATGAAGGAACACTCTATTTATAGCCTATTACAAACTTGGTCTCCAAGTTCTTTCCGAAAATGCTTCCCACTAATTCCTAAATTAAGAATCCACTAATTTCTTAATTTTCTCCCTAATTAAAATCCCATTAATTCCTTAATAAAATATCCACCAATTACATTTAAAACAAAATCATAAATTTCCATTAAAGTTTATTAAACAAAACTCCCCCATAAACTTAAATGCTTCTACCATTCGTCATGCCAATCATCTTCTTGAATATTTCGAGCAATACTTTCAGCAACGACTTTGTGAAAATATCCACAATTTGATCTTGACTCACAACATGCTTCAATTCCACGCTTCCTTCTTTCACATGATCTCGGATAAAATGAAAACGAACATCAATATGTTTGCTCCTTTCATGATTCACTGAATTCTTTGCTAACTCAATTGCTGACCTGTTGTCTACTTGAATCACTGTTGCACTAAGTTTTTTTAACTCCATCTTGCTCAAAACATTTCTTAGCCATATCGCATGGCAATGCAACAAGAAGCTGCAACATATTCAGATTCGCATGTTGAAAACATCATATCGGTTGCTTCTTTGACTGCCAAGTAAATGCTGTGTTGCCCATAAAGAATGAATATCCCGTTATACTCTTCTGATCCTCTATGTCTCTGCACCAATTGTTGTCGGAGTATCCAATCAACTTATAATCTTCCACTTTTGAATAAAACATCCCAAGTGCCACTGTTCCTTGGATGTACAACAAAATTCGCTTCAACGCCTTCCAATGCATATAAACTGGCTCCTCCATGAACCGACTAACCGTGCCAACTCTCAATGCGATGTTTGGCCTTATACATATGAGATAGCGAAGGATTCCTACAAAAATTTGATATTTGCTTGCATCTACTCATTCTCCTCCATCAAACTTTGAAAGTTTCGTACCTGGTTCCATTGGTGTTGCAACCGGATTGCAATTTTCCATCTTGAACTTCTTCAAGATCCCTTTCTGTAACGACCCAGTTTTTCATCCCGGTCTTCCAGGTATGTCCTAAGGGTATTTTGGTAATTTGGTCGGGCCGTTAGGGCCGTTTCTGTCTAGTTTTGCTGGGTTAATTATGCTTCAGCTGGGATTCGAGCCCGGGTGGCTAGGGAGATAGCGGTGTGGTCCTACTAGTCAAGCTGCAGGTTGTTATTGATGCTCATTCCGCAGGTTATCTTGGTTTGTCTTGGTTTTCGGGATTTAGGTGAGTTTGATTAAAAAGAAAAGAAATAGGTTTTCTTTTCCTCATTCCCCAAATTCCCCTTTGCCGTCCAACAATTTTCTCCCAAGCCCTCTTGCCGTGCGTCTTCCTCCCAAGAGCTCCGTCGTCTCGTTCGTCCCGGGTAAGTGTTCCTCGATCTCTCCTTCTCGTCTTTTGGTGTTGTTCTTGCTGGCCGAGAGAAGGGGATGGTTAGGTTTTTTTGTGTTTGATGCAAATTTCCTAGCGCCGAGCGAAATACCTAGCGTCGAAGCGGCCAAATACGGCGATCATGCCGTTCCCGATCACGCCTGTCGCACACCCACCAGTAGTGCCCGGTACCCGATCGCCCGACCTTATAACGCCCGATCGGTCGCGACCTGCGCGCACACGACATTGTCGCGTTGCGGCCCATGTCGCCGCGCAGCCTCTCGCGCGCACCGTCGCCGTCGCCTCGCGGCCGAATGTCGCGCGCAGCAGCAACCCGTTTCGCCGCGCGCGCGCCCCCCGCGACGCGAGCACACCCGCGTCACATCGCCCGTCCGTGCGCAGCCCAGCGCCCTGTCGCGTCTGCACGGCCAGCCGCACGACCAGCAACGCCCCAGCACCTATTGTAGCCTGTCCGTTCGCGCACTAGACCCGTGCCGTGTGAGTTGCTCCTGACCGAGCCAAGTGCTGTTTATATTTGTATCTAAGGCCTATGGGTTGTGATGTTTGTTGTTTGTCTGTTAGGTTCCCGATAGCTAGCTCGGGTTCAATTGCAGCTTAGGATCCTTTTGAGTGTTGTTGCCTTCCGACCCAGGTAAAGATTTCTTACCGGAGTTGTGTGGGCCTTGTGATATTTTTTGTGATTGTTGATTGAATGTATGTTTATATTTATCAGCATGTTAGTGGATAGGTGCTCTGTTCTGAATTTCGACTTGCATGATTCTCGTGTTATTTCTCATTTTAGTTCCATGCTAGGTTGTTCTGTTCTGGCATGCTTGATATCTGTTCTTGCTTCGTAGTATCATGCTAGGTTCATTGTTTCTGCTGAGCACGTATTGGAATGTTTGATGTTATCTGTTTATAGCTTAGAATTCTGATAGGTAGCATCATCCTGGCGAGGATGCATAGAGTAACTTGCATCCGTGGTAGGGACGTGCTAGGCAGTACTCCGTCCCTGATCCGTCGTTAGGGTTTAGCTAACCCTAACGGCAGCCCAGTGCAATCTTGGGTGAGGGTGGCAGACTGTTAAATGCCCCAACGGTCGGGGGAATGACGAGGCATCGCCTTGTCCCCAGCAGTCGACACGACCTCAGCGTGTCGGCAGTAGCCCTTGATTGCCACCTGATAGGACAAGGACTGGTTCCTGGTGTAAGCCTACCACGACCGGTTTCTTAGCCTCAGGTGCGGTGGTACAGGCTGACATAGTCATAGTGTCCTGGTCTCACACCACTATGTTCAGTGACACCGATCCAGAGATTCTCTTTTAGGCATGCGTCTTCGGACCAGGCGGCAAGATGCCCTGACCCAAAGACCTCCTCGTTTGCGGCAAAGATGCGGTGCGCACACACGCTCATTACACCGCCGACTGGAGAGCTCCTCGGGATCTTGAGTTTAGTGCACCTTTCGTATCGACAGTAGTAGGAAAGCTGAGGCCGAGATTAGTTTCTCGTAGAGTATCGAGACGCGTTGTAGTTTTCCGAAGTAAGACCGTAAGATGGTATCCGTGGTTTATGTATGGATTAAAGTGATGTGCTCTCTTCTGTGTTTATATTCATAGCTTGCATACTTTCTGCTAGATGACCAGTTATATCGTATTGTACCCCGGTTGGGGATTCTTACTTAGTAATTCGTTACTCACCCTTATTTTGTGGTTTTCTACAGGTAACCAGGGCGCGAGACAAGATGGCTGAAGTAGGAGCTGCTGATCATGGAAACCAGCTATTTAAAAACTCTGAGTTTATGTTTTATGTTTTGTTGTCCTCTGAATGCATGTAGTCGGGCACGGAGCCCGTACGACGTTTTCTGATTGTTTCTAGATTCTGGTACTGTTGTAAACTATTTTGGATTTTTGAATGTTTGAATAAATCTCTGATTAGAGTATGTTTTAAACTGTATTTAGCTTGGAACAGGTGCTTGGAAACAGGGACAGGTTTCAGGACACTTATATTTGATTTATGAATGGATGTTTACAAGTTTTTAGTTTTCATTCAGAATCTGGAAAACGATCTTGCATAATGTTTTTAAGTTTTAAAGCATGCATTGAGGTAAAGGCCTAGTTTAGGACGTCTTTCGGGTCGGGTCTTTACAATTCTAGTTCTCCAGGTACGTTCAGTTGTTTATTCGGTTGACTGGTTAAGCCGTTAGGGCAGTTTGAGCCTTTAGGGGCCTTTGGTCATTTGGCCTTTAGGGGTAGTTTTCGTATTTGTCAAGGGTTTTGGGTTGTTTTCAGACTTATGCTGAGTTGGTGTTTATATTTAGGTTTCAGGTTCTAGGTCTGGGAATTGCTGTTGAAAGGTTTGGAGGTCGTTCGGTTTAAAACAAAAAATAAGAAAATTAATGTGTTGTTGCTAGGACTCGAAGGGGGAACAAATTTTGGACACTTAACATTTGGAGAATTATTAATCTTTTAAAATAGAGAAATTAAAGAGAAAAAAAGGACTTTTGGTTTTCCCCTAACCCAAGCTGCACGTCTCCCCATCTCCCTCTTCAGGTCAGCTGGCCGTTATTCCCATTTATTAATTCTCGGTTGGGTTTGGGAATTCTATTGGATTTAATAATTCATTCGTTAATCTTGGCAGGAATTGTTCCGGTTAGTTTATGAGGTTTGGAAGTTTGCTTTGTAAATAAAAATGAAGAGAAATTTATTTAGGCCTTGGTGGGTTTCGAACTTGAGTTGTCTTGGTTGCAATAGATCCAATTGAGCCGAATGAGTCGAATATGCTCTTGTTCGTTTGTGTTTTGCTTGTCCCATGATTATTCGGAGTAAGAGCTAAATGGAATTAAAGGGTTTTTGTGTTTTGTTGTTCGTATAGAAGGGAAAAAGGAAAGCAGCCACTTCCTGTTCTCCCTCTTCCAAATCGCAAAGCCCCTCTCCCCAATCACATCGTATCTCCTCGTCTCCCCTTTGTTGATCGACCAAGCCCGAGAAGGTTTGGTTCTTCTTCTTCTTCTTCCTTCCCCTTAATCGATCTCATTCCTTTGTAAGAGCAAGCCTAATCGTTTTGTCTTTTGTCTACTGAGAAGCCCCCATCGCAACCCTCGATCGCCCATGCCAAGCGCACCCGAGCCCTTAGCGTCGCAAGCAACCGATCGTCGTCGCAGCCCATCGCTCGCCCTAGCCTTACCGATCGCAGTTGTCCTCACACAGCCGCTCAGCAGCGACCGCAGCGCTGCCGATCGCTAGCACCAATGCAGCCGCAGCACAGCCGCCTTTGCGCCAGATCGCCCGCTCGACGCTTTGCCGCAGCGACCTGCATTGCCTTGCCTCGCTCGTACCCGACCACCCGCCGTAGCCCAGCGCCAGCATCTCCATCGCGATCCCGCACCTGCTCACGTCGCCCACGCTAGCCTCGCCTCAACGACGTCCCTCGCTACCTTGTCGCTGAGCTGCTGCAGCACCGCACGCCTACGCACTCCGCACATGTTCGCCCAGCCGCAAACACTTCACCGAGAGCTGCCCCACACACGCTTGCTGAGGCTATTCAGCTGCCGAGCTAGAGTGCTCTCGGTTTTGGGTAAAGCCCTTATTTCAGGAGTTTGTATTATTGTTTTGTGTTGTTTAGGTGATTAATTGTTACGCCTCTATCTGTTAGGTTTATGTGATTGTTCTGTAGCTCGGGAAGTTCGATTGTTGTCAACTGTTTGTTTCTAATTCAGGTAAGGACTTCTTACCGGGGTTGTGTGGACCCTGTGATTACTTTAATGGCATGTTGATATCTTGTAATTGTTTATGAGCTTTCTAGTGGATAGGATTCTTGTTTTTTATTTGCTAACATGTCTGTTGTCTTGTTCATGTTAGTTCCATGCTAGGGATTTTTGTTACTCTGGCATATCCGTGTTTCCTGTTCATTTCTGTAGAGCCATGCTAGGATTGTGTTGCTATTGAGTATTGCCTGATCGATCTGTTAGATTGTATTACTAAACTTAGGAGACTGTTAGGAGTTACTAGATTAGGTCTCGCATGGGTAAGTCCCCGATGGGCACCAATGCGTGTTGGTGTATGTAAGTCCCCGATGGGCATCACACTTTTGGAAACATGTGTAAGACCCCGATGGGCATCATAGTGCAGCTAGGGAGTGTAAGATACCGTTGGGCAACTTCGTGTTCTAGCAGGTGTAAGACCCCGATGGGCATCCTTATGCTTAAGCAGGTGTAAGACCTCGATGGGCATCCATGTGTTTTAGCAGGTGTAAGACCCTGATGGGCATCCTTGTGCTTAAGCAGGTGTAAGACCCTGATGGGCATCCTTGAGTGCTAATTGAGTAAGACCCCGTTGGGCATCATCGTGCCCCAAAATGAGTAAGACCCCGATGGGCATCCTTGTGCTAAAGCACGTGTAAGACCCCGATGGGCATCCTTGTGCTAAAGTAGGTGTAAGACCCTGATGGGCATCCTTATTCTTAAACAGGCGTAAGACCCCGATGGGCATCCATGTGTTGTGGTAGGTATAAGACCCCGATGGGCATCCATGTGTTAAACCGATTATAGGTTGTGGTTGTAAGTCCCAAAGGGTAGCTCTGTAAGTCTTTGAATAGGCAAGTTCCAGGAGTGTTAGTTAGCCTAAAGTAAGCCGTTTTCTCTGTGCTCATGATTGGTTGCATGTATTTGTATGCTAGACGATTTGTTTTCGTATTGTACCCCTGTTGGAGATTCTTACTGAGCGACTCGTTGCCACCCTTGCTTTTCTGTGGTTTTCCACCAGGTAACTTGGGACCGAGACTGGATGGTTAGGAGGAAGCTGTTGGATGGTCATGGATAGTGTTACTCTAAGTCTTGTTTGGTCTTCTCTTTAACTCTTTATGCATGTAGACAGGGCACAGAGCCCTTAGGTGGATTTTGATGTATTTCTGGATATTAAAGTATTTGTTTTGTTTTGTTGGATTTGTTCTGGGTGTTTGAACTTGCAAATAAAAGAAACTCTGGCCAGGGTTGGATTTGATAAATGTTTTGACAGGTGCTTGGAAACAGGGACATGTCCAAATAACTGAATTTCACTTAATGTTTTATTATCTTAAAGTTTTTATAATTCCGCATTCATGTTTTTGAGTCTATTTACATGCATAAGAGGTTTAAAACCTAGGTTTAGGACCCTATTTGGGTAGGGTCCTTACAGTTGGTATCAGAGCACAAAGTCATAGATTTTGTAGACTGACCTACAGTTGTAGGTTGTTTTCCATGATCATCAGCGCTCCAATAGCCATCAGGTACGTCTGTAAGTTTAATGTTTAAGGGTTAAGAATTACAATACTGTTTTGCATCTAGCATGTACATGGCTTGTTGTTTGTAGAGCGGGTACGAGCAGGTTTTGACTCGTTGATTGGTTTGGGTGTAGATCGCCAGCATGCTAGTTACTCATAGAGGACGAGGTGGCTCGTTGCCGACCAACCAAGGCATTCGTATTGATTCTGACACATGAGGGACTGTAAGAACCCGACCCAAAATACGGTCCTAAACCTAGGTTCTCACTCAGCATGCAAGTTAAATACTTCATCAAGCGGTTTAGTGCTCATATTTTAAACCTTTCAAAACATTTAAAAGCGGGGACACTTAAAACATAATCAACAACCTTCATTTAAGCAAACCAACAAAGTAAAACAAGCCTGGCCAGTGTTTATAAAATCATACAATACAATTTAAACAACTTTTAAAAACATTCCCCTAGGACTCCTGTCCGTCTACATGCTGAACAAATTATGCAAACAATAAAAGACAGAGTGTCGGCGGCTCCCATGATCAATCGCCTCCTCCGCTTAGCCGTCCGGTCTTTGTCCCCAAGTTACCCGTGGAAAAACCACAGAAATAAGGGTGAGTATAAACATACTCAGTAAGAATCCCCAACCGGGGTACAATACGATACATCAATCATCTCGCACCCTAGTATACATGTAAACAGTTACCAACACAGATCATAGCTCAACGAGCTTACAAGGCAGAATCTCGAATCCTCGAAAGTCTCCTACTTCCGGCCTAATGATTGGTTCTCATAACTAATCCCGGGACATCTCCGAGGGTCTTTCTCCCTCGGTCAATTGATCAGCTCAAAAACCGATCCCAAAGATGTCCGACACCCTCGAGGGTCTTTCTCCCTCGACCATATGATCAGCTCAAAAGCCAATCCCAATAGGTGTCCTCAAGGGCCTCTTACCCTCGCTAACAAATTTGAACTATCGGGAGAGTACCCGAAGTCTGGCTCTAAGCTGGAAGGAACTGGTGTACTCATGAATATTAGTTTGGGGGAGCTCTCCGAACCGGCGACTAACGCGTGTGCGCGCACACCGCATGCTGCTGCAGCCGGCGTAAATGTGGGGGCCTAAGTACAAACTACGCGGGCCAGTGCACGCATGCCTAAAGACTCGGAAACGGTGTCACCGAACACGGTTGTGCGAGGCCCTTGGCACTCATCTCAGGCGGCTGTACCACCGACCGACTGAAGCTAAGAACCGCCAAAGGTAGGCTTGCACCGCTGGCGGGTTCCGCTCTAGCAGGCTACAAACTAGGCTTATGCCGATGTGGTAGCTAAATCCACATCGGCTGCCGGGGGGAAGCAATGTACGTTATGCTTCGCTCTACTCCCGACCGGTGAGGACAAAGTACGTTATGTCCGCTCTCAACCTCTAGATGATGACAAACCCTACTACACTAGCTAAGAGTACAAAGTAAACGATTCCTGGCTAACATACACAATAATCATCAATCATACATAACCTAGTGTGGAACTACGAACTTAAAGCAGGAATCTCAAGCATGCTGGAAGAACAATCCTAGCATGGCACTAACATGTCAAACAGGCAAACATGCTAGCAAGAATGCAATCACAAGCTGTCCTATCCACTAAACATGTTCATAAAAGTAAACATGCATATAAGGCACAATCAAGAAAGCATCGCAGGGTCCACACAACCACGGTAAGAAATCCTTACCTGGAAACAAGCAGAAAATAACTACCATAAGCCAATCAAGCGACTCCCGAGCTTCTAAGTGAACCCGAGCAACCTAAGCATTTAATAAAAATATCCTAATTAAATAACAACAGCCAATCAACTTAGGGTCCAAAAGAGTGGAGGCTCGGGAATTACCAACCGAGAAGGTACTAGGTCTCGGTCCCATCTATCTCGGCAAAAATGGCTCTCGGCGGCAAGTGGGCAGCAGCGGGACGTGGCACCGGGCGCAGCAGACTGGCGCGCGCGGCGCGGCGCTAGCTGGCGCGGGCGAGGGACGGCACGCTTGACGCGCGTAGCCGGCGCTGGCGACGGCCGTGGCGACGCGCATTGCTGGGCGTCTGCGTCTGGCGACGGGCTGCCGGCCGCGACAGCGCTGGCTGCTCGGTTACCGGCGATGGTGGGATGGCTGGGTGATGGGCGACGGTAGGGCCATCAATGATGGTCGGGCGACAGGGGATGATGGCGGGCAGGCTGCTGCTGGGCTTTGGTGGCTCGGGGCGGCTCGGTGCGGCTCGGTTGGGTTTCTTGGTGAGGTCGGCAAGGAGAGAGAGAGAGAGAAAGAGAGAGAGAGAGAGATAAAACAAGGGGAATGGGATTTTTTTGATTTTCTTTCCTTTTCCTAATTTAAATAGGTCTTGGTGACCTAAATCCCTTCCCCGGGCTTCCTCCTTCGAGTCCCGGCTGAAGCAACCTTTTCTCCTTAATAAAACTCATTTAAACCAAGCTTCCAAATCACCATCTAGGGCAAGGGTTCAAATCCCAATGGAAGCACTTAAATTAACAATAATTTTGCTAATTACCAAATCACCTCCAAACTTCCAAACAACTAGCCCGAACTTCTTGGGTCCTGCAACCAACAACAATCAAGCCTCGACAAAGGCAGGAGGGACCCCGAAGTCTTGAAAATCCACAAAACCCTGACCGGGGGCAAAAAGACTAAAATACCCCTAAGGGTTAAAATAGCTCTAACGGCCCATCCGAACATCCGAATAATGAACCGGAAACACCTGGGAAACCGAAATAGAAAACTGGGCTGTTATAGGGACGTCGTCCCAAGCTGAGGCTGGTGACAGGCCACCTGTAGATCCTACTGCTGATTTGCCTGGAGAGGGCGCGGAGGCAACTGAGCCTCAAGAGACTGCTCTTGAAGCAGCGTTTGCCGAGTCCATGAGGGCTCTGATGGTTGGTCTGCTAGCTGGTCAGAGAGCTGAGACGCAGGCTTTGTTAGCTACGCAGAGGAAGAAGTCTCATCTTCAGATAGAGCAGCTAACACATTTGGTTCACCAGAGAACTGCAGTGCCGCCAGCATCGCCGGCTCCACAAGAGCTGATTGTGGTTGAGATGGATGAGGCGGAAGGTGCAGAGGATCTGGGCAAAATGGCTGAAGGATTTTGTCAAGTGGAAGCTAGAGAAATTCAGTGCTCCTGGAGATCCGTTAATAGCAGCTAGGTGGGTGGCCGAGATGGAGTACACCTTGAAGGTGATGGCATGCCCTGAGGTGCAACGAGCCCATTGTGCAGCTCATGCTTTAGCTGGTACAACTAAATGGTGGTGGAAGTCCATTTTGAGTGAGAGACCGGCTGGGTCTCCACCTGCCACCTTGGATTTCTTCAAGGCTGAGTTGTTTATCAGTGAGGAAGCCCAAGAGAAGATGATCGAGCTATTTTTGAACTTGAAGTAGGGATCTGATACGATCGAGGTTTATGAGAGGAAGTTTTTCAGAGTACGAATATGTTGGTTATTTCCTAAAATATGTCAATGTAGTTTAAATTCCATATTTGTAGGGAGATCTCATTCATTAGTTGTTAGGGTTTCCTCTATATAAGAAACCCTCCTCTTTCAATTGTATGACACAAAAGTATAATAAAAATACTATGTTTTCCTCCTTGAAATTCAAGTTGGTATCAGAGCCAAAGAAATAAAAAGAACCCTAACCATTCTATCTCGAGCCATCGCCGTCATCATCATTCGCCGACCAAGCACCATCATTTGACAAGTCATTCAAAGTCCAAGACACGTTCGACAAATTCAAAAAAAAAGAAGTGAACAGTGCCGATGAACAGTATCGGTGAACAGTTTTTTTTGGGTTTTCAATATATTGCTACATTTGTTTTTTTTCTACCACTCATTTAAATTGATTGTTGAAATGACTCACACACAGAAAAAGAGTGAGAACAAGTTTGGTAAAGATGTCCACTCAGTCCCTCTGTTGAAGAGCAAAGCAACAATATCTCAAGTCTACTACAATCTAATTTATCATCAGGTAATTTATGTGTTTCCTTGGCACAAAAAGGTATTTATCCTCAAGCCTTTTTGTGTACCAATTCATCTCCATGGATCCTTGATTCTGGAGCCTCCGATCACATGACCAATTCATCTCATTTATTTGATTCATATTCTCTCTCCTATGCAACTGAAAAAATTAGAATTGCAAATGGGAGTTTTTCTTCTATTGCAGGAAAAGGAACGATCAAATTGACTGAAAAAATATCTCTATAGTCAGTTCTTCATGTTCCTAAATTAACTTGTAATCTTTTATCTGTTAGTAAACTGTGTAGAGATTCTAATTGTTGTATTACTTTCTTTGAATCTCATTGCAGTTTTCAGCATCAAGACTCAGGGAAGAAGATTGGGAGTGCAAAAATGCTTGATGGTCTTTATTACTTTGATCAAGGTACTTCTAGTACTAAAATAATTCAGGGTCTTAGTAGTATTAGTTCTCTCTCTAATCATGAACAAATCATGCTTTGGCATCGAAGGTTAGGGCATCCAAATTTCTTCTATCTCAAACGCTTATTTCCAAATTTATTTGAAAAATGTTGATCATTCTTCCTTTCATTTTGAAAGTTGCATTTTTGCAAAAACTCATCGGTCTACGTATTTTCAAAAACCTTACAAATCCTCCAAACCATTCTACTTAATCCATAGTGATGTTTGGGGTCCTTCAAAGGTTGTCACTCGTAGTGGTAAAAAATGGTTTGTTACTTTTATTGATGATCATACCCGTCTATCTTGGGTTTTTCTAATGAGAAAAAAATCTGAAGTAAAAGATATTTTCATACATTTTTATCATATGATTGAACCTCAATTTCAAACTAAAATCAGCATTTTACATTATGACAATGGAACTGAATATTTCAATGAACACTTAAATGTTTTTTTTAAATAATAAAGGTATTTTTCATCAGTCCACTTGTCGAGACACCCCTCAACAAAATGGAATTGTAGAACGGAAAAATAGACACCTACTAGAGGTTGCACGAGCCATTATGTTTACTATGTTGTACTTACAACTACCTATATCATAAATATGATGGCTAGTAAAGTTTTAAATTTTAGAACTTCTCTTGCGTGTCTTACAACTATTTTTCCAACAAATCGCATAAGCTCTAAGTTGACCATAAAAATATTTGGTTACATTGCATATGTTCACGTACCAAGTTTTTCTCGTTCCAAACTTGATCATAGAGCAGTGAAATGTGTATTTTTGGGTTACGCACCAAACCAAAAAGGCTATAAATGTTTTGATCCCTAGACAAAAAACGTTTTTGTGAGTATGGATGTCTCTTTTCTAGAAAAACAATCGTATTTTACCCTAAATTCTCTTCAGGGGGAGAACTCAGGTTTAAAAGATAATTTTTGGCAAGTGTCTGAACCTCTTTCTTGTGTTCCTCATGATTTATCTATCATTAGTCCTTCGATGACAAATTTAAAAATGTTTCATTCAGGGGGAGAAATTGTAACAGCCCAGTTTCCTATTCCAGTTTTCGAGGTGCCTTCGGGTCAAGATTCGGTTGTTTGGTTGGGTTTTAGAGCCGTTTGGCCCCTTGGGGGTATTTTGGTCTTTTGGCTCTCCGGGCAGGATTTGTGGTTTTCAGGGCTTCGAGGTAGCTCCTACCTTTGTCGAGGCTTGTTTGTTGGTGGCTGCGAGTCCCGTGGTGTTTGGGCTAGTCGGTTGGATGCTCGGTTGTGGTTTGGGGTTTGGCAAAGTGTTAGTTGGTTGTGTGTTTCCTTTGGGATTCGAGCCGGGCCCTTAGTGTTGCTTTGGGACTTGGATTTAAGTGAGTTTGATTGATTGGAAAAGATTGCTTCGGTCGGGTCTCGAAGGAGGAAGCCGGGAAATGGGATTTTGAGGTTTTAAGTGGATAAGGTTGGATTTTGGATAAAATCCCTTTTTCCTTTTTATTTTCCCATTTTCCTTTCTTTTCCAAATTCATTTTCTTTTCTTTTCTTTTTTTTCCCCAAATCTATTTTCTCTCTCTCTCTCCCCGAGCCCCCCACCTAGCCCAGCCCCAGCCCGAGCAGCCCAACGCCCAGCCCGAGCAGCCCCAGCCCTTGGTCGTCCGAGCCCAGCCCCCGCGCGCCCGAGTCACCCGCACAGTGCCAGCGTCGCCAGCCCGCGCCATCGCGCAGTGTCGCTCTCCCCCTGCTCGTGTCGCCCGAGCTCGCCCAGGCCGTCGCGTCGCCAGCCTGAGCTCGCCCAGCTCGTGTCTGTCCGCGCTCGAGTCACCCAACCTCGAGCCGCATCGCCCTGTTCCGAGCCCAGCTCGTTCGCGCGTCCCAACGCCCGTGTCGCGCGCCCCCGCGTCGTGTCGCTCGCGCCCGCGCGCCGTCCCCTGTGTCGAGCCGTGCCGTGCGCCGTCCCCTATGTCGAGCCGCGCCGTGCGCCGTCTTCTGTGTCGAGCCGCGCAGCGCGCCGTCGCCTAGCCGAGCTAGCGCCCGCGCCCGCGCACCTTGTGTCGCTCGCGTGCCACCGGCGCCGCCGACGCCCGCAACCCAGCGCCCAATGCCGACCAACCGCGCCGTGCAGCGCGCCCAATGAGCCCTCTGCGGCCCAGCGCGCCAAACACCCCTTTGGTCGCCTTAGCTTGTCAAATTGCCTCGTTCAGCGTGTCGTCACCGCGCGCCTCGTGAGTTGCTCCCGAGCTGAGCCATATTTATTTTATTATTATTTAGGCCTATTGTGTGATTATTGATGTGTTTGTTTGGCTCGATATAGGTTGCTCGGGTTCGATCGCAGTTAATTTTATTGTGTGTTGTTGCCTTCCGACCAGGTAAGGATTTCTTATCGGAGTTGTGTGGGCCCTGCGATATTTTTCATGATATGCCTTGCTTGTTTGCTTACTGTTATGAGCATGATAGTAATAGATCAGCTTTGATTGATGTCTGCTAGCATGTTTGCTTGATTTTACATGTTAGTGCCATGCTAGGTTTGTTCTGCCAGCATGCTTATGATTCCTGCTTAAGCTCGTAGTATCATGCTAGGTTAGTGTGATTGATGTCGATCTTTGTTTGCTAGCTAGGAATCATTGCTTTTTACTCTGTACTCTTAGATAGAGTTGTAGGGTTTGTCATCATCCAAAGGCTGAGCGGACATAACGTACTTTGTCCCCAGTAGCTCAGGTCGGGAGTAAAGTGTGCGCAGCATAACGTATCTTGCTACCCTCCCCGACCCGCCGGTTGTGGACTTAGCTACCCACTTCGGCATAGCCTAGTTTGTAGCCTGCTAGAGCGGAACCCTGCCAACGGTGTAAGCCTACCTTGGCCGGTTCTTAGCTTTAGGTCGGTGGATCAGGCTGCACAGATGAGCGCCGAGGGCCTCGCGCTATTGTGATCAGTGACACCGCTTCCGAGTCATAGGCATGTGCGCCTGGCCCGCTTAGTTTGCCCTTAGGCCCCCGCATTTACGCCGGTTGCAGAGGAGCATGCGGTGTGCGCGCACACGCGTTAGTTGCCAGTTCGGAGAGCTCCCCCGGGCTAATGTCGTGAGTACACCATTCCTTCCGTTAGAGCGACTTCTGGGTACTCTCGTAAGTCCAGATTAGTGCAAGGGCAAGGAGGCCCTTGAGGACATTCTAGGGATCAGTGTATTCCCCCCGAGTGACAGATACCTCGGTGATGTCCCAGGATTGGTCAGTGTATCCAATCCCAGTTAGGCCGGAAGAAAGAGACTTTCGATGGCACCAGATCTTATTTTATGAGCTCGTTGAGCTATGATCTGTGTTGGTAGCTGTTTGCTTGCATGCTTTGGTACTAGATGACTGATTATATCGTATTGTACCCCGGTTGGGGATTCTTACTGAGTAATTCGTTACTCACCCTTATTTTTGTGGTTTTTCCACAGGTAACCATGGTGCGAGACAGGATGGCTGGAGGAGGAGCTGTGATCATGGAAACCCGTTGTTCAACTCTGAGTCTTATGTTTATGTTATGATTTAAATGTTCTCTGAATGCATGTAGTTGGGCACGGAGCCCTAGGGTGTTTTCTCTTCAATGTATTTCCTGATTCTAGCATTGTTGTAAAGTTTGTATGTTTTAAATGAATCTCTGATCAGAGTAAGTTTTGTAAATGTATTTGACTTGGAACAGGTGCTTGGAAATAGGGACGGGTTCCAGGAATTGATGTTGATTTTAAATGGATGTTTTATGTTTTAGTTTTTACTTAGAATCCGAACACCGTCTTGCAAATTTTCTGTAGATTTGTAATGCATGCATTGAGGTAATGGCCCATTTAGAGCCCCATTCGGGTCGGGTCGTTACAGAAATACTACAAAACGACTCTACAGGTCAAATTCCTGAGTTATAAGTTTATACTAGAAGAACAGTTGATCAAAGGAATCAGGATCAAAGAGTTAATTCTACACAAACCCAATCTGAAACTCTGGAGAATGACGTTGATAATACTCATATTGTTTCAAATAATGAAAGGTCCATGTCTAATAATCCCGATTCTACCTTGGATTTCCCAATTGCTCCTCTTAACGCCCCTGTTCTTGACGTTGAAATGACTAGTTACCCATCGTCAACCCTCAATTTGTCAAATGATCAAGATACCTTACCTGTTATCTCTAATCTTGATCTTCCTATTGGTATTAGGAAAGGTACTCGAGCATGTACTAAATATCCCATTTCAAAGTATATCTCATATGAAAAACTATCCAATAGCCATAGAGCCTTCACCTGTAGGATATATAATCTATTTGTTCCAAGGAGTATACATGAAGCCCTAGATGATCCAAATTGGAAAGTGGCAATCTTAGAGGAGATGAATGCTTTAAAACAGAATGGTACTTGGGAAATGACAAACTTGCCGAGAGATAAAAAGACAGTAGGTTGCAAATGGGTTTTCACCATAAAATGTCATGCTAACGGTTCTATTGAAAGGTATAAGGCCAGACTAGTAGCAAAAGGCTTCACTCAAACCCATGGAGTGGATTATCAGGAGACATTTGCTCCAGTTGCAAAAATTAATTCTATTAGAATACTTTTGTCTCTTGCAGCCAATTTGGATTGGTCACTTCATCAATTTGATATTAAAAATGCATTTCTCAACGGTGATTTAGAAGAAGAAGTATTTATGAATCCACCACAAGGATTTGAAAGTGAACTTAGAAGTAATAAAGTTTGCAAGTTGAAAAAATCCATGTACGGTCTCAAGTAGTCTCCGAGAGCTTGGTTTGAACGTTTTGAAAAAGCAGTCACTAGCTACAACTATCTTCAAAGTCAAGCTGATCATACCATTTTTTTATAAACACTCTGAAAACGGTAACATTGTTATTCTAATTGTTTCTGTTGATGACATCATTCGCACAGGTAATGATGAAGAAGGCTTGATAGATCTTAAAAACAAGCTTGCGAGTGAGTTCCAAATCAAAGACTTGGGGTCCTTAAAGTATTTTTAGGAATGGAGTTTGCAAGATCTAAGAAAGGCATTTTTGTTAACTAGAGGAAATATATTGTTGACTTGCTTCGAGAGACAAGTTTGCTTGGTTGTCGAATAGCAGAAACTCCTATCGAGCCAAATGTGAAGTTACAAGCTGCAAAATATGAAAAAGTGAAAGACAGAGAGAGATACCAAAGACTAGTGGGTAGACTGATTTATCTATCTCATACACATCCAAACATAGCATTCGCAGTCAGTATAGTGAGTCAGTTCATGCACTCGCCTGGTTCGACTCATTGTTAATCGGTGTATAGAATTTTGAGGTATTTGAAAGGCACTCCAAGAAAAGGTATATTGTTTAAACGACATGGTCATCTGAATGTTGAAGTTTACATTGATGCAAATTGGGCAGGTAGTGCCATAGACATAAGATCCACTTCTAGATATTGTACTTCTGTTGGAGGAAACTTAGTTACATGGCGAAGCAAAAAACAGAGTGTGGTAGCTAGAAGTAGTGCTGAAGCAGAGTTCAGAGCGTTAGCTCATGGCATTTGCGAAGGTATATGGATAAAGAGATTGTTCGAAGAGTTGAAGTTCCTTCAGGTGACACCCATTCGAGTTTATTGTGATAATAAAGCAGCAATATCCATTGCTCATAATCCAGTTCTCCATGATAGAACGAAACATATTGAGGTAGATAAACACTTCATAAAGGAAACTTTCCAGGCAAGAACCGTATGCATTCCTTATCTCTCAACCTCAGAACAAGCAGCTGATATCTTCACAAAAGGTCTTCCGAAGCTCCAGTTTGACAGAATGATAGACAAGCTGGCTATGGAAGACATCTTCAAGCCAGCTTGAGGGGGAGTGTTGGTTATTTCCTAAAATATCTCAATGTAGTTTAAATTCCATATTTGTAGGGAGATCTCATTCATTAGTTGTTATGTTGGTTATTTCCTAAAATATCTCAATGTAGTTTAAATTCCATATTTGTAGGGAGATCTCATTCATTAGTTGTTAGGGTTTCCTCTATATAAGAAACCCTCATCTTTCAATTGTATGACACAAAAGTATAATAAAAATACTATGTTCTCCTCCTTGATATTCAAGTGGATATTTCGCTCCTCAGTTGATCGCTACTCCTGAGCTGAAAATCAGGAAGTTTATTGCTAGTTTGAGACAGGAAGTGTCTCATGATGTTAGGGGACAGGCCCAGAGACGTTTGCCAAGGCTGTACAGTTGGCGACGATTTACGATGGGAAGTATCCTCCCGAGCAGGTTGTTAGTGCTCCTGTGCAGAAGGCCCTAGTATATTCTGGCCAGAATAGGAAGTTTGCCTCGGGAGGTGTTAACCGAGCTGGCGGTCAGCGCCGCCAGGGTTACTATCAGGGGAAAGACCAGCAGAGGAACCGGAACCGTGATTAGCCTCGCAGTAGGGAGGATGGAAACCGCCTCCTTTCTGTAACTCTTGTGGGAAGCCGCATTGGGGTCCTTGTGAAGGCAACCCTAGGGCGTGTTATAACTGTGGGAAAGAGGGGCATCAGGCCCAGTTTTGCCAGTAGAAAGTAGTAGTAGCGCAGCCAATCCAACAGCAGGGGCGTGTGTTTGCTATGACTCGCCATGAGGCTCAGCGAATGGATGCTGTTGTAGCTTGTATGCTTCTAGTCCTTGATCACCTTGCTTTTGTGTTGTTTGATTCGGGTTCCACCCATTCTTTTGTTTCTACTGTGTTTGTTGAGCATGCTTGTAGGAATTTAGAGCCTTTAGGGTTTGAGTTATCTGTTGCAACTTCTTCGGGAGTTAGTATGCTAGCTAGTCAGAAAGTAAAGGATGGTCGGATATAGATATCCGACGAGTCTCTTCAGGTTACCCTCGTAGTGTTGGCTATGAGCTGCTTTGATGTGATTCTCGGCATGGAGTGGTTAGCTGATAACCACGCGATGATTGACTGTCGCCGGAAGGAAGTAGTGTTCAGCCAGCCGAGCAGGCCTAGTTTTAAGTTTCGAGGTGTCTAGGGCAGACTGTGTCCGCCCATGATTTCTGCGGTTAAGGCCCATCGTTTGATAGCTTGAGGAGCTTGGGGCTTTTTAGCCAAGTTTTCTAGAGAGAGCCAGGAACAGTTATCTGTTGAGCAAGTGCCCGTCGTGCAAGAGTTTGCAGACGTGTTTCCTGAAGAGTTGCCTGGGTTGCCGCCAAAGAGGGAGGTGGACTTCACAATAGAGCTTGAGCCAGGAACCCTCCCTATCTCAAAAGCTCCTTACCGTATGGCGCCAGCTGAATTGAAAGAGCTAAAGGAGCAGTTGCAAGAGATTCTTGACAGAGGATTCATTAGACTGAGTGTGTCCCCGTGGGGAGCACCTGTGCTGTTTGTTAAGAAGAAGGATGGTTCGATGCGTCTGTGCATTGATTATAGGGAGCTGAATAAGGTAACCATCAAGAATAAGTATCCACTGCCACGTATTGATGACCTGTTTGACCAGCTCCAAGGAGCTTGTGTGTTTTCAAAGATTGGCTTGAGGTGAGGCTATCATCAGTTGAGGTGTAACGGCCTAGTTCTCCATTTCGGTTCCCCAGGTATGTTCGGTGATTTTTTCGACTGATCGGTTGGGTCGTTAGGGCCATTTGAACCTCTAAAGGGAATTTTGGTAATTTTTACCCTTAGGGGCAGTTTTGTAATTATAGTTATCAACATTTGCCTATAAATAGGGCGTTAGCCCATTTGTAATCTCTTTTTCCCATTTTCTCAAAATCCCACCCAAGAGATTCTCTCTCAATTTCGCCGTCGCCGAGCCTGAGCAAGCTTCGCCTGGTTGCACGTCCGTTCACCCCAGCGAACACCTTAGCTGAGTCCTTCGCCTTTTCGCTCTCACCAAGCCTCGCCACCACAACATCGCCTTCGCTTTCCCCAAGCTTTGTCGTCGCGAAGCCTTCGCCAACACCTTCGCCGAGGCCATGATCCGAGACCTTTTTCTTCCATTTTAGGGTATCAACTTCCCCAAGCCTTATGTGATGATTGCCTCTCTGTTAAGTCTTCAAATAGTGTTTAATATGTGTTTATTACCTGTCATATGCCTAGGTGGTGTGTCTCTGCAGCTCCAGGAGAAATTTACTGTGTTTATTTCTGCTGGTTCAGGTAAGGATTTCTTGACGGAGTTGTGTGGGCCCTGCGAAAATACCCTGAAAGCATATGTATATCTTGCTAGCATGTATGAGTGTTCTAGTGATAAGATTCTTGTTTCTGAAATGCCGGCGTGTTCATTGTTTATCCATGTTTCCTTGTTTGAAGTTTCGTTGAGCCATGCGATGTATTTCTTACTTTGGCAAAACCATGTTTCCTGTTTACGTTCCGTAGAACCTGCTAGTGCAGTATAGTCATAGATCTCTACCCGTTGCACTACTACTTGTAAGATTGTGATTAGGAGACTGTTAGGAACCATTAGTGTAGGTCAGTGGGTGTAAGTCCCCGATGGGCAACCGTGAGTACTGTTTGAGTAAGACCCTATTGGGCGTCATCATGCTTAAAAAGTGAGTAAGTCCCCGATGTGCCTCACTAGGTGTAAGACTCCGATGGGCATCCTGCAGGTGTAAGACCCCGATGAGCTTCCTTGTGTTAGTTGGTGTAAGTCCCCGATGGGCAACCAAAGGTAAAACCGAGAGTGTGTTGAGTTAATAAGTCCTTGATTAGGCAAGTTCTGGATTGACGGATAGCTTGAGCCAAACTGTTTTCTTCTAATCTCGTATTGTGGTTGCTTGTAACTGTGTGCTAGATGATTGGCTTTTCGTATTGTACTCCAGTTAGGGATTTTTTATTGCCCAGGTTTTCATCCCGGTCTTCCAGGTATGTTCTAGGGGTATTTTGGTAATTTGGTTGGGCCGTTGAGGCTGTTTCAGTCCTTTGCTGTGGTTAGGGATTTATTGTGTGTGCAGGTTCTATGCCCCGGGAGTGTTTGGAGAGGTTTGTGGTCTTGGTTTGCAAAACAAAAATTAAAAAGAAAAAGGTGTTCGACCAAAGGTTCGAACCCGGGTTGTCTTCGTTGTGGTAGATAGCAAATGAAGGCTTTTCCAATTGAGCCGGGTAAGCAGTCTGTGCTCTTGTTTCGTTGGTGTTTTGCTTATCCCGTAGTTTCTTGGGATTTGGAGTAAAATTAGAGGCTAAGGGTTTGGGGGTTGTCTCATTTGTTACAGGAAATTGGAGTTTGGCTTTTCTCCCTCTCCCTCTTGTGCTTGGCGATTCCTTCATCTCTCGAGAGTTCTCACTGATCGTCCGTTCTGGGTAAGTGGTTCTTCTTGTGCATTTCTCCCTTCTCGTGTGTTGTCGATTTCATGACCGATGGATTTGTGTGTGTGATTTTCCAGCCGAGAATAGCCCTTGCTGCCCAGCCACTCGTCCGCAGCCTGCCCATCTCCGATCGAAGCCCTCACCGCCGCACGCCCCATCGCCGATCGTAGCCCTTTGCAGCCGCACGCCCCATCGCCGATCGCAGCCCTGCGCAGTCACAGTCGCAGTCGCACGTCGTAGCCCGCTGCCTCGCATGCGATCACCTGCACGCCCGCGTCGTAGCCCCTTCCCACTCGAGCCAGCCGGCCGATCGCAATTTGCCGCTTGCACATCGCAGCCGCATGCACTCCCGCGCCCTGCCCAGCCGCGCAGTAGCAACCCGTCGCTCGCCCCGTGCCGCACACCCTTGCCTAGCTCTACTGCTCACAGCCGCGAGCAGCCCGTCCGCACGCTAGCTTCCTGCCGTGTGCCTTGCAGCCGAGACACCCCTGGTGCTTGGCCGAGCTGTGTGAGTTGCTCTCGACCGAGCCGAGCTTCTGCTGTATTTTATTTAGGGCCTATTGTTAGTGATGTAATTAGTGTTTGTTTGTTTGGGTTGCGTTAGCTAGCTCGTGTTCTTTTGCAGCTCGGGAGTCCACTTGTGTGTTTGTTTGTCTTCCGATTCAGGTAAGGATTTCTTATCGGAGTTGTGTGGGCCCGGCGATATTTCTGTGATTGTTGTTTGTATGTTTGTTTAAGATTACCAGCATGTTTAGTTGTTAGGTGCTTTGTTCTAAATTCTGACTGGCATGATTCTCGTGTTTATTCTCATGTTAGTTCCATGCTAGGTTGTTCTGTTTTAGCATGTTCGTATTCTGTTCTGTTCGTAGTATCATGCTAGGTTCGTTGATTCTTCTGAGCATGTGTTGGGATGTTTTGCTGTTAGCTGTTTATAGCATAGTGTTCTGATAGGTAGCATCATCCGGGCGAGGATGCCTAACGTAACTTGCATCCGTGGCAGGGACGTGCGAGGTAAAACTCCATCCTTGATCCGTCGTTAGGGTTTAGCTAACCCTAACGGCAGCCTAGTTGTAATCTTGGGTGAGGGTGGCAGACTGTTAAATGCCCTAACGGTCGAGAGAATGACAAGGCCTTGCCTTGTCCCCGACAGTCGACACGACCTCAGCGTGTTGGTCGTAGCCCTTGATTACCACTTGAGAGGGCAAGGACAGGTTCCTGGTGTAAGCCTACCATGGACGGTTCCTTAGCCTCAGGTGCGGTGGTACAAGCTGACTTAGTCATGGTGTCCTGGTTTCACATCACTATGTTCAGTGACATCGATCCAGAGATTCTTTTAGGTATGCGTATTGGACCATGGCAGCATGCCTTAGACCCAGCACCTCCCTGGTTTGCATCAGCATGCAGTGCGCGCGCACGCTCATTATAGCGCCGACTGGAGAGCTCTTCGGGATCTTGAGTTCAGTGCACCTTTTGTATCGATAGTAGCAGTAAAGCTGAGGCCGAGACTAGTTTCTCGTAGAGTACCGAGTTTCGATGTAGTTCCAGGAGTAAGACTGTAAGATGGCATCCGTTGTATTTGTGTATGGATTAAAGTCATGTGCTCCCTTCTGTGCTCGTATTGATAGCTTGCGTACATTCTGCTAGATGACCAGTTGTATCGTATTGTACCCCGGTTGGGGATTCTTACTGAGTAATTCGTTACTCACCCTTATTTTTGTGGTTTCCACAGGTAACCAGGGCGCGAGAAAGGATGGCTGAAGAAGGAGCTGCTGATCATGGAATCCTGCTGTTTTACAAACTCTGAATTTATGCTATATGTTTTTTTATCTCTGAATGCATGTAGTTGGGCACGGAGCCCTTAGGATGTTTTCGGATTGTATCTGGATTGTGTCATTTATTGAACTGATTTGGAACTGAATGTTTTGAAATAAAATCTCTGATCAGAGTATGTTTGAACTGTTTTTAGCTTGGAACAGGTGCTTGGAAACATGGACAGGTTTCAGGATGTTTTATAATTGTTTGTTAAATGAATGATTGCAAGTTTTACATTTTATTCAAAATCTGGATGACAATCTTGCATAACATATTTAAGTTTTAAAAGCATGCATTGAGGTAAAGGCCTAGGTTAGGACCTCTTTCGGGTTGGGTCTTTACAGTTGGTATCATAGCTCAGAGTCATAGGTTATGTAGACTGACCTTTTGTTGTAGGTCATTTTTCCATGATCGTCAGCACTCCGACAATCATCAGGTACGCCTAAGTTTACTGTTTTAGAAAAGGGTTAAGAATTTACAATACTTTTACATCTAGTGTATGCCTTGTTTAGTGGTGTAGAGCAGAGACGAGCAGGTTCTGACTCGTTGTTGGTTTGGTTGTAGATTGCCAGCATGCCAACTACCTGCCAGGAAGAGGAGGTTTGAGAGCAGTAAGTCAGGGTATCAGGATTGGTTCGGATACCACGGGGACATCGTCCCAAGCTGAGCAGATGGTGTACCACCAGCAACTTCTTCTGTTTTGCCTAGAGAAGGGCGTCAAGGCGACAGAGCCTCGAGAGACTGCTCTTGGAGTAGGGTTTGCAGATTCTATTAGGGCCATGATGGTGAGCTTGCTGAGTGACCAGAGAGCCGACACTCAGGCTATGTTGGCCGCACAGCGAGAAAAGTCCCGAACCCAGATAGAGCAGCTGACTCGTATGTTCCAACAGGGCACAACAGCACCACCAGCTCCACAGGAGTATGTAGCCACAGAGACAGTTGGGTCAGATGGTTCTGAGGAACTTGGAATATGTCTTAAAGATTTTGTGAAGTGGAAGCCAGAGAAGTTCGATTCCCTAGGAGATCCATTAGCAGCAGCCAGATGGATTGCCCATCTGGAGTACACCTTCCTGATCATGGTGTGTCCTGATGTCCAGAGACCGCATTGTGCAGCCCATGTGTTAGAGGGCACAGCTAGATGGTGGTGTGAGTCCATTATGAGTGAGAGACCAGCTCGGTCACCACCTGCCACTTGGGAATTCTTCAAGACAGTGTTTAAGGCCAAGTACATCAGTGAGGAGGCCTAGGAAAAGATGGTAGAGCTGTTGTAAAGACCCGACCCAAAAGGGGCTCTAAATGGGCCTTTACCCCAATGCATGTATTCAAAATAAAAGACATTATGAAAAATAAGGTTCGGATCCCAAGTAAAAACAGAAACATTCAACAATCAAAACATACATTTCTAAAAGCATACTCTGATCAGAGATTTATTTAAACCATTTAAACATTCCACAAGTACAAATATGCTGGAATCCATAAAACGTAAGAAAACATCCTAGGGCTCCGTGCCCGTCTACATGCATTCAGGGGAAATAACAAAAGTCAAGAGTCATGATATAATAAAATGGTCGAGATGACAAAGCAGGATTCCATGATCACGGCTCCTCCTTCACCATCCTGCCTCCCGCCTTTGGTTACCCGTGGAAAACCACGTAATAAGGGTGAGTAATCGCATTCTCATCCCGTCCTTCCCGCCACGAGCGCCTCCTCCGAACTCGCACTCCTTCACTAAACTTTTACCAACGGATCTCACTTCTACGCAACGCCTTCGACTCAAGACCGAAATACTCATAGGCTTCTCCTCGGCCCAAACCCTCAATCACCGCAAGGGCTCAAAGTCCACAATGAGCAATGGGTCCGGCACATGCCGCCCCAACATCGATACATAAAAACACCGTGCACAAATTGTCAACAAACAAACTCAACCCTACAACAAATCAAGCAAACAACCAACCTTCCAGATTCCAAAACTAAACGGCCTACTCTTACTTCACAAGAGACCAACAAACCTCAAACCTTGACTACACCTTAACGAGATACAAACGAACCACCAATCGCGATCGATCCAAAAGACAAACTTCTCCAACTAGAACACGACCACAACACTTAAGCAACCATCTTAAGGAGAAATCGCCAACCAAAGGCAAGGGGCACCATCCTGGTACACCGACGGCTAACAACACTCACACCACCAAAACTTCACTCACGGCCACCTTAAAAAAAAAACAAGGGCCAAGCACATACTCCACTCGGCCAAGCCAACAAACTAGAACTCCTCATCGGCCGAACGCAAACTTTCCAACGAATACCTACCAGCAACCGACCAAGGAGAACATCGCCAGGCAAGGAACATCCAACATTCCTCTCAAGGAAAACTCGGGAAGCAAGGACTAAACGATCACGCAGCCTATCTCGCGACACAACACCTTGAGGAAAATAAATCAACAACTTACCAACCAATGCCACGACACCTCTGTGCCAACTCACTCAAACGCGGCTCGCTTAACGCCAACCGGGAACTCACAACAACTAGGAACAAAGCCCGAGAAGGGCTTGCTCAAAGAGAACTCAACCCAAACTTATAACGAGCAACGCTCGCCTCCAAGCTACTACTCAACTCTTAAAATCCAACTCGCTACTCAAAGGACTTCCCCTTTAAGCCTAAGCCTAACTCATCTTCCAACCAGAAGCTCCACTCCCAAAACCTCACAAGGAAAACGGATAACCACAACATCAAAGCTTACGGATCCTGAGCCACACGAATCCGCAAGACTACCTTGCAAGCTATCACTCGAGGCTGGCATCCAAGGAGCAACTCAACCACCACAGAGGCTAGAGGGAAAGGAAATCTTCAATCCCCAAAGAACCAACAACTTGCCAGAACAACTCAACTCTTACTGGCTGGCCTCCGCCCTTGCGGGAACAAACAACTCTTGCTTGCTAACAACACAAAGCAGGGACCCTCTCGCTGGGCTGACCGCTGCGCTACTCTGATCGACTACACAACTCAGGAGCTAAGCTGACTCGCCCAAGCGGAAACGACTTCCCAAAGAAGCAAACTCTGTATGGGCAAATGAACTCCACACATGCTCACTGACTTGCTCAAACCCAAGGCAACAGCAACCAACTCTCTTGGAAGCAACACCCAAGAGAAAACTCAACCAATCGGACCACCAAACCGAAACAAACAGCACTTGCTCAACTGCCGAGGGAGGGGTCAACTCCCAAAACTTACTGACTAGGAACAAGACCTCAGGGCAACGCCCTCCAAATGAACCGAACTAACTCTCGAAACAACAAACGAACCAAATCTTGGCCAAACACTCACAAGAGGCGTAACAACCTTTATCTGCAAATTTCTAGAACACCATCCAAGAATCTTAATCGACAAACGACTACTTCCAAGCAAACCAACAAACATTTCCTTCAAGCTAGCGCTTCCACCATTAACTCCAAGACCAAGGGAGTAACTCGACAACTCCCAAGGAAACGGCTCTTACAAGCGCACAACCAACGGACAGAGAACTCCACATACGCCACTTTGTCTTGCTCCACCAGAGCAACAACATCTAATCTCACGGGGCACAACAAGGGTCCATCTCGATCAACCTCCAAATGCCAAACGGGGCAACTCAACATCCTGAAACAGAAAACAACCAACATGGCACAAACCACTCGCCCCACGAGCAAAACTAAACTCTAGCAACTCCAATCCACACCTTGGTCAACACCAAGCATCAACTTGCCACCACACCGAAACCACTCCTGACTTTACTCCAAACAAACACTAGCTTGCTAGTCTACCAAGATCATAGCAACTCCACCGAGGCTACAAACTACACGCCCCAAATAGCCAACTGAAACTCACTAGCTGGCCTGTGTAAAGACTCACCCAAAGGGGGCTCTAAATGGGCCTTTACCCCAATGCATGTATTCAAAATAAAAGACATTATGAAAAATATATTTCGGATCCCAAGTAAAACAAAAACATTCAACAACCAAAACATACATTTCTAAAAGCATACTGATCGTGAGATTTATTTAAACCGCTTAAACAATCCACAAGTACAAATATGCTGGAATCCATAAAACGTAAGAAAACATCCTAGGGCTCCGTGCCCGCCTACATGCATTCGGGGAAATAACAAAAGTCAAGAGTCAAGATATAATAAAATGGTCGAGATGACAAAGCAGGATTCCATGATCACAGCTCCTCCTTCACCATCCTGTCTCTCAAGCGCTTTGGTTACCCGTGGAAAACCACGAGAATAAGGGTGAGTAACGAATTACCCAGTAAGAATCCCCAACCGGGTACAATACGATATACATGATCATCTAGAAGAATGTATGCAAGCTATGAGTACAAACACGTAATAGAGCACATAGCTTAAGTCCACACTTGGACCTCGGATGCCAACTCGTGGTCTTAGTCCGAAATACCACAACACACTATACGCGCTATACGGAACGAGTCCCGGCCTCGGCCTGTCTCATCGCCGATACGAAAGGTGCACTCGCTCAAGATCCCGAGGAGCTCTCCATCGGCGCCAGTAATGAGCGTAAGCGCGCACCGCATGCTACCGCAAACTCGGGGTGCCAGTCTAGTGGCAAGCCGCCCGAGTTCGATCCACCATGCCTAACTAAATCTCGGATCGGTGTCACCGACATAGGGTGTGAGACTCGACACGCGGAACTATGTCGGCACCAACCACCGCACTGAGGCTAAGGAACCGGCCGCGGTAGGCTTACACCGTGAAGCGTCCTTGCCCTAACAGTGGCAATCAAGGGCTACACCAACACGCCGAGGACGTGCCGATCGCCGGGGACGAGGCAATGCCAAGTCATCATCCCGACCGCTGGGGCAATTAACGATTTTGCCACCTCACCCAAGATTGCGGGGCACCGTTAGGGTTAGCTAAACCCTAACGGGATCGTGGACGAGTACCATCTCGTGACGCCCCTCGCCGGGGATGCAAGTTACGTTATGCATCCGGCCCGGATGATGCTACCTACCCGAACTCTAAACCATAGCAATAATAACAATTCAATCAATGCACCCAATACGTGCTCAACAGATACAAGGAACCTAGCATGATACTACGAAGCAAGAACAGATATCGAACATGCCGAATGGAACAACCTAGCATGGGCTAACATGAGAAACAATACAAGAGTTCATGCCAATCAGAATTGAAATGAGCACCTAGGGCTAAACATGCTAGTAAACATACACAGCATACAAAACAACAATCACAAATATACCGCAGGGCCCACACAACTCCTGTAAGAAATCCTTACTTGGTCGGAGGCTTCTACACACAAATCCTAAGTCATGGAACAATCCCGAGCTACGCGAGCGGGAACCTAGCAAACCAATAATAATCAGCATCTAAAATTTCTAAACAACAATAGAACGCCAAGCTCGGCTCGGGGACTCACGCAGCACGGCGACACGAGCTTGGAGTCTGCCGGCAAGTTGGCACGGCAGGTCGGGCGCGCCGCGCTACCGGGCACGGCAGGGCTGGCGCCGCCGCTACCGCACGACACGCGGCATGGATGCACGGCAGGACGCGCGCGCGCGCTGCGCGCTGGCGTCTTGGGCGTGCGCGCGAACAGCCGCGCGCGGCGCGGCGGCGCGCGCGCGGCGAGCGACGCGACGCGCTGGGCGGCGCGGGCGAAGCGCAGCTGGCCGGCGGCGCGCGCGGCGCGGCGCGCGCGCGGCGCGACGCGACGCGGCCGGGCGCGAGGCGGCGAGCGAAAACGCGCGGCACGCGGCGCTGCTGTCGCGCTCGCTTGGCGCGATTCGCACGATCCGCGAGCGATGGCGTCGCGGGAGGGCTGCTTCAACAGATCCGGGCGACCGGTGAGCGATGGCGTCGCGCAGGGGCTGCCAACGGATCTCGGGCGATCCGTGCGACGGCAGGGCTATCTCGGCGTGCGATCCGCCGGTTGGACGTGCGACAATGGCTTTGCTGGCCGGGCTTCTCTCGGTGTTGGCCGCAATCAACACAAACACACCCAACACACCTCTTTTCACTTGGCCAAAAGCACACCAAACGGATGAGAAGAAGAAGAGGAAGATCGATACCTACCCGGAATGATGATGAACGATCCAAGTGAGTCAGCAAGGATGAAGAATCGGCAAGGGCTATGGAGAGGGAGAGCTTGTGCGGCCAAGAGGAGATTTGGAGAAGAAGATGGAATAAACCTAATTTCTATTTCATTTAACCAAATGCACCAAAACTCCAAAATCCAAGGCTAACCATAAAATGGTGCAGAAGAGCAATAAGAGCACCTAATGGCTCAATTGGCACACATCTCCACAAGCTTCCCAGAGACTGGGTTCAAACCCCACCACAAAGACAATTCCCTTTTATTTTTACTTTTGCATCAAACCTTGCTCAAACCAAACCACAAACCCCTCCAAAACCTACAAAACCATCCAATAATTTTAGTAATCGGAAAAGACACAAACGACTCCTGACGGCCCGACCAAATTACCAAATTACCCCTAGGGCATACCGAAGACCGGAAGAAAACCTTGGTCAGCATACCGACTGACGAGCTCGAGAGGCACTCCACAACCTAGGGTTCTTCGGCAACCCTCGACACACACACCGCCAAGATACGATCTAATGCAGACAACTGCTGAACAAACAACTCCAATTTCCAAAGATCCCAACCATGCCGGCCAACTCCAACTCCTTGGGAACCTAGAGGACCCGTAACGCTACTGCAATCGCGCCATCCTCCTACTCAAAGCATCGGCCACAACATAACTTCTACCCAAGGAAGGATCCGAACAACTCTCTTAGCCATGACGATCGAAACCACGCGGCTTAGCTACCATCGCTCTTGTTCGGTTTCCAAATCGAACTCCAACCAACGATCAACAAGAAGATCCGCCAACCAAGCTTAGGCCCAACTTAACAAATCTTGCCTAAGCAACAACTTGATACCACGAGCACGGTATCCTTACCACCTCAACCAAAGCCTTACAACAACCACCGAGTCCAACTTCTCAAGGAACTGAGCACGAGATCTCCAAAGCAAACCCTACATGGATCTCAAACTCTCGCCACTTTAACGAACCACACAAAAAACACACTTGTGTGCACAACTCCCAACCTTCCTTTAGAGATCCAAGACTAACAAGCGCTTTTCCACAAAGCAACGTTAACTCCTCGGCAATGATACAAAACAATCCAAGGAACACCAAAAGTTCCATCTCCACACGATACTGAAGCCGAGGCAACCTTGCTCTACCAAAGCATAATCATGCCAAACCAAACTTACTTTGTACCAAGCCTCTACCAAGGGTGCTTACCCCTAAGGCATCCAAAACCTCTCGCAAGGCATCACCTCATCTCTTCCTCAAAAGCATCCAACTCATGGTCCTCACCGACCAAACTCGCATCTACAATGCTCAACTCTCCTCGATTTTAGGCACTCGAAGGTAGTTGACCGCACTACCAACCACAAAGAAAATCTCTTGGCCTTAACACTAGCGCGAGACTCACGCGCACCAACATTTACCAACCTAAGCAACTCTTGACTTACTCAACCTCCGTAAACACTAGGAAGATGCTCCGGCCCTCTCGAGCATCCTTTCGCTTGTAGTCCATCGACTACCACCGAACTAGCCCTCTCGCACGACCTAAACGGGTGCAACCGCCATAAACAGATCCAAGGCTAAAGGAGTACGCTGAACTCCGAACGGCATAGAACCATCTGCTATGCCTAAGCCAAACTCAAGCTCGAACTGCACTTAGTGCCAAAGTGGCACACCAACCAATGCACCTCAAGTGCTACTACTACCAAATCCACATCTCGAGGAAGTGGGGTGCATTAAACAACAAAGAGGCTCGCAAGGGGGCAAAGATGACCCTTCATCCGCCTCTGCCACTAACACGGCAACTTGCCAAACAATCGGGCGATCGTGGAGACTCGCTAGTCCACCTCTCACAAGGGACTTCCACCACCATCCGATGAACCAAACAAAGACAGAACGGCACACGCACGTCGGCCTCGAATGAGCAGCGGGCATCCCACACACGGATGCTAAACTCAAACTCGCCAACTACTTTACTACTAGCAAGAGGACTTACTAAAACATCGAGCTCTACAGCATCCATTTGCCAACCCGGGGCGTCTCCATCAACGCCAACAAACTCATCCGAATAAACTCGCTGATCATGCCCTTCCGGAACCTCCGGCTACAAGAGCTACTGGGGAAAAATGTCAAAACAAACTCTGCCACCGGGCTATCTCGTGCCCGGGACTCCTCACTACGCGCTACAAATCGCGCTGGGTCTCCGCTCTCGATAGCTAAAGACTCGCCATCAAATCTCTCATGGTGGAGCACACTCTACTCAAGAGGAGTCTCACTCGAGGCGCCGCTAGCCTCTACCCCTCCTCTAGGCAACTCAATCGCCGGGGCCAAATGTGGCATGCGGGCCTAACAACCCCGACGCGCCTCAACATCAACACGATCGGTCCAACTCCTGGCCGGACATGCCAAGCGCCCCGCTCCTCTCGGGTGCGATCAACATATCGGCGATCGCACGAAGCACGCCCACCTCTCACTAGGGGAAAAGCAAAGAATCGGGCCACAAATGGCCAACGGAGTCTAAGCTCGCCTCCCTCCGAACGATGTCCCGGGGGCATCCGAATCTATCTCGATACCTCAATAAGTCGCTAAACAAACCGCTCGATCATCGCGAAAGTTGGCATGATGGCTCACTAAGCCCAAACCAACAACGAGTCGTAACTTGCTCGCCTCCGCTCCACAACACTACACAAGGCATACACAAGATGATAGGTATTGTAAATTCTTAACCCTTTTTTTTTCTAAAACAATAAACCTAGGCGTACTGATGACCGCTTGAGGCCGTGATCATGGAAGGATGACCTACAACAAAAGGTCGGTCTTACAGAATTTATGACTCGAGCTCGATACCAATCAGAAAGACCCGACCCAAAAGGGGCTCTAAATGGGCCTTTACCCCAATGCATGTATTCAAAATAAAAGACATTATGAAAAATAAGTTTCTGATCCCAAGTAAAAACAGAAACATTCAACAATCAAAACATACATTTCTAAAAGCATACTCGATCGAGATTTATTTAAACCATTTAAACATTCCACAAGTACAAATATGCCGGAATCCATAAAACGTAAGAAAACATCCTAGGGCTCCGTGTCCGCCTACATGCATTCGTGGGAAATAACAAAAGTCAAGAGTCATGATATAATAAAATGGTCGAGAGATGACAAAGCAGGATTCCATGATCACAGCCTCCTCCTTCACCATCCTGCCTCCCGCTTGGTTACCCGTGGAAAACCACGTAATAAGGGTGAGTAACGAATTACCCAAAGAAGAATCCCCAACCGGGTACAATACGATATACATGATCATCTAGAAGAATGTATGCAAGCTATGAGTATAAACACGTAATAGAGCACATAGCTTAAGTCCACACTTGAACCTCGGATGCCAACTCGTGGTCTTAGTCCGGAAATAAATCCACCACACAATACGCCCTATACGAAAACGAGTCCCGGCCTCGATCCGCTTCATCGCCGATACGAAAGGTGCACTAGCTCAAGATCCCGAGGAGCTCTTCGGCCGGCGCCAGTAATGAGCGCAAGCGCGCACATCGCGTGCTACTACAGCACTATGGGGGGGTGCCGGTCTAGTGGCAAGCCGCCAATGTCCAGTCCACCACGCCTAACTAAATCTCCGGATCGGTGTCACCGACATAGGGTGAGACCGACACGTGAACTATGTCACCAACCACCGCACCGAGGCTAAGGAATCGGTCGTGGTAGGCTTACACCAGAAGCCGCCCTTGCCCTATCGTGTGGCAATCAAGGGCTACGGCCGAACACGCCGAGGACGTGTCGATCGCCGGGGATGAGGCAATGCCAAGTCATCATCCCGACCGCTGGGGCATTTAACACCGCCACCTCACCCAAGATTGCAGGCCACCGTTAGGGTTAGCTAAACCCTAACGGGATCGTGGAAGGAGTACCATCTCGCACGTCCCTCGTCGGGGATGCAAGTTACGTTATGCATCCGGCCCGATGATGCTACCTACTTGAACTCTAAACCATAGCAATAATAACAATTCATTCAATGCAATCCAATACGTGCTCAACAGATACAAGGAACCTAGCATGATACTACGAAGCAAGAATGAGATATCGAACATGCCGAGAATGGAACAACCTAGCATGGGCTAACATGAGAAACAATACAAGAGTTCATGCCACCAGAATTCGCAACAGATCACCTAGGGCTAAACATGCTAATAATCATACACAGCATACAAAACAACAATCACAAATATACCGCAGGGCCCACACAACTCCTGTAAAGAAATCCTTACCTTGGTCGGAGAGGCTTCTACACACAAATCCTAAGTCTGCGAACAATCCCGAGCTAGCGAGCGGGAACCTAGCAAACCAATAATAATCAAAGCATCTAAAACATCTAAACAACAATAGAACAGCAAGCTCGGCTCGGGAACTCACGCGCACGGCGGCGACACGAGCTTGGAGCCGCTGCAGCCGGGCACGCACGGCAGGATGGGCGCAGCGCCGCTACCGCACGGCAGTAGCTGGCGCTGGCGCGCGCCGCACGACGACACGGATGCACGGCAGGACGCGATACGCGCGCGAGCGAAGCGTCTGGGCGTGCGGGCGAAAGCTTCGCGAAGCGCGCGCGCGGCGCGGCGCGGCGACAGGCGACGCGGACGCGGCCGCGGGCGCGCGCGCGGCGAGCTTCGTGAAGGCGCGCGGCGGCGCTGGCGTCGCGTCTCGCTGCTTGCGCGCGATCCGCATGACGACGAGCGATGGCGTGCGGGAGAGCTGCGACGGTGGATCTGGCGCGACTCGGCGAAGCGATGGCGTCGCGGCGGCGATCTGGCGCGGCCTGTCCGCTTTGGCGTGCGGCAGGGCGCTTCAACAGATCTGGCGAGGGGCCGGGCCGGCCGATTTCGGCGACGATGGCCGGCTGGCCGCTTCTCTCCGCTGGCTGCAAACCACACAACACACACAACACTCTACTTCTTTGTAACGACCTACATAAAACCATCCAATAATTTTAGTAACTGGAAAAGACACAAACGACCCTGACGGCCCGACCAAATTACCAAATTACCCCTAGGGCATACCTGGAAGACCGGAAGAAAAACTGGTCGTTACAATATTCCCTCCTTTTTATGACTTTCGTCCTCGAAAGTCCTTAAGACAGTAAACAGCTTTCGAGGTAATGCAACCTCATCTCGTCTTCCCGCTCCCAAGTGGCTTCCTCAGAGGCAGTATGTGCCGGACCCGTCGCACATTGTGGACTTTGAGCCTTTGCAGCTGAATGAGGATTTGAACTTCGAGGAGAAGCCAGTGAGGATCCTTGCCTTTGAGACCAAGACGTTGCGTAATCGCGAGATTCGCTTTGGTAAAGGTTCAAAGGAAGAATCGGGTTCTCGAGGAAGCCACTGGGGAGCGGGAAGACGAGATGAGGTTGCATTACCCTCGAGTCAATTTTGTTTTAAGGACTTTCGAGGACGAAAAGTCATAAAAAGGAGGGAATATTGTAACGACCGAGGTTTTTCTTCCCGCCTTCCGTATGCCCTAGGGGTAATTTGGTAATTTGGTCGGGCCGTCGTGGTCGCTTTTGTCTTTTCCATTACTAAAATTATTGGATGGTTTTATGTAGGTTTTTGAGGGAGTTTGAGGTTTGGTTTGAGCAAGGTTTGATGCAAAAGTAAAAATAAAGGAAATTGTGCCGCAAATGGTTTGAACCCGGTCTCCTGGGAAGCTTGTAGAGAGGTGTGCCATTTGAGCCATTAGGTGCTCTTGTTGCTCTTTCTGCATCACATCTTAGTTAACCTTGGATTTTGGAGTTTTGGTGCATTTGGTTAAATGAAATAGATTTAGGTTATTCCATCTTCTTCTCCAAAACACCTCTTGGCCGCCCAAGCTCTCCATCTCCATAGCCTTGCTGATTTTTCATCCTTGCATCTCCTTGGGTTCGATCATCGTCATTCCGGGTAAGTCTTCGTCTTCTTCATCTTCTCTTTTGGGTGTTTGCTGGCCGAATGTAAGAAAAAGGGGTTGTGTGTGTGTGTGTTGTGCAGCCAGCCGAAGGAAGTCCAAAGACCCGAGCTCGTCGCATCGCCCACTCCGTCAACGGCAGCCCTGCTGCCGCGACGCTCAGATCTGTCCCAAAGCAGCCTTTGCCGCCGCCGCCCAAAGAAGAGATCGCCCGATCGCTGCGACGCCAGAGGTCCTCGCCAGCGCCAAGACGCCCAGCCGATCGCTGCGACGCCCTCGTCGTGTCCGCTTGCCGAAGCCGCTGCCCGCGCGCCGCCGCCCAGACGTTCGCGCGCGCGCGCTGCCTCCTCGCTGAGCCGCTGTCGTGGTCCGCATCGCACGCCAGCGCCGCGCGCCTTCGCCCAGACGCTGCCGCGCGCTTTCGCGCGCCAGACGCTCGCGCGCCGCGCGCTGCCGCAGACGCTGCTCGCTACAAGACGCTCCTGTTGCGCCGTGCCGTGCAGCAGCGCAGCCAGCTCGCCTCCTTGCCGTGCCAGCAGCACACAGCAATACGCGCGCTTGCCGTGCCCGGCTTGCAGCACTCCAAGCTCGTGGTCGCGCGCGCGTGAGTTCCCCGAGCCGAGCTTGCTGTTTCTATTGTTGTTTAGATATTTTAGATGCCGATTATTGTTGGTTTGCTAGGTTCCCGCCGCTAGCTCGGGATTGTTCCGCACTTAGGATTTGTGTGTAGAAGTCTTCCACCAAGGTAAGGATTTCTTACCGGGTTGTGTGGACTTCGCGGTATATTTGTGATTGTTGTTTTGTATGCCTGTGTATGATTACTAGCATGTTTAGCCTAGGTGCTCTGTTCTCAATTCCCGATCGCATGAACTCTTGTATTGTTTCTCATGTTAGCCCATGCTAGGTTGTTCTATTCTAGCATGTTCGATATCTGCTTCTTGCTTCGTAGTATCATGCTAGGTTCTTTGTATCCGATGAGCACGTATTGACCGCATTGATTGAATCGTTATTATTGTTAAGGTTTAGAATTGAGGTAGATAGAATCATCCGCCCGATGCATAAAGTATCTTGCATCTATGGCAAGGACGCTCGAGACAGCTTCTCCGCCCTTGGACCCCGTGAGGGATTAGCTATCCCAACCGGTAGGCCCCGCAATCTTGGGTGAGGGTGGCGATCGTTAAATGCCCCATCGGTCGGGATGATGACTTGGCATTGCCTCGCCCCGGCAGCGATCGACACGCCCTCGCCGTGTTCGGCCGTAGCCCTTGATTGCCACTGTTAGGGCAAGGACCGCTTCTCGGTGTAAGCCTACCACGACCGGTTCCTTAGCCTCAAAGTGTGGTACAGCAGTGACATAGTTCACGTGTCAGTGTCTCACACCCCTATGTCGCGACACCGATCCGTAGATTTAGTTAGGCATGGTGATCAACTCGGGCAAATTGCCACTAGACCCGGCACTTCCCGAGTTTGCGTGAGCATGCGGCGCGCGCTTACGCCATTACGAATACGCCGATCGAGAGCTCCTCGATCTTGAGCCGTGCACCTTTCGTGACGACATGCGAGACAGCCGAGGCCGGACTTGTTCCCGTATAGTGCGTTTAGTGTGTTGTGGTATTTTCCGGACTAAGACCCCGAGATGGCATCCGAGGTCCAAGTGTGGACTTAGCTATGTGCTCCGCTCTGTGTTTGTACTCATGGCTTGCATACATTCTTCTAGATGATCATGTATATCGTATTGTACCCCGGTTGGGGATTCTTCCGGTAATTCGTTACTCACCCTTATTCTCGTGGTTTTCCACAGTAATCAAGGCGGGAGACAGATGGTCAAGGGGAAGCCGTGATCATGGAATCCTGCTGTCACCTCCGATTATTTTATTTTAATTATCATGACTCTTCACTTTTATTATTTCCCACGAATGCATGTAGACGGGCACAGAGCCCCGTGATGTTTTCTTACGTTTTATGGATTCCAAATATTTGTACTTGTGGATTGTTTTAATGTTTTAAATAAATCTCTCGATCGTGAGTATGCTTTTAGAAATGTATGTTTGGGTTGTTGAATGTTTCGCTTTTACGTGGGATCCGAAATGTATTTTTCATAATGTCTTTTATTTTCACTACATGCATTGGGGTAAAGGCCCATTTAGAGCCCCTTTTGGCTGGGTCTTTACAGCTGGTATCGAGCTCGTAGTCATAGATTCTGTGAGACTCGACCTTTTGTTGTAGGTCGCTTTCCATGATCATCAAGACTCCGGCGACCATCATGTGCACGCCTAGATTTATTGTTTTAGAAAGGAAAAGGGTTAAGAATTTACAATACCTATCATCTAGTGTATGCCTTGTTTGGTGTTGTGGAATGGTGACAAAGTGTTTTTGATTCGTTGTTGGTTTGGATGTAGATCGCCAAAGATGCTACCACCCGCATCGGGAGAGGAGGTTCGAGAGCAGTGTCGAGGTATCGTGGATCGGATCTCGATCTCGCAGGACATCGCTCCAAGCCGACATCGATGGCATTCCACCAAAGCCTCCTCCCGTTACGCCTAGAGCGGGCGTTGAGGCGATCGAAGCCGTGAGATCGCTCCTGGAGCAGAGTTTGCTCGAGTCTATGAGGGCTTTTATGGTCAGCATGTTGAGTGACCAGAGGGCGCGAGACCAGCCTTGTTGGCGCCACAGCGGGAAGAGTCCCGAGCCCAGATCGAGCAAACGACTCGATTGGTTCAAGAGAGCTCAAGAGCACCTCCACTCCACAGAGCAAGTAGCCCCAGAGGCGATATGGCGAGGGTGCCGAGGAATTGGGTAGGTGGTCAAGGACTTTGTGAAGTGGAAGCCCGAGAAGTTTGATGCCACCGGTGATGCGTTAGCGGCAGCCTGTGGATTGCCCATTTGGAGTACACCTTCCCGATCATGGTGTGCCCCGATATTCAGAGGCCGAGATGTGCGGCTCATGTGCTAGGAGGCACAAATGAGATGGTGGTGGGAGTCCACCTTGAGCGAGAGACCACCGGGTCTCCACCCGCTACTTGGGAGTTCTTCAAGGCCGAGTTCAAGGTAAAGTTCATCGGTGATGAGGCTCAAGAGAAGATGGTGGAGCTCTTCCGTAACCTCAAGCAGGGTTCTGATTCCATTGAGGAATATGAGCGCAAGTTCTCTGAGTATGGATATTTTGCTCCTCGCTTGATTGCCACCCCAGAGTCAAGATTCGGAAGTTCATATCCGGATTGAGGCGTGGTGTTTCCAGATGTCGTGGCTCGTGCCCTCGACACTTATGCTAGGGCCATCCCAGCTTAGCCACGATCTATAATGGGAAGTATCCTGCTTGAGCGGGTTGTTGCCGCCTCCTGTTCAGCCCCCCGTCCCAAAGCACAGTGGGGCGTAAGAGGAAGTTTGACTTTCGGGAGGCGCCAGCGCCCGCCAAGGGCGCTTCGCAGCAGAGATCGGAGAGCTCCACCGCTTTCACCCCGACAGCGAGGAGGACCTGTGCGCTTTCCCGCTTGTGCTACTTGTGGGAAAGTCCACGCCGAGCTTGTCACCGACCTAGATTGTGCTACCGTTGTGGTAGAGAGGGGCACATGGCCCGCTTTTTGTGATCACCCACTATGGCAAATCAAATGAATACAGCAAAGATGGTCGAGTGTTTGCTACGACCCGTCAGAGGCCGAGCGTCACGGATGCCGCCGCTGCGGGCGGTGCACGCTTCTTGTTTTAGATCACCGCGCATTTGTCTTGTTTGATTCTGGTTCTACGCATTCATTTGTATCTGTGTTGTTTGCCGAGCATGCTAAGTTGAGACTAGAGCCTCTAGGTTTTGAGTTATCTGCTGCAACTCCTTCGGAGTTAGTATGTTGGCTAGAGATAAGATTAGGGATGGCCGGATCGAGATATCCGGAGAGTTGCTTGTGGCTACGCTCATAGTTCCGCCTATGAGCGGTTTTGATGTGATTCTTGTATGGAGTGGTTAGTCGCTAACCACGCGTTGATTGACCGCCACCGAAAGAAGTAGTGTTCAGCCGCCAGTCGCCGGCCCACTTTAAGTTTCGTGGAGTCCAGGTGGAGTTTGCCCGCCGATGGTGTCACCGTGAAAGCTCGCCGCTTGCTAGCTCATGGAGCTTGGGGCTATCTAGCCAAGTTGTTCGGGAAGAGCCGCCCTCGTTGTCATTGATCAAAGTGCCGGCCGTGCAGAGTTCGCGGATGTGTTTCCCGAGGAGTTACCGGGGTTGCCCCCAAAGAGAGAGGTTGACTTCATTATTGAGCTCGAGCCGTGACCCTCCCTATCTCGAAGGCTCCGTGACGCATGGCGCCAAAGTGGTGGAGTTAAAGGAATCAAGATTCAGGCCAGCAGGAGATGTTAGACCGAGGGTTCATCCGTCCGAGTGTGTCCCCGTGGGGAGCACCATTCTGTTTGTGAAAAAGAAGGATGGTTCGATGCGCTTTATGTATTGATTACCGCGAGCTTAATAAGGTGACAATGAAGAATAAGTATCCGCTGCCCCGTATCGATGATTTGTTCGATCGCCTTCAGTGGAGCTTCCGTGTTCTCCAAGATAGATCTCGAGATCCGGTTACCATCGATTCATGCGGATCGTGGATGCCGACATTCCTAAGACAACTTTCGTGTCCGGATATGGTCACTATGAGTTTGTGGTCATGTCGTTTGGATTGACCAATGCCCCACCATTGCTCATGGACATGATGGATAGGGTGTTCAAATCATTTTTGGGACAAATTTCGTCATTGTGTTCATTGACGATATTCTGATTTATTCGAGGTCTAAAGAAGACCATGCAGAGCATTTGAGGCGAGTATTGGCGGCTTTGAGGAAAACCACTTTATGCGAAGTTTTCCAAATGTGATTTCTGGTTGGAGCAGTGGCCTTCCTAGGCCACGTGGTTTCGAGAGATGGTATAGCCGTGGACCCCGCGAAGATTGAGGCCGTGAGTTCATGGGCCAAGCCGACTTCGGGCTGCCGAGATTCGCAGCTTTCTGGGTTTGGCGAGTTACTACCGCTTGGTTCACAAGGACTTTTCGCTTTAGCCTCGCCTCACTCGTCCGACGAGGAAGGGTGTCGAGTTTGTTTGGGACAAAGAGTGTGATGAGAGCTTTGCTGTGCTCAAGCGTAGTTTGACTTCAAAGACTGGTGTTGGCGATCCGGAGGGGACAGTGGTTTTCGTGGTCTCTGATGATGCTTCCAAGTTTGGTTTAGGTTGTGTGTTGATGCAAAGACGGGAAGGTCATTGCCTATGCTTCCCGTCACCAAGCCGTATGAGCGTAACTACCCGACTCATGATATGGAGTTGGCGCAGAGTGGTGTTTGCACCGAAGATTTGGAGGCATTACTCGTATGGTGAGCGGATTCGGATGTTTACCGATCACCGAGAGCCTCAAGTATCTCGCTTACTCGTAAGGAGTTGAATATGAGGCAGAGGAAATGGTTAGAGTTGGTAAAGGATTATGATCATGAGATTTTGTACCATCCGGTAAAGCCAATGTAGTGGCCGATGCTTTGAGCGAGAAAGACGCCGCACTCTGCGGCGTTGTTGAGTTCTCACCCGGTTTGCGAGAGAGTTCGAGCGGGCCGAGGTTGCAGTGTTGTTGGGAGAGGTTACCGCCGTGGTAGCTCGATTGGATCGCTCACCGCCGATTCGGCAATGATTATAGACAACCAGCTTGGGTGACCCCGCACTTAAGAGATTGGTTGACAGAGTTAGTGCCGACGGTGACTTTGACTTTGTGTATTCACCGCATACAATGGGTTGACTTATAGAGGCCGGTTGTGTGTTCCGGACATTGCAGTTTGCGAGCCGAGTTGCTCTCGAGGCCCACAGCCTCCCTTTTTCTTGGCACCCCGGGTACCAAGATGTATCAGAGACCTTAAGCGCACCTTCCGTGGATGGGAATGAAGAGAGATGTGGCAGAGTTTGTCACCACGGTGTCTCACTTGTCGCCAGTGAAGGCACCTGTGCAGAGGCCACCGTTTGTTGCACCCACCGAGTGTACCCAAAGGAAATGGGAAGAGATCTCTATGGACTTTATATCCGGTTTGCCAAGGACTCCGAGGAAGTTCTCTCGATTTGGGTGATAGTCGACCGTTTGACCAAGAGCGCACACTTCATTCCCTGTAGAGACACTTATACCGTGGAACAAAGGCGCAAATTGCTTGGAGCAGATTATCCGTTATCATGGTGTGCCGGTGAGGATTGTGTCCGATCGTGACTCGCGGTTCACTTCTCGCTTTCGAGAGCGCTCGTATGGGTTTGGGCACAGAGTGCGCCAAAGACAGCTTTTCACCCTCGGACGGATGGTCGACCGAGAGAGTGAATCGATTCTCGAGGATATGTTGAGGGCTTGTGTGTTGGATTTCCCAGCAGTTGGGACCAAAGATTCAGATTTCTGATGGAGTTTGCCTATAACAATAGTTACCACCATCGACGATCTCGATGGCTCCATTCGAGGCATTGTATGGTAAGCGTTATCGGTCCCCCGTGTTCGGGAAGAGGTTGGTGATAGACAGGTTTTGGGTCCCGACCATCGCAGCTTGACCAATGGTGCAATCAGTAAGATTTAGAGCTCGTATGTTGACAAACTCAGAGCAGCAGCAGAAGAGTTACGCCGATGTTCGCATCGAGATTTGGAGTTTGAGGTTGGTCGCGATGTGTTCCTTAAGGTTGCTCCGATGCGAGGTGTTTTGAGGTTTGCAAGCGTGGGAAGTTGAGTCCCCGCTTTTGTTGGTCCATTCGAGATCCTAGAGAGGATTGGCGAGTTGCTTACCGGTTAGCCCTACCTCCGTCACTATCAGCGGTGCATAGTGTTTTTCATGTATCGATGTTGAGGCAAGATGTGCCGACCCGTCGCACATTGTGGACTTTGAGCCTTTGCACCGAATGAGGATTTGAACTTCGAGGAGAAGCCGTGAGGATCCTTGCCTTTGAGACCAAGACGCTTGCGTAATCGCGAGATTCGTTTGGTAAAGGTTCGAGTGGAAGAATCGGGGTTCGAGGAAGCCACTTGGGAGCGGGAAGACGAGATGAGGTTGCATTACCCTGAAATGTCTTTTTTCTTAAGGACTTTCGAGGACGAAAGTCATAAAAGGAGGGAATATTGTAACGACCAGTGTTTTTCTTCCCGGTCTTCCAAGTATGCCCTAGGGGTAATTTGGTAATTTGGTCGGGCCGTCAGTCGTCGTTTGTGTCTTTCGATTACTAAAATTATTGGATGGTTTTATGTAGGTTTTGGAGGAGTTTGAGGTTTGGTTTGAGCAAGGTTTGATGCAAAAGTAAAAATAAAGGAAATTGTCTTTGCAAATGGGTTTGAACCCGGTCTCCCGGGAAGCTTGTAGAGAGGTGTGCCATTTGAGCCATTAGGTGCTCTTGTTGCTCTTTCTGCATCACATCTTAGTTAACCTTGGATTTTGGAGTTTTGGTGCATTTGGTTAAATGAAATAGATTTAGGTTATTCCATCTTCTTCTCCAAAACACCTCTTGGCCGCCCAAGCTCTCCATCTCCATAGCCTTGCTGATTTTTCATCCTTGCATCTCCTTGGGTTCGATCATCGTCATTCCGGTAAGTCTTCGCTTTCTTCATCTTCTCTTTTGGGTGTTTGCACGGCGAATGTAAGAAAAAGGGGTTGTGTGTGTGTGTGTTGTGCAACACCACCGGAAGGAAGTCCAAAGACCCGAGCTCGTCGCATCGCCCACCTCCGTCAACGGCAGCCCGCCGTCGCGACGCTCGAGATCTGTCCCAAAGCAGCCTTGCCGCCGCCAAGAGCGAGATCGCCCGATCGCCGCGACGCCAGAGGTCTCGCCAGCCGCCAAAGACGCGTCAAACGATCGCTGCGACGCTCGCGCGTGGTCCGCTTGCCGAGCTGCTCGCCCAAGCCGCCGCCCAGACGTTCGCGCTGCGCGCGCCCTCGCTGAGCCGCTTCGTCGTGTCCGCATCGCGACGCCAGCGCCGCGCGCCGCCAGACGCTTTCGCCCGCGCGCCGCTTTCGCCCGACGCTGCTTCACGCGCCGCCACGCGCCAGACGCGCTCGCCCGCAACGCGTCGCTCTTGCCGTGCCGCGTGCGCAGCCTCACCTCGGCGTCCTTAGCCGTGCCAGCCACGCGGCCAACAAGCGCGTCCTTGCCGTGCCCGCTTGCCGCTGCCCCCAAGCTCTCAAGCTCGTGGTCGCCGCGCGCGTGAGTTCCCTGAGCCGAGCTTGTCGTTCTATTGTTGTTTAGATATTTTAGATGCTGATTATTGTTGGTTTGCTAGGTTCCCGCCGCTAGCTCGGGATTGTTCCGCAGCTTAGGATTTGTGTGTAGAAGTCTTCCGACCAAGGTAAGGATTTCTTACCGGGGTTGTGTGGACCTCGCGATATTTGTGATTGTTGTTTTGTATGCTGTGTATGATTACTAGCATGTTTAGCCTAGGTGCTCGCTCAATTCCCGATCGGCATGAACTCTTGTATTGTTTCTCATGTTAGCCCATGCTAGGTTGTTCTATTCTAGCATGTTCGATATATGTTCTTGCTTCGTAGTATCATGCTAGGTTCTTTGTATCCGATGAGCACGTATTGGACCGCATTGATTGAATCGTTATTATTGTTAAGGTTTAGAATTGAGGTAGATAGAATCATCCGCCCGATGCATAAAGTATCTTGCATCTATGGCAAGGACGTTCGAGACAGTTTCTCGTCCTTGACCCCGTGAGGGATTAGCTATCCCAACCGGTAGGCCCCGCAATCTTGGGTGAGGGTGGCGGATCGTTAAATGCCCCATCGGTCGGGATGATGACTTGGCATTGCCTCGCCCCTAGCGATCGACACGCCCTCGGCGTGTTCGGCCGTAGCCCTTGATTGCCACTGTTAGGGCAAGGGTCGCTTCTCGTGTAAGCCTACCACGACCGGTTCCTTAGCCTCGTGTGCGGTGGTACAGTGACATAGTTCACGTGTCCGTGTCTCACACCCCTATGTCGCGACACCGATCCGTAGATTTAGTTAGGCATGGTGATCGAACTCGGGCGCTTTGCCACTAGACCCGGCACCCCGAGTTTGCGGTAGCATGCGGTGCGCGCTTACGCTCATTACAGCGCCGATCGAGAGCTCCTCGGATCTCTTGAGCGATGCACCTTTCGTGACGATGCGAGACAGCCGAGGCCGGGACTTGTTCCCGTATAGTGCGTTTAGTGTGTTGTGGTATTTTCCTGACTAAGACCACGAGATGGCATCCGAGGTCCAAGTGTGGACTTAGCTATGTGCTCCGCTCTGTGTTTGTACTCATGGCTTGCATACATTCTTCTAGATGATCATGTATATCGTATTGTACCCCGGTTGGGGATTCTTCCGGTAATTCGTTACTCACCCTTATTCTCGTGGTTTTCCACGGGTAATCAAGGCGGGAGACAGGATGGTCAAGGGGAAGCTGTGATCATGGAATCCTCATTGTCACCTCCTCGATTATTTTATTTTAATTATCATGACTCTTCACTTTTTATTATTTCCCTGAATGCATGTAGACGGGCACAGAGCCCCGTGATGTTTTCTTACGCTTTATGGATTCCAAAGATATTTGTACTTGTGGATTGTTTTAATGTTTTAAATAAATCTCTGATCGTGAGTATGCTTTTAGAAATGTATGTTTGGGTTGTTGAATGTTTCTGTTTTTACGTGGATCCAAAATGTATTTTTCATAATGTCTTTTATTTTCACTACATGCATTGGGGTAAAGGCCCATTTAGAGCCCCTTTTTGGTCTGGGTCTTTACTGATTGGTATCGAGCTCGAGTCATAGATTCTCAGACCGACCTTTTGTTGTAGGTCGCTTTTCCATGATCATCAAGACTCCGACGGTCATCAGTACGCCTAGATTTATTGTTTTAGAAAGGAAAAGGGTTAAGAATTTACAATACCTATCATCTAGTGTATGCCTTGTTTGGTGTTGTGGAATGGTGACAGCGAGTTTTGATTCGTTGTTGGTTTGGATGTAGATCGCCAAAGATGCTACCACCCGCATCGGGAGAGGAGGTTCGAGAGCGGTCGAGGTATCGTGATCGGATCGACATCGCAGGGACATCGTCCCAAGCCGACACCGATGGCATTCCACCAGCCAGCCTCCTCCGTTACGCCTAGAGCGGGCGTTGAGGCGATCGAGCGCCGTGGAGATCGCTTCCCCGGAGCAGAGTTTGCCGAGTCTATGAGGGCTTTTATGGTCGACATGTTGAGTGACCGCAGGCGAGACCTGTGCCTTGTTGGCGCCAAGCAATGGAAAGAGTCCCGAGCCCAGACGAGCAAACACTCGATTGGTTCAAAGAGAGCTCAAGAGCACCTCCAGCTCCACAGAGCAAGTAGCCCTGAGAGGCGATATGGCGGAGGTGCCGAGGAATTGGGTAGGTGGTCAAGGACTTTGTGAAGTGGAAGCCCGAGAAGTTTGATGCCACCGGTGATGCGTTAGCGGCAGCCAGTGTGGATTGCCCATTTGGAGTACACCTTCTTGATCATGGTGTGCCTCGATATTCGAGGCCGAGATGTGCGGCTCATGTGCTAGGAGGCACAATGAGATGGTGGTGGGAGTCCACCTTGAGCGAGAGACCACCGGGTCTCCACCCGCTACTTGGGAGTTCTTCAAGGCCGAGTTCAAGGTAAAGTTCATCGTTGATGAGGCTCAAGAGAAGATGGTGGAGCTCTTCCGGAACCTCGGCGCAGTTCTGATTCCATTGAGGAATATGAGCGCAAGTTCTCGAGTATGGATATTTTGCTCCTCGCTTGATTGCCACCCCAGAGTGAAGATTCGGAAGTTCATATCCGGATTGAGGCGGGTGTTTCCCGTGATGTCGTGGCTCGTGCCCCGACACTTATGCTAGGGCTGTCCAGCTTAGCCACGATCTATAATGGGAAGTATCCTGCTGAGCGGGTTGTTGCCGCTCTGTTCAGCGTCCGTCCCAGCAAATTGTGGGGCGTAAGAGGAAGTTTGACTTTTCGGGAGGCGGCGCGCCGCGCCAAGGGCGCTTCAGAACAGAGATCGTGAGAGCTCCACCGTTTCAAACAGATGCAGCAGAGGAGGACCCAGCGATTTCCGCTTGTGCTACTTGTGGGAAAGTCCACGCTGGAGCTTGTCACTGACCTAGATTGTGCTACCGTTGTGGTAGAGAGGGGCACATGGCCCGTTTTTGTGATCACCAACTATGGCAAATTTCAAATGCAGCAGCAGCGAGGGTCGAGTGTTTGCTACGACCGTCAGAGGCCGAGCGTCACGGATGCCGCCGTGGCAGTACGCTTCTTGTTTTAGATCACTGCGCATTTGTCTTGTTTGATTCTGGTTCTACGATTCATTTGTATCCGTGTTGTTTGGTCTTGAGCATGCTAAGTTGAGACTAGAGCCTCTAGGTTTTGAGTTATCTGCTGCAACTCCTTCGGGAGTTAGTATGTTGGCTAGAGATAAGATTAGGGATGGCCGGATCGAGATATCCTGAGAGTTGCTTGTGGCTACGCTCATAGTTCCGCCTATGAGCGGTTTTGATGTGATTCTTGGTATGGAGTGGTTAGTCGCTAACCACGCGCGATTGACCGCCACCGAAAGAAGTAGTGTTCAGCCGCCAGTCGGCCCACTTTAAGTTTCGTGGAGTCCAGTGGTGGAGTTTGCCCGCCGATGGTGTCACCGTGAAAGCTCGTCGCTTGCTAGCTCATGGAGCTTGGGGCTATCTAGCCAAGTTGTTCAGGGAAGAGCCGCCCCTCGCTGTCTGTTGATCAGTGCCGCCGTGCAGAGTTCGCGGATGTGTTTCTGAGGAGTTACTGGGGTTGCCCCAAAGAGAGAGTTGACTTCATTATTGAGCTCGAGCCGTGGACCCTCCCTATCTCGAAGGCTCCGTGACGCATGGCGCCAGTGAGTTAAAGGAACTCAAGATTCGATTGCCAGGAGATGTTAGACCGAGGGTTCATCCGTCCGAGTGTGTCCCCGTGGGGAGCACCGATTCTGTTTGTGAAAAAGAAGGATGGTTCGATGCGCTTATGTATTGATTACCGCGAGCTTAATAAGGTGACAATGAAAGAATAAGTATCCGCTGCCCGTATCGATGATTTGTTCGATCGCCTTCAGGGAGCTTCCGTGTTCTCCAAGATAGATCTCGAGATCCGGTTACCATCGATTGCGGATGATCGGGGATGCCGACATTCCTAAGACAGCTTTTCAGTCCGAGATATGGTCACTATGAGTTTGTGGTCATGTCGTTTGGATTGACCAATGCCCCACCGCGTTCATGGACATGATGGATAGGGTGTTCAAATCATTTTTGGACAACTTCGTCATTGTGTTCATTGACGATATTCGATTTATTCGAGGTCTAAAGAAGACCATGCAGAGCATTTGAGGCGAGTATTGGCAGCTTTGAGGAGAAAACCACTTTATGCGAAGTTTTCCAAATGTGATTTCTGGTTGGAGCAGTGGCCTTCCTAGGCCACGTGGTTTCGAGAGATGGTATAGCCGTGGACCCCGCGAAGATTGAGGCCGTGAGTTCATGGGCCAAGCCGACTTCGATTGCCGAGATTCGCAGCTTTTCAGGTTTGGCAGGTTACTACCGCCGGTTCGTCAAGGACTTTTCTCGCTTTAGCCTCGCCCCTCACTCGTCCGACGAGGAAGGGTGTCGAGTTTGTTTGGGACAAAGAGGTGATGAGAGCTTTGCCGTGCAAGCGTAGTTTGACTTCAAAGACTGTGTTGGCGATCCGGAGGGGACAGTGGTTTCGTGGTCTCTGATGATGCTTCCAAGTTTGGTTTAGGTTGTGTGTTGATGCAAAGACGGGAAGGTCATTGCCTATGCTTCCCGTCACCGGCCGTATGAGCAGAACTACCCGACTCATGATATGGAGTTGGCAAAGCAGTGGTGTTTGCACCGAAGATTTGGAGGCATTACACTGTATGGTGAGCGGATTCGATGTTTACCGATCACCGAGAGCCTCAAGTATCTGCTTACTCGAAGGAGTTGAATATGAGGCAGAGGAAATGGTTAGAGTTGGTAAAGGATTATGATCATGAGATTTTGTACCATCCGGTAAAGCCAATGTAGTGGCCGATGCTTTGAGCGAAAGACGCCGCACTCTGCGGCGTTGTTGAGTTCCTCACCCGATTTGCGAGCAGAGAGAGTTCGAGCGGGCCGAGGTTGCGATGTTGTTGGGAGAGGTTACCGCCAGTGGTAGCTCGATTGATCGCTCACCACGCCGATTCGGCAAATGGATTATAGACAAACCAGCTTGGGTGACCCCGCACTTAAGAGATTGGTTGACAGAGTTAGTCTTGACGGTGACTTTGACTTTGTGTATTCACCAGATGCTGGGTTGACTTATAGAGGCCGGTTGTGTTTCCGGACATTGCAGTTTGCATGAGCCGAGTTGCTCTCTGAGGCCCACAGCTTCCTTTTTTCTTGGCACCCCTGGGTACCAAGATGTATCGAGACCTTAAGCGCACCTTCCGGTGGATGGGAATGAAGAGAGATGTGGCAGAGTTTGTCACCGGTGTCTCACTTGTCGCCAAGTGAAGGCACCCAGCAGAGGCCACCGGTTTGTTGCAACCACCGAGTGTACCCCAAAGGAAATGGGAAGAGATCTCTATGGACTTTATATCCGGTTTGCCAAGGACTCCGAGGAAGTTCTCTCAGATTTGGGTGATAGTCGACCGTTTGATCAAGAGCGCACACTTCATTCCCTGTAGAGACACTTATACCGTGGAACAAAGGCGCAAATGCTTTTGGAGCAGATTATCCGTTATCATGGTGTGCCGGTGAGGATTGTGTCCGATCGTGACTCGCGGTTCACTTCTCGCTTCGAGAGCGCCCGTATGGGTTTGGGCACGCAGTGCGCCAAAGACAGACTTTTCACCCTCGACGGATGGTCGACCGAGAGAGTGAATCGATTCTCGAGGATATGTTGAGGGCTTGTGTGTTGGATTTCCCGAGCAATTGGGACCAGATGATCAGATTTGATGGAGTTTGCCTATAACAATAGTTACCAATCGACGATCTGGATGGCTCCATTCGAGGCATTGTATGGTAAGCGTTGTCGGTCCCCGTGTTCGGGAAGAGGTTGGTGATAGACGTGTTTTGGGTCCCGACCATCGCAGCTTGACCAATGGTGCGGTCAGGCGTAAGATTAGAGCTCGTATGTTGACAAACCGTGAGCAGCAGCGAGAAGAGTTACGCCGATGTTCGGCGCCGAGATTTGGAGTTTGAGGTTGGTCAAAGATGTGTTCCTTAAGGTTGCTCCGATGCGAGGTGTTTTGAGGTTTGCAAGCGTGGGAAGTTGAGTCCCCGCTTTGTTGGTCCATTCGAGATCCTAGAGAGGATTGGCAGAGTTGCTTACCTGCTTAGCCCTACCTCCGCTACTATCGGTGCATATAGTGTTTTTCATGTATCGATGTTGAGGCAAGATGTGCCGGACCCGTCGCACATTGTGGACTTTGAGCCTTTGCAAATGAATGAGGATTTGAACTTCGAGGAGAAGCCGGTGAGGATCCTTGCCTTTGAGACCAAGACGTTGCGTAATCGCGAGATTCGTTTGGTAAAGGTTCGGTGGAAGAATCGGGGTTCGAGGAAGCCACTTGGGAGCGGGAAGACGAGATGAGGTTGCATTACCCCGAAATGTTTTCTGTCTTAAGGACTTTCGAGGACGAAAGTCATAAAAAGGAGGGAATATTGTAACGACCAGTGTTTTTCTTCCCGGTCTTCCGTGTATGCCCTAGGGGTAATTTGGTAATTTGGTCGGGCCGTCGTGGTCGTTTGTGTCTTTTTCCAGCTACTAAAATTATTGGATGGTTTTATGTAGGTTTTGGAGGAGTTTGAGGTTTGGTTTGAGCAAGGTTTGATGCAAAAGTAAAAATAAAGGAAATTGTCTTTGCAAATGGGGTTGAACCCGGTCTCCCGGGAAGCTTGTAGAGAGGTGTGCCATTTGAGCCATTAGGTGCTCTTGTTGCTCTTTCTCGCATCACATCTTAGTTAACCTTGGATTTTGGAGTTTTGGTGCATTTGGTTAAATGAAATAGATTTAGGTTATTCCATCTTCTTCTCCAAAACACCTCTTGGCCGCCCAAGCTCTCCATCTCCATAGCCTTGCTGATTTTTCATCCTTGCATCTCCTTGGGTTCGATCATCGTCATTCCGGTAAGTCTTCGTCTTCTTCATCTTCTCTTTTGGGTGTTTGCTTTGGCGAATGTAAGAAAAAGGGGTTGTGTGTGTGTGTGTTGTGCAACCACCGAAGGAAGTCCAAAGACCCGAGCTCGTCGCATCGGCCCAGCTCACAACGGCAGCCCCTGCCGTCGCGACGCTCAGATCTGTCCCAGCCAGCTTTGCCGCCGCCAGAGCGAGATCGCCCGATCGCTCGCACGCCAGAGGTCCTCGCCAGCGCCAAAGACGTTCACCGATCGCTTTCGCCGCGCCCTCGCCGTGTCCGCTTGCCGAAGCCGCTGCGCGCGCGCCGCTTCGACGTTCGCCCGCGCGCGTCCTCGCTGAAGCCGCTGCTCGTCGTGTCCGCATCGCACGCCAGCGCCAGGCTTCGCGCCAGACGCCCTTGCCGCTGGCGCGCCTTCGCGCGCTTCGCCGCTGCTTCGCCGCGCCGCGCGCTTCGCCGACGCGCTCGCCGCGCGCGCGCGGTTGCCGTGCCACCAGCCGGCCCAGCTCGCGTCCTTGCCGTGCCAGCGCACGCCCGCCAGCCAGCGTCCTGCCGCGTGCCGGCTGCCAGCAGCCCCAAGCTCGTGTCGTCGCGCGCGCGTGAGTTCCCAGAGCCGAGCTTGTCGTTTCTATTGTTGTTTAGATATTTTAGATGCTGATTATTGTTGGTTTGCTAGGTTCCCGCCGCTAGCTCGGGATTGTTCCGCAGCTTAGGATTTGTGTGTAGAAGTCTTCCGACCAAGGTAAGGATTTCTTACCGGGGTTGTGTGGACCTCGCGGTATATTTGTGATTGTTGTTTTGTATGCACGTATGATTACTAGCATGTTTAGCCTAGGTGCTCTGTTCAATTCCCCGACCGGCATGAACTCTTGTATTGTTTCTCATGTTAGCCCATGCTAGGTTGTTCTATTCTAGCATGTTCGATATCCGTTCTTGCTTCGTAGTATCATGCTAGGTTCTTTGTATCCGATGAGCACGTATTGACCGCATTGATTGAATCGTTATTATTGTTAAGGTTTAGAATTGAGGTAGATAGAATCATCCGCCCGATGCATAAAGTATCTTGCATCTATGGCAAGGACGTTCGAGACAGTTCTCCGCCTTGGACCCCGTGAGGGATTAGCTATCCCAACCGGTAGGCCCCGCAATCTTGGGTGAGGGTGGCGATCGTTAAATGCCCCATCGGTCGGGATGATGACTTGGCATTGCCTCGCCCCCGGCAGCCGACACGTCCTCGCCGTGTTCGGCCGTAGCCCTTGATTGCCACTGTTATGGCAAGGACCGCTTCTGGTGTAAGCCTACCACGACCGGTTCCTTAGCCTCAAAGTGCGTGGTACAGCCGACATAGTTCACGTGTCCGTCTCTCACACCCTATGTCGGTGACACCGATCCGTAGATTTAGTTAGGCATGGTGGATCGACACGGGCAGCTTGCCACTAGACCCGGCACTTCGAGTTTGCGGTAGCATGCGGTGCGCGCTTACGCTCATTACAACGCCGATCGAGAGCTCCTCGGGATCTTGAGCCAAAGTGCACCTTTCGTATCGACAATGAGACAGGCCGAGGCCGGGACTTGTTCCCGTATAGTGCGTTTAGTGTGTTGTGGTATTTTCCTGACTAAGACCCTGAGATGGCATCCGAGGTCCAAGTGTGGACTTAGCTATGTGCTCCGCTCTGTGTTTGTACTCATGGCTTGCATACATTCTTCTAGATGATCATGTATATCGTATTGTACCCCGGTTGGGGATTCTTCTGGGTAATTCGTTACTCACCCTTATTCTGTGGTTTTCCACAGGTAATCAAGGCGGGAGACAGGATGGCTGAAGGGGAAGCTGTGATCATGGAATCCTGCTGTCACCTCTGATTATTTTATTTTAATTATCATGACTCTTCACTTTTTATTATTTCCCCTGAATGCATGTAGACGGGCACAGAGCCCCAGGATGTTTTCTTACGTTTTATGGATTCCAGCATATTTGTACTTGTGGATTGTTTTAATGTTTTAAATAAATCTCTGATCAGAGTATGCTTTTAGAAATGTATGTTTGGGTTGTTGAATGTTTCTGTTTTTACGTGGGATCCGAAATGTATTTTTCATAATGTCTTTTATTTTCACTACATGCATTGGGGTAAAGGCCCATTTAGAGCCCCTTTTGGGTCGGGTCTTTACATTCTTACCTTCGGCCAGCATCAATAACCAAATGAGGAGATGAAGAGGATGAAGACTTACCCGGAATGATGATGATCGAACCCAAGGAGATGCAAGGGAAAGAAGAATCGACAAAGGCTATGGAGAGGAAAGCTTGTGCGGCCAAGAGGTGATTTGGAGAAGAAGATGGAATAAACCTAATTTCTATTTCATTTAACCAAATGCACCAAAACTCCAAAATCCAAGGCTAACCATAAGATGATGCAGGAAGAGCAACAAGAGCACCTAATGGCTCAATTGGCACACATCTCCACAAGCTTTCCAGGAGACCCGGGTTCAAACCTCGGCTGCAGCACAATTCCTTTATTTTTACTTTTGCATCAAACCTTGCTCAAACCAAACCACAAATCCTTCCAAAAACCTACATAAATCCATCCAATAATTTTAGCAACTGGAAAAAGACATAAACGGCCCTGACGACCCGACCAAATTACTAAAATACCCCTAGGGCATACCTGGAAGACCGGGATGAAAACTTGGGTCGTTACAGCTGTTCCACAATCTGAAGCAAGGGACTGACTCGATAGAGGAGTATGAGAGGAAATTCTCTGAGTATGGTTATTTTTCCCTACAGTTGATAGCCACGCCTGAGCTGAAAATAAGGAAGTTTATTTCTGGATTGAGGTAGGGTGTATCCCAAGACGTTAGGGCACAGGCCCCCAACACTTATGCTAAGGCAGTGCAGTTGGTGACCATCTATAATGGGAAGTACCCAGTCGAGCAGGTTATTGCCGCTCCAGTTCAGCGTCTTGCCCTAGCCTCATCAGGGCAGAAGAGGAAGTTTGACTTTAGAGGTGGCGACCAACACCGCCAAGGACAATATCAGAATCGAGATCAGCGTAGAGCTCCGGCTCGCTTCAAGCCTCGCCAGCAGGGTGGTCCTAGACAGATTCCCCTATGTGCTGCTTGTGGGAAGGCTCACACTGGAGTTTGTCAGGCAGGTTCCAGATTGTGTTACCGTTGTGGTAAAGAAGGGCACCTGGCCCATTTTTGTAACCAGCCAGCTACAGCAGTTCAGCAGGTGCAGCAGTAGCAGGGTCGGGTGTTTGCTACGATGTAAGAACCCGACCCAAAATACGGTCCTCATCCTAGGTTCTCACTCAACATGTAAGAGAAATACGTTTACAAACGGTTTAATGCTCATATTTAAAACTTTTCAAACAGTAAAGAACGAGGAACATTTTAAACATCACCAACAGTTTTCATTAAGCAAAACCAATAAAGTAAAAACAAGTCTGGCCAGTATTTATAAAAACACTAAGACAGTTTAAACAACTTTTAACAACGTTCCCCTTGGACTTCTGTCCATCTACATGCTGAATAAACAATGCGAATAAAAACGACAGAGTGCCGGCAGCTCCCATGATCAAACAGCTCCCTCCGCTAGCCGTTCCGGTGCTGTCCCAAGTTACCTGGTGGAAAAACCACAGAAATAAGGGTGAGTATAAACATACTTAGTAAGAATCCCCAACCGGGGTACAATACAATACATCAGTCGTCTAGCACCCTAGTATACATGCAAACAGTTACTAACACAGATCTTAGCTCAACGAGCTGACAAGGCAAAATCTGGAGTCCTCGGAAGTCTCCTACTTCCGGCCTAATGATTGGTTCTCATAACCAATCCCGTGACACCTCCGAGGGTCTTTCTCCCTCAGCCAAATGATCAGCTCAAAAATCGATCCCAATAGATGTCTGACACCCTCGAGGGTCTCTCTCCTTCGACCACATGATCAGCTCAAAAACCAATCCCAATGGGTGTCCTCAAGGGCCTCTTACCCTCGACTAGATAAACTGGACTAACGGGAGAATACCCGAAGTTTGGCTCGTTAGACACCCCCGAGACCGAGGTCACTTAGGTTGCTCTCCTGTTTAGTCAGCCTAGTGGCGTGCTGATCCTGCTTATCACTTGATTTCAGTTACTATATGAGACAGCCTTACTGTATTGATGTTATGCTTGTATGCTAGGATGCTAGATGATTTGTCTTAAGTATTGTATCCCGGATGGGGTATCCTTACTGAGTGCAATTGTACTAACCCTTTTTGTAGTTTTTCCACCAGGTAACTTGGCACAACATCGAGGCGGCTAGAGGAGGAGCTGGATGATCATGGGAGAATCCGCTGCATTTGTTTAACTTTATTTTTAGGCTTTCATGTTGGAACATTTTAACTATGGAACTTTGTAACTGTTTTATTGTACTCTGGCCAGAGGCTGAAACTGTTTTCCTGCTTTTACACTTAAGCATGTTGGGATTTGATTTATTTTAAGAAATGGATATTTTCAATATAGTTTATTTCTCGTATTTTTAAAATGCATCATTGAGTAAAGGCCATTTAGGACCATTTAGTGTTGGGTCTTTACACTTGGTATCAGAGCTCAGAGTCATAGATTATGTAGACTGACCTAATGAGTTAGGTCGTTGTGTCCCATGATCATCAGCACTCCAACAGCCGCCAGGTTTGTGATTAAGTTCATTTTAAGGGTTTAAGTTTACAATACCTGCATCCAGCATACTTGCTTTATTTTGTTGTTGGCAGTGTTGGTCCGAGCATGGACTAACTTAGTGTTGTTTGGGTACAGATTGCCAATATGTCGATCACCCGCATAGGAGCAAGGACATATGGTACTGCCAACCGAGGTGTTGAAGTTGAGATTACCACTGATGAGACAGCGTCTGGGATTGACCAGACCCGTAGGCCGCCTGTGGCCTCAGTTACTGACATGCCCTGAGCAAGGGTAGAGACTACTCAGCCTAGACTGCAGCTTCTGGAGCAGAGATGGCATCAGTTATGAGAGAGATGATGCTCATGATGGCTGAGCAGAGAGCTGAATCCCAAGTGCAGTTTTCAGCGCAGCTTGCAGAATAGCTTGTAGTGCAGAGAGAGGCATCTCGAGCTTAGATGACTCAGTTGATTCAGTTGCTCCGTCAGGCACCACTAGTTGCACTAGCTGCACCTGTAGCTCCAGTGATTTCTTAGGGTGGATAGGAGCCTATGGTTGTTGAGGCTGTTGCAAGAAACAGAGTCACCTAGTATGGCAAGTGGCTCAAGGACTTTTGCAAGTGGAAGCCCAGAGAGTTTGATGCTTCTGAGAACCCGCTGAAAGCAGCAAAGTGGTTTGCCAGAATGGAGTACATATTCCAGGTTATGGATTGTTCTGATATCCAGAGGGTGAGATGTGTCGTTTATGTGCTCACAGATACATCAGTGTGGTTGTGGGAGTCTGTCAGTGGCAGAACTTAAGGATCCCCGCCAGCTACTTGGGAATTCTTTCGGACTGAGTTCAAGGCATAGTATATTAGTGAGGAGGCTCAACAAGAGATGATTGAGGCCTTTAACAACCTAAAGCAGGGTGAAGACACCATAACAGGTAATGAGAAAAAAGTTTTTGGAGCACAGTTACTACGGTCCCGAGTTGGTTGCCACTGAGGAGTTGAAGATAAAGAAATTTATCGAAGGACTCAGATTAGAGGCTGCCTAGGATATTAGGGCACTCGCTCCAGAGACGTACACCAGGACTGTAGCATTAACAAAGATATATAACTAGAAGTATCTTCTTGTGAAAACTCCAGCAGCAGTTCAGAATGTGCGAGCCAATTCAGGGCAAAAGAGAAAGTTTGAGCAGAGAGGTCAGTCGCGCCATCAGAGCCACTTCCAGCAGAGAGATCAGGGTCGTCAGTAGGATATAGTGAAACAGCCGCCCTATTGCTGGGCTTGTGGCAAATCCCATTGGTATGTGTGGAGCATCACCTTTAGCGTGCTTTAAATGTGGAAAGAAGGGGCACATGGCCAGAGCATGCTCGTAGGTTGGAATGGATGCTAGACCGACTCAGCAACAAGGCCGTGTATTTGCCACAACTCGGCAAGAGGCCGAGAAGACTGACGCAGCAGTTATAGGTACTTTACTTGTTCTGGATCATTATGCTTATGTTTTGTTTGACTAGGGTTTGACCCACTCGTTTATCTCTGCAATGTTTGTAAGTCAAGCCTGTTTGGTACTGGAACCTTTAGGGTTCGAGTTGTGTGTTGCCACTCCTTCAGGAGTTAGTATGATTGTTAGTGATAAGACTTGAGACGGTCAGATCCTAGTAACCGGAGAGTCATTAGAAGCCACCCTCATAGTAATGCCTATGAGTGAATTTGATGTGATCCTAGGTATGGATTGGTTTGATGAGCACCATAGATTAATTGACTGCCGCCATAAAGAAGTTGTATTCAGGCAGCGTAAGAAACAGAGTTTTAAGTTCCGCGATGTCTAGAGTAGAGTTTGTCTGCCGCTGATTTCTGCAGTAAAAGCCCAACGTTTGTTAGCTCGTGGAGCTTGGGGCTACTTGGCAAAGTTGTTTGGAGGAAACAGTCTTCCGCCGTCAGTTGATCAGGTACCAGTGGTACATGAGTTTGAGATGTGTTTCCAGAGGAGCTACCTGGTTTACCACCTCAGAGGGAGGTTAACTTTACTATAAAGTTCGAGCTGGGGACTCTCCCTAACTCGAAGGCTTCTTACAAGATGGCTCCAGCAGAGCTGAAGGAGTTGAAAGTTCAATTGTAGGAGATGTTGGACCGAGGGTTCATTCATCCCAATGTGTCCCTAAGGGGAGCACCAATTCTGTTTGTGAAAAAGAAAGACGGTTCGATGCGCCTCTGTATAGACTACAAAGAAGCTAAATAAAGTTATAGTGAAGAACAAGTACCCGTTGCCTCGTATTGATGATCTATTGGATTAGTTTCAGGGAGCTTCTATTTTCTCAACGATAGATTTGAGATTCGGTTACCACCAGTTGAGGATATGAGATGCAGACATTCCTAAGACAGCTTTCAGGTCAAGGTATGGTCACTACAAGTTTGTTGTCATGTTATTCGGGCTGACCAATGCCCTAGCAGTGTTCATGGATATGATGGACAGAGTGTTCAAGGAATTCTTGGACAACTTTTTCATTGTATTCATCAACGACATCCTGATTTACTCTAAGACCAGAGAGGATCATGACTCACATCTGATACAAGTATTGATAGCTTTGAGGGACAATCAGTTGTACGCCAAGTTCTCCAAGTGTGACTTTTGGTTGGAGAAAGTGGATTTTCTTGGTCATGTTGTTTTGAGAGATGGCATTGCAGTGGATGCCTCCAAGATTGATGCAGTGAGTTCTTGGGCTAGACCGACCATGGTCGTAGAAATTCGCAGCTTTCTAGGCCTGGCAAGCTATTACCGTAGGTTCGTCAAGGACTTTTCCTCCAAAGCAGCACCTCTTACTAGACTGACGAGAAACGGTTTTGAGTTTGTTTGGGATGACAGTTGTGAGGAGAGCTTTGCCCTATTGAAGCACAGTTTGACTTCAGCCCTAGTGTTGTCAGTTCTAGAGGGAACAGAAGGTTTTGTGGTATACAGTGACGCTTCCAAGTTTGGGTTGGATTGTGTATTGATGTAGCATGGTAAGGTTATTTATTATGCTTCGTATGAGAAGAACTACCCGACGCATGACATGGAATTAGCAGCAGGCGGTTTTGCTTTGAAAATTTGGAGGCACTATCTGTATGGAAAGAAAATTCAGATGTTCACAGACCAGTAGAGCCTCAAGTACTTCTTCACTAAGAAGAAGTTAAACATGAGGTAGAGAAGATGGCTAGAGTTGGTGAAGGACTATGATTGCGAGATTTTGTACCATCTTGGCAAGATCAATGTTGTGGCAGATGCCCTGAGTAGGAAAACTTCACATTCTATAGGTTTACTGAGTTCATAGGTCCCATTGAAGAAAGAGTTAGAGCGGGCTGGTATAACAATATTGTTGGGAGAGGTTACTGCCAGGGTAGCCCAGTTGAATGTTCAGCCTTCGATCAGGCAAAGGATTATCGATGGCCAGCTGAGTGATCCCGAGTTGAGCAGACTGATTTCTATAGTTCAGGTTGACATAGATTTTAACTTTATGGTAGCACCAGATGGTGGATTAAGGTTCAGAGGACGCCTGTGCGTGTTTGTCGACGTTGGACTCCGAGCTAAACTACTCATTAAGGCTCACAGTTTTCCGTTTACTTGGCACCCGGGGGTACGAAGATGTATCAGGACCTTAAGTAGACTTTCTGGTGGAGTAACATGAAATTGGACATTACAGAGTTTGTTAGTCGGTGTCTCACTTGTCAGCAAGTGAAGGCTCCTAGACAAAAACCTGCAGGGTTGTTGCAGCCACTGAGTGTGCCTCAATGGAAATGGGAAGAGATCTCCATGGACTACATTTCTGGATTGCCGAGGACACCGAGAGGGTTTACTCAGATTTGGGTGATTGTTGACCATTTGACTAAGTGTGCACATTTCATTCCTAGTAGGATCACTTATACCATGGAATAGTGGGCACAGTTATTCTTGAAGCAGATTGTTCAGTACCATGGGGTACCAGTTAAGATTGTGTCTGATTGAGATTCCTATTTTACTTCCTGTTCTAGAGGGCACTTCAGAAAGGTTTACGTGCTGAGTGTAGTTTGAGTACCGCGTTTCACCCTCAGACTGATGGCAGACTGAAAGGGTTAACCAGATTTTGGAGGACATGTGGCGAGCCTGTGTACTTGATTTTCTAGGCAGTTGGGACCAGCATTTGTACCTGATGGAGTTTGCTTACAACAACAGTTACCATGCAACGATTCAGATGGCGCCGTTTGAGGCTTTGTACGACAAGTGTTGTAGGTGTCTAGTGTTTTGGGAAGAGGTTGGTGACAGATAAATTCTGGGTCCCGAGTTGCATCAGATGACTAATGATGCAGTGCAAAAGATTGAGGTTCGTATGTTGACCGTGCAGTGCAGGCAAAAGAGTTACGTCGATGTTAGGCATAGAGACTTAGAGTTTGAGGTGGGACAATATGTTTTCCTGAAGGTAGCACTGATGCGTAGAGTTCTGAGGTTTGGTAAGCCGGGCAAGTTGAGTCCCAGGTTTGTGGGACCTTTTGAGATCCTTGAGAGAATAGATCCAGTGGTGTACCGATTGGCTTTGTCCCATTCTTGGCACTCGTGCAAAACGTATTCATCGTGTCGATGCTACGTCAGTATGTTGCGGACCCATCCCACATCGTTGATTATGAGCCGTTGGAACTGAACAAGGACTTGGGCTTCAAAGAGAAGTTCGTGCAGATTATCGCTCAGGAGCGTAAGGCTTTGCATAACCAGAAGATCAACTTAGTCAAGGTTCAATGGAGAAATCAGAGGGCGGAGGATGCGACTTGGGAGCTTGAGGACGAGATGAGGACACACTATCTAGAGTTGTTCCAGTTTTATGACTTTTGGGGATGAAAGTATTTAAAGGAGGGAGTAGGGAGTATTGTAATAGCCCACGTTGCTGTTCTAGTTGTCCAGGTACGTTAAGTTGTTTATTCGGTTGACTGGTTGGGCCGCTAGGGCAGTTTGAGCCTTTAAGGGCATTTTGGTCATTTGGCCTTCAGGGGTAGTTTTCGTATTTGTCTAGGGTTTCAGGTTGTTTCTACACTTGTGCTGAGTTGTGTTTATGTTTTGGTTTCAATTCTAGTTTCGAGAATTGTTGTTGAGAGGTTTAGAGGTCGTTCGGTTTAAAACAGAAAATAAGAAAATTAATGTGTTGTTGCTAGGACTCGAAGGGGGAACAACTTGTTGACACTTAACATTTGGAGAATTATTGATCTTTTAAAATAGAGAAATCAAAGAGAAAAAAAGGACTTTTGGTTTTCCCTAGCCCTAGCCGCACGTCTCCCCATCTCCCTCTCCTTCTCCCTTGCCGACAACTCCATCTTCCCTTCTCCATTGTCGAAGGCCACGCTCCATCTCCAAACTCCATTGCGGAGCTCACCACTCCCCTTTTCCCCTTTTGTTTTGTTGCCGCACAACACTAGTTCCACTGGAGAGCTCCAAGCACCCTTGGCCGAGAACTTCAAGCCTCCATAGCGGAGAGCTCTCCCTTCTCCATTTGATCTTGTTGTCGCATCACCTAGCTGAGAGCTCTCCCTTCTCCATTTGATCTCCATTCGATCTTGTTGTCGCATCACTTAGTCGAGAGCTTCATTCACCATTGTCCTTGTTGTCGCATTACCTAGCCGAGAGCTCAATCCACCTTTGTTCTTGTTACCATAACTAGCGAGACACTCAAGATGAGCTTTTAAGCCGTGGAGCACACTTGTCGAGACCATCCTTGTTGTCGTAGAGAATAGGGACTCTTGGATGGGGTAAACCCTAACTCCCGGGGGAGTTATTCTGGTTGCTTGTTCTTTTTTGTTGTGATTAATTATTTGATGTTGTTTGTTTGGTTTGCTTGTGTGATTCTCCAGCTTGAGGAGCAATTGTTCCATGTTGGCTGTTGCCTCTTTTTCAGGTAAGGGTTCTTTGTCGCGGTTGTGTGGACCCTACGCATGGCTTTGATAGCTCCTAATTGGTTGATCTGTTTGATATGTATGCATATTAGATAGTTTATAATTACTATGTCTAGCTGAAATATATGTTTGTGGATTAGGTTCGTGTAGGTTGTCTGGATGTTGTGATGCTGCTGTTTATGCTCTGATCTTGTATGTTTGTGGTTAAGCATGTTAGTGGATAGGAAATGTCTGTTCTCCTTGTTAGGGCTTGGCATGTAGTATATTGTACGCTGATGAATGCACTCTCCTGTTCATTTAACTACTCAGTATGTTTGTGATAATTTACTATGTACATGCCGGTTGGATGTTAAACCCTGTTAGCTCTAGAGTGTTTCAGTGTGATAGAGCCTGTTAGGGTTGTCTGGGGTTTGGCCTAGTTGTGTGCTGACTCGGTTTGGCTTAGGACTCGCCCAGTGGCGTGCGGTCTAAGACTAGCCCAGTTGCATGCAGTCTATGATCCTCCGGGTGTGAGTTGATCAAGGGTTAGCTTAGTGGCGTGCTACCCGAGACTATTTACAAGACTCGCCCAGTTGTGTGTGGTCCAAGATCGACCTAGTGGCATTGTCGAACCAAGGTTGGTTTAGTGGCGTGCCACCCAAGTATGCTCCTGACTAACGTAGTGGTATGCAGTCCATAGACAGCCAGGTGTGAGCTGTTATTAGGGTTAGCCTAGTTGTGTGCTACCCGAGCATGTTCAGGACAAGCCCAGTTGTGTGCTATCTAGGTTAGCCCAATGGCATGCTAACCATGTCTGTCTTTTAGTTAGACACCCTAGAGACCGAGGTCACTTAAGTTGCTCTCCTGTTTAGTTAGCCTAGTGGTGTGCTGATCCTGTTTGACACTTGATGTCAGTTACTGTATGAGACAGCCTTACTGTATTGATGTTATTCTTGTATGCTATGATGCTAGATGATTTGTCTTGCGTATTGTACCCCGGATAGGGGATCCTTACTGAGTTCAATTGTACTTCCCTTTCTGTGGTTTTTCCACCAGGTAACTTGGGACAGCATCGAGGTGGCAAGAGGAGGAGCTAAATGATCATGGGAGAGTCTGCTGCATTTGTTTAACTTCATTTTTAGGCTTTCATGTTGGAACATTTTAATTATGGAACTTTGTAACTGTTTTATTTTACTCTAGCCAAAGGCTAAAACTGTTTTCTTGCTTTTACACTTAAGCATGTTGGGATTTGATTTATTTTAAGAAATGGATATTTTCAATATTTCTCGTATTTTTAAAATGCTTCATTGAGTAAAGTCCATTGTATGCAATTGTACGCATGCCTAAAGACTCGAAAGCGGTGACACTCGTCTATAGGAGTGCGAGGCCCTCAGCACTAAGCTGTAGTAGCCTGAATACCACCGATGCCTAAAGCTAAGAACCGATCAATGTAGGCTTGAACCATTAGAAGGGTTCCACTCTAGCAGGCTATAGACAAGGCTTATGTCGTTGTTGTGAGCTAAACCACTCCAACTATCGGGGGCAGAGTCTTCCTATCTTCGTTCATCCCGACTTCTGGGGACAAAGTATGTTATGTCCGCTCTCAGCATATGGATGATGACAACCTAACAAGTTCTATCTAAAAATGCCTATCCCTGTTCCCAAACAATAAAACATGCTGAACAACATACCAAGCCTAACATGGTACTACAAGATTAAACATCAATCATATCGCATGCTGGAAGGACAAACCTAGCATGGCACTAACATGAGAAAACAAGAACAATCATGCTAGCAGAACAGAACAACAATCAATCCTATTCACTAACATGCTCGTTGTAACGGCCTAGGTTTTCATCCCGATCTTCCAGGAAGGCCCTAGGGGTATTTTGGTAATTTGGTCGGGCCGTTTATCTCTTTTCCAGTTGCTAAAATTATTGGATGGATTTTTGTAAGTTTTTGAGGCTTTGTGGTTATGTTTGGGCATGGTGAGATGCAAAAGAAAAATGGAGTTAAGAAGTGTTTGGTGGGTTTCGAACCTAGGTGGTCTGGGAAGTCAGGTGGGTGGTGTGGCCAGTTGAGCCACCAGGTGTTTTTGTTCCTCTCTCCGCAGCATATCCTAGTTAGCCTTGAGTTCTTCGGGTTTTGGTGCATTTGATTAAATGAAAGGAAATTTAGGTTTTTGTGTTTTATTCTCAAAACCCCCCATGGCCGCCCAACCCTCTTCTCTCTAGCCATCTTGCGTGAGTCTTCTCCCGAGAGTCCTCCGAGTGTCATTCCGGCCAGCCAAGCAACCCAGCCAAGCAGCCCGGTCGAGCAGCCCAGCCAAATCGCACCAGCAGCCCCAGGCGCCTAGTAGCAGCGCCGCCTAACGCCAGCGCCCAGCCAAGACGCGCAGCCTCAGCGCCCGTGCGCCGCCGCCGCCGCCAGCGCCCAGCGAGAGACCGTCACACGCGCACGGGCCCGGTGCCTCGCGTCCCCAAATACGCCCATCCGTGCCCCAGCGCCATGTGCGCGCCAGCTCTGCCGCCCATCTGCGCCCGTCGCCGCCCAGCCAAAGAAGAAATTTCCGTCTGCATCCCCGTTCGCGTGTCAGCCGAGCCGCGTGAGTTGCTCCCGAGCCGAGCCTTGTTTATTTTATTATATTTAGGCATATGGATTGTGATTATCATTATTTTTGTTAGGTTCTCGGTAGCTAGCTCGGGTTCGATCGCAGCTTAGGTTTTTGTGTGTAGTTGCCTCCCGGCCAGGTAAGGATTTCTTACCGGTGTTGTGTGGGCCCTGCGATATTATATGTGATTGCTGTTTGTATGTTTGTTTGTGTTTATCAGCATGTTTAGCGATAGGTGTTCTGTTCTGAATTCCCGACTGGCATGATTCTTATGTTGTTTCTCATGTTAGTCCATGCTAGGTTGTTCCGTTCTGACATGCTCGTATCTGTTCTTGTTTCGTAGTATCATGCTAGGTTCGTTGTATCCGTTGAGCACGTATTGGATTGTATTGGATTGTATGTTATTGATATGATAGGTTAGAGTGTAGGTAGGTAGCATCATCCTGGCCCGAATGCATAAAGTATCTTGCATCCATGGCAGGGACGTACGAGGTAGTACTCCGTCCCTGGACCCCGTTAGGGTTTAGCTAACCCGACCCATAGGCTCTGCAATCTTGGGTGAGGGTGGCAGACTGTTAAATGCCCCAACGGTCGGGATGATGACTTGGCATTGCCTCGCGTCCCGGCGATCGGCACGCCCTCGGCGTGTTCGGCCGTAGCCCTTGATTGCCACCGATAGGGCAAGGATGGCTTCTGGTGTAAGCCTACCACGACCGATTCCTTAGCCTCAGGTGCGGTGGTTCAGGCTGACATAGTTCACGTGTCCAGGTCTCACACCCTTATGTCAGTGACATCGATCCAGAGATTTAGTTAGGCATGGTGACTGGACCTGGGCAGCTTGCCACTAGACCCGGCACCCCCCAGCGTCTGTAGTAGCATGCGGTGCGCGCTTACGCTCATTACAGCGCCGACCGGAAATCTCCTCGGGATCTTGAGCTAGTGCACTTTTCGTATCGACAGTAGACAGGCTGAGGCCGAGACTTGTTTCTCGTATAGGGCGTATTGTGTGGTGGATTTTTCTGGACTAAGACCCTGAGTTGGCATCCGAGGTCCAAGTGTGGACTTAAGCTATGTGCTCTATTCTGTGTTATATTCATAGCTTGCATATCTTTCGGCTAGATGACCATGTATATCGTATTGTACCCCGGTTGGGGATTCTTACTGAGTAATTCGTTACTCACCCTTATTTTGTGGTTTTCCACAAGTAACCAAGGGGCGAGACAGGATGGCTGAAGGAGGATCTGTGATCATGGGAACCTGCTGTTATCTCTGACTTCTTTTATATTATGACTCTTGTCTTTTTATTTCCCCTGAATGCATGTAGTTGGGCACGGAGCCCTAGGATGTTTTTCTCAATGTTTTGTGGATTCCAAATTGTTGTATATCCGAGAAGGTTTTGAATGATTTTAATAAATCTCGATCGTAGTAAACTTTGGAAAAGTATTTGTCTGAAAGCAGTGCTTGGAGACAGAATGCAGTTTCAAAAGAAATCATAATGATTTTTGTTTGAATGTTGAATGTTTTAAGTTTTAATTGGAATCCAAATCATAGTTTCATATTGTCCTTTACTTTGAATGCATGCATTGGGGTAAAGGCCCATTTAGAGCCCCTTTTTGGGTTGGGTCTTTACACTCGTACACAGTAAACATGCATCAAGAACACAATCAATGAAGTATCACAGGGCCCACACAACCCCGGTAAGTAATCCTTACCTAGAAAGCAAGTAGAAATCATAACAAGTATAAAGTGCTCCTTGAGCTGCAGAACCAACACGAACCTAGAAAAAATAATAACAAGCAAACAATTAACATTCAACTAACTAATCGACTAAGCTATGAGATTGACGGGGCTCACGAAAGTTACCCAAAATGGAAAGGTTGGAGCTCACAGTAGCTTAGGGATCTCGTCCAAGGAAATGTTCTTGGATGCAAGGGTGATCTTGGTAAGAATAGAAAGGCTTGGAAAAGACTGCTGCTCTCGGATGGGGTGTGTGCTTTGTGATGTAATAGCCCGGATTTCTGGTAATTGTAAAATAAGGTTTATAGGAGTATTTCCAGGAGCAGTTGGATTTATTAAGGTTTCTGGAGGTTTATTGGTCAAGCGTAAATAGGAAATTTAAAAGGTGCTCCTTGGGAGATTCGAACACAGGACCTAAGGAATTTGGAAGCTTGGATTTAATTAAGGAAAATAAACCCGTCAGCTAGAGCTCGAAGGAGGGAAGCCTTGGGAAGGGATTTTGAGATCCCCAAAGCCTATTTAATTTAGGAAAAAGGAAAAAAAAAAGAAAAGAAGAACCCTAGCTTTGCCGCACCACCCTCTCCCTCTTACCATTGCCGCAGTCGACCAGCCCCCTGCCTCGCCGCCCGACTCCCCTGCCTCGCCGCCGCGCGCCAAAACCCCCCCAAACCTCACCGAACCTCAGCGGCGCCCCCTGCAGCGTGTAGCAGCCAGGCGGCAGACCCGCGAGCCACACGCCATCGCTTGCATCGCGTCAAGCCTCCACGCGACGTCGCCCCTTCGTGTGCAGCCAGCGCCGCGTCGCTCCGCCCATCCTCCGCGCCGTCTTAGCGGGAGCTCGCCGCGTCGCTTCGTCTGCCCGCGTTCGCACGACAGCGCCCCAACGTCGTCGCATCTGCACTATTGCGCCCCTGCGCCAGCGCCCAGCAGAGCCTTAGTCTACTCGCCTCTACCGTACGCAACCTTGCCGTGAGCCTGCCTGGCCTAGATAGCTTGGTGCCGAGCCTGGTGTCTTCTCGGTTGGTAATTCCCGAGCCTCCACTCTTTTGGACCTTAAGATAATAGCTGCTGATTGTTTAGTTAGGGTGATTTTATTACTTACTTAGGTTGCTCGGGTTCACTTAGAAGCTCGAGGGTCACTTGTTGGGTGTGATTGACATTCTCTGCTTGCTTCCAGGTAAAGGTTTCTTACCGGGGTTGTGTGGACCTTGCGAATACTTGATAGCATGCCATATCTTGTGATTGTATGAAATTTCTAGTGGATAAGTTACATGTTTTCTCTTGCTTCCGGATTTGTGTCGTGCTTGTATTTCTGTTATACTAGTTCCATGCTAGGGTCTTCTTATCTTGGCATATTCTTGTTCCTGTTATATTTGATTTGTTTCATGCTAGAGATAGGCAGGTGATCTATAGTGTAGAAAACTGTAGGGGTATCTAGTTTAGGTCCCGCTTGGGTAAGCCCCCGATGGGCACCAATGCGGTGCTGGTGTAGGTAAGTCCTTGATGGGCACTGCCCTGTTCCCTTATGTGTAAGCCCCCAAAGGGAATCATAGGGTTGCTAGAGAGTGTAAGACCCCAATGGGCATCTGTTTGAACCTAGGTAAAGTAAGACCCTGATGGGTATCCGTATGTGTAAGACCCCGATGGGCATCATTGATTGAGGTGTATGACCCCGATGGGCATCCGTATGTGTTAGACCCCGATGGGCATCCGTATGTGTAAGACCCCGATGGGCCTCATTGATTGAGGTGTAAGACCCCGATGGGAATCCGTATGTGTAAGACCCCGATGGGCATCATTGATTGAGGTGTAAGACCCCGATAGGCATCCATATGTGTAAGACCCCGATGGGCATCCTTGTGTGTAAGTCTCCGAAGGGCATCACTGAGTTAGCAGGAGTAACACCCCGATGGGCATCCTTATGTGTAAGTCCCCGATGGGCATCATTGTGTCGTTGTGTCCTAGGTTATGTAAGACCCCGATGGGCCTCCAGGTGTAGAACCTAGGATAGGCTGTAGTTGTAAGCCCTTGAATAGGCTAACTCTAGAACTAGCTCATAGTCTAAACCAACCGTCTTGCTCTAAGTCATTGTATGGATGCATGTCGGTGTGCTAAATGAGATGTTTTCGTATTGTACCCCGGTTGGGGGTTCTTACTGAGTAACTTGTTGCTCACCCTTATTTTCTGTGGCTTTCCCCCAGGTAACTTGGGACAGAGGCTGGATGGCTAGGAGGAGGCTGCTGGATGATCATGGATGGCCGAACTCTGAGATGCACGCTATTTTATTTATTGTTTTGATTTAGCATGTAGTGGGACTTGAGTCCCTAGGGAAGCACACAAAAACTATTTATTATTTATAGAACCGTTTTCTCTGTTTTCAAGGAAGTTCTGATCAGTCACTTTAATTGCTAGTTTTATTTTATGGCTTTCTGGATTTTTTTTAATTGTGTGGATTGAAAGGTTTTAAATTGTTACTATGAATGGCGTTTTAAATTCTTAATCATGCATGCTAAGTAAGGATCTAGGTTAGAGACCATTGTTCGGGTCGGGTCCTTACAGTTGGTATCAGAGCTCAGATTCATAGGTTCTGTAGACTGACCTACATTTGTAGGTTGTTTTCCATGATCATCAGCGCTCCGACAGCCATCAGGTATGTCCATAAGTTTAAGGTTAAGGGTTAAGAATTACAATACTACTTGCACTTGCATGTACATGACTTGTTGTTGTAGGGCAGGAAAACCGGTTCCGATTCATTGTTGGTTTGGGTGTAGATTGTCAGCATGCCAGTTACCCGTAGAGGGCAGGGAGGCTCGAGGCCGATCACTCAGGGCATTCGTATTGATTCTGACACTGGAGGGACGTCGTCCCAAGCCGATCTTCGATGTTAGGCCACTGCGAGCCCTCTGTGTGTGTTGCCGGTGAGGGCGTGGAGGCATCTGAGCCTCGAGAGGCTGCACCGGGAATAGCTTTTATGGAGTCCATGAGGGTTCTTATGGTTGGGTTACTAGCTGACCAGAGGGCCGAGCAGAGAGCTGAAACACAGGCTATGTTAGCTGCACAGAGGGAAGAGTCCCGAGTTCAGATAGAGTAGCTGACTGAGTTGGTACAGCAGAGGACTGTAGTGCCACAAGCACCGCCAGCTCCGCAGGAGCCGAATGTGAATGAGGCCGTAGTGGCGGAAGGTGCTGAGGATCTGGGCAAGTGGCTGAAGGATTTTGTCAAATGGAAGCCCGAAAAGTTTAGTGCCCCTGGTGAACCGTTGGTAGCAGCTAGATGGATAGCTGAGCTAGAATACACTTTCATGGTGATGGCCTGTCCTAAGGTGCAGCGAGCTCGTTGTGCAGCTCATGTGTTAGCTGGTACAACTAAGTGGTGGTGGGATTCCACTTTGAGTGAGAGACCGGCTGGGTCTCCACCTGCCACCTGGGAGTTCTTCAAGGCTGAGATCAAGGAAAAATTTATTAGTGAAGAAGCCCAAGAGAAGATGATTGAGCTATTTTCAAACCTTAAGCAAGGTTCTGATTCAATTGAGGTTTATGAGAAAAAGTTTTCGGAGTATGGGTACTTCGCGCCGCAGTTGATTGCTACCCCTGAGCTGAAGATCAGGAAGTTTATTGCGGGTTTGAGACATGGAGTGTCTGTGGATGTTAGTCCACAGGCCCTAGAGACTTTTGCCAAGGCAGTGCAGTTGGCAACGATTTATGATGGGAAGTATCCTCCCGAGCAGGTTGTGTAACGACCCGACCCGAAAGGGGCATAAAATAGGTCGTTACCTCAATGCATGCATTCAAATCTACAGAAAATTTGCAATATGGTGTTTGGATTCTAAGTAAAACTAAAACATAAAAACATCCATTTAAAAATCAACATAAATTCCTGAAACCTGTCCCTGTTTCCAAGCACCTGTTTCAAGGCAAATACATTTCCAAAACTTACTATGATCAGAGATTTATTTAAAACATACAAGCTTTACAACAATGCTAGAATCCGGAAATATATTCACAAAACACCCTAGGGCTCCGTGCCCAACTACATGCATTCAGAGGACATTTAAATCATAAACATAAACATAAGACTCAGAGTTGAACAACGGGTTTCCATGATCACAACTCCTCCTCCAGCCATCTTGTCTCGCACCATGGTTACCTGTGGAAAACCACATAATAAGGGTGAGTAACGAATTACTCAGTAAGAATCCCCAACCGGGGTACAATACGATATACATGGTCATCTCGATGAGCATATGCAAGCTATGAATATAAACACAGAATAGAGCACATAGCTTAGCCCACACTTGGGCCTCGGATGCCAACTCAGGGTCTTAGTCCGGAAATAACCACCACATCCACACAATACACAAGTCGCCCTATACGAGAAACAAGTCCCGGCCTCAGCCTGTCTACTATCGAATGAAAGGTACACTAGCTCAAGATCCCGAGGAGCTCTCCGGTCGGCGCTGTAATGAGCGTAAGCATGCACCGCGTGCTACTGCAGACTATGGGGGGTGCCGTGTCTAGAGGCAAGCTGCCCATGTCCAGTCACCACGCCTAACTAATTCTTTGGATCGGTGTCACTGACATAGGGGTGTGAGACCTGGACACGTAAACTATGTCAGCTTGAACCACCGCACCTGGGGCTAAGGAACGGGTCGTGGTAGGCTTACACCAAGAAGCCGTCCTTACCTTAACAGGTGGCAATCAGGGGCTACGGTCGAACACGCTGAGGACGTGCCGACTGCCGGGGACGAGGCAATGCCAAGTCATCATCCCGACCGTTGGGGCATTTAACCGTCTGCCACCCTCACCCAAGATTGCAGGGCCTACCGGTAGGGTTAGCTAATCCCTCACGGGGTCCAGGGACGGAGCACTGTCTCGACGTCCCTGCCAAGGATGCAAGGTACTTTAAGCATCAGGCCCGGATGATGCTATCTACCTGCAACTCTAACTCGCCTAGCAATCGAAGAAACAATTCCATAAAATCCAATACGTGCTAAAAAGAATACAACGAACCTAGCATGATACTACGAAGCAAGGAAGTCTACGAGCATGCCAGAAAGGAACAACCTAGCATGGATTAACATGAGAATTAAACAGGAAAATCATGCTAATCGGGAATTCAGATTAGAGCACTTAGCCACACATGTCAATAAACACAAACAAGCAATCAATCAGCAATCACATATAATATCGCAGGGTTCACACAACTACGGTAAGAAATCCTTACCTGGCCGGAAGACCTCTAAACACAAGAAACCTAAGCTGCGATCGAACCCGAGCTAGCTAGCGAGAACCTAACAAAAACAACAAAAATTACAATCAAAAGGCCCAAATATAATAAAACAAACAGGGCTCAGCTCGGGAGCAACTCACGAGGCACGGCTGACACTCGGACCGGCCGGCCAGACGGGGCTGGCAGCCATTGGCGCTGCTGCACGGCGCTGGCGCGCTGGGCTGGGCACGGCGTGGCGCAGGGCGCTCAGGCGCGGACGCAAACGCGTGGGCGAGCTACAGGGGCGAGGGCACGCGGGCGCGACGACGCGCTACAGGGACGCGACTCGGAGCGTCTCGGCACAGGGGACAGCACGGGCTGGGCGACACGTATCCTGCGACACGGGGCTCGGACGACACTGTCAGGCGAAGCTCGGGTGGGCGGCGATCTTGCGCGATCAAGCAGCGAGCGAGCTCGGTGGCGACACAGGTTGGCGAGTAGGCGGCGACGCACGCGACTGCGAGCGGGGCTCTGGCTCGGGCTGGGCTAGGCTGCTCGGGCTAGGGCTAGGTCGGGGGGGGAGAGAGAGAGAAAGAGAGAGAAAGTGAATTTGGGGAAAAAAAATAAAAGAAAAGAAAATGAATTTGGAAAAGAAAAGGAAAATGGGAAATAAAAGGAAAAATAAGGATTTTATCCAAAATCCATCCTTATCCACTTTTATCCTTAAAAATCCCATTTCCTGCTTCCTCCTTCGAGACCCTATTGAAAGCAACCTCTTCCAAAGAAATAAACTCACTAAATCCAACTCCCAAAACAACACCAAGGGCCCGGGCTCGAATCCCAAAGGAAGCACACAACCAACCAACACTTTGCCAAAACCCAAATCACAACCGAACTCCCAAACGACTAGCCCAAACATCTCGGGACTCGCAAGCAACAACAAACAAGCCTTGACAAAGGCAGGAGCTATCTCGAAGCCCTGAAAATCCACAAATCCTGTCCGAAGAGCTAAAGGACCAAAATACCCCTAAGGGTCAAAACCGCTCTAACGACCCAACCAAAATACCGAATCTTGACCCGAAGGCACCTCGAAAACTGGAATAGAAAACTGGGCTGTTACAGGTTGCTAGTGCTGCTGTGCAGAAGGCCCTAGTATATTCGGGTCAGAAGCGTAAGTTTGACTCAGGAAGCAATGGTCGTGGGGGAGGTCAGCGCCGTCAGGGTTCTTATCAGGGCAGAGACCAGCATCGGAACCGTAACCTTGATCAGCCTCGCCAGCATGGCGTAGGGAGGCCGCCACCGTATTGTAAACCTTGTGGGAAGCCGCATTGGGGTCTTTGTGGAGGTAACCCGAGGGCTTGCTATAACTGTGGTAAGGAAGGGCATCAGGCACGGTATTGCAACCAGAAAGTAGTGGTTGCGCAGCCAGCTCAGCAGCAGGGGCGAGTGTATGGTACAACCCGCCAGGAGGCTGAGCAAGCCGGGCCCGCGGTGGCAGGTACGCTTCTAGTTCTCGATCACTTTTCCTTGGTGTTGTTTGATTCGGGTTCCACACATTCTTTTGTTTCTGCTGTTTTTGCTGAGCATGCTTGCATGATTTTAGAGCCTCTAGGTTTTGAGTTATCTGTGGCTACTCCTTCGGGAGCTAGTATGTTGGCCAGTTAGGAGGTAAAGGACGGTCGAATACAGGTATCCGACGAGTCTCTGCAGGTTACGTTCATAGTTCTGGCTATGAGTGGTTTTGATGTAATCCTCGGCATGGATTGGTTAGCTGATAACCACGCGATGATTGACTGCCGACGGAGGGAGGTAGTGTTCAGGCCGCCGAGCAGGCCTAGCTTTAAATTCCGTGGCACCTAGAGTGGAGTGTGTCCACCAGTGATTTCGGCAGTTAAAGCCCATCATTTGCTAGCTCGAGGAGCTTGGGGCTTTATAGCTAAGTTGTCCGGAGTGAGCCGTGATTAATTATCTGTTGAGCAAGTGCCCATTGTTCAAGGGTTTGCAAATGTATTTCCTGAAGAGTTGCCTGGTCTGCCGCCAAAGAGGGAGGTGGATTTCTCAATAGAGCTTGAGCCAGGAACTCGTCCTATCTCGAAAGCGCCCTATCGTATGGCGCCAGCCGTGTTGTTTGTTAAGAAAAAGGATGGCTCGATGCGTCTATGCATCGATTACAGGGAACTGAATAAGGTAACCATCAAGAACAAGTATCCACTGCCATGTATTGACGACCTGTTTGACCAGCTCCAGGGAGCTTGTGTTTTTTCAAAGATCGACTTGAGGTCGGGCTACCATCAGGTAAGGATCCGGGATGCAGATATCCCTAAGACAGCTTTCAGGTCGAAGTACGGTCACTATGAGTTCGTAGTCATGTCTTTTGGACTAACGAATGCCCCAGCTGCATTCATGGACATGATGGACAGAGTGTTCAAGGCGTTCTTGGACCGCTTTGTCATCGTGTTCATAGATGACATTCGTGTGTACTCTAAGTCTAAGGAGGACCATGCTTAGCACCTAAGGCACATTTTGACAGCCTTGCGCGAGAACCAGCTTTATGCGAAGTTTTCTAAGTGTGACTTTTGGCTTGAGGAGGTAGCTTTTCTAGGGCACGTTGTGTCTAAGGAGGGAGTGGCTGTGGACCCTTCGAAAATAGAGGCATTTAGTTCGTGGGCTAGACCGACGACCGTGTCGGAGATTCGTAGTTTTCTGGGTCTGGCCAGATATTACCGCCGCTTCGTTCAGAACTTTTCTGCTATAGCTTCACCACTTATTCGGTTAACGAGGAAGGGCATCGATTTCGTTTGGGATGAGAAGTGCGACAAGAGTTTCGCTAAGTTGAAGAGCAGTTTGACATCTGCGCGAGTGTTGGCAGTTCTAGAGGGAACAGGGGGTTTCGTGGTGTACAGTCATGCCAGCAAGTTTGGTTTAGGTTGTGTTCTGATGCAGCACGGTAAAGTAATAGCGTACGCCTCGAGGCAGTTGAAACCGCATGAACAGAATTATCCGACCCATGATATGGAGTTGGCAACTGTCGTCTTTGCACTTAAGATTTGGAGGCATTACTTGTATGGGGAAAAGATTCAAATTTTCTCGGACCACCAGAGCCTCAAATATTTCTTCACCCAGAAAGACCTGAACATGAGACAGAGGAGGTGGTTGGAGCTTGTAAAGGATTACGACTGTGAAATCATGTATCACCCTTGGAAGGCAAATGTTGTAGCAGATGCACCAAGTAGAAAGACCTCGGATTTAGCAACGTTGGCAAATCCCAAAAGTATTATAAGAAAAGACCTTGAGAGAGCTGGAATAGCAGTGTTGTTAGGAGAAGTTACCGCCAGGGTAGCCCAGTTGACCATCCAGCCATCGATAAGGCAAAGGATTATTGACGGCCAGTTGCATGACCCTAAGTTAAAGAGTTTGTACGAGAGGGTTCAGGCCGATGGTGACTTCGATTTCGTGGTTTCTGCAGATGGTGGCTTGAGATATAAGGGTCGATTATGTGTCCCAGTCGATGTCAGTATTCGCACAGAGTCGTTAACCGAAGCTCACACCTCGCCTTTTGCATGGCACCCAGGTGGTAACAAAATGTACCAAGATCTAAAGCAGACTTTTTGGTGGATGGGAATGAAGCGAGAGATTGCCCAGTTTGTCAGTCGATGTCTCACTTGTCAGCAAGTGAAGGCGCCTAGGCAGAAACCAGCAGGGTTATTGCAGTCACTTGGGGTGCCGCAGTGGAAGTGGGAGGAGATTACCATGGACTTTATCTCGCGCTTGCCCAGGACACCCAGAGGTTATGCAAAAATTTGGGTGATCGTCGACAGGTTAACCAAGTGTGCACACTTCATTCCCGGTAGGATAAATTATACCGTGGAGCAGTGGGCACAGTTGTTCCTTGAGCAAATAGTTAGGTACCACGGAGTGCCAGTTAAGATTATCTCCGATCGAGACTCCCGTTTTACGTCCCGTTTTTGGAAGGCCCTTCAGGCCGGATTGGGCACAGAGTGCAGCTATAGTACAACCTTCCATCCACAGACAGATGGTTAGACAGAGCAGGTAAATCAGATCTTAGAGGATATGTTGCGAGCCTATGTGTTAGATTTTTCGGGCAGTTGGGATTAGTACCTATATTTGATGGAGTTTTCCTACAACAACAGTTATCAGTCAACCATTTAGATGGCACCGTTTGAGGAGTTGTATGGTAAGCGTTGCAGACCCCCGGTATTTTGGGAAGAGGTTGGAGACAGACAGGTTTTGGGTCTGGAGTTGCTCCAATTGACAAATGAAGCGGTCCAGAAGATTAGGGCTCGTTTGTTGACTGCCTAGAGCAGGCAAAAAAGCTACGCCGACTTCAGGCGTAGAGAGTTAGAGTTTGAAGTTGGCCAGCATGTCTTCCTTAAGGTAGCTCCGATGCGTGGAGTTCTGAGGTTTGGTAAGAAGGGGAAGCTAAGCCCCAGGTTTGTTGGACCTTTCGAGATTCTTGAGATGGTTGGGGTTGTAGCTTACCGGTTAGCATTGTCGCCGTCATTGGCTGCAGTGCATAGTGTGTTCCATGTTTCGATGCTCCGCCAGTATGTGGCAGACCCTTCGCACATCATAGATTTTGAGCCTTTGCAGCTGAACAGTGACCTGAGCTTTGAGGAAAACCCCATAGAGATCTTAGCATATGAGAAGAAGGTTTTAAGGAACCGAGCCATTGATTTAGTGAAAGTGCAGTGGCGGAATCAGGGAGTTGGGGAAGCTACCTGGGAGTTGGAAGGGGAGATGAGGAGAAACTACCTGGAGTTATTTTAGTACAGCGACTTCCGAGGACGGAAGTCTTCTAAGGAGGGAGTATTGTAACAGCCCGGATTTCTAGTAATTGTAAAATAAGGTTTACAGGAGTATTTCCAGGAGCAGTTGGATTTATTAAGGTTTCTGGAGGTTTATTGGTCAAGCGTAAATAGGAAATTTAAAAGGTGCTCCTTAGAAGATTCAAACCCTGGACCTAAGAAATTTGGAAGCTTGGATTTAATTAAGGAAAATAAACGTGTTAGCTAGGGCTCGAAGGAGGGAAGCCTTGGGAAGGGATTTTGAGATACCCAAAGCCTATTTAACTTAGGAAAAAGGAAAAAAAAAAAAGGAAAAGAAGAACCCTAGCTTTGCCGCACCACCCTCTCCCTCTCACCATTGCTGCCGTCGCCCAGCCCCCTGCCTCTCCGCCCCACGCCGCCGACGCCCCTGCCTCCCCGCACGCAGCCGCCAGCCCCAAACCACACCGAACAGCCCTGCAGCAGCCCCACCGCAGCAATCGCAGCCAGTCCGCAGAGCCGCACGCCATCGCCTGCATCGCGCCCAGCCTCGGCGCGACGTCGCCCCTTCGTGCGCAGTCAGCGCCGCATCGCTCCGCCCATCCTCCGAGCCATCCCAGCGCGAGCTCGTCGCTTCTTTTCGTCCGCCCGGGTCCGCACGACAGCGCCCCAACGCCGTCGCATCTGCACGATTGCGCTCCTTGACCAGCGCCCCAGCGTCCCCGCGCCGCGCTCCCAGCAGAGCGCCTGTCTGCTCGCCTTTGCCGCACGCAGCCTTGCCGTGAGCCTGCCTGGCAGAGACAGCTTGGTGCCTAGCCTGGTGTCTTCTCGGTTGGTAATTGTAATGGCTCGGGTTTTCATTCTGGTCTTCCAGGTATGCCTTAGGGGTATTTTGGTAATTTGGTCGGGCCGTCAGGGCCGTTTATGTCTTTTTCCAGTTGCTAAAATTATTGGATGGGTTATTGTAAGTTGTTGAGATTTTGTGGATGTGTTTGAGCATGGTTTGATGCAAAAGTAAAAATGTTAGTAAATTGTGTTGCAGTTGGGATTCAATCCCAAGTCTCCGAGAAAGCCTATTGGGAGGTGTGCCAGTAGAGCTATTGGGAGCTCTTGTTACTCATTCCACGACATATCTTGGTTAACCTTGGATCTTTGGAGTTTTGGTGCATTTAATTAAAAGAAAAGAAATGTAGGGTTTTGGGTCTTCTTCTCCAAAAGTCTCTTGGCCGCCCAAGCTTTGCTCCCTAGCTCTCCCAAGCCCCAAGCCATTCTTCATCTCCTTAGCAGCTCCGTGGTTCGATCGTCATTCCGGGTAAGTTTCGTCGTCTCCTCTTCTTCTCCTCCTCCGATTTATGTGCTATTTGGCCGAGTGAATAGAAGTGGGTGTGTGTTTGTGTTGGTTGCAGCTAGCCTAGAGAAGCCCCAGCCAGCAACCCCATCGTCGCACCAGCCCAGGCCGCCCAGATCGCCAGCCCCATCGTTCCCTGTCGCGCGCAGCAGCAGGCACCAGGCCGCCTAGATCGCACCAGCCCAGGCCGCCCAGATCGCCAGCCCCATCGTTTCCGTGTCGCGCGTAGCACCAGGCACCAGGCCACCCAGATTGCCCAGCCGGTCGTCGCCCAGATCGCCAGCCCCGGCGCTCGCCCGCGCGCCCGCTCCTCGACAGCACGCTCGCGCGCCCAGCCGCTCTGCATCCGCGCCCGAGTGCCTTGCCTCGCCTGCAGCCCGTCCGCTCATCCGTGGCAGCACGCCCATCCGCGCCCCAGCGCCTCGCCAGCGTGCAGCCATGCTGCCCATCAGCGCCCAGCAGCAGCCTCGCCGTTCAGCCTGCCCGTCCGCATGTCAGTCGCGCCGCGTGAGTTGCTCCCGAGCCGAGCCTTGTTTATTTTACTATATTTAGGCCTATGGATTGTGATTATTATTGTGTTTGTTAGGTTCTCGGTAGCTAGCTCGGGATCGATCGCAGCTTAAGATTTTGTGTTTAGTTGCGTCCCGACCAAGGTAAGGATTTCTTACCGGAGTTGTGTGGGCCCTGCGATATTATATGTGATTGTTGTTTGTATGCTTGTTTGTGATTATCATCATGTTTAGTGATAGGTGCTCTGTTCTGAATTCCCGACTGGCATGATTTCTTATGTTATTTCTCATGTTAGTCCATGCTAGGTTGTTTCGTTCTGGCATGCTCGTTATCTGTTCTTGCTTCGTAGTATCATGCTAGGTCCGTTGTATCTATTGAACACGTATTGGATTGTTTGCTGTTGATGTTATTGTTTAGAGTTCAGATAGGTAGCATCATCCGGGCCAGAATGCATAAAGTACCTTGCATTCACGGCAGGGACGTACGAGGTAGTACTCCGTCCCTGGACCCCGTTAGGGTTTAGCTAACCCTACCGGTAGGCCCTGCAATCTTGGGTGAGGGTGGCAGACTGTTAAATGCCCCAACGGTCGGGATGATGACATGGCATTGTCTTGTCCTCGGCAGCCGGCACGTCCTCAGCGTGTTCGGTAGTAGCCCTTAATTGCCACCTGATAGGGCAAGGACGACTTCCTGGTGTAAGCCTACCACGACCGGTTCCTTAGCCTCATGTGCTGTGGTTCAGGCTGACATAGTTCACGTGTCCAAGTCTCACACCCCTATGTTAGTGACACCGATCCAGGGATTTAGTTAGGCATGGTGACTGGACCTGGGCAGCTTGCCACTAGACCCCGCACCCCCCATGGTCTGCAATAGCATGCGGTGCGCACATACGCTCATTATAGAGCTGACTGGAGAGCTCCTCGGGATCATGAGCCAGTGCACCTTTCGTATCGACAGCAGACAGGCTGAGGCCGAGACTTGTTTCTCGTATAGGGCGTATCATGAGGTGGATTTTTCCGGAGTAAGACCCTGAGTTGGCATCCGAAGATTATATGTGGATTTAAGCTATGTGCTCTATTCTGTGTTTATATTCATAGCTTGCATATCTTCCAGCTAGATGACCATGTATATTGTATTGTACCCCGGTTGGGGATTCTTACTCAGTAATTCGTTACTCACCCTTATTTTTGTGGTTTTCCACAGGTAACCAAGGTGCGAGACAGGATGGCTGAAGGAGGAGCTGTGATCATGGGAACCAGTTGTCAAACTCTGATTTTATGTTATGACTCTTTATGTTTTTGTATCCTCTGAATGCATGTAACCGGGCACGGAGCCCTAGAATGTTTTCTGAATGTTTTTACGGATTCCAGCATTGTTGCAACTGTTGAAAGTTTTGAATGCTTTAATAAATCTCTGATCAGAGTAAACTTTTGGGAACGTATTTATCTTGAAATAGGTGCTTGGAGACAGATACAGGTTTCAGGAAATTGTTTTGACTTTGAATTGAATGTTGAATGTTTTGGTTTTAATTGGAATCCGAAAGCCATTCCTGCATATTGTCTTTAACTTTGAATGCATGCATTGAGGTAAAGTCCCATTTAGAGCCCCTTTTGGGTCGGGTCTTTACAGTAATTCCCGAGCCTCCACTCTTTTGGACCTTAAGATAATAGCTGCTGATTGTTTAATTAGGGTGATTTTATTACTTGCTTAGGTTGCTCGGGTTCACTTAGAAGCTAGAGGGTCACTTGTTGGGTGTGATTAACATTCTCTGCTTGCTTCCAGGTAAGGGTTTCTTACTGGGGTTGTGTGGAACCTGCGAATACTTGATAGCATGCCATATCTTGTGATTGTATGAAATTTCTAGTGGATAGGTTACATGTTTTCTCTTGCTTCTGGATTTGTGTTGTGCTTGTATTTCTGTTATACTAGTTCCATGCTAGGGTCTTCGTATCCTGGCATATTCTTGTTCCTGTTATATTTGATTTGTTCCATGCTAGGGATAGGCAGCCGATCTATAGTGTAGAAGACTGTAGGGGTATCTAGTTTAGGTCCCGCTTGGGTAAGCCCCCGATGGGCACCAATGCAGTGCTGGTGTAGGTAAGTCCCCGATGGGCACTGCACTATTCCCTTATGTGTAAGCCCCCGATGGGCATCCTAGATGTGTAAGACCCCATTGGGCAGCATTGATAGCTAGAGGTGTAAGACCCCGATGGGCATCCGTATGTGTAAGACCCCGATGGGCTTCCGTATGTGTAAGACCCCGATGGGCATCATTGATTGAGGTGTAAGACCCTGATGGGCATCCGTATGTGTAAGACCTCGATGGGCATCATTGATTGAGGTGTAAGACCACGATGGGCATCCGTATGTGTAAGACCCCGATGGGCATCATTGATTGAGGTGTAAGACCCCGATGGGCATCCGTATGTGTAAGACCCCGATGGGCATCATTGATTTGATGTGTAAGACCCCGATGGGAATCCTTGTGTGTAAGTCTCAGAAGGGCATCACTGAGTTAGCAGGAGTAAGATCCCGATGGGCATCCTTATGTGTAAGTCCCCGATGGGCATCATTGTGTCGTTGTGTCCTAGGTTGTGTAAGACCCCGATGGGCCTCCAGGTGTAGAACCTAGGATAGGCTGTAGTTGTAAGCCCTTGAATAGGCTAACTCTAGAAGTAGCTCATAGCCTAAACCAACCGTCTTGCTCTAAGTCATTGTATGGATGCATGTCGATGTGCTAAATGAGATGTTTTCGTATTGTACCCCGATTGGGGATTCTTACTGAGTAACTCGTTGCTCACCCTTATTTTTTGTGGCTTTCCCCCAGGTAACTTGTGACAGAGGCTGGATGGCTAGGAGGAGGCTGCTGAATGATCATGGATGGTCGAACTCTGAGATGCACATTATTTATTTATTGTTTTGATTTAGCATGTAGTGGGACTTGAGTCCCTAGGGAAGCACACAAAAACTATTTATTATTTCTCGAACCGTTTTCTCTGTTTTCAAGGAAGTACTGATCAGTCACTTTAATAGCTAGTTTTATTTTATGGCTTTCTGGATTTGTTTTAATTGTGTGGATTGAAAGGTTTTAAATTGTTACTATGAATGGCGTTTTAAATTCTTAATCATGCATGCTAAGTAAGGATCTAGGTTAGAGACCGTGTTCGGGTCGGGTCCTTACATGTGATGTGCGACAAAACAAAGCTACTAGGGTGTGCTCTCGACTAGGGTTGCGGTTAGGTGAGCTTGCTGCTAGGGTTTAGTTTTGTGGCATGAACAAGACCAAGGTGGATCGACAATGGAAGAAGGAGAAGAAAGATTCTCGGCTAGAGGAATGGTGATGTGCGGCAAGAATGGAGGCTTGGCTTAGTGCTCTTCTCGGCTAGGGTTTGTTGTACTGCAACAAGGGGAAGAGGAGAAGGAGCTTCTCTACTGCAATGGAGTTTGAACAAGGGAAAATCGACAAGAACAAAGGGGAGAAGGAAGAGGAATCGAAAACCAAGGGAGAAGAAGAGAAGAAGCTTGCGTCTAGGGCTTGGAGAAGATGGATCGATCAAATGTCTCTACCATTTTCTTTTCTTTTACGATTAATTAACCTCCAAAATGCCACAGGTCAAAGTCAATCCAGCATTTGAGTCCCGCTGAAAACAACTTTTCCCCCTTTTCTCTTTTAACTTAAAAAGCCTCAAAACTCTAACAATCTAGCTTCGAGTCTTGTCAAGGAAAAACTTAAAAAATTATTTTCCCCCTTTTCTCTTTTAACCAAAAGGACCTCCAAGCTTCTCAAAGTACAACTCTAACCTTGGACACCTGAAACCGAAGGAATAAACAAACTCAGGTCCGCTCCCTGATCAGCTAGAAGACCTGCCATCATCTATCGCATGGCTGAACCAAACTCTGCTTCTGGAGTTTCACTCTGAGGCACGGTAGCCTCCACCCCCTCTCTCAGCAACTCAACTACCGGGGCTAAATGTAACGACCCGACCCAAAAGGGGCTCTAAATGGGCCTTTACCCCAATGCATGTGTTGAAAATAAAAGACATTATGAAAAATATATTTCGGATCCCAAGTAAAAACAGAAACATTCAACAACCAAAACATACATTTCTAAAAGCATACTCGATCGTAGATTTATTTAAACCATTTAAACAATCCACAAGTACAAATATGCTGGAATCCATAAAACGTAAGAAAACATCCTAGGGCTCTCGTGCCTGTCTACATGCATTCGGGAAATAACAAAAGTCAAGAGTCATGATATAATAAAATGGTCGAGATGACAAAGAGGATTCCATGATCACGGCTCCTCCTTCACCATCCTGTCTCGCGCCTTGGTTACCCGTGGAAAACCACGAATAATAAGGGTGAGTAACGAATTACTCAAGATGAGAATCCCCAACCGGGTACAATACGATATACAAGATCATCTAGAAGATTGTATGCAAGCTATGAGTACAAACACGTAATAGAGCACATAGCTTAAGTCCACACTTGGACCTCGGATGCCAACTCGTGGTCTTAGTCCGAAATAAATCCACCACACAATACGCCCTATACGAGAAACGAGTCCCGGCCTCGGCTGCTCTCTGCCGATACGAAAGGTGCACTAGCTCAAGATCCCGAGGAGCTCTCCCGTCGTGGCGCTGTAATGAGCGTAAGCGCGCCGCTGCGTGCTCTACCGCGAACTATGGGGTGCCGGGTCTAGTGGCAAGCCGCCCATGTCCGATCACCACGCCTAACTAAATCTCCGGATCGGTGTCACCGACATAGGGGTGTGAGACTGACACGTGAACTATGTCGGCTGAACCACCGCACTGAGGCTAAGGAACCGGCCGCGGTAGGCTTACACCGTGAAGCGGTCCTTGCCTAACAGTGGCAATCAAGGGCTACGGCCGAACACGCCGAGGACGTGCCGATCGCCGGACTAGGCATTGCCAAGTCATCATCCCGACCGTTGGGGTATCGCTTAGACTACCACCCTCACCCAAGATTGCGGGGCCTACCGGTTGGGATAGCTAATCCTCACGGGGTCCAAGGACGGAGAACTGTCTCGAACGTCCTTGCCATAGATGCAAGATACTTTATGCATCGGGCCCGGATGATGCTATCTACCCGAATTCTAACTCCCTTAACAATCAAGAAACAATCCAATACGTGCTCGAAAGAATACAAAGCAGACCTAGCATGGTACTACTGAGAACAAGAATGAATATGAGCATGCGAGAACGGAACAACCTAGCATGGACTAACATGAAAGAACAACATACGAAGTCATGCGATCGAGAATTCATCACAGAGCACCTAAACTATACATGCCGATAATCACAAACAAACATACAACATCAATCACATAGAACATCGCAGGTCCACACAACTCCTGTAAGAAATCCTTACCTTGGCCGGAGGCAACTACACACAAAATCCTACGCCTGCGATCGATCCCGAGCTAGCTAACGAGAACCTAACAAACACAATAGAAATCACAATCATAGCCCTAAAATATAATAAAACAAGCGGGCTCGGCTCGGCACTCACACGGCACGACGACACGAGGCCGAAAAGGCCTTGCGGCCGGTGCGGGCATTGGCTGGCGCTGGCGCTGGGCGCTATGCGCAGCGCGACACGCTACTGAACACGTGCACGGAACAGCAGCGGCGGCGCGCGGCGCTGGGCGAAGCGGCCGAGCACGCAGCGCGAGCGTCTGGGGCGTCGCGGCGAAGCGGCTCGAGCGGCGGCGCAGCGCGACACGGCGATCTGCTGCTGCGCGGCCGTGCGACGACGCGGGCTCGCGCGAAATCGGGCGTCGTCGATGGATGGACGGATCTGGGCGGCCTGCGGTGTCGACGACGACAGCGTGGCCGACCGACGCGCGTTCGGGCGTGTTGCTCGGGCAGATCTGAACGGCTGCTTCCGCGCGCGACGGGCTCACTCGATGCGATATGGGCGATGGCTTCCCTCGAGCGCGACACAGCGTCGACAAGCGATCTGGCGATCCTCGGCCGGATCTGGTGCAAATGGCTGGTCGAGGCGTCTGCGCGCGGCAAGGCGGTGGCTCGCGACAGCCGTTCGTGCGGGTTAGGCGTCTTTGCTTTCGGCCGGTTGGGCGACGGTGTGGATCTCACTGGTGCCGGGCGGATCTGTGGGGGAGGCTGGCTTGTGCGGCAAAGTGAGGTGTTGGAGAAGAAATGCAAACCTAGCTTCCTTTCTCTTTTAACCAAATACAACAAAACTCCAAAACCCAAGGCTAACCATAAAATGACCCGGAAGGAGCAACAAGAGCTCTCAATAGCTCAACTGGCACGCATCCCCACAAGCTTTCCTGGAGACCCGGGTTCAAAACCCAGCTGCAACACAAATTCCTTTATTTTTACTTTTGCATCAAACCTTGCTCAACCCTTCCACAAAGCCTCACAAACCTACATAAATTCATCCAATATTTTTAGCAACTAGAAAAGACATAAACGGCCCTGACGGCCCGACCAAATTTCCAAAATACCCCTTCGGCATACCTGGAAGACCGGGATGAAAACCTGGGCCGTTACAATATTCCCTCCTTTTTATGACTTTCGTCCTCGAAAGTCCTTAAGACTGAAACAGCACAGGATACTGAAATCTCATCCCGTCTTCCCCCGCTCACGAGCGACCTCCTCTGAACTCTGACTCCTCCACTAAACTTTTACCAAACGGATCTCACGATTATGCAACGTCTTCGTCTCAAAGACCAGAATACTCACAGGCTTCCCCTCGAAGCTCAAATCCTCGATCAGCTGCAAAGGCCCAAAGTCCACAATGAGCGATGGGTCCGACACATACTGCCTCACACCGATACAGGAGAACACTGCACACGGCTGACAATGACAGAAAGAGCTAACCAATATGCAACTCTGCCAATCCTTTCGAGAATCTCAAATGGTTCAACAACAGGAGGCTCCACTTCTCCCGCTTACCAACCTCAACACAACTCACAACGGCACAACTTTAAAACTACGCATTGTCCAACCTCAAACTCTAAAACTCGACGCCGAACATCGGCGTAACTTTTCTGCCTGCTCTGAGCTAACAACACTAGCTCTAAACTCCTACACATCACCTCTGGTCAAATGCAGCAACTCAGGACCCAAAACAAAATTGATGGCCACCAACCTTTTCTTAGAACACTGGAATCCTGCAGTACTTACCTTGCAATGCCTCAATGGAACCACAAGAACTGACCGCTGAGAACTGCAACCAAAGGCAACCTCATAAAACCACTCTAGTCTTCCGCTGCCTAATCACGGAAACACCAACTCGCAACAAGCTCCAAAGGTTCTGGATCACTCCTCCCAAAAGACCATCGGTCGAGGGGTGAAAACACTACTGAAATCGCACTGCTCATAAGCCTCTTAACAACGCTCTCGAACGACGGTTCATCACGCACTACCTAGAAAAATCTTTGTTGCCACACTCTGGAGCCAACAACTCCACTGAACCGACATGCCACTACTCCACAGAATGACATCTCCACCTGGGTGAGGTGCGAGCTCTAGCTACTGAAGCCAATCCTCCAAAAATCCGAACTCACACAACAACCTCAACTAGCTGACAGCTCCCACACGGAAACTTACAATCCAACAACTTGAGTGCTACGAACTAGGAAGCTCAAACAACTACAAACTGCATAGCTATGCCAATCCACTCAACTCTAGCTTGGCTCAAATCACTTTGCCGGACAAGTCACTGCCAACAACCGGCCCTAAAGGGCTCCTCTCACCAAGCCTACCTCCATGCAAGCAACGGAACGAAGCTTGCCTCAAATATGAAGCACATCTCACAAGTCCAAACGATAACACATACAGGCTTAACCCTCTAGCTTAGGCTTATTGCACCTTCCCACCGAAACTTCATAAACGGAACTCCACTACTCGGTTAACACCAACTACCAGAACCAGTTACCAAAATGGTGGCAGAGCACAAACCACACTAACCAAAGAAAGATCCTAAAAAGGGTCAAGACCCTAATCCATCCACAATGGTGCAACCTCAACCCACAACCGATACAAAGGAGTTCTTCCACTATAAAGGTGCAACATCTTCCAAGCCAACACACAAAAATCTTAACCAACTAGGCCAAACATTCATAAGAGGCGAGAACAACCTTTCACTGCGCACCTCTAGAACACCATCCAAGAATCCGCTTAAGCGGACAAACGACTACTTCCAAGCAGCCAACAAACTTTTCTTTCAAGCTAGCGCTTCCACCATTAACTCCAAGACCAAGGGAGTAACGACAACTCCCGAAGGAAACGCGGCTCATACAAGCGGACAACCAACGGACAGAGAACTCCACATACGCCACCGCCTTGCTCTACGAGCAACAACATCTAATCTCACGGGGGCACAACAAGGGTCCATCTCGGATCAACCTCCAAATGCCAAACGGGGCAACTCAACATCCCGGAAACAGGAAAAAGAACCAACATGGCACAAACCACTCGCCCCCACGAGCAAAACTAAACTCTAGCAACTCCAATCCACACCTTGGTCAACACCAAGCATCAACTTGCCACCACACCGAAACCACTCCGGACTTTACTCCAAATAAACACTAGCTTGCTAGTCTACCAAGACTGCTAGCAACTCCACCGAGGCTACAAACTACATGCCTCCAGCTAGCCAACTGAAACTCACTAGCTGGGCCTGACTGAGCTCTGGAGAGGCTCTCCACAACCTAGGGTTCTTCGGCAACCCTCGACACACACACTGCCAGGATACGATCTAACAGACAACTGCCTGAACAAACAACTCCAATTTCCAAAGATCCCAACCATGCTTTGGCCAACTCCAACTCCTTGGGAACCTAGAGGACCCAAACGCTACACGAATCGTCATCCTCCTACTCAAAGCATCGGCCACAACATAACTTCTACCCAAGGAAGGATCCGAACAACTCTCTTAGCCATGTCGATCGAAAACCACGCGCTTAGCTACCATCAGCTCTTGTTCGGTTTCAAATCGAACTCCAACCAACGATCAACAAGAAGATCCGCCAACCAAGCTTAGGCCCAACTTAACAAATCTTGCCTAAGCAACAACTTGATACCACGAGCACGGTATCCTTACCACCTCAACCAAAGCCTTACAACATCCATCCGAGTCCAACTTCTCCGAGAACCGAGCACTAGATCTCCAAAGCAAACCCTACATGGATCTCAAACTCTCGCCACGGAACGAACCACACAAAACACACTTGTGTGCACAACTCTCAACCTTCCTTTAGAGATCCAAGACCAACAAGCGTTTTCCCAAAAAGCAACGCTAACTCCTGGCAGAGATACAAACAATCCAAGGAACACCAAAAGTTCCATCTCCACACGATACTCAAAGTGAGGCAACCTTGCTCTACCAAAGCATAACCATGCCAAACCAAACTTACTTTGTACCAAGCCTCAACCAAGGGTGCTTACCTCTAAGGCATCCAAAACCTCTCGCAAGGCATCACCATCTCGCCTCATAGGCATCCAAATTCATCTCATGAGCATCCAACTCGAGGTCCCTCTCTTTGGACCAAACTCGCATCTACAATGCTCAACTCTCCTCGATTTAGGCACTCGAAGGTAGTTGACCGCACTACCAACCACAAAGAAAATCTCTTGGCCTTAACACTAGCGCGAGACTCACGCGCACCAACATTTACCAACCGGCAACTGCTGACTTACTCAACCTCCGAAACACGGGAAGAGGCTCCGCTCCTCTCGAGCATCCTTTCGCTTGTAGTCCATCGACTACCACTGAACTAGTCCTCTAGCACGACCTAAACGGGTGCAACTGCCATAAACAGATCCAAGGCTAAAGGAGTACGCTGAACTCCGAACGGCATAGAACCATCTGCTATGCCCAAGCCAAACTCAAGCTCGAACTGACTTAGTGCCAAAGTGGCACACCAACCAATGCACCTCAAGTGCTACTACTACCAAATCCACATCCGAGGAAGTCAATGTTAAACAACAAAGAGGCTCGCAAAGAGGAAAGATGACCCTTCATCTGCCTCAAGCCACTAACACGGCAACTTGCCAAACAATCGGGCGACTGGTGGAGACTCTGCTAGTCCACCTCTCACAAGGGACTTCCACCACCATCCGATGAACCAAACAAAGACAGAAACGACACACACCTCGGCCTTTGAACAATGGGGCATCCCACACACGGATGCTAAACTCAAACCTAGCCAACTACTTTACTACTAGCGAGAGGGACTTACTAAAACATCGAGCTCTACAGGCATCCATTTGCCAACCTGGGCGTCTCCATCAACGCCAACAAACTCATCTGAATAAACCTGCTGATCATGCCCTCCCGAGAACCTCCGGGGCTACAAGAGCTACTGGGGGGAAAAAATGCTGAAACAAACTCTGTCAGCTGGGCTATCTGTGCCCGGGACTCCTCACTACGCGCTACAAATCTGCTGGTCTCTCCGCTCTCGATAGCTAAAGACACGCCATCAAATCTCTCATGGCCGGAGCACACTCTGCTCAAGGAGTCTCACTCTGGCGCCGCTAGCCTCTACCCCCCTCTCTAGGCAACTCAAGCTGCCGGGGCCAAATCGGCATGCGGGCCTAACAACCTGGGCGCGGCCTCAACATCAACACGATCGGTCCAACTCCTCGGTCGGACATGCCAAGTGCCCTGCTCCTCTGGGTGCGATCAACATACTGGCGATCTGCACGAAGCACCACCACCCTCTCACTAGGGGAAAAGCGACAAATCGGGCCACAAATGGCCAACGGGAGTCTAAGCTCGCCTCCCTGCGAACGATGTCCCGGGGGCATCCGAATCTATCTGGATACCTCAACAAGCCGCTAAACAAACCGCTCGCATGATGCGAAAGTTGGCATGATGGCTCACTAAGCCCAAACCAACAACGAGTCGTAAACACGCTTTCGTCTCCGCTCCACAACACTACACAAGGCATACACAAGATGACAGTATTGTAAATTCTTAACCCTTTTTCAACAACAAATAGTAAACTTAGGCGTACTGATGATGACTGCCGGAGTCTTGATGATCATGGAAAAACGACCTACAACAAAAAGGTCGGTCTGACGAATCTATGACTCGAGCTCGATACCAAGCTAGAACGACCCGACCCAAAAGGGGCTCTAAATGGGCCTTTACCCCAATGCATGTGTTGAAAATAAAAGACATTATGAAAAATATATTTCGGATCCCAAGTAAAAACAGAAACATTCAACAACCAAAACATACATTTCTAAAAGCATACTCGATCGTAGATTTATTTAAACCATTTAAACAATCCACAAGTACAAATATGCTGGAATCTATAAAACGTAAGAAAACATCCTAGGGCTCGTGCCCGTCTACATGCATTCAGGGGAAATAACAAAAGTCAAGAGTCATGATATAATAAAATGGTCGAGATGACAAAGCAGATTCCATGATCACGGCTCCTCCTTCACCATCCTGTCTCGCGCCTTGGTTACACTGTGGAAAACCACGAGAATAAGGGTGAGTAACGAATTACTCAAGAAGAATCCCCAACCGGGTACAATACGATATACAAGATCATCTAGAAGATTGTATGCAAGCTATGAGTACAAACACGAATAGAGCACATAGCTTAAGTCCACACTTGGACCTCGGATGCCAACTCGTGGTCTTAGTCCGAAATAAATCCACCACACAATACGCCCTATACGAAAACGAGTCCCGACCTCACCGCTTCATCTGCCGATCACGAAAGGTGAACTAGCTCAAGATCCCGAGGAGCTCTCCGGTCGGCGCTGTAATGAGCGTAAGCGCGCACTGCGTGCTACTGCAGACTATGGGGGGTGCCGGGTCTAGTGGCAAGCTGCCCATGTCCAGTCACCACGTGTAACGACCCAGGTTTTCATCCCGGTCTTCCAGGTATGCCCTAGGGGTATTTTAGTAATTTGGTCGGGCCGTCGGGACTGCGTTATATCTTCTTTCGATTGCTAAAATTATTGGATGGATTTATGTAAGTTTTTGAGGCTTTGTGGGTGTGTTTGGGCATGGGGAGATGCAAAAGGAAAATTGTGTGTTAAAGTGTGTTTGGTGGGTTTCGAACCCAGGTGGTCCGAGAAGTCAGGTGGGTGGTGTGGCCAGTTGAGCTATTGAGAGCTCTTGTTGCTCTTTCTGCATCACATCTTAGTTAACCTTGGATTTTGGAGTTTTGGTGCATTTGGTTAAATGAAATAGAATTAGGTTATTCCATCTTCTTCTCCAAAACACCTCTTGGCCGCCCAAGCTCTCCATCTCCATAGCCTTGCTGATTCTTCATCCTTGCATCTCCTTGGGTTCGATCATCATCATTCCAGGTAGGTATTCATCTTCTTCATCTTCTCGATAGGTTGTTTTGCTGGCCGAAGGTAAGAGGAGGTGCCCATGTGTGTGTATGTGTTGTTGCAGGTCTGCCCAGGCGCCAGATCTGCCCACCAGCCGGCCAGACCGCCTGAGCAGCACGCCCAGATCTCACCAGGCGAGCTTGCTCGCGCGCCAAGAAGCGATCGGATCTGCCGGCAAACGCGCCCGAAGCGCGTCGGTCGGCTGCCTGCCGCCGTCGCACACAGCAAGCCGCCCGAACCATCGATCCATCGCCGCGCCCGAGCTCGCGCGCGAGCCGCCGTCGCACGCGATTCGCAAGCAGCGGTCGAGATCGCCAGCGCCACGCCGCCGCCTAAGCCGCTCTCCCAAGGCCCAGCCCAGCGTCCGCGTCGCCGCTGCCGCCGCGCCGCTGCCTGCGCGCCTTCGCCGCCAGACGCTTCGCCGCGCGCGGCCCCCTGCCTGCCGTCCGTACTGCCGTGTCGCCATGCATGCGCGCGCAGCCTGCCAGCGCCAGCCACACAGCCGCACCGGCACTGCCGCCAGCGCCTTTTCGGCCCGTGTCGTCGTGCTTTGTGTGAGTGCCCCGAGCCGAGCACGCTTGTTTTATTATATTTTAGGGCTATGATGGTGATTTCTATTGTGTTTGTTAGGTTCCCGTTAGCTAGCTCGGGATCGATCGCAGCTTAGGATTTTGTGTGTAGTTGCCTCCCGGCCAGTAAGGGATTTCTTACCGGGTTGTGTGGGCCTGCGCGGTATATTTGTGATTGTTGTTTTGTATGCTGTGTATGATTATTAGCATGTTTAGCCCTAGGTGCTCTGTGCAATTCTGGTGGCATGAACTCTTGTATTGTTTCTCATGTTAGCCCATGCTAGGTTGTCCCATTCGGCATGTTCGTTATCCTGCTCTCGCTAGTAGTATCATGCTAGGTTCCTTGTATCTGCTGAGCACGTATTGGACCGCATTGATTGATTTATTATTATTGCTATGGTTTAGAGTTCGTAGGTAGCATCATCCGGGCCGATGCATAAAGTATCTTGCATCTATGGCAAGGACGTTCGAGACGCTTCTCCGTCCTTGGACCCGTGAGGGATTAGCTATCCCAACCGGTAGGCCTGCGCAATCTTGGGTGAGGGTGGCGATCGTTAAATGCCCCAACGGTCGGGATGATGACTTGGCATTGCCTCGCCCCCGACGACGGTCGGCACGTCCTCGGCGTGTTCGGCCGTAGCCCTTGATTGCCACTGTTAGGGCAAGGACCGCTTCTTGGTGTAAGCCTACCACGACCGGTTCCTTAGCCTCAAAGCGGTGGTTCAGCCGACATAGTTCACGTGTCCGTGTCTCACACCCCTATGTCGGTGACACCGATTCCGAGATTTAGTTAGGCGTGGTGGATGGACATGGGCGGCTTGCCACTAGACCCGGCACCCCCATAGTCTGCGAGTAGCACGCAGTCGCGCGATTACGCTCATTACAACGCCCGACCGAGAGCTCCTCGGGATCTTGAGCTAGTGCACCTTTCGTGATCGACGGTGAGATGTGCCGAGGCCGGGACTCGTTTCTCGTATAGGGCGTATTGTGTGGTGGATTTATTTCCGGACTAAGACCACGAGATGGCATCCGAGGTCCAAGTGTGGACTTAAGCTATGTGCTCTGCTCGTGTGTTTGTACTCATAGCTTGCATACAATCTTCTAGATGATCATGTATATCGTATTGTACCCCGGTTGGGGATTCTTACTGAGTAATTCGTTACTCACCCTTACTTATCTTTCAGGTAACCATGGCGCGAGCGCGGATGACTCAAGGAGGAGCCGTGATCATGGAATCCTGCTGTCATCTCTGATTATTTTATTTATTTATCATGACTCTTGACTTTTGTTATTTCCCCTGAATGCATGTAGACGGGCACAGAGCCCCAGGATGTTTTCTTACGTTTTATGGATTCCAGCATATTTGTACTTGTGGATTGTTTTAATGGTTTAAATAAATCTCTGATCAGAGTATGCTTTTGGAAATGTATGTTTTGGTTGTTGAATGTTTCTGTTTTTACTTGGGATCCGAAATGTATTTTTCATGATGTCTTTTATTTTCACTACATGCATTGGGGTAAAGGCCCATTTAGAGCCCCTTTTGGGTCGGGTCTTTACAGTTGGTATCAAAGCTCAGAGTCATAGACTTTGTAGACTGACCTTTTGTTGTAGGTCGTCTTTCCCATGATCACCGGCACTCCGACAGTCATCAGGTACGCCTAAGTTTTTTTGTTTTAGAAAAGGGTTAAGAATTTTCAATACCTTTCATCTAGTGTATGCCTTGTGTAGTGTTGTGGAGCGGAGACGAGCAGGTTCTGGCTCGTTGTTGGTTTGGGCTTAGTGAGCCATCATGCCAACTTTCCCGCAGTGCGAGCAGTTTGTTTAGCAGCTTGTTGAGGTATCCAGATAGATTCAGTGCCCCACGGGACATCGTCCCCAGGAGGCAGGCGAGCTTAGTCTCCCATTGGCCATTTGTGGCCCAATTGCTGCTTTTCCCCTAGTGAGAGGGTGGAGGTGCTTTGTGCAGATCGCTAGTATGTTGATCGCACCCAGAGATGCAGGACGCTTGGCATGTCCGACCGAGGAGTTGGACCGATCGTGTTGATGTTGAGGCCGCGCCCAGGGTTGTTAGGCCCGCATGCCAGATTTGGCCCCGGCAGTTGAGTTGCCTAGAGGAGGGGGTAGAGGCTAGCGGCGCCTCGAGTGAGACTCCTTGAGCGAGTGTGCTCCACCATGAGAGATTTGATGGCGTGTCTTTAGCTATCGAGAGCGGAGACCCAGCGCGCTTTGTAGCGCGTAGTGAGGAGTCCCGGCACAGATAGCCCAAATGACAGAGTTTGTTTCAAAGATTTTTCCCCAGTAGCTCTTGTAGCCCCGAGGTTCCCGGAGGGCATGATCAGCAGAGTTTATTCGGATCGGTTTGTTGGCGTTGATGGAGACGCCCGGGTTGGCAAATGGATGCCTGTAGAGCTCGATGTTTTAGTAAGTCCTACTGCTAGTAGTAAAGTAGTTGGCCAGTTTGAGTTTAGCATCCGTGTGTGTGGATGCCCCGCTGCTCGCAGGCCGAGGTGTGCCGTTCTGTCTTTGCCGCTTGGTTCATCGGATGGTGGTGGAAGTCCCTTGTGAGAGGTGGACTAGCGAGTCTCCACCATCGCCCGATTGTTTGGCAAGTTGCCGTGTTAGTGGTCGGAGGCGGATGAAGGGTCATCTTTGCCCCCTTGCGAGCTCTCTTTGTTGTTTAACAACCCGACTTCCTCGGATGTGGATTTGGTAGTAGTAGCACTTGAGGTGCATTGGTTGGTGTGCCACTTTGGCACTAAGTCCGGTTCGAGCTTGAGTTTGGCTTGGGCATAGCGGATGGTTCTATGCCGTTCGGAGTTCTGCGTACTCCTTTAGCCTTGGATCTGTTTATGGCGATTGCACCCGTTTAGGTCGTGCGGAGGGCTAGTTCGGTGGTAGTCAATGGACTACAAGCGAAAGGATGCTCGAGAGGAGCCGAGCCTCTTCCCGGTGTTTTCGGAGGTTGAGTAAGTCGTGCAGGTTACCGGTTGGTAAATGTTGGTGCGCGTGAGTCTCGCGCTAGTGTTAAGGCCAAGAGATTTTCTTTGTGGTTGGTAGTGCGGTCAACTAACTTCGAGTGCCTAAATCTGAGGAGAGTTGAGCATTGTAGATGCGAATTTGGTCCAGCTGAGGGACCATGAGTTGGATGCTTATCAGATGAGCTGGATGCCTATGAGGCGAGTTGGATGCTTTTGAGGCGAGATGAGCTGATGCCTTGCGAGAGGTTTTGGATGCCTTAGGGGTAAGCACCCTTGGTAGAGGCTTGGTTCAAAGTAAGTTTGGTTTGGCATGATTATGCTTTGGTAAAGCAAGGTTGCCTCAGTTTCGAGTATCGTGCGGAGGTGGAACTTTTGGTGTTCCTTGGATTGTTTGTATCGCTGCCAGGAGTTATCGTTGCTTTGTGGAAAAGCGCTTGTTAGTCTTGGATCTCTAAAGGAAGGTTGGGAGTTGTGCACACAAGTGTGTTTTGTGTGGTTCGCTTGCGTGGCGAGAGTTTGAGATCCATGTAGGGTTTTCTTTGGAGATCTCGTGCTCGGTTCCTTGAGAAGTTGGACTCAGTGGTTGTTGTAAGGCTTTGGTTGAGGTGGTAAGGATACCGTGCTCGTGGTATCAAGTTGTTGCTTAGGCAAGATTTGTTAAGTTGGGCCTAAGCTTGGTTGGCGGATCTTCTTGTTGATCGTTGGTTGGAGTTCGATTGAAACCGAACAAGAGCGATAGTAGCTAAGCCGCGGGTTTCGATCGTCATGGCTAAGAGAGTTGTTCGGCTCCTTCCTTGGGTAGGAGTTATGTTGTGGCCGATGTTACGAGTAGGAGGATGACGCATCCTGTAGCGTTTTGGGTCCTCCAGTTCCCAAGGAGTTGGAGTTGGCTAGCATGGTTGGGATCTTTGAAATTGGAGTTGTTGTTCAGCGCGTTGTCTGTTAGATCGTATGCCGACAGTGTGTGAGTCGAGGGTTGCCGAAGAACCCTAGGTTGTGGAGAGCCTCTCCAGAGCTCAGTCAGGCCCAGCTAGTGAGTTTCAGTTGGCTAGCTGGAGGCGTGTAGTTTGTAGCCTCGGTGGAGTTGCCAGCAGTCTTGGTAGACTAGCAAGCTAGTGTTTGTTTGGAGTAAAGTCCGGAGTGGTTTCGGTGTGGTGGCAAGTTGGTGCTTGGTGTTGACCAAGGTGTGGATTGGAGTTGCTAGAGTCTAGTTTTCCTCGTGGGGGGCGAGTGGTTTGTGCCATGTTGGTTGTTTTTTTTCCTGTTTCCAAGATGTTGAGTTGCCCCGTTTGGCATTTGGAGGTTCAGTCTGAGATGGACCCTTGTTGTGCCCCGTGAGATTAGATGTTGTTGCTCTGGTGGAGCAAGACAGTGAGCGTATGTGGAGTTCTCTGTCCGTTGGTTGTCTACTTGTAGGAGCCGTTTCCTTCGGGAGTTGTCGTTACTCCTTGGTCTTGGAGTTAATGGTGGAAGCGCTAGCTTGAAGGAAAAGTTTGTTGGTGCTTGGAAGTAGTCGTTTGTCCGATTAAGCGGATTCTTGGAGGGTGTTCTAGAGGCTGCAGTAAAGGTTGTCCTGCCTCTTATGAGTGTTTGGCCTAGTTGGTTAAGATTTTGTGTGTTGGCATGGAAGATGTTGCACCATTGTGGCTGGATTAGGGTCTGGACTTATCGAGGGATCCTTGCTGGCTAGTGTAGCTTGCACTCTGCCAGCCATTGTTGGTATTCTTGTTCTTGGTAGTTGGTGTTGACCAGGTAGTGGAGTTCCGTTATGAAGTTTCGGTGGGAAGGTGCATTAAGCCTAAGCTTGAGGGTTAAGCCTGTATGTGTTATCGTTTGGACTTGTGAGATGTGTTTCATATTTGAGGCGAGCTTTGTTCCGTTGTTTGCACGGAGGTAAGTTTAGTGGATGGAGCCCTCTGGGGCCCGGTTGTTTGCAAGTTGTCTTGCCCGACTAGTGATTTGAGTCGAGCTAGAGATGAGTGGATTGGCATAGCTATGCGATTGTAGTTGTTTGAGCTTCCTAGTTCGTAGCACTCAAGTTGTTGGATTGTAAGTTTCCGTGTGGGAGCCGCATCGGCTAGTTGAGGTTGTTGTGTGAGTTCGGATTTTTGGAGTATTGACTTGATGGCTAGAGCTCGCACCTCGGTTGGTGTCTGAGATGCCATTTCTATGGAGTAGAGGCATGTCGGGCCTCAGGTTGGAGATGTTGCCATTAGGGTGTGGCAACAAAGGTTTGTTCTAGGCAAGTGCGTGGGCGAACCGTGATTCAGAGAGTGTTCTTAGAGGCTTATGAGCCGAGTGCGATTCTGTAGTGTTTTCACCCTTTTTGTCCGATGGTCTTTTGGGAGGAGTGAGCCAGATCCTTCGGAGCTTGTTGCGAGTTGGTGTTCCCGTGATTAGGCAGCGGAAGACCAGTGTGGTTTTAGGAGGTTGCCTTGAGTAGCAGTTCTCAGCGGTCAGTTCTTGTGGTTCCATTGAGGCATTGTATGGTAAGTGTTGCAGGTCTCTAGTCTTTGTGAGAAAAGGTTGGTGGCCGTCAATTTTGTTTTGGGTCTGAGTTCTTGCATTTGACCAGAGGTGATGTGCGGAGTTTAGAGCTAGTGTTGTTAGCTCAGAGCGAGGCGAGAGAAAAAGTTACGCCGATGTCCGGCGTCGAGTTTTAGAGTTTGAGGTTGGACAGTGCGTGCTTTTAAGATTGTGCCGTTGTGAGTTGTGTTGAGTTTTGGTAAGCGGGAGAAGTGGAGTCTCCTGTTGTTGGACCATTTGAGATTCTCGAGAGGATTGGCAGAGTTGCATATTGGTTAGCTTTTTCGGTCAATGTCACCGTAGTGTGCGATGTTCTCATGTATCGGTGGGAGGCGGTGTGTCGGACCCATTGCTCATTGTGGACTTTGAGCCCTTGCGGTGATTGAGGGTTTGGGCTTCGAGGAGAAGCCTATGAGTATTCTCGGTCTTGAGTCGAAGACGTTGCGTAGAAGTGAGATCCGTTGGTAAAAGTTTAGTGAAGGAGTCCGAGTTCGGAGAGGCGCCGCTCGTGAGCGGGAAGGACGGGATGAGATTGCGAGATATCTGTGTTGTTTCATCTTAAGGACTTTCGAGGACGAAAGTCATAAAAGGAGGAATATTGTAACGACCAGTGTTTTCATCCCGGTCTTCGGTATGCCCTAGGGGTATTTTAGTAATTTGGTCGGGCCGTCAGGGGACCGCTTATATCTTTTTCGATTGCTAAAATTATTGGATGGATTTATGTAAGTTTTGAGGCTTTGTGGGTGTGTCTGGGCATGGGGAGATGCAAAAGGAAAATTGTGTGTTAAAGTGTGTTTGGTGGGTTTCGAACCCAGGTGGTCCGAGAAGTCAGGTGGGTGGTGTGGCCAGTTGAGCTATTGAGAGCTCTTGTTGCTCTTTCTGCATCACATCTTAGTTAACCTTGGATTTTGGAGTTTTGGTGCATTTGGTTAAATGAAATAGAATTAGGTTATTCCATCTTCTTCTCCAAAACACCTCTTGGCCGCCCAAGCTCTCCATCTCCATAGCCTTGCCGATTCTTCATCCTTGCATCTCCTTGGGTTCGATCATCATCATTCCGGTAGGTATTCATCTTCTTCATCTTCTCGATAGGTTGTTTTGCTTTGCCGAAGGTAAGAGGAGGTGCCCATGTGTGTGTATGTGTTGTTGTAGGTCTGCCCAGGCGCCAGATTCGCCCACCACCGGCGATCACTTTGGCGGCACGCCCAGATCTCACCAATGAGCCGGTCGCGCGCGCGGCAGCGATCCGGATCTGCCGGCAACACGCCCGAACGCGTCGGTCGGCCACCGCGCCGTCGCACACCAAGCCGCCGCCAGATCGATCCATCGCCGCGCGCCCGATTCGCGCGCAGCCCGCCGTCGCACGATTCGCGCGCGCAGCGAGATCGCCCGGCACCGCGCGCCCTCGCCCAAGCTGCTCGCCGCCACGCGGCCAGCCGCGTCCGCGCGTCGCTATCGCCACGCCAGCGCCAGCGCGCGCGCCGCGCTTTTCGCCAGCCGCGCGTCGTCCATCCTGCCGCATGCTGCCGTGCTGCCGTGTCGCACGCGCCGCGCGCGCCGCCAGCGCCAGCGCCCAGCCAGCCACACCCCTGACTTTGCCTGCCCGAAGACTTCGGCCCGTGTCGTGTGTCGTCGTGCCGTGTGAGTGCCCCGAGCCGAGCACCTTGTTTTATTATATTTTAGGGCTATGATGGTGATTTCTATTGTGTTTGTTAGGTTCCGTTAGCTAGCTCGGGGGATCGATCGCGACTTAGGATTTTGTGTGTAGTTGCCTCCCGGCCGTAAGGATTTCTTCACCGGAGTTGTGTGGGCCCTGCGGTATATTTGTGATTGTTGTTTTGTATGCTGTGTATGATTATTAGCATGTTTAGCCCTAGGTGCTCTGTTCAATTCTGATCGGCATGAACTCTTGTATTGTTTCTCATGTTAGCCCATGCTAGGTTGTCCCGATTCTCGCATGTTCGTTATCTGTTCTCGCCGTAGTATCATGCTAGGTTCCTTGTATCTGTTGAGCACGTATTGGACTGCATTGATTGATTTATTATTATTGCTATGGTTTAGAGTTCGGTAGGTAGCATCATCCGGCCCGATGCATAAAGTATCTTGCATCTATGGCAAGGACGTTCGAGACAGATCTCGTCCTTGGACCCCGTGAGGATTAGCTATCCCAACCGGTGAGGCCCCGCAATCTTGGGTGAGGTGGCGGTATCGTTAAATGCCCCAACGGTCGGGATGATGACTTGGCATTGCCTCGTCCCCGAGCGATCGGCACGCGTCCTCGGCGTGTTCGTAGTAGCCCTTGATTGCCACTGTTAGGGCAAGGACCGCTTCTTGGTGTAAGCCTACCACGGCCAGGTTCCTTAGCCTCAGTGCGGTGGTTCAGGTGACATAGTTCACGTGTCGAGTCTCACACCCTATGTCGGTGACACCGATTCCGAGATTTAGTTAGGCGTGGTGGATGGACATGGGCGGCTTGCCACTAGACCGGCACCCCCATAGTCTGCGAGAGCACGCGCGGCGCGATTACGCTCATTACTGGCGCCGGCCGGGAGAGCTCCTCGGGATCTTGAGCTAGTGCACCTTTCGTGTCGACGAGAGACGCAGTGGCGGGACTCGTTTCTCGTATAGGGCGTATTGTGTGGTGGATTTATTTCCTGACTAAGACCACGAGATGGCATCCGAGGTCCAAGTGTGGACTTAAGCTATGTGCTCTGCTTACGTGTTTGTACTCATAGCTTGCATACAATCTTCTAGATGATCATGTATATCGTATTGTACCCCGGTTGGGGATTCTTACTGAGTAATTCGTTACTCACCCTTACTTATCTTTCAGGTAACCATGGCGCGAGGCAGGATGACTGAAGGAGGAGCTGTGATCATGGAATCCTGCTGTCATCTCTGATTATTTTATTTATTTATCATGACTCTTGACTTTTGTTATTTCCCCTGAATGCATGTAGACGGGCACAGAGCCCCAGGATGTTTTCTTACGTTTTATGGATTCCAGCATATTTGTACTTGTGGATTGTTTTAATGGTTTAAATAAATCTCTGATCAGAGTATGCTTTTGGAAATGTATGTTTTGGTTGTTGAATGTTTCTGTTTTTACTTGGGATCCGAAATGTATTTTTCATGATGTCTTTTATTTTCACTACATGCATTGGGGTAAAGGCCCATTTAGAGCCCCTTTTTGGGTCGGGTCTTTACACCACGCCTAACTAAATCTCTGGATCGGTGTCACTGACATAGGGGTGTGAGACCTGGACACGTGAACTATGTCAGCCTGAACCACCGCACCTGAGGCTAAGGAACCGGTCGCGGTAGGCTTACACCAGGAAGCGGTCCTTGCCCTAACAGGTGGCAATCAAGGGCTACGGCCGAACACGCTGAGGACGTGCCGACTGCCGGGGACTAGGCATTGCCAAGTCATCATCCCGACCGTTGGGGTATCGCTTAGACTACCACCCTCACCCAAGATTGCAGGGCCTACCGGTTGGGATAGCTAATCCCTCACGGGGTCCAAGGACGGAGAACTGTCTCGAACGTCCTTGCCATAGATGCAAGATACTTTATGCATCGGGCGGATGATGCTATCTACACGAATTCTAACACGCCTTAACAATCAACAAACAATCCAATACGTGCTCGAAAGAATACAAAGCAGACCTAGCATGGTACTACTGAACAAGAATGAATATGAGCATGCCGAGCGGAACAACCTAGCATGGACTAACATGAAAGAACAACATACGAAGTCATGCGATCGAGAATTCAATCTGAGAGCACCTAAACTATACATGCGATAATCACAAACAAACATACAACATCAATCACATAGAACATCGCGGGGTCCACACAACTCCTAAGAAGAAATCCTTACCTTGGCGGGAGGCAACTACACACAAAATCCTACGCCGCGATCGATCCCGAGCTAGCTAACGAGAACCTAACAAACATAATAGAAATCACAATCATAGCCCTAAAATATAATAAAACAAGCGAGCTCGGCTCAGGCACTCACAAAGACGACGACACGGGCCGAAAATCTTCTTCAGTCAGTGCGGTGGCCGGGCGCTGGCAAAGGCGCAGGCGCGGCTGCACTTGTATGCGGACACGCTGTATTGGAGCCACAACTGCGGGCGAAGCGCGCCTTGGCGCCTGGCGAGCGGCCGAGCACGAGCGAGCGTCTTGGCGTCGCGGCTCGGAGCGGCGCGCGCGCGGACACGGCGATCTGCTGCTGCCGCGCGCGAATCGGTGTGCGACGGTGGGCTGCGAGAACTAGGCGTCGATGGACGGATCTGGGCGGCTGCTGGTGTCTGCGACGACGACGGGGCTGACCGACGCGTTACGGGCGTCTTTGCTCGGGCGAATCTGAGCGGCTGGCTTGGCGCGCGACGGGCTCATCGATGCGATCGGGCGATGGCTTCCCTCGGCTGCGACTGGGCGTCGACAAGCGATCTGCGATCCTCGGCCGGATCTGTGCGGTGGGCTGTCGAGGGCGTCTCGGCGCGGCAAGGCGGCGGCGCGCGACGAGCCGTTCGTGCGGGTTGGGCGTCTTTGCTTTCGGCCGGTTGGCGGACGGTGGATCTCTGGCAGCCGGGCGGATCTGGCGGCTTGGAGAGGTCGGCTTGTGCGGCAAAGTGAGGTGTTGGAGAAGAAATGCAAACCTAGCTTCCTTTCTCTTTTAACCAAATACAACAAAACTCCAAAACCCAAGGCTAACCATAAAATGACCGGAAGGAGCAACAAGAGCTTTCAATAGCTCAACTGCATGCATCCCCACAAGCTTTCACGGAGACTGGGTTCAAAACCAGTTTGCAACACAAATTCCTTTATTTTTACTTTTGCATCAAACCTTGCTCAACCCTTCCACAAAGCCTCACAAACCTACATAAATTCATCCAATATTTTTAGCAACTAGAAAAGACATAAACGGCCCCGACGGCCCGACCAAATTTCCAAAATACCCCTTGGCATACTGAAGACCGGGATGAAAACACAGGCCGTTACAATATTCCCTCCTTTTTATGACTTTCGTCCTCGAAAGTCCTTAAGACTCAAACAAACACAGATATCTTGAAATCTCATCCCGTCTTCCCCCGCTCACGAGCGACCTCCTCTGAACTCTGACTCCTCCACTAAACTTTTACCAAACGGATCTCACGATTATGCAACGTCTTCGTCTCAAAGACCAGAATACTCACAGGCTTCCCCTCGAAGCTCAAATCCTCGATCAGCTGCAAAGGCCCAAAGTCCACAATGAGCGATGGGTCCGACACATACTGCCTCACACCGATACAGGAGAACACTGCACACGGCTGACAATGACAGAAAGAGCTAACCAATATGCAACTCTGCCAATCCTTTCGAGAATCTCAAATGGTTCAACAACAGGAGGCTCCACTTCTCCCGCTTACCAACCTCAACACAACTCACAACGGCACAACTTTAAAACTACGCATTGTCCAACCTCAAACTCTAAAACTCGACGCCGAACATCGGCGTAACTTTTCTGCCTGCTCTGAGCTAACAACACTAGCTCTAAACTCCTACACATCACCTCTGTCAAATGCAAAGAACTTTCGGGACCCAAAACAAAATTGATGGCCACCAACCTTTTCTTAGAACACTGGAATCTGCGCAGTGATTTACCTTGCAATGCCTCAATGGAACCACAAGAACCGACCACGAGAAGCGCAACCAAAGGCAACCTCATAAAACCACTATAGTCTTCCGCCGCTAATCACGGAAACACCAACTCGCAACAAGCTCCAAAGGTTCTGGATCACTCCTCCCAAAAGACCATCGGTCAGAGGGTGAAAACACTACAGAAACTGCACCCGGCTCATAAGCCTCTTAACAACGCTCTCCAGAACCACGGTTCATCACGCACTACCTAGAAAAATCTTTGTTGCCACACTCTGGAGCCAACAACTCCAGCCTGAAACTGACATGCCACTACTCCACAGAATGACATCTCCACCTGGGTGAGGTGCGAGCTCTAGCTACTGAAGCCAATCCTCCAAAAATCCGAACTCACACAACAACCTCAACTAGCTGACAGCTCCCACACGGAAACTTACAATCCAACAACTTGAGTGCTACGAACTAGGAAGCTCAAACAACTACAAATCGCATAGCTATGCCAATCCACTCAACTCTAGCTTGGCTCAAATCACTGGCCGGACAAGTCACCGCCAACTCACCGCCCTAAAGGGCTCCCTCCACCAAGCCTACCTCCATGCAAGCAACGGAACGAAGCTTGCCTCAAATATGAAGCACATCTCACAAGTCCAAACGATAACACATACAGGCTTAACCCTCTAGCTTAGGCTTATTGCACCTTCCCACCGAAACTTCATAAACGGAACTCCACTACTCGGTTAACACCAACTACCAGGAACCAGATTACCAAAAATGGTCGTGGCAGAGCACAAACCACACTAACCAAAGAAAGATCCTAAAAAGGTCAAGACCCTAATCCATCCACAATGGTGCAACCTCAACCCACAACTGATACAAAGGAGTTCTTCCACTACAAAGGTGCAACATCTTCCAAGCCAACACACAAAAATCTTAACCAACTAGGCCAAACATTCATAAGAGGCAGAACAACCTTTATCGCACCTCTAGAACACCATCCAAGAATCCGCTTAATCGGACAAACGACTACTTCCAAGCGACCAACAAACTTTTCTTTCAAGCTAGCGCTTCCACCATTAACTCCAAGACCAAGGGAGTAACGACAACTCCCGAAGGAAACGGCTCATACAAGCGGACAACCAACGGACAGAGAACTCCACATACGCTCACTGTCTTGCTCCACCGTAGCAACAACATCTAATCTCACGGGGGCACAACAAGGGTCCATCTCGATGAACCTCCAAATGCCAAACGGGGCAACTCAACATCCCGAAACAGGAAAAACAACCAACATGGCACAAACCACTCGCCCCACGAGCAAAACTAAACTCTAGCAACTCCAATCCACACCTTGGTCAACACCAAGCATCAACTTGCCACCACACCAAACCACTCCGGACTTTACTCCAAATAAACACTAGCTTGCTAGTCTACCAAGATCGCTAGCAACTCCACCGAGGCTACAAACTACACGCCTCCAGCTAGCCAACTGAAACTCACTAGCCGGGCTGACCGAGCTCTGGAGAGGCTCTCCACAACCTAGGGTTCTTCGGCAACCCTCGACACACACACTGTCTTGGCATACGATCTAACAGCATAACCGCTCAACAAACAACTCCAATTTCCAAGATCCCAACCATGCTGGCCAACTCCAACTCCTTAGGAACCTAGAGGACCCAAAACGCTACGAGAATCGTCATCCTCCTACTCAAAGCATCGGCCACAACATAACTTCTACCCAAGGAAGGATCCGAACAACTCTCTTAGCCATGTCGATCGAAACCACGCGGCTTAGCTACCATCGCTCTTGTTCGGTTTCCAATGAACTCCAACCAACGATCAACAAGAAGATCCGCCAACCAAGCTTAGGCCCAACTTAACAAATCTTGCCTAAGCAACAACTTGATACCACGAGCACGGTATCCTTACCACCTCAACCAAAGCCTTACAACATCCATCCGAGTCAAACTTCTCCGTGAACCGAGCACTAGATCTCCAAAGCAAACCCTACATGGATCTCGAAACTCTCGCCACTTTAACGAACCACACAAAACACACTTGTGTGCACAACTCTCAACCTTCCTTTAGAGATCCAAGACCAACAAGCGTTTTTCCCAAAAGCAACGCTAACTCGAGCAGAGATACAAACAATCCAAGGAACACCAAAAGTTCCATCTCCACACGATACTGAAGCCGAGGCAACCTTGCTCTACCAAAGCATAACCATGCCAAACCAAACTTACTTTGTACCAAGCCTCAACCAAGGGTGCTTACCTCTAAGGCATCCAAAACCTCTCGCAAGGCATCAGCTCATCTCGCCTCATTGGCATCCAGCTCATCTCATGAGCATCCAACTCGTGGTCCCTCTCACTGACCAAACTCGCATCTACAATGCTCAACTCTCCTCGATTTAGGCACTCGAAGGTAGTTGACCGCACTACCAACCACAAAGAAAATCTCTTGGCCTTAACACTAGCGCGAGACTCACGCGCACCAACATTTACCAACCGGCAACCTCGTGACTTACTCAACCTCCGTAAACACTTTGGAAGAGGCTCCGCTCCTCTCGAGCATCCTTTCGCTTGTAGTCCATCGACTACCACCGAACTAGTCCTCTGCACGACCTAAACGGGTGCAAGCGCCATAAACAGATCCAAGGCTAAAGGAGTACGCTGAACTCCGAACGGCATAGAACCATCTGCTATGCCCAAGCCAAACTCAAGCTGAACTGGACTTAGTGCCAAAGTGGCACACCAACCAATGCACCTCAAGTGCTACTACTACCAAATCCACATCGAGGAAGTGGGGTGCATTAAACAACAAGAAGCTCGCAAGGAGGCAAAGATGACCCTTCATCCGCCTCAAGCCACTAACACGGCAACTTGCCAAACAATCGGGCGATCGGTGGAGACTCGCTAGTCCACCTCTCACAAGGGACTTCCACCACCATCGATGAACCAAACGACAGAACGGCAGCACACCTCGGCCTTTGAATGCGGGGGCATCCCACACACGGATGCTAAACTCAAACTGGCCAACTACTTTACTACTAGCGGAGGGACTTACTACAACATCGAGCTCTCTGAGGCATCCATTTGCCAACACAGGCGTCTCCATCAACGCCAACAAACTCATCTGAATAAACTCTGCGATCATGCCCTCCCGAGAACCTCAGGGGCTACAAGAGCTCTTGGGGAAAAAATGCTGAAACAAACTCATCACCGGGCTATCTGTGCTGGGGACTCCTCACTACGCGCTACAAGCTGCGCTTTGGTCTCTCGCTCTCATATAGCTAAAGACACGCCATCAAATCTCTCATGGGTGGAGCACACTCTGCTCAAGGAGTCTCACTCAGGCGCTGCTAGCTGTACCCCCTCCTCTAGGCAACTCAATCTGCCGGGGCCAAATCGGCATGCGGGCCTAACAACCACGGGCGCGGCCTCAACATCAACACGATTGGTCCAACTCCTCGGTCGGACATGCCAAGCGCCCTGCTCCTCTGCAGGTGCGATCAACATACTTGGCGATCGCACGAAGCACCACCACCCTCTCACTAGGGGAAAAGCAGCAGCAGCGGGCCACAAATGGCCAACGGGAGTCTAAGCTCTGCCTCCCTCTGGAACGATGTCCCAGGGGCATCCGAATCTATCTGGATACCTCAACAAGCTGCTAAACAAACTGCTCGCACTGCGGGAAAGTTGGCATGATGGCTCACTAAGCCCAAACCAACAACGAGTCAGAACCTGCTCGTCTCCGCTCCACAACACTACACAAGGCATACACAAGATGACAGGTATTGTAAATTCTTAACCCTTTTTCAACAACAAATAGTAAACTTAGGCGTACTGATGATATCGAGTCTTGATGATCATGGAAAAATGACCTACAACAAAAGGTCGAGTCTACACGAAATCTATGACTCGAGCTCGATACCAAGCTAAACGACCCGACCCAAAAGGGGCTCTAAATGGGCCTTTACCCCAATGCATGTGTTGAAAATAAAAGACATTATGAAAAATATATTTCGGATCCCAAGTAAAAACAGAAACATTCAACAACCAAAACATACATTTCTAAAAGCATACTCTGATCAGAGATTTATTTAAACCATTTAAACAATCCACAAGTACAAATATCTTTGGAATCCATAAAACGTAAGAAAACATCCTAGGGCTCGTGCCCGTCTACATGCATTCAGGGGAAATAACAAAAGTCAAGAGTCATGATATAATAAAATGGTCGAGATGATGACAGGATTCCATGATCACGCTCCTCCTTGACCATCATGTCTCGCGCCTTGGTTACCTGTGGAAAACCACGAGAATAAGGGTGAGTAACGAATTACTCAAGAAGAATCCCCAACCGGGGGTACAATACGATATACAAGATCATCTAGAAGATTGTATGCAAGCTATGAGTACAAACACGAGAATAGAGCACATAGCTTAAGTCCACACTTGGACCTCGGATGCCAACTCGGGGTCTTAGTCCGTAAATAAATCCACCACACAATACGCCCTATACGAGAAACGAGTCCCGCCTCGGCGCATCTCTTCGTCGATACGAAAGGTGCACTAGCTCAAGATCCCGAGGAGCTCTCCGGTCGGCGCTGTAATGAGCGTAAGCGCGCACTGCGTGCTCTTTGCAGAACTATGGGGTGCCGGTCTAGTGGCAAGTTGCGCCCATGTCCGATCCCCACGCCTAACTAAATCTCTCGGATCGGTGTCACCGACATAGGTGTGAGAGACTGACACGTGAACTATGTCGGCTGAACCACCGCACTTTGAGGCTAAGGAACCGTCGCGGTAGGCTTACACCGAAGCGGTCCTTGCCCTAACAGTGGCAATCAAGGGCTACGGCCGAACACGCTAAGGGCGTGCCGATCGCCAGGACTAGGCATTGCCAAGTCATCATCCCGACCGCTTGGGGTATCGCTTAGACTACCACCCTCACCCAAGATTGCGGGGCCTACCGGTTGGGATAGCTAATCCCTCACGGGGTCCAAGGACGGAGAACTGTCTCGAACGTCCTTGCCATAGATGCAAGATACTTTATGCATCGGGCCCGATGATGCTATCTACCCGAATTCTAACTCCGCCTTAACAATCAACAAACAATCCAATACGTGCTCGAAAGAATACAAATGAGACCTAGCATGGTACTACGAGAACAAGAATGAATATGAGCATGCGAGCGGAACAACCTAGCATGGACTAACATGAAAGAACAACATACAAAGTCATGCCATCGAGAATTCAAAGATCTGAGCACCTAAACTATACATGCGATAATCACAAACAAACATACAACATCAATCACATAGAACATCGCAGGTCCACACAACTCCGGTAAGAAATCCTTACCTTGGCGGGAGGCAACTACACACAAAATCCTACGCTGCGATCGATCCCGAGCTAGCTAACGAGAACCTAACAAACACAATAGAAATCACAATCATAGCCCTAAAATATAATAAAACAAGCGAGGCTCGGCTCAAGGCACACTCACACGGCACGACGACACGGGGCCGAAAGTCTTCTTCAGCGGTAGTGGTGCGGTGCTGGGCTGGCGCTGGCGGCGCTGGCGCGCGCCTGCCAGACACGCTACTGAGGAGCCGCACGCGGGCGCGGGCGCGCGCGCTGGGCGAGCGGCCAGGCACGACGAGCGAAGCGCAGCGTCTGGCGTCGCGGCTTCGGGCGCGGCCCGCGCGGACACGGGCGATCTCTGCTGCTGCGCGCGAAGCCGTGCGACGGCGGGCTCGCGCGAAGCGGGCGTCGATGGACGGATCTGGGCGGCTGCTTGGTGTGCGGCGACTACAGGGCCGACCGACGCGTTACGGGCGTCTTTGCTCGAGGCGAATCTGAGCGAATCTTTGGCCGCGCGCGCGGGCTCACCGTCGATCTGGCGATGGCTTCCCTCGCCGCGACTGGGCGTCACGACAAGCGATCTGGCGATCCTCGGCCGGATCTGGTGCGGCCTCGGTCGAGGGCGTCTGCGGCGGCAAGGCGGGCTGCGACAGCCGTTCAGTGCGGGTTGGGCGTCTTTGCTTTCGGCCGGTTGGGCGACGGTGGATCTCTGCGGTGCCGGGCGGATCTCGGCTGGCCGGGAGGTCGGGCTTGTGCGGCAAAGTGAGGTGTTGGAGAAGAAATGCAAACCTAGCTTCCTTTCTCTTTTAACCAAATACAACAAAACTCCAAAACCCAAGGCTAACCATAAAATGACCCGGAAGGAGCAACAAGAGCTCTCAATAGCTCAACTGGCACGCATCCCCACAAGCTTTCCTGGAGACCCGGGTTCAAAACCCAGCTGCAACACAAATTCCTTTATTTTTACTTTTGCATCAAACCTTGCTCAACCCTTCCACAAAGCCTCACAAACCTACATAAATTCATCCAATATTTTTAGCAACTAGAAAAGACATAAACGGCCCTGACGGCCCGACCAAATTTCCAAAATACCCCTTCGGCATACCTGGAAGACCGGGATGAAAACCTGGGCCGTTACACTACTTGTATGGGGAAAAGATTCAGATTTTCTTGGACCACCAAAGCCTCAAGTATTTCTTCACTCAGAAGGACCTGAACATGAGGCAGAGGAGGTGGTTGGAGCTTGTAAAGGATTACGACTGTGAGATCCTGTATCACCCTGGAAAGGCAAATGTTGTGGCAGATGCACTAAGTAGAAAGACCTCGCATCTAGCAATGTTTGGGATAAGAAGTGCGATGAGAGTTTTGCTAAGCTAAAGAACAGCTTGACGTCTGCGCTAGTGTTGGCAGTTCCGGAGGGAACAGGGGGTTTCGTGGTGTACAGTGATGCCAACAAGTTTGGTTTGGGTTGCGTTCTGATGCAACACGGTAAGGTGATAGCGTACGCCTCGAGGCAGTTGAAACCACACGAGCAGAACTATCCGACTCATGATATGGAGTTGGCGTGCGGTCGTCTTTGCACTTAAAATGGAGGCACTACTTGTATGGGGAAAAGATTCAGATTTTCTCGGACCACCAAAGCCTCAAGTATTTCTTCACTCGTAAGGACTGAACATGAGGCAGAGGAGGTGGTTGGAGCTTGTAAAGGATTACGACTGTGAGATCCTGTATCACCCTGGAAAGGCAAATGTTGTGGCAGATGCACTAAGTAGAAAGACCTCGCATCTAGCAATGTTGGCAAATCCCAAAAGTATCATAAGAAAAGACCTCGGGAGAGCAAAAATAGCAGTGTTGTTAGGGGATGTTACCGCCAGGGTAGCTCAATTGACCATCCAGCCTTCGATAAGGCAAAGGATTATCGACGGCCAGTTGGGTGATCCTAAGTTAAAGAGTTTGTATGAGAGGGTTCAGCTGATGGTGACTTCGATTTTGTGATATGTGCAGATGGTGGTTTGAGATATAAGGGTCGGCTATGTGTCCCAGCCGATGCTGGTATTCGTATAGAGTTGTTGACCGAGGCTCACACCTCGCCTTTTGCATGGCACCCAGGGGGTAACAAGATGTATCAAGATCTTAAGCAGACTTTTTGGTGGATGGGGATGAAGAGAGATATTTCCCAGTTTGTCAGTCGGTGCTTCACTTGTCAGCAAGTGAAGGCGCCTAGGCGTAAACTAGCGAGTTTCTTTGCACCCGCTCGAGTGCCGCGATGGAAGTGGGAGAAGATCACCATAGACTTTATTCGGCGGGTTTGCCTGGACTCCTAGAGGTTATGCACGATTTGGGTGATCGTTGATGAGTTGACCAAGCTGTGCACACTTCGTTCCCGGCGAGATAAGCTATCTGAGTGGAGCGATGGGCGCGATTGTTCCTTGAGCGAGATAATTAGGTACCACGGTGTGCGATTAAAATTATCTCCGACCGGGATTCCCGTTTTACATCACGGTTTTGGAAAGCCCTTCAGTGAGTTTGAGCCGAGTGCGGCTACGATCTGACTTTCCACCCACGGGCCGATGGCGACAGGCGGGTAAATCAAATTTTAGAAGATATGTTGCGAGCTGTGCATTGGATTTCCCGGTAGTTGGGACCAATACTTATATTTGATGGAGTTTGCCTACAACAATAGTTTCCGAGACGACCATTCGGATGGCACCGTTTGAGGCATTATATGGTAAGCGCTGCAGTCCCGATGCAGGAAGAGGTTGGAGACAGTGGTATTGGGTCCAGAGTTGCTCCAGGTTGACCAATGAGGCTGTCCGAGAAAAATCGAGCTTGTATGTTGACCGCCTGCAGCAGCGGAAAGAGCTACGCCGATGTAAGGCGTAGAGAGTTGGAGTTTGAGGTTGGCCAGCACGTGTTCCTTAAGGTAGCTCCGTTGCGTGGAGTTCTGAGGTTTGGTAGGAAGGGAAGCCGAGCCCCGGTTTGTTGGACCATTCGAGATCCTCGAGAGGATTGGGGTCGTAGCTTACACGGTTAGCATTGCCGCCATCTTTGGTCGCTGCGATTGCATAGTGTGTTCCATGTTTGATGCTCGCCAAAGATGTGGCAGACCCTTCGCATGTCATAGATTTCGAGCCTTTCCAGCTAAACCATGACCTGAGCTTTGAGGAAATACCCATAAAGATCTTAACATTTGAGAAGAAAGTCTTGAGGAACCGAGCTATTGATTTAGTGAAAGTGCAGTGGCGGAATCAGAGAGTTGAGGAAGCTACTTGGGAGTTGGAAGGGGAGATGAGGAGAAATTACCCGGAGTTGTTTTAATGCAGCAACTTCCGAGGACGGAAGTCCTCCAAGGAGGGAGTATTGTAACAGCCCGGATTTCAGTTAAATGGAAATTAGTTAAAAAAAAAAAAAGAATAGGAGGGCTCGAACCCTTAGCCTAAAAGAGGGAAGGGAGTTTGGAATTAATTAAGGAAAAAAGAAATAAATGCGTTGGCAAGGGCTCGAAGGGGGGAAACCTTGGGAAGGGAATTTGAGATTCTCAAAGCCTATTTAACTTAGGGAAGGAAGGAAAAAAAAAAAAAAAAAAGAAAGGAAAAAAAACCCCACTCTCTCTTGCAAACCCTCACCCTTCCCCTCACCCACTCCGCCGACGCCCAGCCCCCTCACCCACGCCGCCGGCGCACAACACCCTCACCCTCATCGCTCGGCACCGCCGTTGCCCAGCCAGTCCGTCGCCTGCACCGCACGCCCCAGCGCCGCCCGTCGCTTGCACCGTGCGCCCCCATCGCCGCCCATCGCCGCACCGTTCGCCCCAGCGCACCGCCCGCACCGCTCCGTCCGGCAGCAACCCCACGACCGTGCACCAGCCACGTCGCTCGTCCGTCGGCCCGCGTCGCCCCGCTCGCCCGCGCATCGTCCCAGCGTGTCGCTCGTTTGCGCGCCGGCCCCGCAGCCCAGGTCCCCCGCACGCTGCCCGCTGTCAAGACGCCTTGCCGTGCGCCCGCTCCAGCGTGTCTGCTCGCCTTGCCGCGAGCCCGAGCCAGTGCTAGCGCCAGCGCCCCTGCCGCACCAGCAGCGCCATTCCTGCTCCTTGCTACCGAGACGTGTGTCTTCTCGGTTGGTAAATTTCCGAGCCTCCACCCTTTAGACTTCATGATTTTAGCTGCTGTTTATTTATTTAGGATATTTTATTGTATGCCTAGGTCGCTCGGGTTCGCTTTAAAGCTCGAGGGTTGTTAGTTGGTTCGTGATAGTTACTTTCCACTCGTTTCCAGGTAACGATTTCTTACCCGGGGTTGTGTGGACCCTTCGAACACTTGATAGCATATTGATTATTGTAACTGTATGAGTTTCTAGTGGATAGGCATCATACTTGCTTTTGATTCATGTTCGTGTTATGTTCGCGTTCCGTTGGTTCCGTGCTACGTTCTTCCATCCTGTCATATCCATGCTTTTATGCTGTATTCTATTAGTTCCATGCTACGTTCTTCCATCCTGTCATATCCATGCTTTATGTTGTATTCTATTAGTTCCATGCTACGTTCTTCCATCCTGACATATCCATGTTCTCCGTTGAATGCTGTTAGATCCATGTTAGGTTTAGACAGGTGTCGTAAATTGTAGAGGATTGTAGGGGTGACTAGTGTAGGTCCCGCTCGGGTAAGACCCCGATGGACATCCTAGGTGTATAAACCCCAATGGGCATCACTGAGTTGGAGGTGTAAGACCCCGATGAGCATCACTGAGTTGGAGGTGTAAGACCCCGATGGGCATCCTAGGTGTATAAGACCCCGATGGGCATCACTGAGTTGGAGGTGTAAGACCCCGATGGGCATCCTAGGTGTATAAGACCCCGATGGGCATCACTAAGTTGGAGGTGTAAGACCCCGATGGGCATCCTAGGTGTATAATACCCCGATGGGCATCACTGAGTTGGAGGAGTAAGACCCCGATGGGCATCCTAGGTGTGTAAGTCCCCGATGGGCAGCACTGAGTCCTAGGTTGTGTAAGGCCCGAAGGGCATCCAGGTGTAGAACCTAGGGTAGTTATAGCTGTAAGCCTACGAATAGGCATGCTCCAGGAGGGGCGTATGGTCTAACCCAACTGTTTGCTCCAAGTCGTTGTATGGTTGCATGTACTTGTGCTAAATGAGATGTTTTCGTATTGTACCCCGGTTGGGGATTCTTACTGAGTAACTCGTTGCTCACCCTTATTTTCTGTGGTTTTGCACTAGGTAACTTGGGACAGAGGCTGGATGACTAGGAGGAGGCTGCTGGATGATCATGGATAGCTGACTCTGAGATTGCACGTTCGTTTACTTTTTTTATGAATTAGCATGTAGTGGGACTTGAGTCCCTAGGAAAACACTCATAAAACTATTTTATGTTCACAAACCGTTTCCCTTTGATTGTTTTAAGAAAGTACTGATCAGTCACTTACTTGATGGTTTTATTTATTGGAATTATGGTTTTTGTTTTAAATGTGCTGACTGCAAAGATTTAAAATTTGGAGCTCTAAATGTCGTTTTACATTTTTAATCATGCATGCTAAGTAAGGATCTAGGTTAGAGACCGCTTCTTGGGTCGGGTCCTTACAAAAGACCCGACCTGAAAAGAGGTCCTAAACTAGGCCTTTACCTCAATGCATGCTTTTAAAACTTAAAAACAATATGCAAAAATCCATTTAAAAACAAGTAAGGATCTAGGTTAGAGACCGCTTCTGGGGTGCTCGGGGGAGAGAGAGAGAAAAAGAGAAAAAGGGATTTTGGGAAAAAAAATAAATAAAAGAAAATGGGAATTTAGAAAGAAAAAGGAAAATGGGAAAATAAAAAGGAAAAATAGGGATTTTATCCAAAAATCCATCCTTATCCATTTAATCCAATTTTCTAAAAATCCTTAAAATCCTTAAAATCCCATTTCCCGGCTTCCTCCTTCGAGACCCGACTGAAGCAACCTTTTCCAATAAATAAATCTCACTTAAATCCAACTCCCAAATCAACACTAAGGACCCGGGCTCGAATCCCAAAGGGAACACCCAAACAACCATAACTTTGCCAAAACCCAAAACACAACCGAACAACCAACCGAAAAGCCCAAACATCTCGGGTCTCGCAGCCAACAACAAACAAGCCTCAACAAAGGTAGAAGCTGCCTCGAAGCCCTGAAAAACCACAAATCCTGCCCGGGGTGCAAAAAGACCAAAATACCCCTAAGGGTCAAAACAGCTCTAACGGCCCAACCGAACCACTGAATCTGAACCGAAAGCACCTCGAGAACCGGAATAGAAAACTGGGCCGTTACAAGATCAATCATAGCTGTCCTATCACTATCATGCTCATAACAGTCAACAAGCATACAAGGCACAATCATGATACATCGCAGGGTCCACACAACCACGCTAAGAAATCCTTACCTGGAAACAAGCAGTAAATAAGTATAACGCTCCTAGAGCTGCAGAACACACAACCTAACAAAACATACATAGTTACATCAATAACCTAAACTAGCTATCTCTAAACTAAACTCAAAGAAACAAGAACCGGGAAGTTACCCGGTGAACTATACAAGCTCTCGGCCAACCCCTTGGGAAAGTCCAAGGGAACTCTCGGCTAATGCTTTGCTTTCGGCTTCCTCACAACACCTCCTGGAACAAGTTCGACTTCATCTCAACGGGAAGGAACATAGGTTAGCTTGTCGAGAAAACAAACATCACACTCCCCAAACCACTCCAACATGCTCTCGGCTAGGGGGAAGAACTCACCTCGGGAGTGTGTGCTCGGCTTGGTTACTGCTCACGGCTCCTAGGGTTTTATGCAAGAACTCTCTCGGCTTCAATCAGAGCTTGCAAAACAACGTAGAAACGCTTAGGGAACAACCAACCAGCAACCTTAGGCTCTCAACCAAGGGAAAGAAGACTCACCTTAACAAGAATCGACTCCAAGAAAACTTGAGGGAAGGCGCGGCTACAAGGGCTTCACTTGGATTGAGTTTTCGGCAACAACAATTACAACTAGGGCTTGCGAAAACACCTCTCGGGCAAGCTTCTTGAACTAGGCTTGTGACAACCCATGGAGAAGAACAAGAGAGTGATCGGCCCTCTCTTGAAAGAAGAAGGAGATGATTCAACAATCCCAAGAACTCCAAAGGGAAGGTCTCGGCTTCAAAAGGAAGCAACTTGCTCGGTTAGGGTTTGCCCAAGCAACAAGGAAAACAAGTCTCGGCTAGGAAAAAGAAAGGAAAAGGAGATGATTACCTCGGTTCTTGATCTTGATCTTGATCTTGGAGAAACGGCAAGAAGATGGAAGGGAAGATGTTCCCGGCAACACAAGGAAGAAGAGTAGGTTGGGATCTCGGCTAGGGCTTCCTCAAGCCCTTGGCTAAAACGTAGAAGAGGGAGGAGATGAAGTCGACAAGAGGAAAGGGCTTGATCGATTGAAGAAGATGGGAATCGGCAAGAAGAAGGGAGGAGAAGGAGAGTTTGGTACTGCAAGGGGAATGAGTGAAAAAAAAATGATTTCCTTTTCTTTCTTCCTTAGGGTTTTTTACGTTTCCAACTTCTGGGCTTTCACCCATCGAGTCCTAGCGGCAGCACAATTCTCTTCTTAATTAATTCTTTTTAATCCAAGCCTCCTAACTTCCTTGCAGGTCAAGGGTTCGAAACCCACAAGCAACACTTTTTTTTTCTTATTAATTCTCTACAAAGAAAGCCTCCCAAAGCCTGGCTGGTCACATGTTCGAATCCCAGCAGCAACATTAATTAATTCTTAATTAATTAACAATGAACTTCAACTCCTAGCCACCTGGGTTCGAGTCCTGGCTCGAGCACTTTACTTTTAAATCTTCCTTAATTTTTACATTCAACTGGGATACCTCCAAAACCCTAACAAACATCATAACTCCCGGGAACCGGCAACCAACAAAAAGTCAGGTCTCAACGAAAGATAGAAACAGCCCTGGAACCCTAAATATCCACCAGGCCATCCCTAAGAGCAAAATGACCAAAATGCCCTTCAGGGTTAAAAAGCCCTAATGGCCCAATCGATTGTCCCAATACTGAACCGAAAGTACCTGGGAAACCGAATCAAAAAACTGGGCCGTTACAGCAACACCCGCTTGCTCCAACCAAGCTAGCTCTAGAGACAATATGGAAACCACACCTTGGTCAACACCAAGCACCACCTTGCTAACAATTCCGAAAACCAATGCGGAGGTTACTAAAAGCAACTCTAACTTGTCAACCGACTACAAGCATCCAACAACTCAACTGAGGAACACTGCCTGGGTCTGACTGAGCTCTGGTGAGGCTCTCCACAACTTAGGGTTCCTCTGACCACCCTCCGACACATACTGTCTGTAAAGACCCAACCCAAAAGGGGCTCTAAATAGGTCTTTACCCCAATGCATGCATTCAAAGTAAAGAACAATATGCAATTTAGTTTTTGGATTCCCAATTAAAACAAAACAAAAGAGATTCAATCAGAAATCAAATAGATTGCTGAAACTTTGTAAAGACCCGACCCAAAAGGGGCTCTAAATAGGCCTTTACCCCAATGCATACATTCAAAGGAAAGGATAATATGCAAATAAGTTTTTAGATTCCCAATTAAAACAAAACAATCAAGGTTCAATCAGAAATCAATATAGTTTGCTGAAACCTGTTTCAAGGCAAATACATTTCCAAAACGTACACTCTGATCAGAGATTTATTAAAACATTTGGAACATTCTCAAATTCAATAAAGCGGGAATCCACAAAATCATTGAGAAAACATCCTAGGGCTCGTGCCGTCATACATGCATCGGGGGAAAATGAAAGACAAGAGTCATAGAAATAAAAAGTCGAGACGACAAAGACGCGTTCCCATGATCATAGCTCCTCCTTGACCATCCCGCCTCGCGCCATGGTTACTGAAAGATAAGTAAGGGTGAGTAACGAATTACTCAAGAAGAATCCCCATCGGGGTACAATACGATGCACATGGTCATCTAGATGAGTGTATGCAAGTCGTGAACATAAACACATAATAGAGCACATAGCTTAAGTCCACACTTGGACCTCGGATGCCAACTCGGGGTCTTAGTCGGAATAATCCACACCACACAATACGCCCTATCGAGAACCAAGTCTCGGCCTCGGCTGTCTCTCATCGTCGATCTGAAAGGTACACTAGCTCAAGATCCCGAGGAGCTCTCGGTCGTGCTGTAATGAGCGTAAGCATGCACCGCGTGCTCTGCTGCGGAACTATGGGAGTGCCGGGTCTAGTGGCAAGTTTGCCATGTCCGATCCACCACGCCTAACTAAATCTCGGATCGGTGTCATCGACATAGGGTGTGAGACACGGACACGTGAACTATGTCGGCTGAACCACCGCACTTTGAGGCTAAGGAACCGTGGCGTGATAGGCTTGCACCAGAAGCGGTCCTTGCCCTAACAGTGGCAATCAAGGGCTACGGCCGAACACGCCGAGGACGTCGTGCCGATCGTCGAGATGAGGCAATGCCAAGTCATCATCCCGACCGTTGGGGCATTTAACGATCGCCACCCTCACCCAAGATTGCGGGGCCTACCGGTCGGGTTAGCTAAACCCTAACGGGGTCGAGGGCGGAGAAGCTGTCTCGGCGTCCCCGCCATGGATGCAAGATACTTTATGCATCGAGGCCCTGATGATGCTACCTACCTACACTTTAACCTATCATATCAATAACATACAATCCAATACAATCCAAAACGTGCTCAATGGATACAACGAACCTAGCATGGTACTACGAAGCAAGAACAGATATGAGCATGCTAGAACGGAACAACCTAGCATGGGCTAACATGAGAGAACAACATACGAAGTCATGCTAGTCGAGAATTAGCGAGCACCTAAACTATACATGCTGATAATCACAAACAAACATACAAACAACAATCACATAGAACATCGCAAGGTCCACACAACCCTGTAAGAAATCCTTACCTTGGCGGGAGGCAACTACACACAAAATCCTACGCTGCGATCGATCCCGAGCTAGCTAACGAGAACCTAACAAACACAATAGAAATCACAATCATAGCCCTAAAAATATAATAAAACAAGCGAGGCTCGGCTCAGGGCACTCACGGCACGACGACACGGGTGACGGCCTTCTTTGGCCGCAGTCTTGGTGCGCTGGCTGGCTGGCTGGCGCCAGGCGCGACTGCGCGCAGCTATGTGGACACTGCGCAGAGGCACGGCACGACGGGCGGCGGCGCTGCGCGGCGCTGGCGAAGGCGGCGGAGCACGAGCGAGCGTCTGGCGTGCGAGCGCGGCGGCTCGGGCGGCGCGCGCGGACACGGGCGATCTAACTGCTGCGCTATGGCCCGGCGAATGCGACAGCGGGCTGCGCGCGAATCGGGCGTCACGATGGACGGATCTGGTGGGCTGCTGGCGCGCCCATCTCTCACCGCGCGATCCGGGCGATGGCTTCCCTCGACCTGCGACACAGGCGTCGCGACAAGGCGGGTGCGACGGCGACGATCTGGGCGACGGACACAGGGGCGTCGCGACGAGCGATCTGCGATCCTCGGCCGGATCTGGTGCAATTTCTTGGTCGAGGGCGTCTGCGGCGGCAAGCGGGCGACGGCAGTGCTTGCGGGTTGGGCGTCTTTGCTCGGCCGGTCTGGCCGGCTGGTGGGCAGATCCGGCGCCTGGGCAGACCTGCAACAACACACACACACATGGGCACCTCCTCTTACCTTCGGCCAGCAAAACAACCTATCGAGAAGATGAAGAAGATGAATACCTACCCGGAATGATGATCGAACTACGGAGCGTTAAGGGGATGAAATTCGCTAGAGAAGTTGGGGAAACAAGCTTGGGCGGCTAGGAGGATGTGTTGGAGAAGAAGAACAAAACCTAGCTTTTCTTTTCCATTTAACCAAATGCACCAAAACCCCAAAATCCAAGGCTAACCATAAAATGACACGGAAAGAGCAACAAGAGCTCTCCATAGCTCAACTGGCCACACCATCCACCTGACTTCTCAAACCACCTGGGTTCGAAACCCACCAAACACACTTTTAACACACAATTTTCCTTTTGCATCTCCCCATGCCCAAACACATCCACAAAGCCTAAAAAAACTTACATAAATCCATCCAATAATTTTAGCAACTGGAAAAAGACATAAACGGTCTGACGGCCCGACCAAATTACTAAAATACCCTAGGGCATACCTGGAAGACCGGGATGAAAACTGGTCGTTACAATATTCCTCCTTTTTATGACTTTCGTCCTCGAAAGTCCTTAAGACTGAAACAACACAGATATCGCATTCTCATCCCGTCCTTCCGCTCACGAGCGGCCTCCTCCGATCTCGAGACTCCTTCACTAAACTTTTACCAACGGATCTCACTTCTCACGCAACGTCTTCGACTCAAGACCGAGAATACTCATAGGCTTCTCCTCGAAGCCCAAACCCTCAATCACCGCAAGGGCTCAAAGTCCACAATGAACAATGGGTCCGGCACATGCTTTGCCCCAACATCGATACATAAAAACACCGTGCACAAATTGTCAACAAACAAACTCAACCCTACAACAAATCAAGCCAAACAATCGAACCTTCCAGATTCCAAAACTAAACGGCCTACTCTTACTTCACAAAAGACCAACAAACCTCAAACCTTGACTACAAATTTTAACGAGATACAAACGAACCACCAATCAAGCGGTGATCCAAAAAGACAAACTTCTCCAACTAGAACACGACCACAACACTTAAGCAACCATCTTAAGGAGAAAATCGCCGTGCAAGGAACATCCAACATTCCTCTCAAGGAAAACTCGGGAAGCAAGGACTAAACCATCACGCAGACTATCTGCGACACAACACACTTGAGGAAAACAGCTCAACGACTTACCAACCAATGCCACGGCACCTCTGTGCCAACTCACTCAAACGCGGCTCTACTAACGCCAGCCGGGAACTCACAACAACTAGGAACAAAGCCCGAGAAGGGCTTGCTCGTGAACTCAACCCAAACTTATAACGAGCAACGCTGCCTCAAGCTACTACTCAACTCTTAAAATCCAGCCGGCTACTCAAAGGACTTCCCTTTAAGCCTAAGCCTAACTCATCTTCCAACCGAGCTCCACTCCCAAAACCTCACAAGGAAAACGGATAACGACAACCTCAAAGCTTACGGATCCCGGGCCACACGAATCCGCAAGACTACCTCGCAAGCTATCACTCGAGGTCGGCATCCAAGGAGCAACTCAACCACCACAGAGAGGCTAGAGGAAAGGAAATCTTCAATCCCCAAAGAACCAACAACTTGCCGAACAACTCAACTCTTCTTGGCCGGCCTCCGCCTTTGCGGGAACAAACAACTCTTGCTTGCTAACAACACAAAGTAGGGACCCTCTTCTTTGGGCTGACCATTTGCGCTACTCTGATCGACTACACAACTCGGGAGCTAAGTGACTCACCCGCCAAACGGAAACGACTTCCCGACAAGCAAACTCGGAAGGGCGTGAACTCCACACACGCCTCGTTGACTTGCTCAAACCCAAGGCAACAACAACCAACTCTCTTGGAAGCAACACCCAAGAGAAAACTCAACCAATCGGACCACCAAACCGAAACAAACAAAGACTTGCTCAATCATCGAGGAGGGGGTCAACTCCCAAAACTTACTTGACTAGGAACAAGACCTCGGGGCAACGCCCTCCACTAGAACCGAACTAGCTCTCGAAACAACAAACGAACCAACTCTTGGCCAAACACTCACAAGAGGCGAGAACAACCTTTATCTGCGGCCTCTAGAACACCATCCAAGAATCCGCTTAATCGGACAAACGACTACTTCCAAGCGACCAACAAACTTTTCCTTCAAGCTAGCGCTTCCACCATTAACTCCAAGACCAAGGAGTAACTCGACAACTCCCGAAGGAAACGGCTCATACAAGCGGACAACCAACGGACAGAGAACTCCACATACGCTCACCTGTCTTGCTCCACCGGAGCAACAACATCTAATCTCACGGGGCACAACAAGGGTCCATCTCGGTGAACCTCCAAATGCCAAACGGGGCAACTCAACATCCTGAAACAGAAAAACAACCAACATGGCACAAACCACTCGCCCCACGAGCAAAACTAAACTCTAGCAACTCCAATCCACACCTTGGTCAACGCCAAGCACCAACTTGCCACCACACCGAAACCACTCCGGACTTTACTCCAAACAAACACTAGCTTGCTAGTCTACCAAGATCGCTAGCAACTCCACCGAGGCTACAAACTACACGCCTCCAACTAGCCAACTGAAACTCACTAGGCTGGGCTGGACCGAGCTCTGGAGAGGCTCTCCACAACCTAGGGTTCTTCGGCAACCCTCGACACACACACTGCCAAGGCATACGATCTAACAGACAAGCGCTCGAACAAACAACTCCAATTTCCGGCATCCCAACCATGTTTGGCCAACTCCAACTCCTTGGGAACCTAGAGGACCCGGCGCGCTGAGAATCGTCATCCTCCTACTCAAAGCATCGGCCACAACATAACTTCTACCCAAGGAAGGATCCGAACAACTCTCTTAGCCATGACGATCGGAAACCACGCGGCTTAGCTACCATCGCTCTTGTTCGGTTTCCAATCAACTCCAACCAACGATCAACAAGAAGATCCGCCAACCAAGCTTAGGCCCAACTTAACAAATCTTGCCTAAGCAACAACTTGATACCACGAGCACGGTATCCTTACCACCTCAACCAAAGCCTTACAACAACCACCGAGTCCAACTTCTCAAGGAACCGAGCACGAGATCTCCAAAGCAAACCCTACATGGATCTCAAAACTCGCCACGCGAACGAACCACACAAAACACACTTGTGTGCACAACTCCCAACCTTCCTTTAGAGATCCAAGACTAACAAGCGCTTTTCCACAAAGCAACGATAACTCCTGGCAGCGATACAACAAACCAAGGAACACCAAAAGTTCCATCTCCACACGATACTCGAAGCTGAGGCAACCTTGCTCTACCAAAGCATAATCATGCCAAACCAAACTTACTTTGTACCAAGCCTCTACCAAGGGTGCTTACCCCTAAGGCATCCAAAACCTCTCGCAAGGCATCAACTCATCTCGCCTCAAAAGCATCCAACTCGCCTCATAGGCATCCAGCTCATCTGATAAGCATCCAACTCATGGTCCCTCAGCTGGACCAAACTCGCATCTACAATGCTCAACTCTCCTCAGATTTAGGCACTCGAAGGTAGTTGACCGCACTACCAACCACAAAGAAAATCTCTTGGCCTTAACACTAGCGCGAGACTCACGCGCACCGACATTTACCAACCGCCAACCTGCTGACTTACTCGACCCCCAGTAACACTGGGAAGAGGCTCCAGCTCCTCTCGAACATCCTTTCACTTGTGGTCCTTCAACTACCACTGAACTAGCCCTCTTGCACGACCTAAACAAGTGCATTTTCCATAAATGGATCCAATGGCTAAAGAAGTGTCTTTGAACTCGGACGGCATAGAACCATCTGCTATGCCAAGCCAAACTCAAGCTGAACCGGACTTAGTGCCAAAGTGGCACACCAACCAATGCACCTCAAGTGCTACTACTACCAAATCAACATCTCGAGGAAGCGAGGTGTTAAACAACAACGAGGCTCGCAAGGGGGCAAAGATGACCCTTCATCCGCCTCAAGCCACTAACACGGCAACTTGCCAAACAATCGGGCGATCGGTGGAGACTCGCTAGACCACCTCTCACAAGGGATTTCCACCACCATCCGATGGACCAAACAAAGACAGGCAGCACACCTCGGCCTTTGAGCAATGGGGCATCCCACACACGGATGCTAAACTCAAACCTCGGCCAACTACCTTACTACTAGCGGTAGGACTTACTAAAACATCGAGCTCTACAGCATCCATTTGCCAACACAGGCGTCTCCAACAACGCCAACAAACTCATCTGAATAAACTGCTGATCATGCCCTCCCGAGAACCTCCGGGGCTACAAGAGCTACTTTGGGAAAAATGCTGAAAGCAGACTCTGTCACCGGGCTAATCGTGCCGGGACTCCTCACTCTGCGCTACAAAGCTGCGCTGGGTCTCAGCTCTCGATAGCTAAAGACACGCCATCGATCTCTCATGGTGGAGCACACTCTGCTCAAGGAGTCTCACTGCGAGGCGCCGCTAGCTAGCCTCTACCCCCTCCTCTAGGCAACTCAATGCCGGGGCCAAATCGGCATGCGGGCCTAACAACCACAGGCCGCGGCCTCAACATCAACACGATCGGTCCAACTCCTCGGTCGGACATGCCAAGCGCCACTGCTCCTGCAGGTGCGATCAACATCTTGGCGATCTGCACGAAGCACCACCACCCTCTCACTAGGGAAAAGCAAAGAATCGGGCCACAAATGGCCAACGGAGTCTAAGCTCGCCTCCCTCGGGCGATGTCCCGGGGCATCCGAATCTATCTGGATACCTCAACAAGCCGCTAAACAAATCGCTCGATCATGCGAAAGTTGGCATGATGGCTCACTAAGCCCAAACCAACAACGAGTCGAACACCTGCTCGTCTCCGCTCCACAACACTACACAAGGCATACACAAGATGGCAGTGTATTGTAAATTCTTAACCCTTTTCTAAAATGTAAAACTTAGGCGCACTGATGATTGTCTGAGTGCCGGTGATCATGGGAAAGACGACCTACAACAAAAAGGTCGGTCTACAAAGTCTATGACTCTGAGCTCTGATATACCAATCTGTAAAGACCCGACCCAAAAGGGGCTCTAAATAGAGCCTTTACCCCAATGCATACATTCAAAGGAAAGGATAATATGCAAATAAGTTTTTAGATTCCCAATTAAAACAAAACAATCAAGGTTCAATCAGAAATCAATATAGTTTGTTTGAAACTCATTTCAAGGCAAATACATTTCCAAAACGTACACTCTCGATCGAGATTTATTAAAACATTTGGAACATTCTCAAATTCAATAAAGCGAATCCACAAAATCATTGAAGAAAACATCCTAGGGCTCAGTGCCTCGCTCATGCATTCGGGGAAAATGAAAGACAAGAGTCATAGAAATAAAAAGTCGAGAGGCGACGAAGACGCTTCCCATGATCATAGCTCCTCCTTCACCATCCATCGCCTCGCGCCATGGTTACCCGAAAGATAAGTAAGGGTGAGTAACGAATTACTCGGTAAGAATCCCCAGAATTTGTACAATACGATGCACATGGTCATCTAGATGAGTGTATGCAAGCCGTGAACATAAACACATAATAGAGCACATAGCTTAAGTCCACACTTGGACCTCGGATGCCAACTCGGGGTCTTAGTCCGGAATAATCCACACCACACAATACGCCTATACGAGAACCAAGTCTCGGCCTCGGCTGTCTCTCATCATCGATCTGAAAGGTACACTAGCTCAAGATCCCGAGGAGCTCTCGTCGGGCGCTGTAATGAGCGTAAGCATGCACCGCGTGCTCTTTGCGGACTATGGGGTGCCGGGTCTAGTGGCAAGCCGCCCATGTCCAGTCACCACGCCTAACTAAATCTCTGGATCGGTGTCACCGACATAGGGGTGTGAGACACGGACACGTGAACTATGTCACCTGAACCACCGCACTGAGGCTAAGGAACCGGTCGTGATAGGCTTGCACCGAGAAGCGGTCCTTGCCCTAACAGTGGCAATCAAGGGCTACGGCAGACACGGCGAGGACGTGCCGATCGCCGAGGGACGAGGCAATGCCAAGTCATCATCCCGACCGTTGGGGCATTTAACGATCCGCCACCCTCACCCAAGATTGCGGGGCCTACACGGTCGGGTTAGCTAAACCCTAACGGGGTCGGGGACGGAGAACTGTCTCGATGTCCCCGCCATGGATGCAAGATACTTTATGCATCGGGCCGGATGATGCTACCTACCTACACTTTAACCTATCATATCAATAACATACAATCCAATACAATCCAAAACGTGCTCAGCAGGATACAACGAATCTAGCATGGTACTACTGAAGCAAGAACAGATATGAGCATGCTAGAACGGAACAACCTAGCATGGGCTAACATGAGAGAACAACATACGAAGTCATGCTAGTCGAGAATTCGAATGCAGCACCTAAACTATACATGCCGATAATCACAAACAAACATACAAACAACAATCACATAGAACATCGCAGGTCCACACAACCCCTGTAAGAAATCCTTACCTTGGCCGGAGGCAACTACACACACAAAAAATCCTACACTGCGATCGATCCCGAGCTAGCTAACGAGAACCTAACAAACACAATAGAAATCACAATCATAGCCCTAAAAATATAATAAAACAAGCGAGGCTCACTCGGGGCACTCACACGGCACGACGACGACGGGGCCGAAAGTGTCTTCTTTGTGTTTAGTCTTGGTCTTGGTGGGCGCTGGCAGCGGCCGGCGCGGCGCGTAGCCTGTGTATGCTGACACGCTGCACGAGACGGCACTGAGCGGCGCGCGCGGGCGCTGGCGAGCGGCCGAGCACGAGCGAGTGTCTGGGCGTCGCGGCGAGCGGCTCGGAGGCGGCGCGCGCGCGACACGGGCGATCTGCTGCTTCTGCGTATGGCCCCGTGCGACGGGGCTCGCGCGAAGCGGGCGTCGCGATGGATGGATCTGGGCGGCTGCTGGCGCGCGAACTGGCTCACTGGCGCGATCTGGGCGATGGCTTCCCTCGGCTGCGACCTGGCGTGTGACAAGCTGGTGCGACGGCGACGAGATCGGGCGACGGACTGGGGCGTCGCGACGAGCGATCTGCGATCCTCGGCGGATCTGTGTACGGCTGTTGGTCGGCGTCTGCGGCGGCAAGGCGGTGGCTGACAGCGGCTTCGTGCGCGGGTTGGGCTTCTTTGCTCGGCCCGGTCTGGCGGTGGTGGGCGAATCCGCGCTGGGCGGACTCCGCAACAACACACACACACATGGGCACCTCCTCTTACCTTCGGCCAAAGCAAAACAACCTATCGAGAAGATGAAGAAGATGAATACCTACCCTAATGATGATCGAACTACGGAGCGGCAAGGGGGATGAAATTCGGCTAGAGAAAGTTGGGGAAACAAGCTTGGACGGCTAGGAGGATGTGTTGGAGAAGAAGAACAAAACCTAGCTTTTCTTTTCCATTTAACCAAATGCACCAAAACCCCAAAATCCAAGGCTAACCATAAAATGACACGGAAAAAGCAACAAGAGCTCTCCATAGCTCAACTGGCCACACCATCCACCTGACTTCTCAAACCACCTGGGTTCGAAACCCACCAAACACACTTTTAACACACAATTTTCCTTTTGCATCTCCCCATGCCCAAACACATCCACAAAGCCTAAAAAAACTTACATAAATCTATCCAATAATTTTAGCAACTGGAAAAAGACATAAACGGTCCTGACGGCCCGACCAAATTACTAAAATACCCCTAATGCATACCTGGAAGACCGGGATGAAAACCTGGGTCGTTACAAACTTGTCCCTGTTTCCAAGCACCTGTTTCAAGGCAAATACATTTCTAAACGCATACTCTGATCAGAGATTTATTAAAACATTTGAAACAATCCTCAAATACAACAAAGCTGGAATCCATAAAAACATTCAGAAAAACATCCTAGGGCTCAGTGCCCGTCTACATGCATTCAGGGAAAATAAAAGACAAGAGTCATAGAAATAAAAAGTCGAGAGGCAGCAAAGAGTTCCCATGATCACAACTCCTCCTTCACCATCCTGTCTCGCCCTTGGTTACACCGTGTGAAAACCACAAAATAAGGGTGAGTAACGAATTACTCAAGAAGAATCCCCAACCGGGTATTTGTACGATGCACATGGTCATCTAGATGAGTGTATGCAAGCTATGAATATAAACACAGAATAGAGCACATAGCTTAAGTCCACACTTGGACCTCGGATGCCAACTCAGGGTCTTAGTCCGGAATTAACTACCATAACCACACAAATCGCCCTATACGAGAAACAAGTCCCGACCTCAGCCTGTCTACTGCCAATGAAAGGTGCACTAGCTCAAGATCACGAGGAGCTCTCCGGTCGTCGCTGTAATGAGCGTAAGCATGCACCGCGTGCTTCTACAGACTATGGGGGGTGCCGGGTCTAGTGGCAAGCTGCCCATATCCGGATACCACGCCTAACTAAATCTCTGGATCGGTGTCACTGACATAGGGGTGTGAGACCTGGACACGTGAACTATGTCAGCCTGTACCACCGCACCTGAGGCTAAGGAACGGGTCGTGGTAGGCTTACACCAGGAAACCGTCCTTACCTTAACAGGTGGCAATCAAGGGCTACTGCCGAACACGTTGAGGACATGCCGGCTGCCGGGGACTAGGCATTGCCAAGTCATCATCCCGACCGTTGGGGCATCGCTTAGACTACCACCCTCACCCAAGATTACAGGGCCTACCGGTTGAGATAGCTAATCCCTCACGGGGTCCAAGGATGGAGAACTGTCTCGGACGTCCTTGCCATGGATGCAAGATACTTTATGCATCAGGCCCGGATGATGCTATCTACCTGAACTCTAACCTGCCTTAACAATCAACAAACAAGCGATATAATCCAACACGTGCTCAAAAAGAATACAACGAACCTAGCATGATACTACGGAGCAAGAACAGATACGAGCATGCCAGAAAGGAACAACCTAGCATGGACTAACATGAGAGAACAACATACGAAGTCATGCCAGTCGAAATTCAGAATAGAGCACCTAAACTAAACACGCTGATAATCACAAACAAACATACAAACAACAATCACAAAGAACATCGCAGGGTCCACACAACTCCGGTAAGAAATCCTTACCTGGCCGGGAGGCAACTACACACAAAATCCTAAGCTGCGATCGATCCCGATCTAGCTAACGAGAACCTAACAAACACAATAGAAATCACAATCATAGCCCTAAAAATATAATAAAACAAGCAGGCTCGACTCGGGGCACTCACACGACACGACGACACGGGGCCGAAAGTCTTGGCCGGCCGATGCGCGGGTGGTTTGCGCTTAGCGCGCTGGGCGCGGGCGCAGCTGCGCTCTCGGTTTCTGTGTTGGCGAGCGGGCCGAGCACGCGCGAGTTTCGGGCGTCGCGGCGAGCGGCTCGGGCGAAGGCACGCGGCGCTAAGCGGCGAGCGCGCGACACGGCGATCTGCTGCTGCGCGCCGAGTGCTACTGGCGGGCTGCACGCGAATCGGGCGTGTGATGGACGGTTTTGGCGGTTTCTTTGGTGTGCCACAGCGCGAGTGGCTGATCGGCGCTGCTCGGGCGTCTTTGCTCGAGCGGATCTGATTCTTCTGCTGCCGTCTGCGGCGACGGGCTCACTTTTGCGACCTGGGCGAGCTGCTCGGGCGGATCTGGATGGCTGCTGGCGCGCGACGGGCTCATCGTGCGACACAGGCGAAGCCGCTCGGGCGATCTGGCCGTGGTGGGCGAATCCGTGTTGGCGGACACTGTAACAACACACACACACACACGGGCACCTCCTCTTACCTTCGGCCAAAGAAACAACTACTATCGAGAAGATGAAGAGGATGAAGACCTACCCGGAATGATGATCGAACTCTGAAGCGTGAAGGGGATGAAATTCGGCTAGAGAAAGTTGGGGAGACAAGCTTGGACGGCTAGGAGGATGTGTTGGAGAAGAAGAACAAAACCTAGCTTTTCTTTTCCATTTAACCAAATGCACCAAAACCCCAAAATCCAAGGCTAACCATAAAATGACACGGAAAGAGCAACAAGAGCTCTCAATAGCTCAACTGGCATGCATCCCCACAAGCTTTCCTGGAGACCCGGGTTCAAAACCCAGCTGCAACACAAATTCCTTTATTTTTACTTTTGCATCAAACCTTGCTCAACCCTTCCACAAAGCCTCACAAACCTACATAAATTCATCCAATAGTTTTTAGCAACTAGAAAAGACATAAACGGCCCTGACGGCCTGACCAAATTACCAAAATACCCTTTGGGCATACCTGGAAGACCGGGATGAAAACCTGGGCCGTTACACTGTCGTCAAACGATCTAACAGTCCACTGACTACACAGGCAACAACTCTCTCCAGCATCTCAACTATACTGGCCAACTCCAACTCCTTGAAAAACTAAAAAGACCAGAACGCTACAGAATGTGTCATCCTCCTACTCAAAGCATCAGCCACATCATAGCTTCTACCCAAGGTATGGATCCGAACAACACTCTTAGCGACGATGATCAGAAGCTACACGGCTTTGCTACCACCGCTCTTGTTCACTCGATTTCGTTGGTACCGGCCAATGGAATCGTACCAACTAAACTCCAGCCATCGAACAATAAGAAGCTCCTCCAACCAGGTCAAGGTCCAACTAATGAAACTAGCTTATACAACAACCCGGCTACTAGCACGGTATCCTTAGAACCAAAGTTAGGGCACTCAACATGAACTGAAGCCTTAACACCTCAATGACTGAGAACTGGTTTCTCAACGTGAACCACTCGTGGTTTCCAAAAATCTTATGCCAGGGAACGAGCTACATAAAAGTACACCGACGTGTACAACTCCCTCTTGTTACCTTAACATTCAAGTCCAACAAGTACTCTCACCCGAGGGCATCATTCGCCTCTTAGCAGAGCCACAACCAACAAAAAAGCAACATGAGTTCGAACCCACTCAGGGTTAACTCACTACGAAACGCCACATTGGCCAACTCACTCTACAAGAGCATAATCACACCAAGCTGACATACCTCATACCAACGTGTCCATTAAATGTGCTCCGCACAACCATCCAACTTATGGCTCTAACGCTGGATCAACCATACATCATTGATGCCAACTCTACTCATACTAGGTTAACTCAAAGGTAGTTGAATCACACTACCAACAAACTGGCTCACATTTTCACAACACAAATGCGAAATCTTGGACGCGCTAGCCCTTAACAACCTTCCGCATCCTTCATACCAAACTCTCGGTGACCCTGAAAGCTCCTACTTTCCCTCAAACAACCTCACACTTGTAGTCATCTGACTACCACCGAGCTAGAACTCTTAAGACACACCAAACAAGTGCAACCACAGTAAACGGTAGAACGACTAGTGGGGATGCCAAACTCTGGGTGGGTCATAGAACCACCTACACAATTGGTGCAAACTGGCCTGAACCTAGGCCTCCTCGCAACGCTTGATGCCAACAAGCAATACATCTTTTACAACACGACTTAGCCCCAAACAACTCTTCGTCCTACTGTAGGTAGGACCAGGAAGGTCACAACTCCAGGTGACGGGAACGCTGGCACTCCAAACAAAATCTCACTCTCGAGCTATCTAATCTATGACATCTCGTCTAACAGACGTGCCCAGGTCTACTCTTGCATCTCCACTCGCTGCTCAACAAATACTCTAGCCAACTCTCGGAAGGCAGCAACTAATTCCAATTTAGGAACAACACACTAACAGAAGAGTGCTCCACTCTACTAGCCAACTAGAAGCCACCAATGGATCAAGTCCCGACAAGTAAACTTCACACTGCACCCAGGCTACGGGGTACTAACATAACTGCCTACAAAACCACAGCAGGCTTACAAGTAGACAAAGGTGCGCTACATCTTCTTCAAAAGCTACTAACTCGGTAACCACTCTCTGGGTAACTTGTCAATCAACCAAGGTTCAAGATCCACACTTAAACCACCCAGGCTAGTCCACACTTGCACCTACTCTACTAGCAACCGAACACAAACAAAGCCAAAACAAACTCCACTATTGGAGTTGCACATGAAACCGGTCTCAAACATAATTGGCTTAGTGCCAACTCTTCGGCTAGCAGTACCAGCGTCCCCGCTCTACTACATGAAACCGGCACATAGACGGTCTACACCAAACCCACAATGAGTCAGAACCTGCTCGTCAGCGCCCTACAAACAACAAGCCATGTACATGCTAGATGCAAAACAGTATTGTAATTCTTAACCCTTAAACATGAAACTTACGGACGACCTGATGGCTGTTGGAGCACTGATGATCATGGAAAAACAACCTACAACTGTAGGTCAGGCTACAAAATCTATGACTCTGAGCTCTAATACCAACTGTAAAGACCCGACCCGAATATGGTCCTAAACCTAGGCCTTTAAGCTCTTATGCATGTAAGTAAACCCAAAATCATGAATGCAGAAAAATATAGGAAACATTAAAACATAAAACGTTCAGAGAAATTCCGTTATTTGGACCTGTCCCTGTTTCAGAACACCGGTCAAAAGTTTTACCAAAACCAACCCTGGCCAGAGTATCGTTTATTTGCAAAAGAAAACCTCCAAACAAGTTTAACACAAGAAACCGAAGCAAATAACGCAATGTTCAGAAATACAACAAAGTCCACCTAAGGGCTCCATGCCCTGTCTACATTCAAAAGAATTAAGAACAGACACGACACGACTCAGAGTACTCTGTCCATGATCATCCAGCTGCATCCTCCTAGCCATCCAGTCTCGGTCCCAAGTTACCTGGTGGAAAACCACAGAAAAATAAGGGTGAGCAACGACTCGCACATTAAGAATCCCCAACCGGGGTACCATACGAAAACTAGTCATCTAGCACACAGATACATGCAACCAAATATGAGCATAGAAGAAACAACCTGACTCAGGTTAATCGCCATTCTAGAACTTGCCTATTCAAGGACTTACTACTACAACCTACATTCCATTTACACTTGGATGCCCATCGGGGTCTTACACCAGCTAGAACACTTGGATGCCCATCGGGGTCTTACACCAACTCAGCACAAGGATACCCATTTGGGTCTTACACCTGTAGGATGCCCATCAGGGTCTTATACCTGGTGAGGCCCATGGGGGACTTAATCACTTTTAAGCGCGATGATACCCAACATGGTCTTACTCAAACTGCACTCAAGGTTGCCCATCGGGGACTTACACCAGCTTAAGCTCAAGGATGCCTATTGGGGACTTACTCCTCCTAGGTTCACAAGCTGCCCAACAGGGTCTTATACTCCCTAGCTGCACTATGATACCCATCGGGGACTTACACATACCGCAAGAGAGTGATGCCCATCGGGGACTTACATACATAGGCAACGAGTTGGTGCCCATCAGGGTCTTACCCATGCGAGACCTAAACTAGTAACTCCTAACAGTCTCCTAAGTACAATAATACAAGCTAACAGATCGACCATGCAATACTCAATAGCAACACAATCCTAGCATGGCTCAACAGAAAATAAACAGGAAACATGAATATGCTAGAGTAAGAAAATCCCTAGCATGGAGCTAACATGAACAAGACAACAGACATGCCAGCAAGTCAGAAACAAGAATCATGTCCACTAGAATGCTAAAAAACAATCACAAGATATCAATGTGTTATTAAAGTAATCGCAGGGTTCACACAACCCCGGTAAGAGATCCTTGCCTAGAAAGCAAGCAGAAATTGTAACGGCCCAGTTTCCCTTTTGGTTCTTCAGGTGCTTCCGGTTCATTATTCGGTTGTTCGGTTTGGATGTTAGAGCTATTTTAACTCTTAGGGGCATTTTGGTCATTTTATCCTCAGTCAGGGTTTGTGGATTTTTAGGGTTCCAGGGCTGTTTCTGTCCTTTGCTGAGATCTGTGAATTTGTTGGTGGCTTTTTCCCAAGAGGCGTGTTGTTTGATAGGGTTTGGAGGTGTTCCGGTTAATTGGAAAATTATAAGGAAATAAGTGCTTCCATTGGGATTTGAACTCTTGACCTAAAGGGTTTAGGAGACATGGATTTAAATGTATTAATTAAGAGAAAAGGTTGCTTCGGCTGGGACTCGAAGGGGGAAAGCCCAGGGAAGGGAATCGCCAAACCTAGTTGTATAAATAAAAAGAAGTCGTTGTTTTTCTTTTCCGAAAAGTTGCCGTAAGAATTCTCCAAGATTTCTCCTCCTTCTTGCCGTTTCTCCAAGAACCCGAGCCAAGAACGGAGAGGTAAGATTCCTTCTTCTTCTCCCCTAACCGAAAAACCTTCTTTTTGTTGCTTGGCCAAACCCTAACTGAACGTGTAACGACCCAGTTTTCTATTCCAGTTTTCTAGGTGCTTTCGGTTCAATATTTGGTGGTTCGGTTGGGCCGTTAAAGCTATATTAACCCTTAGGGGCATTTTGGTATTTTTGCTCCCCGGTCAGAGTTTGTGGATTTTCAGGATTCCAGAGTCATTCTTGCCCTTTGTCGAGGCTTGTCTGTTGTTGGTTGCAAGACCCAAGAAGTTTGTGCTAGTTGTTCTGGAGTTTGGACGTGGTTTGGTTATTAGCAAAATTAATGTTAATTAAAGTGCTTACATTGGGATTTGAACCCTTGACCTAATGATGATTTGGAAGCTTGATTTAAATGAGTTTTAATAAAGAGAAAAGATTGTTTCAGCTGGGACTCGAAGGAGGAAACCCTGGGAAGGGATTTTAGGTCGCCAAGCCTATTTAAATTAGGAAAAAAGGAAAGGAAATCAAGAAGCCCTATTTCTCCTTGCTCTAGCCGAGTTCCCTCACTCCCCTTGCCAAACACAAACTCTTCCCCTTCATCCTCTTGCCGAGCTCATCAAGATCAAGAACCGAGAAGCGACCACGATCGCCGGCGTGTATCTTCGCCACCACCCCAGCATCGCTTCGTTGCCCCAAACCCAGTGCCGCGCATCATCGATGCAGAGCGGCCAGCACGCCACCGCCCATGTAACGACCCAGGTTTTCTTCCCAGTCTTCCAGGTATGCCCTAGGGGTAATTTGGTAATTTGGTCGGGCCGTCAGGGTCGTTTGTGTCTTTCCCAGTTACTAAAATTATTGGATGGTTTTTGTAGGTTTTTGGAGGAGTTTGAGGTTTGGTTTGAGCAAGGTTTGTTGCAAAAGTAAAAATAAAGGAAATTGTCTTTGCAGTAGGTTTGAACCCGGTCTCTGGGGAGCTTGTAGAGAGGTGTGCCAATTGAGCCATTAGGTGCTCTTGTTGCTCTTCTCGCATCACATCTTAGTTAACCTTGGATTTTGGAGTTTTGGTGCATTTGGTTAAATGAAATAGAATTAGGTTATTCCATCTTCTTCTCCAAAACACCTCTTGGCCGCCCAAGCTCTCCATCTCCATAGCCTTGCTGATTCTTCATCCTTGCATCTCCTTGGGTTCGATCATCATCATTCCGGGTAAGTCTTCGTCTTCTTCATCTTCTCATTTGGGTGTTTGCTTGGCGAATGTATGAAAAAGGGTTGTGTGTGTGTGTGTTGTGCACGACCAGTAGAGGAGGTCCAAAGACTCGAGCTCTTCGCATCGGCCCGGCTCCGTCAACGGCAGCCCACAATCGTCGCGCACGCCCAGATCTGTCGGCGACCCTCCCGCACGTTCGGATCTGTCCCGGAAGCCTTGCCGCTCGCCCAGCCCGAGATCGCCCGATCGCTCGCCGCGCCAGAGGTCTCGCGCCAGCGCAAAGACGTTCCGGCCGTCGCTCGCGCCGCGCCCTCGCTGTGTCCGCTTGCCGAAGCCGCTCGCCGCGCGCGCCGCCCGAGACGTTCGCCGCCGCGCGCCTCGTCCTCGCTGAGCTGCTCGCTGTCCGCATCGCACGCCGCTGGCGCCATGCGCCTTCGCCAGACGCGCCCAGCGCGCCTTCGCGCGCCGCGAGAGCTTTCGACGCGCGCGCGCCTGCCTTGCCGTGCGTGCGCGCAGCGGCCGGCACGCGGCGTCCTTGCCGTGCCGTGCCAGCGCAGCCAGCGCTGGCGTCCTTGTGTGTTGCGCTTGCGGCCACCCCAAGCTCGTGTCATCGCGCGCGTGAGTTCCCCGAGCCGAGCTTGCTTGTTCTATTGTTGTTTAGATATTTTAGATGCTGATTATTGTTGGTTTGCTAGGTTCCCGCCGCTAGCTCGGGATTGTTCCGACTTAGGATTTGTGTGTAGAAGTCTTCCACCAAGGTAAGGATTTCTTACCGGGGTTGTGTGGACCTGCGGTATATTTGTGATTGTTGTTTTGTATGCTGTGTATGATTACTAGCATGTTTAGCCTAGGTGCTCTGCTTGCAATTCTCGATCGCATGAACTCTTGTATTGTTTCTCATGTTAGCCCATGCTAGGTTGTTCTATTCTAGCATGTTCGATATCTGTTCTTGCTTCGTAGTATCATGCTAGGTTCTTTGTATCCGATGAGCACGTATTGGACCGCATTGATTGAATCGTTATTATTGTTAAGGTTTAGAATTGAGGTAGATAGAATCATCCGGGCCGATGCATAAAGTATCTTGCATCTATGGCAAGGACGTTCGAGACAGATTCTCCGCCCTTGGACCCCGTGAGGGGTTAGCTATCCCAACCGGTAGGCCCCCGCAATCTTGGGTGAGGGTGGCGGTATTAAATGCCCCAACGGTCGGGATGATGACTTGGCATTGCCTCGTCCCGCGATCGACACGCCCTCGGCGTGTTCGGCCGTAGCCCTTGATTGCCACCGTTAGGGCAAGGACCGCTTCTCGGTGTAAGCCTACCACGACCGGTTCCTTAGCCTCGGTGCGGTGGTACAGTTGACATAGTTCACGTGTCCGTGTCTCACACCCCTATGTCGGTGACACCGATCCGTAGATTTAGTTAGGCATGGTGATCGAACACGGGCGACTTGCCACTAGACCCGGCACTTCCCGAGTTTGCGGTAGCATGCGGTGCGCGCTACGCTCATTACAGCGCCGATCGAGAGCTCCTCGGGATCTTGAGCGATGCACCTTTCAGACGTGTCGGCGATGAAGCCGAGGCCGGGACTTGTTCCCGTATAGTGCGTTTAGTGTGTTGTGGTATTTTCCGGACTAAGACCACGAGATGGCATCCGAGGTCCAAGTGTGGACTTAGCTATGTGCTCCGCTCTGTGTTTGTACTCATAGCTTGCATACATTCTTCTAGATGATCATGTATATCGTATTGTACCCCGGTTGGGGATTCTTACCGGGTAATTCGTTACTCACCCTTATTCTCGTGGTTTTCCACGGTAATCAAGGCGGGAGACAGGATGGTGAAGGGAAGCCGTGATCATGGAATCCTCTGTCACCTCTGATTATTTTATTTTAATTATCATGACTCTTCACTTTTTATTATTTCCATTGAATGCATGTAGACGGGCACAGAGCCCCAGGATGTTTTCTTACGTTTTATGGATTCCAGCATATTTGTACTTGTGGATTGTTTTAATGGTTTAAATAAATCTCTCGATCGTAGTATGCTTTTAGAAATGTATGTTTTGGTTGTTGAATGTTTCTGTTTTTACTTGGGATCCGAAATGTATTTTTCATAATGTCTTTTATTTTCACTACATGCATTGGGGTAAAGGCCCATTTAGAGCCCCTTTTGGGTCGGGTCTTTACAGCCCAGCCCCTGCATCGGGCCCAGACGCCCATCGCCCGCCTGCACCGCGGGTCGCATCCCAGCAGCCAGATCGTGTCACCCGTTCGCGCACAACCTGTGTGCCCAGTCCGCACGCCGTCCCAGAGCAAACTCACCCGCGTCACTCGTCCGCGTCTGTGCACCAGAGCGCCCGTGTCGCCGTAGCTAGTTCGCACGTAGATCCGCGCCTCAGCTACCGTGCCAGCGCCCGTCTGCGCGCTCGCGTCCCTCTTGCCGCGCCTAGCAGCGCCCAGCAGCGCTTAGCCTGTTCGCCCCAGCCGCACGTCCTACCTGCCCACTTGTGGCCGAGAGCCTATTTTGCCAAGAGAGTTAGGCCGAGACCTAGTGCCTTCTCGGTTGGTAATTCCCGAGACTCTACTCTTTTGGACCCTAAGATGTTAGCTACTGTTTGTTTAATTAGGATGATTTTATTGATTGCTTAGGTTGCTCGGGTTCACTTAGAAGCTCGAGGGTCGCTTGTTGGTTGTGGTAGTTATCTTCTACTTGTTTCCAGGTAAGGATTTCCTTACCGGGGTTGTATGGACCCTGCGATGTTTTCTTGATTGTGCTTTGTATGCCTGTTTACTTTTATGAGCATGCTAGGTTATGTGTGATTGAAGTTGATACATATGTTTAGCCAGGAATCAGTTATTTTGTACTCGTAGTTAGACTTGTAGGGTTTGTCATCATCTAGAGGCTGAGAGTGGACATAACGTACGTTGTCCCCACCGATCGAGAGTTAGAGCGAAGCATAACGTACCTTGCTTCCCCCCAGCAGCCGATGTTGATTAGCTACCACATCGGCTTAAGCCTAGTTTGTAGCCTGCTAGAGTGGAACCCTGCCAACGGTGCAAGCCTGCCTTGGCCGGTTCTTAGCTTTAGGTCGGTGGTACAGGCTGCACAGATGAGTGTCGAGGGCCTCGCACTACTGTGTTCAGTGACACCGCTTTCGAGTCTTTAGGCATGCGTACCTGACCCGCGTAGTTTGTACCTAGGCCCCCACATTTAAGCCGGTTGAAGCAGCGATGCTCGTTCTTTGCGCCCATGCGCTCGCCCCCGCAGCAACAAAATCGCACCGCAGAGCTGCTTGACAGCCCAGCGCGTCTCGTAGCTTGTGTGCAGCTTCGTTGACAGCCAGCGCCCTTCGCTGCAGTGACTCCTTCGCCTGCGTCCGGATCGCAGTAGCCCTGTGCGTGTGCAGCCATGTCACCAACGAGCAGCAGAGCCACTTCGCCAGACAGGGTTTCGCCCCAGCGAACCCCCGAGGCAGTAGATTTGTCCTCCCCAGCTGCTCGCACCTCGCCCCTTGTTGCTGTCGCACGCCTTTGCTGAGCCAGCCTAGTGCTGAGAACATCCTTCTTGGTTTGGTAGTCTCTTGTGCCTTGGGTTTTATTCCTGGGATAACTTTAGCTGGCAAGTTTATTTATGAACCATTTATGTTTGTTTATTGGCTAGGTTGAGTTGGTCCTTGTAGCTTAAGGAGTTTGCTATTGTGTGATTGTTTTCTGCTTGTTTCCAAGTAAGGATTTCTTACCGTGGTTGTGTGGACCCTGCGATATAATCATGATGTGCCCTGTATGTTTGTTTACTGTTATGAGCATGATAGTGGATAGGACAGCTTGTGTTTGACTTCTTGCTAGCATGTTTGCTTGTTGTTCATGTTAGTGCCATGCTAGGTTTGTTCTTCCAGCATGCTTCCGATTCCTGCTTAAGTTCATAGTATCATGCTAGGCTATGTGCTTTATGTTGAGAATGTATGTTTAGCCAGGAATCGATTACTCTGTACTCTTAGCTAGTATAGTAGGGTTAGTCATCATTTAGAGGCTGAGAGCGGACATAACGTACTTTGTCCCCACCGGTCGGGGTTCAGAGCGAAGCATAACGTGCATTGCTTCCCCCAGCAGCCGATGTGGATTAGCTAAGGCATCGACATAAGCCTAGTTTGTAGCCTGCTAGAGCGGAACCCTGCCTACAGTGCAAGCCTACCTTGGCCTGTTCTTAGCTTCAGGTCGGTGGTACAGGCTGTTACAGATGAGTGCCGAGGGCCTCGCACTACTGTGTTCAGTGACACCACTTCCGAGTCTTTAGGCATGCATACCTGGCCCGCGTAGTTTGTCCCTAGGCCCCCACATTTACGCCGGTTGCAGCAGCATGCTGTGTGCGCGCACACGCGTTAGTCACTGGTTCAGAGAGCTCCCCCGGGCTAATGTTCGTGAGTACACCACTTTGTTCTAGTTTAGAGCCAGACTTTGAGTACTCTCCCGTTAGTCCAGTTTATCTAGCCGAGGGTAAGAGGCCTTCGAGGACACCCATTGGGATTGGTTTTGGAGTTGATCATACAGTCGAGGGAGAAAGACCCTCGAGGGTGTCTGACATCCATTGGGATCAGTTTTTGAGCTGATCATTAGGTCGAGGGAGAAAGACCCTCGGGGATGTCACAAGATTGGTTATGAGAACCAATCATTAGGCCGAAAGTAGGAGACTTCTGAGGATTCTGAATTTTTCCTTGTAAGCTCGTTGAGCTAAGATCTGTGTTAGTAACTGTATGCATGTATACTAGAGTGCTAGATGACTGATGTATCATATTGTACGTCAGTTGGGGATTCTTACTGAGTCTGTTTATACTCACCCTTATTTCTGTGGTTTTTCCACCAGGTAACTTGGGACAGCACCGGGACGGCTAGTGGAGGAAGCTGAGTCATCATTGGAAGCTGCTGGCACTTTTTCGTTTATTCTTTGCATTATTTTTTCAACATGTAGTTGGACAGGAGTCCTAGGGGAACTCGGTTAAATGTTGTTTTAAACTATTTTGAATGCTTTTATAAACACTGGCCAGACATGTTTTGAGTTATTGATTCACTTTATGAAAATTGCTGTTGAGTTTAAATGTTCCCCGCTTTGTTGTTTAAAAGTTTTAAATATGAGCACTAAACCGTTTGTAAACATATTTTACTTGCATTCTGAGTGAGAACCTAGGTTTAGGACCGTATTTCAGGTCGGGTTCTTACAGAAATAATAACAATAGGACAAAGCTCCTTGAGCTGCAGATCACCAAGCCTAGGTATAAGTATCCTATCACATAACCAAACACACTATCACTAACCGAACTAGCTACATAAAGCAAACAACTAAACCGAGCTAAGGACAGTGTTTACTAGATCCCGAACAGGTGCTGTAAAGACCCGACCCAAAAGGGGCTAAATGGGCCTTTACCCCAATGCATGCGTTCAAGTAAAGACAATATACAAATATGATTTCGTATTCCAAGTAAAAATTAAAACATTCAGCATTCAATCAGAAATCAATACAGTTTACTGAAACCTGTCCCTGTCTCCAAGCACCTGTTTCAAGACAAATACATTTCCAAAAGTTTACTCTGATCAGAGATTTATTAAAATCATTCAAAACCTTCTCAGATACATAAATGCTGGAATCCACAAAACATTGAGAAAACATCCTAGGGCTCCGTGCCCGACTACATGCATTCAGGGGAAATAAAAGACAAGAGTCATAATATAAAAAGTCAGAGATGACAGCAGGTTCCCATGATCACAGCTCCTCCTTCAGCCATCCTGTCTCGCACCTTGGTTACCTGTGGAAAACCACAAAATAAGGGTGAGTAACGAATTACTGAGTAAGAATCCCCAACCGGGGTACAATACGATATACATGGTCATCTAGATGAATGTATGCAAGCTATGAATATAAACACAGAATAGAGCACATAGCTTAAGTCCACGCTTGGACCTCGGATGCCAACTCAGGGTCTTAGTCCGGAACAATCCACCACACCAAACGCCTTATACGAGAAACAAGTCTCGGCCTCAGCCTGTCTACTATCGATACGAAAGGTGCACTGCCTCACAATCCCGAGGAGCTCTCTAGTTGGCGCTGTACTAAGCGTAAGCACGCACCGCATGCTACTGCAGACTCTGGGGGTTGCCGGGTCTAGTGGCAAGCTGCCCAGATTCTGTCACCATGCCTAACTAAATCTCTGGATCGGTGTCACTGACATAGGGGTGTGAGACCTGGACACGTGAACTATGTCAGCCTGAACCACCGCACCTGAGGCTAAGGAATCGGTCGTGGTAGGCTTACACCAGGAAGCCGTCCTTGCCCTAACAGGTGGCAATCAAGGGCTACTGCCGAACACGCTGAGGACGTGTCGGCTGTCGGGGACTATGCATTGCCAAGTCATCGTCCCGACCGTTGGGGCATCGCGCAGACTACCACCCTCACCCAAGCTTGCAGGGCCTACCGGTAGGGTTAGCTAAACCCTAACGGGGTCCAGGGTTGGAGTATTACCTCGTGCGTCCCTGCCATGGATGCAAGATACTTTATGCATACAGGCCCGGATGATGCTATCTACCTGAACTCTAACCTATCATATCAACAACAAGCAAACCAATACAATCCATTACGTGCTCAACAGATACAACGAACCTAGCATGATACTACGAAGCAAGAAAGAATACGAGCATGCCAGAACGGAACAACCTAGCATGGACTAACATAAGAAATCATGCCAGTCGGGAATTCAGAACAGAGCACCTAACACTATACATGCTAATAATCACAAACAAACATACAAACATCAATCACATATAATACCGCAGGGCCCACACAACTCCGGTAAGAAATCCTTACTTGGCCGGGAGGCAACTACACACAAAATCCTAAGCTGCGATCGAACCCGAGCTAGCTAACGAGAACCTAACAAACACAATAATAATCACAACCCATAGGCCTAAATATAATAAAATAAATAGGACTCGGCTCAAGGAGCAACTCACGCGGCGCGGTAACCCACGCGACGAGTAGGCGGCACGGTCGACGGTGGCTTTGGCTGGCACCGGCGGCGGTAGGCCGCACGCTGCACGGCGGGGCGCGGCGTGCAAGCACGGATTGACACGCGCGGGCGCGCTAGGACGGCGACGGGCGCGCGGGGCGTGGACGCAGACGCAGACGAAACGCGCGGCGTCAGGGGCGCGAGCTCACAGGCGATGCGATAGCGTCGGCGCGTCGCGACACGGTGGCGGCGACGGCTGTTGCGGCGCGCGAGCGAGGACGCAGCTTCTGGCGAGATCTGGCGGTTAGCGATCCGGGGAGGCTCGGGCTGCGACAGGTGCTCTGGGGCGTCTTTGGGCGGCCGGAATGACGATCGAATCTTGGGGCTGCAAAGGAGAAGAAATTCGGCTTGGGGCTTGAAGAGCTTGGCTTGGGCGGCAAAGAGAGGTGTGTTGGAGAAGAAGGACAAAAACCTAATTTCTTTTTCATTTAACCAAATGCACCAAAACTCCAAGATCCAAGGCTAACCATAATATGACGCCGAAAGAACAACAAGAGCTCTCCATAGCTCAATTGGCACGCATCCCTACAGGCTTTCTTGGAGACCCGGGTTTGAATCCCAGCTGCAACACAAATTCCTTTATTTTTACTTTTGCATCTACCCATGCTCAAACCAAACCACAAAGCCTAAAAAACCTTCATAAATCCATCCAATAATTTTAGCAACTGGAAAAAGACATAAACGGCCCTGACGGCCAGACCAAATTACCAAAATACCCATAGGGCATACCTGGAAGACTGTGATGAAAACCTGGCCTGTTACAATATTCCCTCCTTTTTATGACTTTCGTCCTCGAAAGTCCTTAAGACTAAAACAGCACAGGATACTGCAATCTCATCACGAGCGGCCTCCTCTAAACTCTGACTCCTCCACTGAACTTTTATCAAATGGATCTCACGATTACGCAACGTCTTCGTCTCAAAGACCAGAATACTCACAGGATTCCCCTCGAAGCTCAAATCCTCAATCAGCTGCAAAGGCTCAAAGTCCATAGTGAGCGATGGGTCCGACACATACTGGCTCACACCGATACATGAGAACACTGCACACGGCTGACAATGACAGAAAAGGCTAACCAATATGCAACTCTGCCAATCCTCTCGGGAATCTCAAATGGTCCAACAATAGGAGACTCCACTTCTCCTGCTTACCAAACCTCAACACAACTCACAACGGCACAACCTGAAAACTACGCACTGTCCAACCTCAAACTCTAAAACTCGACGCCGAACATCGACGTAACTTTTCTGCCTGCTCTAAGCTGACAACACTAGCTCTAAACTCCTGCACATCACCTCTGGTCAAATGCAGCAACTCAGGACCCAAAACAAAATTGATGGCCACCAACCTTTTCCCAGAACACTGGAATCCTGCAATACTTACAACACAACGCCTCAACGAAACTATATGAATTAACAGCTGGGAACTGCTACCCAAGGCAAACTCATAAAACCAACACTGGTCTCTCGCTGCCTAATCACGGAAACACCAACACGCAACAAGTTCTGAAGGATCTGGCTCACTCCTCCCAAAAGACCATCGGTCAGAGGGTGAAAACACTACATGACTGCACTCGGCTCATAAGCCTCTTCACAACGCTCTCCAGAACCACAGCTCATCAACGCACTCCCAGAATAACCTTTGTTGCCACACCCTGGTGCCAACAACTCTAGCTTGAAACTGCCATGCCACTACTCCACAGTAATGACATTTCCACCTGGGCGAGGTGCGAGCTCTAGCTACTGAAACTAATCCACCAAAAATCCGAACTCACACAACAACCTCAACCAGCTGCCAGCTTCCACAAGGACTCTTTCAAACCAACAACTTGAATGCTACGAACTTGGTAGCCTAACTATCCACACACTGCATAACCACACCAATCTACTCAACTCCAACCCGACCTAGATCACTGACTAGAAAAGTCAACCTGCTATCAACAGGGCCCCAGAGGGCTCCCTCCACCAAACTTACCTCCATGCAAGCAATGGAACGAAGCTTGCCTCAAATATGAAACACATCTCACAAGTCCAAACGATAACACATACAGGCTTAATCCTCTAGCTTAGGCTTATTACACCTTCCCACCGAAACTTCATAAACGGAACTTCACTACTCGGTTAACACTAACTACCAAGAACCAGATTACCAAAAATGGCTGGCAGAGCACAAGCCACACTAACCAGCAAGGATCCCTCAAAAGATCAAGACCATAATCCAACCACAATGGTGCAACCTCAACCCACAACTGATACAAAGGAGTTCTTCAACAACAAAGGTGCAACAGCTTCCATGCCAACACACAAAAACCTTAACCAACTTGGCCAAACACTCATAGGAGGCAGAACATCCCTTACTGCAATCTCCAGAACACCACTCAAGAGTCCACTTAACTTGGACAAACAATTGCTTCCAAGCAGCCAACAAACTTTTTCTCCTACTAGCACCACTACCACCAATTCCATGTCCAAGGAATAACCTGACAACTCCCAAGGAGAAACAGATCCTAACAAGCTGACAACCGAAGGACAGAGAGCTTCACAACCGCTCGGTGTCTTGCTCAGCTAAAGCAACAACATCCAACTCTCCCAGAGGCAACAACAAGGGGTCCACCACAGACAGGACCGCCAACCACGGGCAAGAGAAGACTCACCCCCAAACACCAAATAAGGGCAACTCTCAAACTCTGGAAACAGGAAAGGCATCCGCAAGGGCAAAACCATTTGCCCCACGAGCAAGGCTAACTTCTAGCAACTCAAAAACCACACCTTGGTCAACACCAAGCACCAACTTGCCACCACACTGGAACCAATCCAGACTCTACTCCAAACAAACACTAGCTTGCCAGTCTACCAAGACTGCTAGCAACTCACCCGAGGCTACAACCTACACGACTCCGGCTTGCCAACTGAAACTCACTACCTGGGCCTGACTGAGCTCTGGTGAGGCTCTCCACAACTAGGGTTCTTCGGCAACCCTCGACACACACCGTCGTCTAACGGTCCTAACGACCAACCGCTGAACAAACAACTCCTTTTTTTTTCAGCATCACAACCATGCTGGCCTGCTCCGAACCTCGAAACCAAAAAGACCAGAAATGATTCAGAATGTGTCATCCTCCTACTCAAAGCATCAGCCACATCGTAGCTTCCACCCAGGGTAAGGATTCCGAGCAACACCCTTAGAAACTACGGTCAGGAACTACGCGGCTTCACTACAACCACCATTTGTTCAGTACCATCTGAACTCCAACCAAGAACACAAGAGGTTCCACCAACCAAGCTTAGGTTCAACTTAACAAACTTGCCTAAGCAACAACCCGACTACGAGCACGGTATCTTTACAACCTAAACTACAGCCTTACAACATCCACAGAGTCCAACTTCTCCAAGAAGCCCAGCACCGGTTCTCCAATGCAACCCCTACATGGTTCCAAAACTCTCGCCACGGAATGAACTACACAAAATACACTTGTGTGCACAACTCTCAACCTTCATTCAGAGATCCAAGACTAACAGGTGCTTTCCAAAAAGGCAACACTAACTTCTGGCAGAGATACAATCAACCAAAGGAACACCAAAAGTTCCATCTCCACACGGTACTCGAAGCTGCGGCAACCTTGCTCTACTAAAGCATAACAATGCCAAACCGAACTTACCTTATACCAAGTCTCTACCAAGTGTGCTTACACATAAGGCGTCCAACTCCTCTCATAAGGCATCCTACTCATCTCATAGGCATCCAACTCGCCTCATAGGCATCCAGCTCATCTCATACGCATCCAACTCATCTCATGAGCATCCCACTCACGGCCCCTCAGCTGGGCCAACTCGCATCTACGATGCTCAACACTCCTCAGATTTAGGCACTCCAAGGTAGTTGACCGCACTACCAACCATAAAGATCTCTTGGCCTCAGCCCTAGCGTGAGACTTGCATGCACTAACACTTACCAACCGTCAACCTGCTGACTTACTCAACCTCCAGTAACACTGGGAAGAGGCTCCAGCTCCTCTCAAACATCCTTTCACTTGTAGTCCTTCGACTACCACTGAACTAGCCCTCTTGCACGACCTAAACAAGTGCAACTGCCATAAACGGATCCAACAACTAAAGAAGTGTGCTGAACTCCGGACGGGTCATAGAACCATCTGCTATACCCATGCCAAACTCAGGCATGAACCAGACTTAGTGCCAAAGCGGCACACCAACTATTGCACCTCAAGTGCCACTACTAACAAATCCACATCCTACTACAAATGGGGCCCGCAAGGTCACAACCTCAAGTGACAAAAACTATGGCTAGGCATACAAGGGCTCAAAAATCAAACAACCAGACTATGGCATCTCATCAAACTGAAGGCTCACGGCCTACTCTTGCATCTCCACATGATGCTCAACAAAACTCTGGCCGGATCTCTCAACATGCAGCAGCTAGCTCTACTCTAGGAGCTCACCATAAGAAGAGTGCTCAACTCTACTAGAAATTTGGGGAAACCACCAACGGATCACGTCCGATAGGTACACTGCTCGCTGCACCCTTAACCACAGGGTTACGACTTACTGGCTGCAAAACAACAACACTTTACAAGAGAACAAAGATGCCTCATCAACCTTCTCGAAGGCTACCAACTCTACAGCTACTCACTGGGCAATCAAACAATCTGCTAAGGCTCAAGATCAACACTTGAGCTACCCAGGCTAGTCCACACGGAGACCTGCTCCACAAGCATCCACAAAAGCAAAGCCATAGCTAACTCCTCTTCTGGAGTGGTACTCCAGGGCAAATCACCTCCACCCTCTCACTAGGGGAAAACCAAAAACTGGGCCACACGTGGCCTACGAGAGTCTAACCTCTGCCTCCCTCTGGAACGATGTCCCAGCGGTATCCGAATCTATCTGGATATCTCAACAAACCACAACATACAGCTCACACTGCGGGAAGTTGGCATGATGGCGCTCTAAACCCAAACCAACAACGAGTCAGAACCTGCTCGTCTCCGCTCCACAACACTAAACAAGGCATACACTAGATGAAATGTATTGTAAATTCATAACCCTTTTTCTAAAAACAGTAAACTTAGGCGTACCTGATGACTGTCGGAGTGCTGGTGATCATGGGGAAAACGACCTACAACAAAAAGGTCGATCTATAGAATCTATGACTCACGAGCTCGATACCAATCAGAAAGACCCGACCCAAAAGGGGCTCTAAATGGGCCTTTACCCCAATGCATGCGTTCAAGTAAAGACAATATACAAATATGATTTGGATTCCAAGTAAAAATTAAAACATTCACATTCAATCGAAAATCAATACAGATTTCTTATCAAACTCATCCCTGTCTCCAAGCACCTGTTTCAAGGCAAATACATTTCCAAAAGTTTACTCTGATTAGAGATTTATTAAAATCATTCAAAACCTTCTCAGATACATAAATGCTGGAATCCACAAAACATTGAGAAAACATCCTAGGGCTCCGTGCCCGACTACATGCATTCAGGGGAAATAAAAGACAAGAGTCATAATATCAAAAGTCGAGATGACAAAGAGTTCCCATGATCACAGCTCCTCCTTGACCATCCTATCTCGCACCTTGGTTACTGTGGAAAACCACAAAATAAGGGTGAGTAACGATTTCACTGAGTAAGAATCCCCAACCGGGGTACAATACGATATACATGGTCATCTAGATGAATGTATGCAAGCTATGAATATAAACACAGAATAGAGCACATAGCTTAAGTCCACGCTTGGACCTCGGATGCCAACTGTAAAGACCCGACCCAAAAGGGGCTCTAAATGGGCCTTTACCCCAATGCATGTAGTGAAAATAAAAGACATTATGAAAAATACATTTCGGATCCCAAGTAAAAACAAACATTCAACAACCAAAACATACATTTCTAAAAGCATACTCGATCGAGATTTATTTAAACCATTAAAACAATCCACGAGTACAAATATCTTTGGAATCCATAAAACGTAAGAAAACATCCTGGGCTCTGTGCCCGTCTACATGCATTCGGAAATAATAAAAAGTGAAGAGTCATGATAATTAAAATAAAATAATCGGAGGTGACAATGCAGGATTCCATGATCACGACTTCCCCTTCACCATCCTGTCTCCCGCCTTGATTACCTGTGGAAAACAACGAGAATAAGGGTGAGTAACGAATTACCCGCAGTAAGAATCCCCAACCGGGGTACAATACGATATACATGATCATCTAGAAGAATGTATGCAAGCTATGAGTACAAACACAGAGCGGAGCACACAGCTAAGTCCACACTTGGACCTCGGATGCCATCTCGGGGTCTTAGTCCGGAAAATACCACAACACACTAAACGCACTATACGGGAACAAGTCCCACCTCGGCTGTCTCATCCGATCTGAAAGGTGCACTGGCTCAAGATCCCGAGGAGCTCTCCGATCGTGCGCCAGAATGAGCGTAAGCGCGCACCGCATGCTCACCGCAAACTCGGGGTGTCCGGGTCTAGTGGCAAGCCGCCCGAGTTCGATCCACCATGCCTAACTAAATCTCGGATCGGTGTCACCGACATAGGGTGTGAGACTGGACACGTGAACTATGTCGGCTGTACCACCGCACTTTGAGGCTAAGGAACCGTCGTGGTAGGCTTACACCGAGAAGCGGTCCTTGCCCTAACAGTGGCAATCAAGGGCTACTGGCCGAACACGCGGGGCGTGTCGATTGCCGGGGGCGAGGCAATGCCAAGTCATCATCCCGACCGTTGGGGCATTTAACGATCGCCACCCTCACCCAAGATTGCGGGGCCTACCGGTTGGGATAGCTAATCCCTCACGGGGTCCAAGGATCGAGAAGCTGTCTCGAACGTCCTTGCCATAGATGCAAGATACTTTATGCATCGGGCCCGGATGATTCTATCTACCTCAATTCTAAACCTTAACAATAATAACGATTCAATCAATGCGGTCCAATACGTGCTCATCGGATACAAAGAACCTAGCATGATACTACGAAGAAGCAAGCAGATATCGAACATGCTAGAATAGAACAACCTAGCATGGGCTAACATGAGAAACAATACAAGAGTTCATGCCATCGAGAATTGAACAGAGCACCTAGGCTAAACATGCTAGTAATCATACACGGCATACAAAACAACAATCACAAATATACCGCAGGTCCACACAACCCCGTGAAGAAATCCTTACCTTGGTCGGAAGACTTCTACACACAAATCCTAAGTCTGCGGAACAATCCCGAGCTAGCGGCGGGAACCTAGCAAACCAACAATAATCGGCATCTAAAATATCTAAACAACAATGAGAAACAGCAAGCTCGGCTCGGGGAACTCACGCGCGCGCGACGACACGAGCTTGGGCCAGCTGCAAGCCGGCACGGCAGGACGCCAGCGCCTGCTGCCGCTGCTACTGGCACGGCAAGGAGCGCGTCTTGCGGCGCGAAACGCTTGGCTGGCGGCGCGCGGGCGGCAGCTCGGCAAGCGGACACGGCGAGCGGCTTCAGCGAGGACACGCGCGCGGCGAACGTCTGGCGGCGCGCGGCGAAGCGGCGGCTTCGGCAAGCGGACACGGCGAGGGCGTCTGGCGAGCGAGCGGGCGATCTTCTTTGGCGGCGGCGGCAAAGTCTTCTTGGGACAGATTCTGAGCGTCGGGCGCGGCTGCCAGACAGATCTGGGCGTCGCGGCAACGAGGGCTGCCGTTGTGGAGGCTGGGCGATCATGCGACGAGCTCGGGTCTTTGGACTTCCCTCGGTTGCCGCACAACACACACACACACAACCCCTTTTTCTTACATTCGGCCAAAGAAACACCCAAATGAGAAGATGAAGAAGACGAAGACTTACCGGAATGATGATGATCGAACCCAAGGAGATGCAAGGATGAAGAATCGGCAAGGCTATGGAGATGGAGAGCTTGGGCGGCCAAGAGGTGTTTTGGAGAAGAAGATGGAATAACCTAATTCTATTTCATTTAACCAAATGCACCAAAACTCCAAAATCCAAGGTTAACTAAGATGTGATGCGAGAAAGAGCAACAAGAGCACCTAATGGCTCAATTGGCACACATCTCTACAAGCTTCCCAGAGACCCGGTTCAAACCCCTTTGCAAAGACAATTTCCTTTATTTTTACTTTTGCAACAAACCTTGCTCAAACCAAACCTCAAACTCCTCCAAAACCTACAAAAACCATCCAATAATTTTAGTAATCGAAAAGACACAAACGACCACGACGGCCCGACCAAATTACCAAATTACCCCTAGGGCATACACGGAAGACCGGGAAGAAAAAAACACAGTCGTTACAATATTCCCTCCTTTTTATGACTTTCGTCCTCGAAAGTCCTTAAGACAGCTTATTTCGAGGGTAATGCAACCTCATCTCGTCTTCCCGCTCCCAAGTGGCTTCCTCGAACCCCGATTCTTCCATCAACCTTTACCAAACGAATCTCGCGATTACGCAGCGTCTTGGTCTCAAAGGCAAGGATCCTCACCGCTTCTCCTCGAAGTTCAAATCCTCATTCACCGCAAAGGCTCAAAGTCCACAATGTGCGACGGGTCCGGCACATCTTTGCCTCAACATCGATACATGAAAAACACTATGCACCGCTGATAGTGACGCGGGTAGGGCTAACCAGGTAAGCAACTCTGCCAATCCTCTCTAGGATCTCGAATGGACCAACAAAGCGGGGACTCAACTTCCCACGCTTGCAAACCTCAAAACACCTCGCATCGGAGCAACCTTAAGGAACACATGCGACCAACCTCAAACTCCAAATCTCGACGCCGAACATCGGCGTAACTCTTCTGCTCTCTGAAAATTTGTCAACATCTGAGCTCTAATCTTCTACACTTGCACCATTGGTCAAGCTGCGATAACTTCGGGACCCAAAACTCATCTATCGCCAACCTCTTCCCGAACACGGGGGGCCGACAACGCTTACCATACAATGCCTCGAATGGAGCCATCTGAGATCGCCGATTGTAATCGCTGTTATAGGCAAACTCCATCAAGTATCTGAATCTTTGGTCCCAATGCACTGGAAATCCAACACACAAGCCCTCAACATATCCTCGAGAATCGATTCACTCTCTCGATCGACCATCCGTCGAGGGTGAAAAGTCATCTTTGAAATCGCACTCTGTGCCCAAACCATTCGGGCGCTCTCCGAAACGAGAAGTGAACCGCGAGTCACGATCGGACACAATCCTCACCGGCACACCATGATAACGGATGATCTGCTCCAAAAAAGTGCGCCCATTGTTCCACGGTATAAGTGTCTCTCACCGGGAATGAAGTGTGCGCTCTTGGTCAAACGGTCGACTATCACCCAAATCGAGAGAACTTCCTCGAGTCCTTGGCAAACCGGATATAAAGTCCATAGAGATCTCTTCCCATTTCCACTTTGGGTACACTCGATGGGTGCAACAAACCAGTGGCCTTTGCACGGGTGCCTTCACTTGCCGACAAGTGAGACACCACCAAAACTCCGCCACATCTCTCTTCATTCCCATCCACCGGAAGGTCTCGCTTAAGGTCTGATACATCTTGGTACCCAGGGGTGCCAAGAAAAAGAGGAATCAGGGCCTCAGAGAGCACTCGGCTCATAAACTCGCAATGTCTGGAACACACAACCGCCTCTATAAGTCAACCCACCATGCGGTGAAAATACAAAGTCAAAGTCACCACAAGACTAACTCTATCAACCAATCTCTTAAGTGCGGGGTCACCCAACTGGGCATCTATAATCCATTTGCCTAATCGGCCATTTGAGCAGTCCAAATCGAGCTACCACTGGCGGTAACCTCTCCCAACAACATCGCAACCTCGGCCCGCTCGAACTCTCTCTCTGCAAACTGGTGGGAACTCAACAACGCCCGCAGAGTGCGACGTCTTTACGCTCAAAGCATCGGCCACTACATTGGCTTTACTCGATGGTACAAAATCTCGGAGTCATAATCCTTTACCAACTCTAACCATCTCCTCTCGCCTCATATTCAACTCCTTACGAGTAAACAGATACTTGAGGCTCGGTGATCGGTAAACATCCGAATCCGCTCACCATATAGGTAATGCCTCCAAATCTTCGATGCAAACACCACTGCTTTGCCAACTCCATATCATGAGTCGGGTAGTTACGCTCATACGGCTTGGTGACGGGAAGCATAGGCAATGACCTTCCCGTCTTTGCATCAACACACAACCTAAACCAAACTTGGAAGCATCATCAGAGACCACGAAACCACTGTCCCCTCCGGATCGCCAACACCTTGCCGAAGTCAAACTACGCTTGAGCACAGCAAAGCTCTCATCACACTCTTTGTCCCAAACAAACTCGACACCCTTCCTCGTCGACGAGAGTGAGGGGCGAGGCTAAAGCGAAAAAGTCCTTGACGAACCGACGGTAGTAACTCGCCAAACCAGAAAAGTCTGCGAATCTCGGCAATCGAAGTCGGCTTGGCCCATGAACTCACGGCCTCAATCTTCGCGGGGTCCACGGCTATACCATCTCTCGAAACCACGTGGCCTAGGAAGGCCACCGCTCCAACCAGAATCACATTTGGAAAACTTCGCATAAAGTGGTTTTCCCTCAAAGCCGCCAATACTCGCCTCAAATGCTCTGCATGGTCTTCTTTAGACCTCGAATAAATCGAATATCGTCAATGAACACGATGACGAAGCTGTCCAAAAATGATTTGAACACCCTATCCATCATGTCCATGAACGCAATTGGGGCATTGGTCAATCCAAACGACATAACCACAAACTCATAGTGACCATATCCGGATCTCGAAAGCTTGTCTTAGGAATGTCGGCATCACGATCCGCAATCGATGGTAACCGGATCTCGGATCTATCTTGGAGAACACGAAGCTCCTCGAAGGCGATCGAACAAATCATCGATACGGGGCAACGGGTACTTATTCTTCATCATCACCTTATTAAGCTCGCGGTAATCAATACATAAGCGCATAGAACCATCCTTCTTTTTCACAAATGCAGGCCCGGTGCTCCCCACGGGGACACACTTGGACGGATGAACCCTCGGTCTAACATCTCCTGCAATCGAATCTTGATTTCCTTTAACTCACTGGCGCCATGCGTCACGGAGCCTTCGAGATAGGGAGGGTCCTGGCTCGAGCTCAATAATGAAGTCAACCTCTCTCTTTGGGGGCAACCCCGTAACTCCTCGGAAACACATCCGCGAACTCTTGCACGACCGGCACTGATCAACAGACAAAGAGGGGCGGCTCTTCCCGATAACTTGGCTAGATAGCCCCAAGCTCCATGAGCTAGCAAACGACGAGCTTTCACGGGTGACACCATCGGCGGGCAAACTCCACCTTGGACTCCACGAAACTTAAAAATTCACGACCACGGCGGCTGAACACTACTTCTTTCCGGTGGCGGTCAATCAAACGCGTGGTTAGCGACTAACCACTCCATACCAAGAATCACATCAAAACCGCTCATAGGCGGAACTATGAGCGTAGCCACAAAGCAACTCTCCTGGATATCTCGATCCGGCCATCCTTAATCTTATCTCTAGCCAACATATTAACTCCCGAAGGAGTTGCAACAGATAACTCGAAACCTAGAGGCTCTAGTCTTAACTTAGCATGCTCAAAGAAACAACACAGAGATACAAATGAATGCGTGGAACCGAGAATCAAACAAGACAAATGCGCAGTGATCTAAAACAAGAAGCGTGCACCCACAGCGGCATCCGTGACGCTCGGCCTCTGACGGGTCGTAGCAAACACTCGACCTATTTGCTGCCATTGCCGAGCGAGCCGCCATAGCCGGCTGATCACAAAAACGGGCCATGTGCCCTCTCTACCACAACGGTAGCACAATCTAGGTCCAGTGACAAGCTCCGGCGTGGACTTTCCACAAAGTAGCACAAGCGGAAATCGCTGGGTCCTCCTCGCTTTGTCGGGCTGGAAACGGACTGGAGCTCTCCGTGATCTGTTTCAAATCGCCCTTGGCGGCGCTGCCGCCTCCCGAAAAGTCAAACTTCCTCTTACGCCCCACAACCGCTTTGGGACGGGGCGGCCAACAGAGCGGCAACAACCCGCTCAGCGGGATACTTCCCATTATAGATCGTGGCTAATCGGGCAGCCCCTAGCATAAGTGTCGGGGCACGAGCCACGACATCTGGGAAACACCCTGCCTCAATCCAGATATGAACTTCCGAATCTTCACTCCGGGGTGGCAATCAACCGAGGAGCAAAATATCCATACTCAGAGAACTTGCGCTCATATTCCTCAATGGAATCGAACCTGCTTGTGTTCCGGAAGAGCTCCACCATCTTCTCTTGAGCCTCATCACCGATGAACTTTACTTTGAACTCGGCCTTGAAGAACTCCCAAGTAGCGGGTGGAGACCCACCGTGGTCTCTCGCTCAAGGTGGACTCCACCACCATCTCGCCAGTGCCTCCTAGCACATGAGCCGCACATCTCGGCCTCTCGAATATCGGGGCACACCATGATCGGGAAGGTGTACTCCAAATGGGCAATCCACCTGGCCGCCGCTAACGCATCACCGGTGGCATCAAACTTCTCGGGCTTCCACTTCACAAAGTCCTTCACCACCTACCCAATTCCTCGGCACCCTCTGCCATATCGCCTCTGGGGCTACATGCTCTGTGGAGCCGGAGGTGCTCTTGAGCTCTCTTTGAACCAATCGAGTCACCGCTCGATCTGGGCTCGGGACTCTTCCCATTGCTGCTACGCCAACAAGGCACAGGTCTCGCCCTCTGGTCACTCAACATGCTGACCATAAAAGCCCTCATAGACTCAAAGAAACTCTGCTCCAGGAGCGATCTCACGGCCTTCCATCGCCGCCTCAACGCCCGCTCTAGGCGTAACAGAGGAGCTGCCGGTGGAATGCCATCGAGCAGCGGCTTGGGACGATGTCCTGTAGTATCGAGATCCGATCCTCGATACCTCGACCGCTCTCGAACCTCCTCTCCTGATGCGACGGTGGTAGCATCTTTGGCGATCTACATCCAAACCAACAACGAATCAAAACACACTCACACCATTCCACAACACCAAACAAGGCATACACTAGATGATAGGTATTGTAAATTCTTAACCCTTTTCCTTTCTCAAACAATAAATCTAGGCGTACTGATGACTGTCCAGAGTCTTGATGATCATGGAAAACGACCTACAACAAAAGGTCGATCTCTACAGAATCTATGACTCGAGCTCGATACCAATCAGAAAGACCCGACCCAAAAGGGGCTCTAAATGGGCCTTTACCCCAATGCATGTAGTGAAAATAAAAGACAATATGAAAAATACATTTCGGATCCCAAGTAAAAACAGAAACATTCAACAACCAAAACATACAATTCTAAAAGCATACTCGATCGAGAGATTTATTTAAACCATTAAAACAATCCACAAGTACAAATATCTTTGGAATCCATAAAACGTAAGAAAACATCCTGGGCTCTGTGCCCGCCTACATGCATTCGGGGGAAATAATAAAAAGTGAAGAGTCATGATAATTAAAATAAAATAATCGGAGGTGACAAAGAGGATTCCATGATCACGCCTTCCCCTTCACCATCCTGTCTCCCGCCTTGATTACTTGTGGAAAACCACGAGAATAAGGGTGAGTAACGAATTACCCAGTAAGAATCCCCAACCGGGTACAATACGATATACATGATCATCTAGAAGAATGTATGCAAGCTATGAGTACAAACACGAGCGGAGCACACACAGCTAAGTCCACACTTGGACCTCGGATGCCATCTCGTGGTCTTAGTCCGGAAAATACCACAACACACTAAACGCACTATACGGGAACAAGTCCCGGCCTCGGCTGTCTCATCGTCGTCTACGAAAGGTGCACTGCTCAAGATCCCGAGGAGCTCTCCACGGCGTGCTGTAATGAGCGTAAGCGCGCACCGCATGCTCTGCCGCAAACTCGGGGGTGCGCGGGTCTAGTGGCAAGCCGCCCCGAGTTCGATCCACCATGCCTAACTAAATCTCTGGATCGGTGTCACCGACATAGGGGTGTGAGACTCGGACACGTGAACTATGTCACTGTACCACCGCACTTTGAGGCTAAGGAACCGGCCGTGGTAGGCTTACACCGAGAAGCGGTCCTTGCCCTAACAGTGGCAATCAAGGGCTACGGCCGAACACGCCGAGGACGTGTCGATCGCCGGGGCGAGGCAATGCCAAGTCATCATCCCGACCGTTGGGGCATTTAACGATCGCCACCCTCACCCAAGATTGCAGGGCCTACCGGTTGGGATAGCTAATCCCTCACGGGGTCCAAGGACGGAGAACTGTCTCGAACGTCCTTGCCATAGATGCAAGATACTTTATGCATCGGGCCCGGATGATTCTATCTACCTCAATTCTAAACCTTAACAATAATAACGATTCAATCAATGCAGTCCAATACGTGCTCATCAGATACAAAGAACCTAGCATGATACTACGAAGCAAGAACAGATATCGAACATGCTAGAATAGAACAACCTAGCCAAGCTAACATGAGAAACAATACAAGAGTTCATGCCACCGAGAATTGAAACAGAGCACCTAGGCTAAACATGCTAGTAATCATACACAGGCATACAAAACAACAATCACAAATATACCGCAGGGTCCACACAACCTCGGTAAGAGATCCTTACCTTGGCCGGGAGGCAACTACACACAAAATCCTACGCTGCGATCGATCCCGAGCTAGCTAACGGGAACCTAACAAACACAATAGAAATCACCATCATAGCCCTAAAATATAATAAAACAAGCAGGCTCGGCTCGGGGCACTCACACGCGCACGGCGACACGGTGCTGATCTTCCTGTGGCAGGCAGTCTTGGTGTGGCCAGGCGCTGGCGGCGCTGGGCTTGGCGCTGCGCGCTGCACACGGCAGGCTGGCGCCCAACACGGCACGCACGGCAACCGCACGGGCACGCGGCAGGACGCGCGCGCGCGGCGAAGCGTCTCGGCGGCGCGCGCGGCGCTGGCGTGCGACGGCGACGCGGACGCGGCTGGCGCGCGCGGCGGCGAGCGGCTTAGCGGCGCTTGCGCGGCGCGGCGATCTCTTCTTCTGCTGCTTAATCGTGCGACGACGGGCTCGCGCGCGAATCGGGCGTCGCGATGGATGGTCTGGCGGCCTTGGTGTGCGACGGCGAGCGAGGGCTGACCGACGCGTTCTGGGCGTGCTGCTCGGGCAGATCCGGACTTCTTCTTTGCTGCGCGCGACCGCTCGTTAGTGAGATCTGGGCGTCTTTGCTCAGCGATCTGCGGCCGGTGGTGCGATTCTGGCGCTGGCGGACTGCAACAACACACACACACACATGGGCACCTCCTCTTACCTTCGGCCAAAAACAACCTATCGAGAAGATGAAGAAGATGAATACCTACCTGGAATGATGATGATCGAACCCAAGGAGATGCAAGGATGAAGAATCAGCAAGGCTATGGAGATGGAGAGCTTGGGCGGCCAAGAGGTGTTTTGGAGAAGAAGATGGAATAACCTAATTCTATTTCATTTAACCAAATGCACCAAAACTCCAAAATCCAAGGTTAACTAAGATGTGATGCGAAAGAGCAACAAGAGCTCTCAATAGCTCAACTGCCACACCACCCACCGACTTCTCGGACCACAGGTTGAAACCCACCAAACACACTTTAACACACAATTTTCCTTTTGCATCTCCCCATGCCCAAACACATCCACAAAGCCTCAAAAACTTACATAAATCCATCCAATAATTTTAGCAACTGGAAAAAGACATAAACGGTCCTGACGGCCCGACCAAATTACTAAAATACCCCTAGGGCATACCTGGAAGACCGGGATGAAAACCTGGGTCGTTACAATCTATCATTGGAAGAAAATAGGCAAATAGGAGTATTTCGCCTAAGTGAAGCTTTAGCGAGATGATACACTATTATGCATGTTGTGTTAAATTGAAATGCACTCCATTTGATCCACTATGTGTATGTCTTTATTTCGCTTCGAGAGAATAGAAATAGAGCGATCTTGCATGTATAACATTAGGTTCGCAAAGTTTACTTAGAGATGAGTTTACTTGCATCTAAATTGAATTCTTAGAGATAAGGTTCGCCTAATGTTGTGTCGCTTCGCCTTAGCAGTGTTTGTGTTCGAGAGAACCAAGCCAAGAACTCGAGAGAGCCAAACTTTAAGCCTCGAGAGAGCAAAAGAGAAAGCTAACGGTTGTTGCTTCTTTGCTGTAAATAGTTTCGCTGAAGCGAACCTCTCCGAAATGTCTTATTCCCTTCCGATGTATTTCGTCAGATCGATTTATCTTTAATTTACTTAGTTTAGATTTACTTCGCCACAACAAACTCCCCCATCACTCTGACTCTCAATTTCGCTTGAACATGATACTAATAACTATTCCCTATGGAGATGACTTTTACTTACTTTAAAACTTGCTACAACAAAGACTGTATATACTTGCACAACCTTTGGGGATCACACACACACACACATTTCGCTTAATCAGAAGTGGAGACTTCGCTGCTGCAAAATCCTGAACAAGCCACGCCATCATTCTTCTTATTTATAATTTTAATTAAATTGAGTGTGTCGATCCGTCCCGAACACAATAATAACCGAAAGAACCCGAAAGTCCTAAGACTGAAACAACTCTAGGTAATGAGTCCTCATCTCATCCTCTAACTCCCATGTCGCTTCCTCTGCCCTCTAATTTATTTGCTGAACTTTCACTAGATTGATCTCCCTATTACGCAATGTTTTGCCCTCCCGGGCCAAAATCTGCACAGGCTTCTCCTCGAAGCTCAAATACTTATTCAACTCCAAAGGCTCATAATCAACCACATGTGTCGGGTCTGCCACATATTGCCTCAACATCGAAGCGTGAAACACGTTATGCACTGCTTCCAAAGACGGGGGCAGCGCCAAACGGTAAGCCACTACTCCGATCCTCTCAAGGATCTTAAAAGGCCCAACAAACCTAGGGCTCAACTTCCCTCGCTTACCAAACCTCAATACACCGTGCATCGGTGGTATCTTCAGAAATACATGTTGACCAACCTCAAACTCCAAATCTTTATGCCTAACATCAGGGTAACTTTTCTGTCTACTCTGAACTGTCAACATACGAGCCCTGATCTTCTGCACTCGAATGGAGCCATATGAGTAGCCGACTGATAACTATTGTCTATCACCAACCTCTTCCCAGAACACTGGGGACCTGCATCGCTTACCATACAAAGCCTCAAATGGAGCCATATGAGTAGTCGACCGATAACTATTGTTATACGCAAACTCCATCAAATATAGGTACTGATCCCAACTACCTGGAAAGTCTAACACACAGGCTCTTAGCATGTTCTCAAGAATCAGGTTCACCCTCTCATTCTGACCATCTGTCTAAGGGTGAAAAGTAGTGCTGAAACTGCACTCAGTTCCTAATCCCTTCTGAAGAGCTCCCCAGAAGCGAGAAGTGAACCGAGTATCTCGATCTAACACGATCTTCGCTGGTACCCCATGGTACCGAACGTTCTACTCCAGGAATAACTGTGCCCACTATTCCACCGTATAATTAATCCTACCGGGGATAAAGTGTGCACTCTTAGTCAGCCTGTCCACAACTACCCAGATTTGAGTAAACCCACTCGGTGTCCTCGACAACCCAGAAATATAATCCATCGTAATCTCATCCCACTTCCACTGTAGAACGCTCAATGGCTGCAACAAACCTGCTTGTTTCTGTCAGGGAGCCTTCACTTGCTGACAAGTGAGACACCGACTAACAAACTCATCTATATCTCGCTTCATACACATCCACCAAAATGTCTGCTTGAGATCCCGATACATCTTGGTACCTCATGGGTGCCAAGTAAACGGGGAGCTTTGAGCCTCACTAACTCGAGCCACCTTCTCTGTCTCATATTTAACTCCATCTCAGTGAAGAAATACTTAAGGCTCTGGTGATCTGTAAATAACTGAATCTTTTCACCATACAGATAGTGCCTCCAAATCTTTAATGCAAACACGACCGCTACCAACTCCATATCATGAGTCAGATAATTCTTTTCATAAGGCTTCAACTGCCGGGAAGTATAAGCAATCACCTTCCCATGCTGCATCAACACATAGCCTAAACCAAACTTGGAAGCATCGCTATAGACTACGAACCCACCTGTTCCCTCGGGAACTACCAATATTGGTGCTGTTGTCAAACTGCGCTTAAGCTGGGCAAAAATTTCTTCACATCTAGCATCCCAAACAAAGTCAACACCCTTTCTCATCAATCTAGTCAGGGGTGCTGCCTTAGCAGAAAAGTCTTTCACTAAACGCCGTTAATAACCTGCCAGTCCCAGAAAGCTGCGAATCTCGACGACCGTCGTCGGTCTGGCCCACGAACTAACTGCCTCTATCTTTGCGGGGTCCACCGCTACACCATCTATGGATACAACATGTCCAAGAAAGGCTACTTTCTCTAGCCAGAAGGCACACTTAGAAAACTTAGCATACAGCTGATTTTCTCGCAACGCTGTCAAAACTTGTCTCAAGTGCGAAGTATGGTCCTCTTTCGTCTTGGAGTAAATCAAAATAACGTTAATGAACACAAAGACAAAACTATTCAAGAATGCCTTGAACACCCTATCCATCATGTCCAAAAACGTTGCACGGGCGTTAGTCAGTCCGAAGGACATGACCACGAACTGATAATACCATACCTCGATTTAAAAGCTGTCTTGGGGATGTCTGCATCCCGAATTCTCAGCTGATGGTAACCTGACCTCAAATCGATTCTAGAAAACACAGAAGCTCCCTAAAGCTAGTCAAACAAATCATCAATATGCGGCAGGGGATACTTATTCTTAACGGTGACTTTATTCAACTCTATGTAGTCTATACACAGGCGCATTGATCCATCCTTCTTTTTAACAAACAGAACAGGTGCTCCCCAAGGGGACACACTCAGCCAGATGAATCCTCGATCAAGCATCTCCTGCAACTGCACTTTGAGTTCCTTCAACTCAGCTGGCGCCATACGATACGAAGCTTTAGAAATATGGAGAGACCCTGGCTCAAGCTCGATGGTAAAATCTACCTCTCTCTTTGGGGGTAAGCTCGGTAACTCCTCAGGGAAAACATTGGCAAACTCCTGCACTACAGGGACCGTATCAACCGACACCGAGGTCTACCTTCACCTAACAACTTTGCCAAGAAGCCCCAAGCTCCTCGAGCTAACAAACATCAGGCTTTCACTATTGAAATCAATGGCAAACACATTCCACCTTAGACACCGCAAAACTTGAAGCTCGACTTTTGATGTGGCATAAACACGACTTCTTTCTGGCGGCAGTCTATAAAAGCATGGTTTACAGCCAACCAATCCATGCCAAGGATCACATCGAAATCGCTCATAGGCAAGACTATGAGGGTAGCCACTAAATGCTCTTCGGATATCTGTATCTGACCACTTTTAACTCTACTAATAGCTAGCATACTCACTCCCGAAGGAGTTGCAACACACAGCTCAAACCCTAAAGGTTCGAGTTCCAAACAAGCTTGTCTAACAAATGCATCAGAAACAAACGAGTGGGTTGTAATGACCCGACCTGGAATACGGTCCTAAACCTAGGTCCTCACTCAGCATGCAAGTTAAATATTTCAACAAGCGGTTTAGTGCTCATATTTAAAACTTTTTCAAAACATTTGGAAACGGGGAACTCATAAAACATAACCAACAATTTTCATAAAGCAAATCCAATCAAGGAAAAATAAGCCTGGCCAGTATTTATAAAAGAACATTCAAAACAGTTTAAACAACTTTAACATCATTCCCCTAGGACTCATGTCCATCTGCATGCTGAATAAATAAATGCAAACAATAAACGCATGAGTGTGGCAACCCCCATGATCAAACAGCTCCTCCGCTAGCCATCCCGGTGTCCCCCAAGTTACCTAGTGGAAAAACCACAGAAATAAGGGTGAGTATAAACATACTCAGTAAGAATCCCCAACCGGGGTACAATACGATACATCAGTCATCTAGCACCCTAGTATACATGCAAATAAAACAATGACTTAGAGCAAAACGGTTGAATTAGGCTATGAGCTACTCCTAGAGCCAGCCTATTCAAGGGCTTACATCTACAGCCTATCCTAGGTTCTACACTTGGATGCCCTTCGGGGTCTTACACAACCTAGGACTCAGTGATGCCCATCGGGGACTTACACACATAGGAAGCCCATCAGGGTCTTACACCTCCAACTCAGTGATGCCCATCGAGGACTTACACACCTAGGATGCCCATCAGGGTCTTACACCTCCAACTCAGTGATGCCCATCGGGGACTTACACACCTAGGATGCCCATCAGGGTCTTACACCTCCAACTCAGTGATGCCCATCGGGGACTTACACACCTAGGATGCCCATCAGGGTCTTACACCTCCAACTCAGTGATGCCCATCGGGGACTTACACACTTGTCTATCCCTAGCATGGAACTAATCAGGAGAAAATAGGACAAGGTTATGCCAAGATAAGGATACCCCTAGCATGTACCTAATAGAATATAACAGGGACACAAGAACAACACGATCTGGAAGCAAGAGAAAACATGTAACCTACCCACTGGAAATTTCATACAATCACAAGACATGGCATGCTGGAAGAACAAACCTAGCATGGCACTAACAAGAACAACAAGGAACATGCTAGCAAGATTTCAAACACAAGCTGTTCAATAGCTAACATACTCATAACAGCAACCAAGCATACAAGGCACAATCATGATAGCATCGCAGGGTCCACCCAACCACGGTAAGAAATCCTTACCTAGGGGCAAGCGGAAAATAATGACCACAACCAACAAGCGACCCTCGAGCTTCTAAGAGAACCCGAGCAACCTAAGCAAACAATAAAAATCATCCTAATTAAGCAACCAACAACTAACATCTTAAGGTCCAAAAGAGTGGAGGCTCGGGAATTACCAACCGAGAAGGCACAAGGTCTCGACCCAACTTTCTTGGCAAAAATTAGGCTCGTGGCAGTAAGGGGCAGGCAGGTTGGGCGGCAGAGGCGAGCAATCTGGGCACTGCTGGGCACGCTAGCGCGGCAAGGGACGGGCGCTGGCATGGTGACACGGCCGCACTGGCGCGGTCGACTGGGCGCGCGGGCGCGACACGAGTAGGCTGGCGGGGCGTCTGGGCGCGATGCACGGGCTGTGCTGGGGCGTCTGGGCTGCTTGGCTCGGTGTCACGACAGTGCAGGGTGTCTTTGGGGGCATCTGGGCGCTCGCCGGTGTGCGGCGAGGCGATGCTGCTGCTTTCTTTAGTCTTCAGTGTGGCTGCGCGCTCAGTTGGGTTTCTTGGTGAGGTTTCTTGGTGGAGAGAGAGAGAGAGAGAGAGAGAAGGGGAAAGACTAAAGGTTTTTCTCTTCTCTTTTCCTTTTTCCTAAATTTAATAGGCTTTGGGTGGTCCAAAATCCCTTCCCAAGGCTTTCCTCCTTCGAGTCCTAGCTAACGCATTCTTTTCCATTTAATAAAACCCATTTAAATCAAGCCTCCTAATAACCGTTAGGTCAAGGGTTCAATTCCCAAAGGAAGCATTCTAATTAACAATAATTTTGCTAATTACCAAAACACCTCCAAACTTCCAAACAACTAGCCCGAACTTCTTGGGTCCTGCAACCAACAATAATCAAGCCTCGAAAAAGGCAGGAGTGACCCTAGAGTCCTCAAAATCCACAAAACCCTGACCGGGGGAAAAAAGACCAAAATGCCCCTAAGGGTTAAAATAGCTCTAACGACCCATCCGAACATCCGAATAATGAACCGGTAACACCTGGGAAACCGAAATAGAAAACTGGGCCGTTACATGGGTCAAGCCCAAATCAAACAACACAAATGCATAATGATCTAAGACAAGCAGCGTACCTACAAATGCAGCATTAGTACGCTCCGCCTCCTGGCGAGTCGTGGTAAACACTCGTGCCTGCTGCTGGGCCGGTCTAGCTGCTGCTACATCCTAAGTACAAGCTCTGGCCAAATGTCCCTCCTTGCCACATCTATAGAAAGCACGGGGCGATGCTCTACAAAGACCAAAATGCACCTTTCCACTCATACGGCACTGAGACGGCTGTCTAACCATGCCCAGCTGGCGATCATGCAGTCTACTCTGTGATCGGCGCTGGCTCAACCTCTAAATTGGCCATGATGGCGAGTCTGTTGTCCACCTGAACGGGACCCACTAGAGGACTCAAACTTCCTCTTTTGTCCTACATACTACTGAACAGGCTGAACTGGTGCAACAGGAACCTGCACCGGTGGGTACTTGGGATTATAAATAGTAGCTAACTCCACCTCCTTATCATAAATCTCAGGAGCGAGTGCTCGTACATCCTGAGCAACCTTCTTTCTCAGCCCACTAATAAATTTCTTGGTCTTGAGCTCCTCAGTGGCAATGAGCTATGGGGAAAAATAATTGTACTCTGAGAACTTCTTCTCATAAGCAGCTATACTGTCTGTTCCCTGCTTCAGATTCGAGAAGGCCTCCGCCATCTCCTACTGAGCCTCATCATTAACATACTTGGCTCTGAAGACCCACCTGGTCTAGTTCTATCCGTGGACTCCCACCACCATACAACTGTGTCTATCAAAACATGGGCTGCACATCTCGGCCTCTGAACATCAGGGCATCCCATAACCCTAAAGATATACTCCATCCTAGCCAGCTACTTTACCGCCACTAGCGGATCCTCTGAAGCATCAAACTCTTTTGGCTTCCACTTAGTAAAATCTTCAAGCCACTTGTCAAACTCGCGGCTCCTTCAGCACTATCTAATGAATCAGTCTGGTCTTGCTGATCTTGTCCTCCCGGGGGAACTGCCGGGGCTATTAGAGTTGTAGGGGGTGCCTGCTGGATGAGCTGTATCAACTGGGCTATCCGTGCCCTAGACTCCTTTCTCTGCGTTGCTAGCTGTGCCTGAGTCTCAGCTCTCTACTCGTCCATTAGGCCCATCATCATATCACGCATAGCAGAAAACTTTGCTCCTTGAGCTGCTCTTTGAGCCTCCGCCCCCTATCTAGGCAAATTAACAGTTGGGGCCACATGCGGCCTATGGGTCTGATCAACCCTGGTTTCAGTATCAGTAACATCTCTATTCGCAGTTCCAGAAGGGTCTGCACCACTGCGTGTAACCGGCATACTGGCGATCTACACGAAAACCACAAAGGGTTAGTCCACTCTAGGACTCTTACTTCCAAAAAAGGGGTAAATCATGTATACTAGATGCGGTATTGTAATTAAAACCCTTAACTTAATGAACTTAGACAAACCCGACGGCCGTGGAGTGCTGATGATCATGGGAAGAAACAACCTACAAAGCAGGTTAGTCTACAAAATCTTTGACTCTATGCTCTGATACCAACTGTAAGAACCCAACCCAAAATATGGTCTTAAACCTAGCTTCTCACTCAGCATGCATGTGATCACATTAAAAAATAGTGCAAAGTACCAATTAAATTTCTAAAGAATCAACAGAGCGGGAAACCTTAAAAACAAATTCAGAAAATATTCATAAACCAAAGTAGTGAAAATAAAACAAGTCCTAGCCAGTGTTTAACAAGACATTCAAATAGTTTAAAACATCAATTAACCATATTCCCCTAAGGACTCCTCGTCCAACTACATGATGAAATAAATGCAAATAATTAAAGATAGAGTGTCGGCGGCTCCCATGATCAGTCAGCTCCCTCTACTAGCCGTCCCGGTGCTGTCCCAAGTTACCTGGTGGAAAAACCACAGAAATAAAGGTGAGTACAAACATACTCAGTAAGAATCCCCAACCGGGGTACAATACGATACATCAATCATCTAGCATCCTAGTATACATGCAAATAGTTACCAACACAAATCTTTGCTCAACGAGCTAATAGGGAAAATCCAAAATCCTCGGAAGTCTCCTACTTCCGGCATAATGATTGGCTCTTCTAACCAATCCCAAATGACATCCTTGAGGATCTTTCTCCCTCGGCCAAATGACCAACTCAAAAGCTGATCCCAAATAGATGTAAGACACCCTCGAGGGTCTTTCTCCCTCGGCCAAATGACCAACTCAAAAGTTTATCCCAAAATAGGTGTCCTCGAAGGTCTCTTACCCTCGGCTAACAATTACTTGACTAACGGGAGAGTACCCAAAGTCTGGCTCTAAACTGGAATGGAAATGGTGTTTTCACGAACCAGCAACTAATGCTTGTGCGTACACACCGCATGCTGCTACAAACTGGAGTAAATGTGGAGGCATAGGGACAAACTACGCGATCCAGGTACACATGCCTAATGACTCGGAAGCGGTGTCACTGAATACAGTAGTGCGAGGCCCTCGACACTCATCTGTAGCAGCCTGTACCACCGACCTGAAGCTAAGAACCGGCCAAGGTAGGCTTACACCGTTGGCTGGGTTTCTCTCTAGCAGGCTACAACTAGGCTTATGCCGATGCGGAAGATAATCCACATCGGCTGTCGGGGTGGAAGCAAGATACGTTATGCTTCGCACTAGATCTCGACCGTTGGGGGCAAGGTACGTTATGTCCTCTCTTAGTCTCTAGATGATGACAATCCCAACAGTTCGATCTAAGATTTCAAAGTAACGATTCTTGGCTAAACAAACATGCTCCATAATACAAACACATAACCTAGCATGGTACTACGATCTTAAAGCAGGAATCATAGAACATGTTGGAAGGACAAACCTATCATGGCACTAACATGTAGAAACAAAGGTAAACATGCTAGCAGAGATCAATCAACAAGCAGTCCTATCCACTAACATGCTCATAATAATCACAGGCATACATGGTACAATCATGATAATATCGCAGTGTAACGGCCCAGGTTTTCATCCCAGTCTTCTGGGTATGACCTAAGGGTATTTTGGTAATTTGGTCAGGCCGTTAGGGCCGTTTCTGTCTTTCTCAGCTGTTAATATTCTTGGATGGTCAAATGTAGGGTTTGGTCGCTTTTTGGGTGAGTTTGGGTATGGAGAAATGCAAAAATAAAAATAAGAGTTTTGCTGGAGAAAAAGTGCATCAGCTGGGATTCGAGCCCAGGTGGCTAGGGAGATAGCGGTGTGGTTTTGCCAGTAAAGCTTCGGGTGGTGATTGATGCTCATTCAGCAGGTTATCTTGGTTTGCCTTTGTTTTCAGGATTTAGGTGAGTTTGATTAAAAAGAAAAGAAATAGGTTTTCTTTTTCCTCCTTCCCCAAATCCCTTGTCGCACCTCCATCTTCTCCAAGCCTTCGTGTCGTTCATTCCGGGTAAGCGTTCCTCAATCTCTCCTTCTCGTCTTTTTGGTGTTGTTCTTGCTAGCCTAGAGGAGGGGATTGCTAAGTTTTGTGTTTAATGTAGCCCAGCCGAGCAGCCCTAGCGCCGTCGCAGCCCCAGCCGAGCAGCCCTACTGTCGGCGCTCGCCAGCCTGCAGCGCCATCCCCGATCGCAGCCCTGTCGCGATCGCCCTCATGCCCACGGCGCAGTCTCCCAGTTCGCAACGCAACCCCTGTCCGTTCTTTTCGCCCTGCCTGCAACAGCGCGTCGCCTGGCCTACCGTAGCGCATCGCCCAACCGCACGCAAGCATGCACAGCCTCGATCGCCTGCACGTCTAGCCGCACGCAAGCGCACTGGCGGCAAGATGTTTGCACGCCACCGCGCGCCAAAGACGCCCGGCTCACGTTGCGGCCTGCGCGCGAGCATAGCGAAACGACTGTTCGCGCGCTGTCGCTTAGCTGCTGCGTGCCTTGCAGCCTACCCGTCCGCGCGCCTACCCCATGCCGTGTGAGTTGCTTCCGACAGAGCAGAGTTCTGTTTGCATTTTTTCCTAAGTCTTATAAATTGTGATCTTTGTTGTTTGTCTGTTAGGTTCCCGATAGCTAGCTCGGGTTCGGTTTCAGCTTAGGATCCTTTTGTGTGTTGTTGCCTTCCGACCTAAGTAAGGATTTCTTACCGGAGTTGTGTGGGCCCTGTGATATTTTATGTGATTGTTGATTGTATGTATGTGTATGTTTATCAGCATGTTTGTAACGACCCAGTTTTCTATTCCGGTTCTCGAGGTGCCTTCTGCCTGTTCGATGGGTTCGGTTGGGCCGTTAGAGTGCTTTTGACCCTTAGGGTATTTTGGTCTTTTGGCTCTCCGTGCAGGATTTGTGGTTTTTCAGGCTTCGAGGTAGCTCCTGCCTTTGTCGAGGTTGGTTTGTTATTGCTTGCGAGTCCCGAGATGTTTGGGCTAGTCGTTTGGGAGTTCGGTTGTGATTTGAGTTTTTGGGCAAAGCGTTGGTTGGTTGTGTGCTTCCTTTGGGATTCGAGCCCGGGCCCTTGGTGTTGATTTGGGAGTTGGATTTTAGTGAGTTTTATTTATTGGGAGAGGTTGCTTCAGCCGGGTCTCGAAGGAGGAAGCCGGGAAATGGGATTTTTAAGGATAAAAGTGGATAAGGATGGATTTTGGATAAAATCCTTATTTTTCCTTTTATTTCCCATTTTCCTTTTCTTTTCCAAATTCATTTTCTTTTCTTTTATTTTTTTCCCCAAATTCACTTTCTCTCTCCTTTCTCTCTCCTTTCTCACTCTCTCTCTCTCTCTCTCTCCCACAGTGTAGTGTCAGTGTGCGCCAGCTACTTACTGCCCGTGCAGCGCTTGTGAATACCTCGCCCCGTGCTGGCCGGCTCGTTCGTGTGTCCGTCGCGCCTTGTGAGTTGCTCCCGAGCTGAGCCCTGTTTGTTTTATTATATTTGGGCCTTTTGATTGTAATTATTGTTATTTTTGTTAGGTTCTCACTAGCTAGCTCGGGTTCGATCGCAGCTTAGGTTTCTTGTGTTTAGAGGTCTTCCGGCCAAGTAAGGATTTCTTACCGGAGTTGTGTGGACCCTGCGATATATTATGTGATTGCTGATTGTATGCTTGTTTGTGTTTATTGACATGTTTGGTGATAAGTGCTCTATTCTGAATTCCCGACTGACATGATTTCCTGTGTTGTTTCTCATGTTAGTCCATGCTAGGTTGTTCTTTTCTGGCATGCTCGTATCTATCCTTGCTTCGTAGTATCATGCTAGGTTTGTTGTATTCTTATTGAGCACGTATTGGATGATATTGCTTGTTTGCTGATTGCTAAGGCAGGTTAGAGTTGCAGGTAGATAGCATCATCCGGCCGGTGCATAACGTACCTTGCACCCCGCGGGGGACGTATGAGATGGAGCTTACTGCCCGATCCGTTAGGGAATAGCTAACCCTAACGGTGGCCCCGCAATCTTGGGTGAGGGTGGCGGTCGTTATATGCCCCAGCGGTCGGGATGATGACTTGGCATTGCCTCGTCCCGGCGATCGGCACGTCCTCGCCGTGTTCGGCCGTAGCCCTTAATTGCCACTGTTAAGGTAAGGACGACTTCACGGTGTAAGCCTACCACGACCCGTTCCTTAGCCCCAGGTGCGCTGGTTCAGGCTGACATAGTTTACGTGTCCAGGTCTCACACCCCTATGTCAGTGACACCGATCCAAAGAATTAGTTAGGCGTGGTGACTGGACATGGGCAGCTTGCCTCTAGACCCGACACCCCCATAGTCTGCAGTAGCACTCGGTGCATGCTTATACTCATTACAGCACCGACCGGAGAGCTCCTCGGGATCTTTAGCTAGTGTACCTTTCGTCGACAGTAGACAGGCTGAGGCCGGGACTTGTTTCTCGTATAGGGCGACTTGTGTATTGTGTGGATGTGGTGATTGATTTCAGGACTAAGACCCTGAGTTGGCATTTGAGGCCCAAGTGTGGGCTAAGCTATGTGCTCTATTCTGTGTTTATATTCATAGCTTGCATATGCTCATCGAGATGACCATGTATATCGTATTGTACCCCGGTTGGGGATTCTTACTGAGTAATTCGTTACTCACCCTTATTATGTGGTTTTCCACAGGTAACCATGGTGCGAGAGAGATGGTGGAGGAGGAGCATGATCATGGAAACCCGTTGTTCAACTCTGAGTCTTATGTTTATGTTATGATTTAAATGTCCTCTGAATGCATGTAGTTGGGCACGGAGCCCTAGGGTGTTTTCTGAATGTATTTCCGGATTCTAGCATTGTTGTAACTATTGCAAAGCTTGTATGTTTTAAATAAATCTCTGATCAGAGTATGTTTTGGAAACGTATTTGTCTTGGAACAGGTGCTTGGAAACAGGGATGTGGTTTGAGAATTTATGTTGATTTTTAAATGGATGTTTTCATGTTTTAGTTTTACTTAGAATCCAAACCCCATCTTGCAAATTTTCTGTAGATTTGTATGCATGCATTGAGGTAATAGCCTATTTAGAACCCCATTCGGGTCGGGTCTTTCTGATTGGTATCGAGCTCGAGTCATAGATTCTCAGTAGACCGACCTTTTGTTGTAGGTCGTTTTTCCATGATCATCAAGACTCAAGCGAGTCATCAGTGCGCCTAAGTTTACTATTTGTTGTTGAAAAAGGGTTAAGAATTTACAATACACTGTCATCTAGTGTATGCCTTGTGTAGTGTTATGGAGCGGAGACGAAGCGAGTTCTCGACTCGTTGTTGGTTTGGGTTTAGAGCGCCATCATGCCAACTTCCCGTAGTGTGTGATGTTTGTTGTGGCTTGTTGAGGTATCCAGATAGATTCGGATGCCCCAGGGACATCGTCCCCGTGGGAGGCGAGCTTGGACTCCGTGAGGCCAATTGTGGCCCAGTTGTTGGTTTTCCCCTAGTGAGAGGGTGGAGGTGCTTTGCCTTGGAGTGCCACTCCAAGAGAGGAGTTAGCTATGGCTGTGCTTATGTGGATGCTTGTGGAGCAGGTCCCCGTGTGGACTAGCCTGGGTAGCTCAAGTGTTGATCTTGAGCCTTAGCAGTTGTTTGATTGCCCGGTGAGTAGGCTGCAGAGTTGGCGACCTTCGAGAGAGATTGTTGAGGCATCTTTGTGCTCTTGTAAAGTGTTGTTGTTTGCGGCCCGATGGCTGGAACCACGTAGTTAAGGGTGCGATGGCGTTGTTCCTCCGGTTGGATCCGTTGGTGTTTTCCTCAGATGTTTGGTAGAGTTGAGCACTCTTCCTTTGGTGAGCTCCTGGAGTGGAGCTAGCTGCTGCATGTTGAGAGAGCCGGCTAGAGTTTTGTTGAGCATCATGTGGAGGTGCAAGAGTAGGCGGTGAGCCTTCGGTTTGATGAGATGCCATTGGCATGGTTTTTGAGTTGGAGCCCTTGTATGCCTAGCCAGAGTTCTTGTCACTTGAGGTTGTGATCTTGTTGGCCCCATTGGTAGTAAGATGTGGTTTTGGTAGTAGTGGCACTTGAGGTGCATTGGTTGGTGTGCCGCTTTGGCACTAAGTCTTGTTCAGGCTTGAGTTTGGCATGGGCATAGCAGATGGTTCTATGCCGTCCGGAGTTTAGCGCACTCCTTTAGCCTTGGATCCGTTTATGGTAGTTGCACCTGTGTAGGTCGTGCAAAAGGGCTAGTTCAGTGGTAGTCGATGAACTACAAGCGAAAGGATGCTCGAGAGGAGCCGGAGCCTTTTCCCAGTGTTACTGGAGGTTGAGTAAGTTAGCAGGTTGGCAGTTGGTAAGTGTTGGTGCGCGTGAGTCTCGCGCTAGTGTTAAGGCCAAGAGATTTCTTTGTGGTTGGTAGTGCGGTCAACTACCTTCGAGTGCCTAAATCTGAGGAGAGTTGAGCGATGTAAATGCGAGTTTGGTCCAGCTGAGGGACCATGAGTTGGATGTCTATGAGGCGAGTTGGATGCCTTGTGAGAGGTTTCGGATGTCTTTTTGGGTAAGCACCCTTGGTAGAGGCTTGGTATAAAGTAAGTTCGGTTTAGCATTGTTATGCTTTGGTAGAGCAAGGTTGCCTCAGCTTCGTGTATCGTGTGGAGATGGAACTTTTGGTGTTCCTTGGATTGTTGGTATCTCTGCCAAGAGTTAGCGTTGCTTTTTGGAAAAGCGCTTGTTAGTCTTGGATCTCTGAAGGAAGGTTGAGAGTTGTGCACACAAGTGTGTTTTGTGTGGTTCATTCTGTGGCGAAAGTTTCAGATCCGTGTAGGATTTGCTTTGGAGATCTAGTGCTCGGTTTACGAGAAGTTGGACTCGGTGGATGTTGTAAGGCTTTAGCGAGGTGATAAGGATACCGTGCTCGTGATATCGTGGTTGTTGCTTAGGCAAGATTTGTTAAGTTGGACCTAAGCTTGGTTGGCGGATCTTTTTGTTGATCGTTGGTTGGAGTTCAGTTGGAAACTGAACAAGAGCGGTGGTAGCTAAGCCGCGTGGTTTCTGATCGTCATGGCTAAGAGAGTTGTTCGGATCCTTCCTTGGGTAGAAGTTATGTTGTGGTCGATGCTTTGAGTAGGAGGATGACGCGTGCAGTAGTGTTTGGGTCCTCTAGGTTCCCAAGGAGTTGGAGTTGGCCAGGCATGGTTGGGATGCTTTGAAATTGGAGTTGTTTGTTCAGCGGTTATCTGTTAGATTGTTTGCTTGGGTGGTGTGTGTGTCGAGGTTGTCGGAGAACCCTAGGTTGTGGAGAGCCTCTCCGAGCTCAGTCGAGCCAGTAGTGAGTTTCATTGGCCACCGGAGCGTGTGGGTTGTAGCCTCGGTTGAGTTGCTAGCGATCTTGGTAGACTAGCAAGCTAGTGTTTGTTTGGAGTAAAGTTCGGATTGGTTCTGGTGTGGTGGCAAGTTGATGCTTGGTGTCGACCAAGGTGTGGATTGGAGTTGCTTGAGATTAGTTTTGCTCGTGGGGCGAGTGGTTTGTGCCTTGTTGGTTGTTTTCTGTTGCGAGGATGTTGAGTTGCCCCGTTTGGCTTTTGGAGGTTCATGCCGAGATGGGCCCTGTTGTTGTTGCCCGTGAGATTTAGATGTTGTTGCTCTAGTGGAGCAAGACAGTGGCGCGATAAGGAGCTCTCTGTCCTTCTGGTTGTCTGCTTGTAAGAGTCGTTTCCTTCGGGAGTTGTCGTTTACTCCTTGGTCTTGGAATTGATGGTTGTGGTGCTAGCAAGAGGGAAAGTTTGTTGGCCGCTTGGAAGTAGTCGTTGTTCAATTAAGCGGATTCTTGGATGGTGTTCTAGAGGCCGCAGTAAAGGTTGTTCTTGCCTCTTGTGAATGTTTGGCCAAGATTTGGTTCTTTTGTTGTTTCGAGAGCTAGTTAGGTTCTAGGCGGAGGCGTTGCCTCGAGGTCTTGTTCCTTGTCGGGGAAGTTTTGGGAGTTGACCCCTCCTCGCGAGTTGAGTAAGTTACATTAGTTTTGGGTTGGTGATCCGATTGGTTGAGTTTTCCTTGGGTGTTGCTTCCAAGAAAGAGTTGGTTGCTATTGCCTTGGGTTTGAGCAAGTCAGCGAGCGTGTGTGGAGTTCGCTGCCCTTCTGAAGTTTGCTTGCTGGGAAGTCGTTTCCCGTTTGGCAGGAGTCAGTTTAGCTTCTTAGTTGTGGAGTTGATCAGAGTAGCGCAGCGGTCAGCCCAGCGAGAGGGTCCCTGCTTTGTGTTGTTAGCAAGCAAGAGTTGTTTGTCCCTGCAAGGGCGGAGGCTAGCCAGTAAGAGTTGAGTTGTTCTGGCAAGTTGATGGTTCTTTGGGGATTGAAGATTTCCTTTTCCCTTAGCCTCTGTGGTGGTTGAGTTGCTCCTTGGATGTCAGCCTCGAGTGTTAGCTTCCGAGGTAGTCTTGCGAATTCATGTGGCTTAGGATCCGTAAGCTTGGAGGTTGTCGTCATCCGTTTTCCTTGTGAGGTTTCGGGAGTGGAGCTTCTGGTTGGAAGTTGAGTTAGGCCTAGGCTAAAAGGAGAAGTCTTTTGAGTAGCCAGTTGGATTTTAAGAGTTGAGTGGTAGCTTGGAGGCGAGCGTTGCTCGTTATAAGTTTGGGTTGAGTTCTGGCGAGCAAGCCCTTCTCGGCTTTGTTCCTAGTTGTTGTGCGTTCGCGATTGGCATTAGCGCAGCCGCGTTTGAGTGAGTTGGCACGAGAGGTGCCGTGGCGTTGGTTGGTAAGTCGTTGAGCCGCTTTCCTCGTGGTGTTGTGTCGCAGATAGTCTGCGTGATGGTTTAGTCATTGCTTCACGAGATTTCGAGAGGAATGTTGGTTGTTCCTTGCTGGCGGTGTTCTCTTTGGCGATTCTTTGGTAGGCTTGCTCGAAATGTTGCGTTCGGCCGATGAGGAGTTCTAGTTCGTTGGCTTGGCCGAGTGGAGTCTGTGCTTGGCCCTTGTCTTTTTAAGGTGGTCGTAGCTGAAGTTTCAGCTGGTGTGAGTGTTGTTAGCCGTCGGGTGTACCAGGATGGTGCCCCCTTGCCTTTGGTTCGGCGATTTCTCCTTAAGATGGTTGCTTAAGTGTTGTGGTCGCGTTCTAGTTGGAGAAGTTTGCTTTTGGATCGATCGCCGGTTGGTGGTTTGGTTATATCGTTAAGGTGAGGCAAGATTTGAGGTTATTTGGTCTCTTGTGAAGTAAGAGTAGGTCATTTTGGTTTTCTGGAACCTATGAGGTTCGATTGTTTAGTCGACTTGTTGTAGGGTTGAGGTTGTTTTGTTGTCACCGTGAGAGAGCTTCCGAGGAGTTTTGCCGGTCACGTGGTGTAGAGTTTCCCAGGTGGTGGCGGTCCTCGAGTTTGCAGAGAGTAGCACCCGTTTGAGAGTTGGTGCGAGTTGAGGATGTGGATTGCCGTCTATTTCCTTGAGTTCAAAGATATATGCCCGTCTTCGTTGAGTTTGTTTGTGGCGGCTGGATGGCATAGTGCCTTTGAGTTTTTGAGAACCCAAGAGGGTTTGGTTTTCGGAGAAGGTTGGCGTTGTATTAGCCGAGAAGTTCAGTTGGTTAGGTTTTAGTGGAGTTTCCTGGAGCCGTTTCGTCTTAGGACTTTCGAGGAGGAAAGTCTTAAAAGGAGGAAGTATTGTAACGGCACAGTTTTCTATTCCGGTTCTGGAGGTGCCTTCTTGCCTGATTCGATGGTTTGGTTGGGCCGTTAGAGTGCTTTTTGACCCTTAGGGGTATTTTGGTCTTTTGGCTCTCCGTGCAGGGATTTGTGGTTTTTCAGCTTGAGGTAGCTCCCGCCTTTGTCGAGGCTGGTTTGTTATTGCTTGCGAGTCCCGAGATGTATGGGCTAGTCGTTTGGGAGTTCGGTTGTGATTTGGGTTTTTGGGCAAAGCGTTGGTTGGTTGTGTGCTTCCTTTGGGATTCGAGCCCGGGCCCTTGGTGTTGTTTTGGGAGTTGGATTTTAGTGAGTTTTATTTATTGGGAGAGGTTGCTTCAGCCGGGTCTCGAAGGAGGAAGCCGGGAAATGGGATTTTTAAGGATAAAAGTGGATAAGGATGGATTTTGGATAAAATCCTTATTTTTCCTTTTATTTCCCATTTTCCTTTTCTTTTCCAAATTCATTTTCTTTTCTTTTATTTTTTCCCCCAATTCACTTTCTCTCTCCTTTCTCTCCCTCTCTCTCTCTCTCTCTCTCTCTCTCTCTCTCTCTCTCTCTCTCTCTCTCAGACCCTAGCCTCACTCCCGGCCCAGCAGCCAGCCCACCACCGATCGATCGCGCCGTCGCCGAGTCCGCCCGCCAAGCAATGTCGTAGCCTCGTCTCGCCGCACCAGCACGCGTGCCCTCTCGCGCGCCAGTGCGCCCTCCCGCCAGAAAGACGCGTCGCCATCGCCAGCCCGATCTCGTCGTCGCCCAACCGCGCCCACATCGTCGTCGCGTCGCGCGCCCAGATCCATCGCCGGCCGAGCTCGTCCTCGCCCAGGCCGTCGCGACGCCCAGCTCGCCCGAGCGAGGTCGCCCTTGTCCGCACCGGACGCCCAGCGCCCGTTCGCGCGCCCTGCTCGCTTAGCCTTGCCCCACGCGCCCAGCGCCGAGCGCCGCGCGTGCGCCAGCCAAGTAATGCCTCGCCGTCACCAAACGGCTCGTTCGTGTGTCTGTCGTGCCTCGTGAGTTGCTCTCGAGCTGAGCCCTGTTTGTTTTATTATATTTGGGCCTTTTGATTGTAATTATTGTTGTTTTTGTTAGGTTCTCGCTAGCTAGCTCGGGCTCGATCGCAGCTTAGGTTTCTTGTGTTTAGAGGTCTTCCGGCCAAGTAAGGATTTCTTACCGGAGTTGTGTAGACCCTGCGATATATTATGTGATTGCTGTTTGTATGCTTGTTTGTGTTTATTGACATGTTTGGTGATAAGTGCTCTATTCTGAATTCCCGACTGGCATGATTTCCTATGTTGTTTCTCATGTTAGTCCATGCTAGGTTGTTCCTTTCTGGCATGCTCGTATCTGTCCTTGCTTCGTAGTATCATGCTAGGTTCGTTGTATGCTTATTGAGCACGTATTGGATGATATTGCTTGTTTGCCGATTGCTAAGGCGAGTTAGAGTTGCGGTAGATAGCATCATCCGGCCGGGTGCATAACGTACCTTGCACCACCGCGGTGGACGTATGAGATGGAGCTCTCGCCCGATCCCGTTAGGGAATAGCTAACCCTAACGGTGGCCCTACAATCTTGGGTGAGGGTGGCGGTATTAAATGCCCCAACGGTCGGGATGATGACTTGGCATTGCCTCGTCCCGGCGATCGGCACGTCCTCGGCGTGTTCGGCGTAGCCCTTGATTGCCACTGTTAAGGTAAGGACGGCTTCTGGTGTAAGCCTACCACGACCCGTTCCTTAGCCCTAGGTGCGGTGGTTCAGGCTGACATAGTTTACGTGTCCAGGTCTCACACCCCTATGTCAGTGACACCGATCCAAAGAATTAGTTAGGCATGGTGGATGGACATGGGCAATTTTGCCTCTGGACCCGGCACCCCATAGTTCTGCGATAGCACGCGGTGCATGCTTACTCTCATTACAGCGCCGACCGGAGAGCTCCTCGGGATCTTGAGCTAGTGTACCTTTCGTCGACAGTAGACAGGCTGAGGCCGGGACTTGTTTCTCGTATAAGGCGACTTGTGTATTGTGTGGATGTGGTGATTGATTTCCGGACTAAGACCCTGAGTTGGCAACCGAGGCCCAAGTGTGGGCTAAGCTATTTGCTCTATTCTGTGTTTATATTCATAGCTTGCATACGCGTATCGAGATGACCATGTATATCGTATTGTACCCCGGTTGGGGATTCTTACTGAGTAATTCGTTACTCACCCTTATTATGTGGTTTTCCACAGGTAACCATGGTGCGAGACAGGATGGCTGGAGGAGGAGCTGTGATCATGGAAACCCGTTGTTCAACTCTGAGTCTTATGTTTATGTTATGATTTAAATGTCCTCTGAATGCATGTAGTTGGGCACGGAGCCCTAGGGTGTTTTCTGAATGTATTTCCGGATTCTAGCATTGTTGTAACTATTGCAAAGCTTGTATGTTTTAAATAAATCTCTGATCAGAGTATGTTTTGGAAACGTATTTGTCTTGGAACAGGTGCTTGGAAACAGGGACAGGTTTCAGGAATTTATGTTGATTTTTAAATGGATGTTTTCATGTTTTAGTTTTACTTAGAATCCAAACCCCATCTTGCAAATTTTCTGTAGATTTGTATGCATGCATTGAGGTAATGGCCTATTTAGAACCCCATTCGGGTCGGGTCTTTACAATGTTAGTGGATAGATGCTCTGTTATGAATTCCGACTAGCATGATTCTCGTGTTGTTTCTCAAGTTAGTTCCATGCTAGGTTGTTCTGTTCTGGCATGTTCGTTATCTGTTCTTGCTTCGTAGTATCATGCTAGGTTCATTATTTCTGCTAAGCACGTATTAGAATGTTTGTTGTTACCTGTTTATAGCTTAAAGTTTTGATAGGTAGCATCATCCGGGTGAGGATGCATAACGTAACTTGCATCCGTGGCAGGGACATGCAAGGCAGTACTCCGTCCCTGATCCGTCGTTAGGGTTTAGCTAACCCTAATGGCAGCCCAGTGCAATCTTGGGTGAGGGTGGCAGACTGTTAAATGCCCCAACGGTCGGGGGAATGATGAGGCATTGCCTTGTCCCCGGCAGTCGACACGACCTCAGCGTGTCGGTAGTAGCCCTTGATTGCCACCTGATAGGGCAAGGATCGGTTCCTGGTGTAAGCCTACCACGACCTGTTTCTTAGCCTCAGGTGCAGTGGCATAGGCTGACATAGTCATAGTGTCCTGGTCCCACACCACTATGTTCAGTGACACCGATCCAGAGATTCTTTTAGGCATGCTTACTAGACCAGGGCAGCATGCCCTAGACCCAGCACCTCCCTAGTTTGCAGCAGCATGCGGTGCGCGCACACGCTCATTACAGCGCCGACTGGAGAGCTCCTCAGGATCTTAAGTTTAGTGCACCTTTCGTATCGACAGTAGTAGGAAAGCTGAGGTCGAGATTAGTTTCTCGTAGAGTATCAAGATGCGTTGTAGTTTTCTGGAGTAAGACCGTAAGACGGCATCCGTGGAATTTATGTATGGATAAAAGTGATGTGCTCTCTTCTGTGTTTATATTCATAGCGTGCATACTTTCTGCTAGATAACCAGTTATATCGTATTGTACCCCGGTTGGGGATTCTTACTGAGTAATTCGTTACTCACCCTTATTCTCGTGGTTTTCCAGCTGTAATCGTAGCGCGAGACAGATGGTCAAGGAGGAGCCGCGGATCATGGAATAAATGTTGTTTTAAACTCTGAGTTTATATTTATGTTTTAGTTTGTCCTCTGAATGCATGTAGTTGGGCACGGAGCCCGTAGGATGTTTTCTGATTGTTTCTGGATTCTGACACTATTGTAAACTATTTGGGGTTTTGAATGTTTTGAATAAATCTCTGATCATAGTATGTTTTAAACTGTATTTAGCTTGGAACAGGAGCTTGGAAACAGGGACAGGTTTCAGTACATTTTTATATTTGATTATTGAATGGATGTTTACAAGTTTTTGTTTTCATTCAGAATCTGGAAACGATCTTGCATATTACTTTTAAGTTTTAAAAGCATACATTGAGGTAAAGGCCTAGTTTAGGACCTCTTTTGGGTCGGGTCTTTACAGTTGGTATCAGAGCTCAGAGTCATAGATTCAGTAGACTTTCCTTTTGTTGTAGGTCATTTTTCCATGATCATCAGCACTCTGACAGTCATCAGGTAAGCCTAAGTTTACTATTTTAGAAAAGGGTTAAGAATTTACAATACCATTCATCTAGTGTATGCCTTGTTTAGTGTTGTAGAGCGGAGGTGAGCAGGTTCTGACTCGTTGTTGGTTTGGGTGTAGATCGCCAGTATGCCAATTACCCGCGTAGGAAGAAGAGGTTCGAGAGTAGCAGGTCAGAGTATCAGGATTGGTTATGATACCGCTGGGACATCGTCCCAAGCTGAGACAGATGGTGTGCCACCAGTAGCCCCCCCTGTTTTGCCTAGAGGAGGCGTTTAGGCTACCGAGCGCCGAGAGTCTGCCCTAACGGCCCAACCGAACAACTAAATAACTAACAGAAAGAACCTGAGGAACCGGTATGGAAAACTGGGCCGTTACATACAATTACCCTTTCGTTTAGATTTTAGCTATCGGAGCAATTTTGTCGAGCTTCGGTTTAGTTGTTATTTGCTTTACTTCAGTTTTCTTCTTGTTCTTTAGCTTCAAAAACTTTGTAACTAGAACTTCACTAGAACTTCCAAGATATCTCAGTCTCAAGCGTTTCCTTACTTTTCTATCTTTTCCATTGTTGTTTATGAAAGTTTCACTTCCATTCAAGCATGTTTTCCATCTTTTATTCGCGTGTGAGCATAAATTCTGTTAATATGTGTAGCTAAACTTGTTGTGTCGGAAGGTTTAGGGGAAGTAGGGAATTCGCGATAGCGAAGGAATGGACAAAATGAACTTGTTGTGCATGCTATATTTATTTCATTGACATTGCGTTAAAACCCTTTGTATGAACTCTGTAATAAGTCGAGAGAGTTAAAATGGAGCGAACCTTCATGTTTAACCTCAGGATTTGCAAGCTTGCTTGCTAAATTACGAACCCTTAGAGATAAAGTTTGCCTGATGCTAATTTTTTTGAATAGTAGTTTGAATTCAAGAGAATTAAACTAGAAGCTCAATAGAGCCAACGACCAGAGTCCGAGAGGACCTAAGGGAAATTATTAGTGTCGCCTTCGCTAGTTCCTCGCCTATATGAAATCTCTGAAACCATTAACCCTTCTGATAATTCACTTTATATATTTACACTTTATCTGTTCATTCAACTATTTTCCAAAATCAACATACACCTTTCTCAACTTTGTTTCTTTGACTCTTGCATGAACCCGACTCTAAGTAACCTAGAAATCCCTGTGGAGAATGATATGTACTTACAGTAAAACTTGCTACAACAAGAGTGAGTATATCTGCGCATTCTCGTAATCACACAATTCATTAAGTACAACCTACTTCACTTTGGAGAAGCTGAACATTCTCACTTATCATTAATCCCATAATTAACCTCGTAATTAAATATACACGTGTGAATATTGCTAACATAATGCTGCTATAAAATATCTGATGAGCAAGGCTATCACAAAACTGAGATTGATTAGATGGATTCTACTTCTACAAGAATTTGATATAAAGATCAAGGATAAGAAAAGTTGCAAGAATGTTATAGCAAATCATCTATCTCCACTAGAGAATAAGAAAATTTATTCAACAATGCTCAACATATCCGAAAAATTTCCTAATGAGCAATTGTTTGTAATCAATCTGGTAGAAAAAATTGATGCCCCTTGGTTTGCCAACATTGCCAACTATCTAGCAAGCCATGTCATCCCGTCAGATCTCACAAGACAACAAGCTAAGCGTTTCTTTCATGAAACACGATTTTATTTTTGGGAAGAACCTATTCTCTATGGGGCATGTGCTGATGGAATAGTACGTCGATGTTTAAAGCAACATGAGAAGAATGTGATATCAGATACGTGCTACACATCGTCGTTTGGAGGACATTTTGGAGGAATGCGCATCGTAGCAAAATTTTTCCAATATAGCTATTTTTGGCCAAGTATATTTAAGGATGCACATCATTATGCAAAGTTATTCGATAAGTGCCAAAGGAAAAGAAGTATAGGAAAGAGGGATGAAATGTCGTTTACTTCAATCTTGGAGGTTGAATTATTAGACGTCTAGGGAATCGATTTCATGGGTCCATTTCCCCCTTCGCGCAAAAATGTGTATATCTTGGTAGAGATTGATCATGTGTCAAAATGATGCCAAAACATTTATTAGAATCCTTCATAGGAACATTTTCACAATGTTTGGAACCCCGCAAGCACTAATAAGTGATGAAGGGACTGTTAAGGATTGTGCCCTAAAGGCCTAGAAGTTTGTAATTAAAGAACAAGCATTTAATGTTAGTCATTTAATGTTATATTTCATTTATTAATATAAGTTATTATTTTCATTAATTGTGCATTTAATATACAAACGTCGTTCAGCTTTATTGCATTAATTAAATAATAACGATATTTCCATGGTTATTTTGATGTACACTTGGACAAGTATGTGAGACATACAAGTGGATCTAGTTCCAAGTTAATAACCTAAAACGTCTACATTATATGGACTAAGGTTGGGCGCCTTGGTTACACTGTTGGAACGAACTACTTTGAAAATGTGCTAAAACACTTGATCTGGGTTGTTCATGTGGAGACATGTGAGTGGGGGTGCCTATGCAAAAAAGAAGTTTTTTTGTATAAGACAGGACCAGAAGTTTTATGATCGATCTAGTAATTCCGTTATAGAATCGTATCAACTACTTCACTAGGGATGATCACATATCGATGTGATCTTAAGCTTGAGTGGGTTGTGAACTCCTGCTTTAGGAAGGCGTCCTTTGATGTGCATGGGTGAGACAAGCCAAATAACGCTGGGTCAATAAGCCTCCCACGTTGGGGATTTTCGTAGTGAGTGGCTGAGAAAGCAACATCACAAGAAGAAATTCACGTCTTCCCAAAACTTGAGGAAGATGTAGAGTTGTTCTGTTAAGAAATGATTTCGGGGCTTGGACAAAGGGATCTCGCCTCTCATTGGCCCGAGAGGACATTGATTTATAGGTTGACTATAAACACATGTTCATTAGAGGAATCAATGGCGCTTAAGGAAAAAGATATAATCACAGGGGTAGAATGAATTTCTTGTCCCAGCTGTGAATTATGAACAAGCTCGTGAATGATCATATGACAGATGACTAATTATATCCGTGGACGTTAACTTGTCCTATAGTGCGAAAGAGTTCAGCACAGGGCTTTAGTAGAATAAGCTTGATGTTAACGAATAGGGATTGAATTCCAGGTTGTTGTAGCTTTCAACCTATAGGTCCACTGTTCCCCGGGCTAGCTCATACTTGCTGGTACACTGTTTTATTAGAGAGTGAGTTTGAAGAGTTCAAATTCACATATTGATTATGTGAGACATAATTAATAGGAGCATAAAGTTTAAATTATTAAACTTGCAAATTAATATATTGGATATATTAATTTAATATTTATTGAATAAATATTAATAAGGAGAAATTAATTTATTTGATAAATTAATTATAAAATAATTATGTAATTAAGATATCATAGTAAATTAATATGTTGGACATGTTAATTGGTTTAATAATTATTGGATAATTATTAAATGGAGAATATTGATTAATATGAAAGCTGAGATCTCTTTTCTCCTCCATAGTCAGACTATTCTGACAAAGTTTTTCAGCTCCCTTCTCTAAAGGGTTCCCTACCAAGCACTCAATGGTAGCAAAGAAGCCATAGTCTGGAAGAGCAGAGGAAATCGTTCATTCCATGGGAAATAGTTGATCCTGCTTAACATAAGTATCCGCAAGATTATATCAGAGGTGACAGTCAATGTAAGTATTCTTTTTTAATAACATGTCAATCATCTAGGGTATTACATTTAGATTACTCAAAGATAATTAATTGGATTAATTATTGTGAAATTTTTTATTATTCACACACTTCTATCGTGCTAAATGCATGCTCCTACCCAATTTTCCATCAGGGATACATTTCATAAACAGAGCAATGTCTCACATGTTGCAAAAAGTATAATATCAAGCATCGCATTGCTACTCCTTAACATCCGCAAACCAATGGACAAGCTGAAATATCAAATTGAGAGATTAAGAGTATTATTGAGGAAGTTTTAGGACCTAATCGAAAGGATTGGTCCATGCAACTTGATTCACTTTAGGCTTACCGAACTGCATTGAAAAAGCCATTGAACATAACGCCCTATAGAATAGTGTATAGGAAAGCATGTCATTTGCCAATCGAGTTAGAACACAAGGGTTTCTGGGCGCCTAAGAAATTAATCATGATCTTTAGAAAGCAGGTGATGTTAGAATGATGCAATTGCTCGATTTGGAATAGCATAGACAATTTTCATATGAAAATGCAAAATTGTACAAGGAAAAGACGAAAAAATGGCATGATCGTAAGCTAACTCCTCGAACTTTTGAGGGTAGACAGTAAGTTTTGTTATTTAACTCTAGACTTCATTTGTTTCAAGGGAAGCTCAAATCCAAGTGGCCTTGACCATTTCATATTACACAGCTAAAACCTGGAGGAGCAATCTAGATCAAGAACGAAACAAATGGAAATGAGTTTGCAGTTAATGGGTAAAGACTTGAGCATTACTCAAATGAGGATGTTGAGCGCGGGATATCTTCATTCGCATTGACTGAAGAATAAGCGCTTGAGTTAAGACAATGCGTATCGACAACTTTTAAATTTTGCTCCACGCATGATAAGTTTAAATATTTCCTATTCACCTATGCAAGAAGTATATGAATTTTGACGTATTATTTCTACTTTACTTTTTAGTTTATCTTTATTAATTTTTAGTCATTTTTGTTATCTCCGTAAAATCTCAAACAAAATTTGGTTGAGATTCTGAGAAGAATGGATGAACGGACGAGATTATAGGATTAGAGCATGTGCGACTAAGCACAATCATTTCGATAATTTATTATGGAAGGAAATAGAGCAGTCGGATTACACGATCGTTAATCAAACGGTGTGTAGAGATTGCACGGCCGTTGAGATCCAATCATTACTGTGACGCCTTGCAACAGTTGTTGTTGAGGTCATAACTCTCAATCTGTAACGGCCCAGATTTCTGTTTCGGTTCCCCAGGTATGTTTGGTTAATATTTTGGTTAGTCGTTTGGGCCGTTAGGGCTGTTTTAGTCTTTTGCTGAGCTTGGAGATGTTACTCAGTTTCAGGTTCTTGGAATTGGAGTCTATTCTTGTGTTTTGGTGGCATGGATTGAAAAAGGAAAATTTAAAAGAAAAGTGTTCGAGCCAGGACTCGAACCCAGGTGGCTAGGAGTTGGAGTTGGTTGTTGTTTAAATTAAGAATTAATTAGTGTTGCTACCAGGATTCGAACCTGTGTCCTGCTAGGCTTTTGGAAGCTTAGGTTGGAAAGGAAAATTAAAGGTTTAATTAGTGTTGCTGCTTGGATTTGAACCAGTGACTAGCCAGACTTTGGAAGCTTGTTTAGAAAAAAGGAGAATAAAGGGTGGAATTTGTGTCTTTGCTAGGGTTCAAACCTGGGTGGATTTGGGGAGCTTTTTCTTAAGTGTTTGTTAAGGAGAAATAAAAATGCTCTTGCCAAGGTTATAACCTTGGTTGTTTTGGAGTTGTGGAGCTTAGTTTAAAAGATTTTTAAAAAGAGGAATATGCATTGGAGCTGAGACTCGAAGGGGAGATGGCCAGGAGTTGGAATCGAAAAATCGAAACTGACACGTGGCGCAAGGTGAAACATTTTGCATTTAGGAGAGGGGGGGGTGGAGAAATTGGTGTCGATTCTTTTTCGTAAACGCTTCTGGACGAGAGAACAGTGTAAAGACCCGACCCAAAAAGGGCTCTAAATAGGCCTTTACCCCAATGCATGCATTCAAAGTAAAGGACAATATGCAAATAATTTTCGGATTCCCAATTAAAACAAAACAATCAAGGTTCAATCAGAAATAAAGATAGTTTGTTTGAAACTCGTCCCTGTCTCCAAGCACTGTTTCAAGGCAAATACATTTCCAAAACGTACACTCGATCGAGAGATTTCTTAAAACATTTGAAACATCCTCAAATTCAATAAAGCAGAATCCACGAAAACATTCAGAAAAACATCCTAGGGCTCCGTGCCTGACTACATGCATTCAGGGAAAATAAAAAGATAAGAGTCATAGAAATAAAAAGTCGAGAGACGCAAAGAGTTCCCATGATCACAGCCTCCTCCTTGACCATCCTGTCTCGCACCTTGGTTACCTGTGGAAAACCACAAAATAAGGGTGAGTAACGAATTACTCGGTAAGAATCCCCAACCGGGTACAATACGATGCACATGGTCATCTAGATGAGTGTATGCAAGCTATGAATATAAACACGAATAGAGCACATAGCTTAAGTCCACACTTGGACCTCGGATGCCAACTCGTGGTCTTAGTCCGGAGATAAATCACCACACAATACGCCCTATACGAGAAACGAGTCCGGCCTCGGCTGCTCTCATCGTCGATCACGAAAGGTGCACTAGCTCAAGATCCCGAGGAGCTCTCGGTGTGCGCTGTAATGAGCGTAAGCGCGCACCGCGCGTGCTCGCAGAACTATGGGGTGCTGCCGGTCTAGAGGCAAAGCCGCCCATGTCCATCCACCACGCCTAACTAAATCTCGGATCGGTGTCACGACGACATAGGGTGTGAGACTGGACACGTGAACTATGTCGGCTGAACCACCGCACTTTGAGGCTAAGGAATCGATCTTGGTAGGCTTACACCAGAAGCCGCCCTTGCCCTTACTATCGTGGCAATTAAGGGCTACGGCCGAACACGCCGAGGACGTGCCGATCGCCGGGGGCGAGGCAATGCCAAGTCATCATCCCGACCGTTGGGGCATTTAACGATCGCCACCCTCACCCAAGATTGCGGGGCCTACCGGTCGGGTTAGCTAAACCCTAACGGGGTCGAGGGACGGAGAATGATCTCGACGCCCCCGCCATGGATGCAAGATACTTTATGCATCGAGCCCGGATGATGCTACCTAATCGAATTCTAACTCGCCTTAACAATCGGCAACAATCCAATACGTGCTCAAAAGAATACAACGGACCTAGCATGGTACTACGGAACAAGAATGAATATGAGCATGCGAATCGGAACAACCTAGCATGGACTAACATGAAAGAACAACATACGAAGTCATGCCATCAGAAATCGAAACGCAGACACTAAACTATACATGCCGATAATCACAAACAAACATACAACATCAATCACATTGAACATCGCAGGTCCACACAACTCCAGAAGAAATCCTTACAGCCGGGAGGCAACTACACACAAAAATCCTAAGTGCGATCGATCCCGAGCTAGCTAACGAGAACCTAACAAACACAATAATAATCAAAATCCATAGGCCTAAACATAATAAAATAAACAAGGCTTGGCTCGAGGAGCAACTCAGCCGCGCTGTAGTGACACTTGACGGGTAGAAGCGACATTGCGAGGCTGCTTCTGGCGCTGGCGGGCGCTGATGGGCGGTAGGGTCGGGCGCTGGCGCCGACGGGCGCAGATTGGCGGTAGAGCCGGCGCGCACGCGCATGCGCGCGACGGCCGGGCCGGGCGCAGAGCACGGCGCAACATAAGCCGACGCGACGGACACGCGCGGGCGCGTTGAGACGACGCACGACGCGCGCGCGGCGACGAAGCGTCTGACGTGCGATTCTCGCTGCTGCAGGGCGCGACAGGCGATCTTTGCTGGCGAGATCTGAAGGCCGCGATAGGCTGTCTCGGGCGTCTCTTTGGGCTGCGACGAGTTGTCTAGGCGTCGCTCTCATTGTTGAGCGACAGTTTCGCTCGATGGCACTGCAAGGGCGATGGAGCCGGGCGACTCGGGCGATCTGGGGCTTCTTGTTGGTGCGATCTGGCCGGGCCGGGAGCCGCGACGGTGGGGCCGCTTGGGTCGGGCTCCTCTCGGCAGTCGCAAACATACACACACACACACCCCACACTCTTCTATTTACATTCGGCCAAAGAAGAACTCAAATCGGAGAACACGAAGAGACGAAGAAACTTACCGGAAAGACGATCGAACCACGGGTGCAAAGGGAATGAAAATCGGCTTGGGGCTTGGGAGAGGAAGGGTTGGGCGGCCATGGAGCATTTGGAGAAGAAGACATAACAAAACCTAATTTCTTTTCATTTAACCAAATGCACCAAACTCCAAGGTCCAAGGATAACCATAATAAGACGCAGAAAGAGCAACAAGAGAGCTCTCCATAGCTCAACCGCACGCATCCTCACAAAGCTTTCCGGAGACCCAGTTCGAATCCCAAATGCAACATAATTTCCTTTATTTTTACTTTTGCATCTATCCATGCTCAAACCCATCCACAAAGCCTCAAAAACTTACATAAATCCATCCAATAATTTTAGCAACTGGAAAAAGACATAAACGGCCCTGACGGCCCGACCAAATTACCAAAATACCCCCAGGGCATACCTCGAAGACCGGGATGAAAACCTGGGCCGTTACAAACAGCCTCTGCTTTTGCGATCTTTCAACCATTCTGGTCGAATTCTCCTTCTGTTCCACCTTGCCATGATCCCAAGCCCTTCATTCCTTTGATTCTTGTCGATCTCCATCCTTTTCCCTCGTTTTTGCTTGTCCTTGCCGAGAATTCCCCCACCTTGCCCTTGTAATTGCCATAAAGGACAAGCCCTTGCCGAGGGCACCTTGGTCCCGCAAACTAAGCCAACCAAGAGACCTTTCCCTCACAAAAAACCAGGCCCTAGCCACGATCCTTCATGCCCTCAACACAGCCCGTCACACGCCCGCGCTCGTGTTACGTGCTCGTTGATGTCCTTGCCGCACCACTATAAGCAAGACAAACCCTTGTTGTCGCAAGCACAACCTAACCGAGAGGTAAATTTCTCCCCTAGCCATATCCAATTGTATGCTGGTTGGATATTCCCTTATCGAGGTTTTTGTGTTGTTTATGTCAGCCCCTAGCTGAGGACACCATGGGATTGCCGAGCCTTCCTTGCCAACTTGGAGCTCTTGCTGAGATCGTCATAGAGTAAGTTTGAGTTTTCAAATTATGAAGGTTGGAAGTGTTGAAAAGCCTTGGTCGAGAGCTACATGGTAGCTTAATGGGTGCTTGTTGCACACTCCTTGGCCGAGGATGGGTGTGTGAGTTGGATGTGTCATCGAGAAACTAATCCGTGTGTTGGTTGTTGTTGTGATGCCATAGCCGAGAGCTTGAATTGCCAAGATTGGAGATTTTCCTAGCCGGAAACATCTTGCTCAAATGTTGCAGCCGAGAGCTTCAATGGTCTCCTCCCTAGTGCTTGACCGAGAGCCATTGTCTCTGTGGGTTTGGTAGCTTCTCGAACCCTTAGTTCCGATTTCTAGTCCGGTTTTTAGCTATCTAGGGTTAATATGTTTTTTTATATTGTGATAGGTTGTGAAACTCTGCAGCTCAAAGAGCACTTTACTTTGTTATTATTTTACTGCTTGTTTTCCAGGTAAGGATTTCTTATATAGGGTTGTGTGGGCCCTGCGTTCATCATGACTGCTACTTTTATATGTTTGACTGTTATGAGCATGTTAGTGGATAGGCTATGCTTTGATTGTTTACGAGCATGTTATGATTTGATATCCTGACCTGTTCTAGCTAGCATGTATGTTTCCCGTGACATGTTAGTACCATGCTAGGTTGTTCTCCGACATGCATTCCATTGTTATCTGTTGAGCTTGTTTGGCCTTTTAAGGCATGGGGCGGGACTCTTAGATACACTTGTTAGGGTTTGTCTTCATCCAGAGGTTGAGAGCGGACATAACGTATATTGTCCCCATGGACCTAGATCGCGAGTTGCACGACGTATGATGCTTCTGCCACGTTAGCTGGTACGAATTAGCTCCCGTATCAGCATAAGCCTAGTTTGTAGCCTGCTAGAGCGGAACCCAGCAGATGGTGTAAGCCTGTCGTGGTCAGTTCTTAGCTTCAGGCGTGCGGTGGTCTTATGCCGCTTACAGTTGAGTGCCGAGGACCTCGCACTACTATTTGTTCAGTGACACTGCTCCGAGTCGTAGGCATGCTACCTAGACCGGTGTAGCACGTTTAGGTCCCACGTCCTTACACACTTTGTAGCAGCATGTGGTGTGCGCGTACGAGCATTAGACACCGAGAGGAGAGCTCCCCCGGGATAATGCTAACAGTATATGTAACGACCCAGGTTTTTCTTCCCGGTCTTCCAGGTATGCCCTAGGGGTAATTTGGTAATTTGGTCGGGCCGTCATGGTCGTTTGTGTCTTTTCCAGCTACTAAAATTATTGGATGGTTTTTGTAGGTTTTTGGAGGGGTTTGTGGTTTGGTTTGAGCAAGGTTTGTTGCAAAAGTAAAAATAAAGGAAATTGTCTTTGCAGTGGGGTTTGAACCTGGTCTCCCGGGAAGCTTGTAGAGAGGTGTGCCAATTGAGCCATTAGGTGCTCTTGTTGCTCTTTCTGCATCACATCTTAGTTAACCTTGGAGTTTGGAGTTTTGGTGCATTTGGTTAAATGAAATAGAATTAGGTTATTCCATCTTATTCTCCAAAAGCACCTCTTGGCCGCCCAAGCTCTCCATCTCCATAGCCTTGCCGAGTTCTTCATCCTTGCCTCTCCTTGGGTTCGATCATCATCATTCCGGTAAGTCTTCGTCTTCTTCATCTTCTCATTTGGGTGTTTGTTGGCCGAATGTAAGAAAAAGGGTTGTGTGTGTGTGTGTGTTGTGCAAACACCGAGAGGAGCAACCATCATCCCCACCACTCGCACGCCCAGATCGGTCGAACCACCTGTCGCGCGCGCCCAGATCGGTCGAACCAGCCCCGCCGCGACGCCCGACTGTCCCAGCAGCCTCGCCGAACGCCCAGCAGCCAGATCGCCCGATCGCTCGCCACGCCAGAGGTTCTCGCCAGCGCCAAGACGCGTCCACCGATCGCTCGCCGCGCCCTCGCCGTGTCCGCTTGCCGAGCTGCTCGCCGCGCGCGCTTTCGCTCGAGACGTTCGCCGCGCGTCCCCTCGCCGAGTTGCTCGCCGTGTCCGCATCGCACGCCCGGCCCAGCGCGCGCCTTCGCCCAGACGCCAGCCAGCGCCAGCGCGCCTTCGCCCGACGCCCGGCGCCAAGCGCCGCCTTTCGCCTGAGACGCTCGCCGCTGCGCGCGTGTCCCCGCTGCCGTGCGGCGCAAGCAGCGCGGCCAGCGTCGTCGCTTGCCGTGCCAAGTAGCGCAGCCGCCAGCGTGTCCTTGCCGTGCGGTAGCGCGGCCAGCAAGCGTCCTTGCCGTGCCCGCTTGCCAAGCGACCCCAAGCTCGTGGTCGTCGCGCGCGTGAGTTCCCCGAGCCGAGCTTGCTGTTCTATTGTTGTTTAGATATTTTAGATGCTGATTATTGTTGGTTTGCTAGGTTCCCGCTCGCTAGCTCGGGATTGTTCCGCAGCTTAGGATTTGTGTGTAGAAGTCTTCCGACCAAGGTAAGGATTTCTTACCGAGGTTGTGTGGACCCTGCGGTATATTTGTGATTGTTGTTTTGTATGCCTGTGTATGATTACTAGCATGTTTAGCCCTAGGTGCTCTGCTCAATTCTCGATCGCATGAACTCTTGTATTGTTTATCATGTTAGCCCATGCTAGGTTGTTCTATTCTAGCATGTTCGATATCTGTTCTTGCTTCGTAGTATCATGCTAGGTTCTTTGTATCTGATGAGCACGTATTGGACTGCATTGATTGAATCGTTATTATTGTTAAGGTTTTAGAATTGAGGTAGATAGAATCATCCGGGCCCGATGCATAAAGTATCTTGCATCTATGGCAAGGACGTTCGAGACAGTTCTCCGTCCTTGGACCCCGTGAGGGATTAGCTATCCCAACCGGTAGGCCCTGCAATCTTGGGTGAGGGTGGCGGTATCGTTAAATGCCCCAACGGTCGGGATGATGACTTGGCATTGCCTCGTCCCCGGCGATCGACACGTCCTCGGCGTGTTCGGCCGTAGCCCTTGATTGCCACTGTTAGGGCAAGGACCGCTTCTGGTGTAAGCCTACCACGACCGGTTCCTTAGCCTCAAAAAGGTGGTACAGTGACGACATAGTTCACGTGTCCGTGTCTCACACCCCTATGTCGTGACACCGATCCGGAGATTTAGTTAGGCATGGTGGTATCGAACTCGGGTAGCTTGCCACTAGACCCGGCACCCCGAGTTTGCGGTAGCATGCGCGGCGCGCTTACGCTCATTACATGCGCCGATCGAGAGCTCCTCGGGATCTTGAGCGATGCACCTTTCGTATCGATCAGAGACAGCCGAGGCCGGGACTTGTTCCCGTATAGTGCGTTTAGTGTGTTGTGGTTTTTCCGACTAAGACCACGAGATGGCATCCGAGGTCCAAGTGTGGACTTAGCTATGTGCTCCGCTCTGTGTTTGTACTCATAGCTTGCATACATTCTTCTAGATGATCATGTATATCGTATTGTACCCGTTGGGGATTCTACTGGGTAATTCGTTACTCACCCTTATTCTCGTGGTTTTCCACGGTAATCAAGCGGGAGACAGGATGGTGAAGGAGGAGCTATGATCATGGAACTCTGCTGTCATCTCTGATTGTTTTATTTTAATTATCATGACTCTTCACTTTTTATTATTTCCCTGAATGCATGTAGACGGGCACAGAGCCCCGGATGTTTTCTTACGTTTTATGGATTCCAAAGATATTGGTACTTGTGGATTGTTTTAATGGTTTAAATAAATCTCCGATCGAGTGTGCTTTTAGAAATGTATGTTTTGGTTGTTGAATGTTTCTGCTTTTTTGGAATCCAAATGTATTTTTCATAATGTCTTTTATTTTCACTACATGCATTGGGGTAAAGGCCCATTTAGAGCCCCTTTTGGGTCGGGTCTTTGCTAGCTTGGTATCAAAGCTCGAGTCATAGATTCTGTAGATCGACTCTTTTGTTGTAGGTCGTTTTCCATGATCATCAAGACACTCAGACACTCATCAGTGCGCCTAGATTTATTGTTTTAGAAAGGAAAAGGGTTAAGAATTTACAATACCTATCATCTAGTGTATGCCTTGTTTGGTGTTGTGGAATGGTGACAGCAGAGTTTTGATTCGTTGTTGGTTTGGATGTAGATCGCCAAAGATGCTACGACCACCGCATCGGAGAGGAGGTTCGAGAGCGGTCGAGGTATCGATGGATCGGATCGACATCGCAGGACATCGTCCCAAGCCGACATCGATGGCATTCCACCAAAGAAATTCCTCCCGTTACGCCTAGAGCGGGCGTTGAGGCGATCGAGCGCCGTGAGATCGCTCCTCGGAGCAGAGTTTGCTTGAGTCTATGAGGGCTTTTATGGTCGCATGTTGAGTGACCAGAGGGCGAGACCTGTGCCTTGTTGGCGCCGCAGCGGGAAGAGTCCCGAGCCCAGACGAGCAAAACCGACTCGATTGGTTCAAAGAGAGCTCAAGAGCACCTCCACTCCACAGAGCAAGTAGCCCCAGAGGCGAGATATGGCGAGGTGCCGAGGAATTGGGTAGGTGGTCAAGGATTTTGTGAAGTGGAAGCCTCGAGAAGTTTGATGCCACCGGTGATGCGTTAGCGGCAAACAGTGTGGATTGCCCATTTGGAGTACACCTTCCGATCATGGTGTGCCCCGATATTCGAGGCCGAGATGTGCGGCTCATGTGCTAGGAGGCACAATGAGATGGTGGTGGGAGTCCACCTTGAGCGAGAGACCACCGGGTCTCCACCCGCTACTTGGGAGTTCTTCAAGGCCGAGTTCAAGGTAAAGTTCATCGGTGATGAGGCTCGGGAGAAGATGGTGGAGCTCTTCCAACTCGGCGCGAGGGTTCTGATTCCATTGAGGAATATGAGCGCAAGTTCTCGGAGTATGGATATTTTGCTCCTCGCTTGATTGCCACCCGGAGTGAAGATTCGGAAGTTCATATCCGGATTGAGGCGGGGTGTTTCCCGTGATGTCGTGGCTCAAGCCCCGACACTTATGCTAGGGCCGCCCGCTTAGCCACGATCTATAATGGGAAGTATCCCGCTTTGAGCGGGTTGTTGCCGCTCTGTTCAGCGTCCGTCCCAGCGAAATTGTGGGGGCGTAAGAGGAAGATTTGACTTTCGGGGCGGCGGCGCGCGCCAAGGGCGATTCGAAGCAGATCACGGAGAGCTCCAAATTCCGTTTCACCCGACAAGCAGGGGAGGACCCAGCGCGATTTCCGCTTGTGCTACTTGTGGGAAAGTCCACGCCGAGCTTGTCACTGGACCTAGATTGTGCTTCCGTTGTGGTAGAGAGGGTCACATGGCCCGTTTTTGTGATCAACCAACATGGCGGCTCACCAATAGCAGCAGCGAGGTCGAGTGTTTGCTACGACCCGTCAGAGGCCGAGCGCACGGATGCCGCTGTGGCGTGTACGCTTCTTGTTTTAGATCACCGCGCATTTGTCTTGTTTGATTCTCGTTCTACGCATTCATTTGTATCTGTGTTGTTTGGCCGAGCATGCTAAGTTAAGACTAGAGCCTCTAGGTTTTGAGTTATCTGCTGCAACTCCTTCGGGAGTTAGTATGTTGGCTAGAGATAAGATTAAGGATGGCCGGATCGAGATATCCGGAGAGTTGCTTGTGGCTACGCTCATAGTTCCGCCTATGAGCGGTTTTGATGTGATTCTTGGTATGGAGTGGTTAGTCGCTAACCACGCGTTGATTGACCGCCACCGGAAAGAAGTAGTGTTGAGCCGCCAGTCGGCCCAAATTTTTAGTTTCGTGGAGTCGTGGTGGAGTTTGCCCGCCGATGGTGTCACCGTGAAAGCTCGTCGTTTGCTAGCTCATGGAGCTTGGGGCTATCTAGCCAAGTTGTTCAGGAAGAGCCGCCTCGCCGTCCTGCTGATCAAAGCCGGTCGTGCGAGGAGTTCGCGGATGTGTTTCTGAGGAGTTACAGGTTGCCCCCAAAGAGAGAGGTTGACTTCATTATTGAGCTCGAGCCGTGGACCCTCCCTATCTCGAAGGCTCCGTGTCGCATGGCGCCAGCCGAGTTAAAGGAATCGAAGATTCAGCTGCGGGGAGATGTTAGACCGAGGGTTCATCCGTCCGAGTGTGTCCTCGTGGGGAGCACCAGGGCCTGCTTTGTGAAAAAGAAGGATGGTTCTATGCGCTTATGTATTGATTACCGCGAGCTTAATAAGGTGACGATGAAGAATAAGTATCCGCTGCCCCGTGATCGATGATTTGTTCGATCGGCTTCAGGGAGCTTCGTGTTCTCCAAGATAGATCCGAGATCCGGTTACCATCGATTCATGGATCGTGGATGCCGACATTCCTAAGACAACTTTCAGTCCGATATGGTCACTATGAGTTTGTGGTTATGTCGTTTGGATTGACCAATGCCCCACCCGCGCGTTCATGGACATGATGGATAGGGTGTTCAAATCATTTTTGGACAAATTCGTCATCGTGTTCATTGACGATATTCTCGATTTATTCGAGGTCTAAAGAAGACCATGCAGAGCATTTGAGACGAGTATTGGCGGCTTTGAGGGAAACCCGGCTTTATGCGAAGTTTTCCAAATGTGATTCTGGTTGGAGCGGTGGCCTTCCTAGGCCACGTGGTTTCGAGAGATGGTATAGCCGAGGACCCCGCGAAGATTGAGGCCGTGAGTTCATGGGCCAAGCCGACTTCAGCTGCTTAGAGATTCGCAGCTTTCCTGGTTTTGCGAGTTTACTACCGTCGGTTCGTCAAGGACTTTTCTCGCTTTAGCCTCGCCCCTCACTCGTCGGCGAGGAAGGGTGTCGAGTTTGTTTGGGACAAAGCAGGTGTGATGAGAGCTTTGCCAGTGCTCAAGCGTAGTTTGACTTCAAACCACTGTTGGCGGTCCCGAGAGGGGACAGTGGTTTCGTGGTCTACAAATGATGCTTCCAAGTTTGGTTTAGGTTGTGTGTTGATGCAAAGACGGGAAGGTCATTGCCTATGCTTCCCGTCACCGGGCCGATATGAGCAGAGCTACCCGACTCATGATATGGAGTTGGCGCAGTGGTGTTTTGCACCGAAGATTTGGAGGCATTACACTGTATGGTGAGCGGATTCGGATGTTTACCGATCACCGAGCCTCAAGTATCTGCTTTACTCGTAAGGAGTTGAATATGAGGCGAGAGGAGATGGTTAGAGTTGGTAAAGGATTATGATCATGCGATTTTGTACCATCCGGGTAAAGCCAACGTAGTGGCCGATGCTTTAAGCGAAAGACGTCGCACTCTGCGGCGTTGTTGAGTTCCCAGCCAGTTTGCGAGAGAGTTCGAGCGGGCCGAGGTTGCGATGTTGTTGGGAGAGGTTACCGCCAGGGTAGCTCGATTGATCTGCTCACCGCCGATTCGGCAATGGATTATAGACAGCCAGTTGGGTGACCCGCACTTAAGAGATTGGTTGACAGAGTTAGTCTTGACGGTGACTTTGACTTTGTGTATTCCCAGACGATGGGTTGACTTATAGAGGCCGGTTGTGTGTTCCGGACATTGCAGTTTGCGAGCCGAGTTGCTCTCGAGGCCCACTGTTCCCCTTTTGCTTGGCACCCGGGGTACCAAGATGTATCGAGACCTTAAGCGACTTTCTCGGTGGATGGGGATGAAGAGAGATGTGGCGAGTTTGTCACCAGGTGTCTCACTTGTCGCAAAGTGAAGGCACCCAGCAGAGGCCAAAGAGGTTTGTTGCACCACCGAGTGTACCCCAGGGAAATGGGAAGAGATCTCCATGGACTTTATCTCCGGTTTGCCAAGGACTCCGAGGAAGTTCTCTCGCATTTGGGTGATAGTCGACCGTTTGATTAAGAGCGCACACTTCATTCCCTGTAGAGACACTTATACCGTGGAACAAAGGCGCGCAGCTTGTTTTTGGAGCAGATCATCCGTTATCATGGTGTACCGGTGAGGATTGTGTCCGATCGTGACTCGCGGTTCACTTCTCGCTTCGAGAGCGCTCGTATGGGTTTGGGCACGAGTGCGATTTGGCCTGACAACTTTTCACCTCGCACGGATGGTCGATCGAGAGAGTGAATCGATTCTCGAGGATATGTTGAGGGCTTGTGTGTTGGATTTCCCGTGCAAATTGGGACCAAATTCAGTATTTGATGGAGTTTGCCTATAACAATAGTTACCAATCGACGATCTGAGATGGCTCCATTCGAGGCATTGTATGGTAAGCGTTGCTCGGTCCCACGTGTTCGGGGAAGAGGTTGGTGATAGACGAGTTTTGGGTCCCGAGTTACTGCAGCTTGACCAATGGTGCAAAGTCACGTAAGATTAGAGCTCGTATGTTGACACTCGAGCGGCGCAGAAGAGTTACGCCGATGTTCGGCGTCGAGATTTGGAGTTTGAGGTTGGTCAACATGTGTTCCTTAAGGTTGCTCCGATGCGAGGTGTTTTGAGGTTTGGTAAGCGTGGGAAGTTGAGTCCCCGCTTTGTTGGTCCATTTGAGATCCTAGAGAGGATTGGCGAGTTGCTTACCGGCTAGCCCTACCTCCGTCACTATCAGCAGCAGCATAGTGTTTTCCATGTATCGATGCTTTGGCGGTAGATGTGCCGACCCGCCGCACATTGTGGACTTTGAGCCTTTGCAAATGAATGAGGATTTGAACTTCGAGGAGAAGCCGGTGAGGATCCTTGCCTTTGAGACCAAGACGTTGCGTGTCGCGAGATTCGTTTGGTAAAGGTTCGATGGAAGAATCGGGTTCGAGGAAGCCACTTGGGAGCGGGAAGACGAGATGAGGTTGCATTACCCTCGAAATGTTTGTTTTAAGGGACTTTCGAGGACGAAAGTCATAAAAAGGAGGAATATTGTAACGACCTGTGTTTTTCTTCCCGGTCTTCCGGGTATGCCCTAGGGGTAATTTGGTAATTTGGTCGGGCCGTCATGGTCGTTTGTGTCTTTTCCACTACTAAAATTATTGGATGGTTTTTGTAGGTTTTGGAGGGGTTTGTGGTTTGGTTTGAGCAAGGTTTGTTGCAAAAGTAAAAATAAAGGAAATTGTCTTTGCATGGGTTTGAACCCGGTCTCCGGGAAGCTTGTAGAGAGGTGTGCCAATTGAGCCATTAGGTGCTCTTGTTGCTCTTTCTCGCATCACATCTTAGTTAACCTTGGAGTTTGGAGTTTTGGTGCATTTGGTTAAATGAAATAGAATTAGGTTATTCCATCTTATTCTCCAAAAGCACCTCTTGGCCGCCCAAGCTCTCCATCTCCATAGCCTTGCCGAGTTCTTCATCCTTGCCTCTCCTTGGGTTCGATCATCATCATTCCGGTAAGTCTTCGTCTTCTTCATCTTCTCATTTGGGTGTTTGTTGGCCGAATGTAAGAAAAAGGGGTTGTGTGTGTGTGTGTGTTGTGCAACACGGAGAGGAGCAAACCATCATCCCCACCACTCAGACGCCCGGATCGGTCGAACCAGCCCCCGTCGCGACGCCCAGATCGGTCGAACCAGCCCCGCCGCACGCCCGCACTGTCCCCAACCTCGCCGAACGCCCAAAGCAGATCGATCGCCCGATCGCTCGCCGCCAGAGGTTCTCGCCAGCGCCAAGACGCCCAGCCGATCGCTCGCGACGCCCTCGCCGTGTCCGCTTGCCGAGCCGCTCGCCCGCGCGCCTTTCGCGCCAGACGTTACGCCCGCGCGCGCGTCCTTGCCGAAGTTGCTCGCCGTGTTACGCGCACGCCGCGACGCCCGCGCGCCTTCGCCCGCCCGCCAGACGCCAGCGCGCGCTCGCGCGCTGCGCCAGCGCCAGCGCGCAAGCCGCCCGCCTGCTTCGCCAGCGCGCGCCCTCCGCCGCGCTTGCGCGCGCAGCCAGCGCTAGCGTGTCCTTGTCGTGCGGTAGCGTCCTTGCTTGCCGTGCGTGCGCAGCCAGCGTAGCGCGTCCTTGCCGTGCCCGCTTGCCATGCACCCCAAGCTCGTCGTCGTCGCGCGCGTGAGTTCCCGAGCCGAGCTTATTTGTTCTATTGTTGTTTAGATATTTTAGATGCCGATTATTGTTGGTTTGCTAGGTTCCCGCTCGCTAGCTCGGGATTGTTCCGCAGCTTAGGATTTGTGTGTAGAAGTCTTCCGACCAAGGTAAGGATTTCTTCTGAGAGGTTGTGTGGACCTCGCGGTATATTTGTGATTGTTGTTTTGTATGCCCGTGTATGATTACTAGCATGTTTAGCCCTAGGTGCTCTGCTCAATTCTGACGGCATGAACTCTTGTATTGTTTATCATGTTAGCCCATGCTAGGTTGTTCTATTCTAGCATGTTCGATATCTGTTCTTGCTTCGTAGTATCATGCTAGGTTCTTTGTATCCGATGAGCACGTATTGGACCGCATTGATTGAATCGTTATTATTGTTAAGGTTTTAGAATTGAGGTAGATAGAATCATCTCGGCCCGATGCATAAAGTATCTTGCATCTATGGCAAGGACGTTCGAGACAGTTCTCCGTCCTTGGACCCCGTGAGGGATTAGCTATCCCAACCGGTAGGCCCTCGCAATCTTGGGTGAGGGTGGCGGATCGTTAAATGCCCCAACGGTCGGGATGATGACTTGGCATTGCCTCGTCCCTGCCAGTCGACACGTCCTCGCCGTGTTCGGCCGTAGCCCTTGATTGCCACTGTTAGGGCAAGGACCGCTTCTGGTGTAAGCCTACCACGACCGGTTCCTTAGCCTCGGTGCGGTGGTACAGTGACACATAGTTCACGTGTCGTGTCTCACACCCCTATGTCGGTGACACCGATCCGAGATTTAGTTAGGCATGGTGGCTCGAACTCGGGTAGCTTGCCACTAGACCCGCACTTCCCGCAGTTTTTACGCTCATTCTGTCGCCGATCGGAGAGCTCCTCGGGATCTTGAGCCATGCACCTTTCGTGCTCGATGATGAGATGTAGCCGAGGCCGGGACTTGTTCCCGTATAGTGCGTTTAGTGTGTTGTGGTTTTTCCGGACTAAGACCACGAGATGGCATCCGAGGTCCAAGTGTGGACTTAGCTATGTGCTCCGCTCTGTGTTTGTACTCATAGCTTGCATACATTCTTCTAGATGATCATGTATATCGTATTGTACCCCTGGTTGGGGATTCTTCTTGGTAATTCGTTACTCACCCTTATTCTCGTGGTTTTCCACGGTAATCAAGGGGAGACAGGATGGTGAAGGAGGAGCTATGATCATGGAACTCTTTGTCATCTCTCGATTGTTTTATTTTAATTATCATGACTCTTCACTTTTTATTATTTCCCTGAATGCATGTAGACGGACACAGAGCCCCGGATGTTTTCTTACGTTTTATGGATTCCAAAGATATTGGTACTTGTGGATTGTTTTAATGGTTTAAATAAATCTCGATCGAGTGTGCTTTTAGAAATGTATGTTTTGGTTGTTGAATGTTTCTGTTTTTACTTGGAATCCGAAATGTATTTTTCATAATGTCTTTTATTTTCACTACATGCATTGGGGTAAAGGCCCATTTAGAGCCCCTTTTGGGTCGGGTCTTTACAGTATATCATTCCTTTTCGAGTCTAGAGCCAGACACCGGGTACTCTCCGATGTGTCTATGACTTGTTTGAAGAGCTTGTCAGTATTTTGGACATAACGTATCTTGTCCCAGTGATTGGACATTCGTGTCCTAGATTATTGGACCTTTGGGTCCCAGTTATTGGACATACATGTCCCAGTTTCAAGATCAATTGTTGAGTTGATCACTAGGCCGGTGGTAAGAGACCCCGATGATTCAGGAGTCGCTTGGTTGACTCAAGGATTTGATCTGTGTTGGTAGCGGTTGTATGTATACTAGTATGTTGTATGATTGATGTTCGTATTGTACCCCGATTGGGGATTCTTACTGAGTATGCTTATACTCGCCCTTATTTTTTGTGGTTTTCCACCATGAAACTTGGGACAGCGACAGGACTGCTAGAGGAGTGGCTGCTCGATCATGGGACTCTACCGGCAAGTCTGCTTACTTTATTTTGTCATTTTTGTTATCAGCATGTATGGGGCACAAAGCCCTAAGATTTTTACTATTTGGAACCTGTTTAACTGTTTTGGTATTTCTTGATGTTTTAAACTGTTGTTGAGCTTTGTTTGAACTTACTTAAATACTTGGAATGCATGTTTTGAAATGTGTTGGTTTTGAAATAAACTCTAGCCAGGGTTGCTTTGTTACAGGTTGAAATAAATGTTTTGAACAGGTTCCAGGATTTGATAGGCTTAAACAGGAAATTGTATTGTTTGTTTTAAATTCTTTACTGTTTTAATGAGCATGCTGAAGTAAGGATCCATTTAGTACCATGTTTTGGGTCGGGTCCTTGCACAATCCTATCGATAAATAGTCTCTTTCGTGACCAACCATTACCATTCTCCTTACCTTTACCTTTCTAACTTGAAGAACTCACTTGCCAAAATTTCACCATGGTGTAAAGACTTGCAACAAATTACCGAAAATGGTGGCACACAAGAATAGAAAGGCAAGGAGAAGTCAACCCAGATCAGGATCTTGAGCCAGTTGAAGCTACACCTGTACAAAGTAAAGACGAAAAGTCACAAATCGGACCAACCATGCAAAGGCAAGTGACTACCCCAACCGATAAGATGGAAGAACGTACTACAGTAGTGGATGAGTCATTGGTTGTTACATCAGAACCACGTCAAATTGTGATGAAGTTTGAGAAGGGAAGAGATATAGATGCAAGCCCTTCTAAAACTGTTAAGTGGTTGCAGTATGTGCAGAAGAAGTGAGGACGCATTGAGATGTAAAAACATCGATGTTAGACGATCAGTAAGGTATTGGAAGAAGAGGAAATCGTGCGCCAAGGGACTTGTTCTGACGCAGAGGTAGAGACGAAGCGGACGAGGCTGAGGCGAGCCTTAGGAAACGATAAAGAGAATTCGCCCCACTTGAGAAGTTAACACATGCCCATGTGTCAACTCGCAAATTCAAGAAGAAGTTCAACATGCAAGAGAAGCTGGTAGAAGGTCTCTTGATACTATCAAATAATTTATATATGTATCTAGAGCATGTGAGGATAAGAGATAGTGCAATATTCGACACAATAGCGCTCTTAAATCCACATATCCATCGACCCACCTTCTTGCATTTTCACGACATTGTTTCTTCTTCTAGTTCTGAAGAGTCTACTTCAGATGATGAAGATTGAAAATGGAAGTCCTTGTCCCTATTGATCATGTCTTTCATTTTTATATATATATATACTTACTCACTTATTAATATAATTATTCTTTCATTTTATTCACTGGTTAAGTTTATGTTTTGACCAATGCTGAGTAAGAATCTTGCTTTTTAATTCTTCACTTTCAAACATTGCCTTAAATACGCTGATATTTAATTTTCCCTAAGACATCATTCTCTAGTTTGCTAACAAAATCATCTTGGGAAGGATACTTGTTGAACTTAGGACATAAAACAATTTTGTTGGAGGAAACCAATTAGCTTACAACAATGATATTAAGAACCTTAGATTCATTTAAGTTTGGTGGAAATAAGATTCAAGCTAAATAACATGCATCAATCACACCTTTCCTATTTTTTCCTAACACATGCTACTAACTACTCCATTTTTTCCTAGTGTTGCCTCAAGAAATTTAGTTTATCATAAAAACAAAGAATACTGTTAATAACTTAGAAAACATGTTGAAAATAGTATTACTAAATGAAATAACAAAACAATAAAATCTCAGTTTCGTTTCTTAACCTCTCTTTCTAACCTATTACAGATACCACCTTTTCTAGGTGTACGGTATCAAACAACACGACTGGATTTCACTCAAGATATGTTATAGCAATAAATCAATGGAGTACATAAAATTTCTCGAGCAAATATGTGCAAGCGTACATAGTCATTGTTGTAGTAAGTTTTATTCTCTCAAAGGTCACCTCCTCATGGATTTGGTGTTAATTTTCAACTTCTTCTCAAGATAAGAATACATGGAGGTATACTTGTATTGGAATGAATTAACAAATTAAATGCTAAAGAAAATGAGAAAAACAAATACTTCAGCAACAATGTAATAAAGGTAAGTAATGTAAATGATTAAAACATAATAAGTAGTCAAATTCAAGTATTAGAATGAATTGGGCGTTTTTAGAGGAAATTGCTTAAGCTTCGAGATTTAGTGGTAAAAAGTGAATTCCTGCTTCACTCTCACTCTGCTCTCTCTCGAGTCACAACAATTAAGAATAAAAAGAGTCAAAAGCATTAGTAAAATCGTCATCTCTAACAGATCTTTAAATTGCAAGAAACCTAAACAAACCTAATGTGATTCAATTCAAGTTCACTCTATCACATTCCTCTCAGAATCGAAATAAAGCAAGCACGAATGGTTGACCATACGAAACATACTCGGAATTAAAACAACATGAATATATAATTCAACGTTTTCCTACTCAATACTCCCGCAACTTCACTCCTACTTACCTAAATCCTTAGAGTAGGGATTTAGCTACTCATATTAACAATCAAAACAACAACAAATGCAGAAACAGAGTAATCATTCATCATATAAACTTGCAGTATTGCAAAATCAAACTAACAATAGTTTAATAAATTGCGTAAATCAAATAAACAGAGATCTTAAAGCATAGAGAAGAAAAGGCTTGTTGCGATCTACAAAATGATGATTGCTTCAGATCTAAATCCTCTATTCTACTTAACAATGCTCCTCAAATTAACAAAACTCCAAATTTGAACTGAAATTGCGATGAACTCCAAGGTAGCTTGAATAAAATCAACCAAAAGACACAACAACTCTAGAATTGAAAATGTTGAAAAGTAAAAATGCTCTAAAAAATGAAAATATAAATTTGAGAAATGAAGAAAAAATCAAACGAAAATCTAAAATCTGAGAAAATAGAAAAAGATCTAAAAAACGAAATCTTAAAATTCGAGAAATGAAGAAAAGCTCTCTCAATTAAAGTATGCTCCAGCTTAAATACTCCTCCATTAGCTTCGCCTAAACGATCAACGGCTGAGATTAGATGCTCCTACCTAGTAATTATTGTCCTTCGTTGATACTCGACACATGTCCTTTCCAGAATAGGCACGCCAATTCTGTTTCCTTCAACTAAACTCCTAGCTTGGAAACTTCTACTATAATGCACTTCACTCAAACCCCTTTATGATCATTTAAGTTTGGTTAAAACACTCTGTCCGATGTTTATTATTCGGGTCCCTTTGGGTAAAATTTTCCGCATGGCCGCTATTTTTAAATTGCTAGCATGGTTAGCAAATTACTCGGGATACCTGCAGCTATTCCCTCTTTCACCATTTCATTTTTACCCAAAATGCCTTGGTTTGTTTTGGCTAACAGATACACATATTTGCATATCATCCTACGGCTTACCTCACCTTACCCCCAAACTTAGAGTTTTCGTTGTCCTCAATGAAGGTGATGCAAAGATCCCCCAAACTTTAACAAATTTAAGGTTTTCGAATTCTATGTTACGAGCTAATCAGTTTCTTCCCCAAGAACTATACTACGCTCTAAGTTTAAAGATAATCTATCCTAAGATGATTTCGTTAGGAGGCTAGCAAATGATGTATCGGGGCAAATTAAATTCTTGGTCATCAAAGGTAATGTTTTAAAGTGCGGAATTAACACAAGATTCTAACTCAACATTGGTCAAAGCAATAAAATTAAGTAGGGAATAAAATGAAAGATAGATTATATTAATCTTTGTGAGATAGACATAAAGAATAGAAAGTAAATACGATAGGGACAGAGAATTCCTTTATTCCTTTTCTTCCGAGTCAGAACTGTCGGAGTCGGTGGACTAAACAATATCCTAGAACAACAGGAAGATGGGTCAGTGCGTGGAATAACGCTCTGTCACTCACTGGGGCGATTTCAATGCTAATATATTGTACAATAATTAATTCAAAGTTGACTTATGCTAAGTGAAACTTGGTATCACTTACGCGCAAGTATACATGGTCGAAATTGCAGCAAGTAATAAATGTATGATTTTATCGATCCCACACAGATTGATGTATAAAGTTATTATTATTTATGTCAGAGTCGTGTAGAAAATAAATAAGCATGGGTTGTATGAGTTGTTGTTGGTTTGTTTTGTAATTGAAATAAATAAATACAAGACATAAATAAATATGAATGCAATGAGTTATGCTAACTAATCAATCCTAGAAAATACTAAGCAAGCGGACTAGACACGGAGCATCTTGCTTCCCTAACAAATAAGTACTTCGATACTTAATGGTTTATGGCATGACCAGCTTCTGCTGCGAATTCCATTCTTCGCACAGGCCAACGCAAGCACTAATATGGTTATTTCTAACACTCTAAATAGTGAACAGACGTTCACACAACCCAATGTAGCATACTAGGTCAATATGAAGTTCCTCTTTTGACTCACTGCAAGGTACATGCGTGGGTAGCTAATCAACGCATATATATAAATCAACATGCAGCAAACATAAACTCCTATAACACAACCATAGAAATGAACATCATATAGAAGTTAAATCAGACAATTTTATTGCATCTAAGAAATGTTTAAAACTATAAACTACTCCTAATAAAAACAGTTAAATTTAAATTTGCACCATTCAAGATGTGTAGTCCCCTTGTCATTAGCTCTTGGGACATCACCACTTGCTTCTCTCCGTAATAGGCTTCATGGCCAACCAACCAGCTCACCAATTTTGACTCCATTCCTTGGTATTTATAGAATCGAATTAATTGGCCAATAAGTCGCGGTGAGCTGTGCAATCTTCATAAATGCATAATTCCTTGTTTTTTGTTAGGATTTAATTGATTGATGTTGCCTTAATTACTTGATTGATTCTCCGATTTGTTTCCTTGTTGAAGTATCTTTTTCGAACATGTTTTCCATTTTAGTTATGCGTCGTTTTGTGCTACTTGGTCACCGTTCGCGCTGTTGTACTTCCCGCAGTATTGCTAAGTTGTCCTGCCAATAACATTGATTAGGCTCAATTTACTCAAGTTTTATGTTAAAAACGCAAATCTGTGCTTTCAACGCTACTTTATGTATGCATGCTAATTTTCTAAGTTATTGCATCACATTTCTTATATTAGCCCTTGTTTTTCCCTTTTAGTTCTAAAATAATGCAAACTAAAATAGCCTTAACAATGCTCTATTTGAGAGCTATCAGTCCCACTTTTAACATAGGCGATAAATGAGCCTAAATGTCTGGTCAACAGCCAAAAGCATCGCACCAGCTTTTCATGAGGCTCTTCTTCTTCTTCTCGAGCTACGACATCTTCAACAGGTCGAGAGGTTCCTTCGCCTGCATTCCTTCTCCGCTTAGTTTTTTGTTGGTGATGGAACTCTTCCATCTGCCTCTCAAACCCCTCTAAATCTCTTCCCTCAATCATAGGCATCAATCGTTTGAAATACCTGAAAGATTCAGGATTATCACTCCTTACTATTGGACGTAGTATTGAAGTGGCTACCTTTTCTTCTCCAGGTCTCTCCGAGGATTCTTCAACTTCCTCGTACTCTCCCAACCTTACAGGTGAAACAGTTGTTCTCGTACACCTTCTTCTTCCTGCTTGCAACTGTTCGACTTCAGTGCGCGCAAGCGGAGTGTCGACTGGATTGGGGGCCTGAGCAGGGTCATTTTCTCCTTCACGTTCAATCCTTAAGGGCCACCTTCTTAGGTAGTTAGTGGCAAGTCTATGCACCATAGTGAGCTTTTGCTATTAAAATTTGGTAGGAAGGATTAAGGTATTAGGAATGGAGATGGGCTTATGAAGAAGTGGCTTGCAAGTATTTAACGATGAAAAGTATGAGTAGGGTGGCAATCGTCGCAATCTGTCAGTGTGACGATTGGATACGGTGGCCATGCACTTGATATGCATCGTTAGATTAACGATCTTGCAATTCGACTGCTCAGTATCCAGCTGTAATTTTATGCTTGAAACAATGGTGCTCAGCATCACGTGCATTGCCCATAATTGAATTCTCCCATTCATCCAAATCTCGCGGAACCTCAACCAAATATAATTAGAGAATTTCTCAGAATAACGACTAAATTTCATAAATAAATAAAGAAAATAACTAAATCAAAGAAATAAACAGTAAATTTAAAAAACTTCTAGGGACGGGCCAGTTGGTGCTCTGGGTGTAGGGGAGCTGTAACGGCCCAGGTTTTCATCCCGGTCTTCCAAGTATGCCCTAAGGGTATTTTGGTAATTTGGTTTGGCCATCAGGGCCGTTTATGTCTTTTTCCAGTTGCTAAAATTATTAGATGGTCTTATGTAAGTTTTTGAGGCTTTGTGGTGGTGTTTGGGCATGGGGAGATGCAAAAAGAAAATTAGGAGTTAAAGATGTGTTTGGTGGGTTTCGAACCCAAGTGGTCTGGGAAGTCAGGTGGGTGGTGTGGCCAGTTGAGCCACCAGGTGTTCTTGTTACTCTTTCCGCGTCATATCTTAGTTACCCTTGGATCTTTGGAGTTTTGTGCATTTGGTTAAATGAAAAGAAATTAGGTTTTGTGTTTTCTTCCCCAAAACTCCATGGCCGCCCAACCTCTTCTCTCCCCCAAGCCCCTTGCGGTGATTTTCTTCCCTTGCAGCCCCGAGCGCTGTTCCGCCAGCCAAGCGACCAGCCGAGCAGCCCGGTCGAGCGGCCAGCCAGATCGCACCAGCAGCCCTAAGCGCCCAACAAAGAGCTACCCAGACGCCCAAAGAAGACGCGCAGCCAGCGCCCAGTGCCGTCGCAGCCGCCAAAGAGAGGCGTCGCGGCACCGATCCCGCGCGTCCGTCGCATCGCGGCCGCCGCATCGCACCGCTCGCTTCGCCGCTGCGCCAGCGCGCGCCATCGCCAGCCGAGCTCGCGTCTGCGCTGCGGCCGAGCGCCCGTCGTCCGTGTCGCGCTGCGCGCCCCTCCGCGTCTGCGCCCGTGCGTCCGCGTGCCGTCCCTGGGGCTGCTGCGTCCGTGCCTTAGCGCGCGCCATCCGCGCCTGGGCGCTGTCGTCTGCAGCGGCCAGCGCCCGTGTCGCCCATTTGCCGCCATCCGCGCCAAAGAAGAAATTTCCGCCGTCTTTGCTGCCCGTCCGCGTGTCAGCCGCATCGCGTGAGTTGCTCCCGAGCCGAGCCCTATTTATTTTATTATATTTAAGCCTTTAGAGTGTGATTATCATTGTTTTTGTTAGGTTCTCGGTAGCTAGCTCGGGTTCGATCGCAGCTTAGGATTTTGTGTGTAGTTGCCTCCCGGCTGTAAGGATTTCTTACCGGTTGTGTGGACCTGCGATGTTCTATGTGATTGATGTTTGTATGTTTGTTTGTGACTATCAAATGTATAGTTTAGGTGCTCTGCTCTGAATTCTGATCGCATGACTTCGTATGTTGTTCTTTCATGTTAGTCCATGCTAGGTTGTTCCGCTTACGCATGCTCATATTCATTCTTTTACGTAGTACCATGCTAGGTCTGCTGTATTCTTTCGAGCACGTATTGGATTGTTTGCTGATTGTTAAGGCAGGTTATAATTCAGGTAGATAGCATCATCCGGGCCCGATGCATAAAGTATCTTGCATCCATGGCAAGGACGTTCGAGACGCTTCTCCGCCCTTGGACCCCGTGAGGGGGATTAGCTATCCCAACCGGTAGGCCTTGCAATCTTGGGTGAGGGTGGTAGTCTGCCGATGCCCCAACGGTCGGGATGATGACATGGCAATGCCTAGTCCCGGCACTGGCACGTCCTCGGCGTGTTCGGCGGTAGAGCCCTTGATTGCCACTGTTAAGGTAAGGACGGCTTCTGGTGTAAGCCTACCACGACCCGCCCTTAGCCTCAAAGTGCGGTGGTACAGCCGACATAGTTCACGTGTCCGTGTCTCACACCCCTATGTCGGTGACACCGATCCGGAGATTTAGTTAGGCGTGGTATCCGGATATGGGCAGCTTGCCACTAGACCCGGCACCCCCCATAGTCTGTAGAAGCACGCGGTGCATCCTTACGCTCATTACAGCGCCGACCGGAGAGCTCCTCGGGATCTTGAGCTAGTGCACCTTTCGTATCGACAGTAGACAGGCTGAGGCCGAGACTTGTTTCTCGTATAGGGCGTATTGTGTGGTGTGATTTATTCCGGACTAAGACCCTGAGTTGGCATCCGAGGTCCAAGTGTGGACTTAAGCTATGTGCTCTATTCTATGTTTATATTCATAGCTTGCATACACTCATCTAGATGACCATGTGCATCGTATTGTACCCCGGTTGGGGATTCTTACTGAGTAATTCGTTACTCACCCTTACTTATCTTTCGGTAACCATGGCGCGAGGCGGGATGGTCAAGAAGGAGGAGCCGTGATCATGGAATCTGTTGTCATCTCTCGACCATTTTATTTTATCATGACTCTTGACTTTTGTTATTTCCCACTGAATGCATGTAGACGGGCAAAGAGCCCGGGATGTTTTCTTACGTTTTATGGATTCCAAGATATTTGTACGTGTGGATTGTTTAAATGGTTTAAATAAATCTCTGATCAGAGTATGCTTTTAGAAATGTATGTTTTGGTTGTTGAATGTTTCTGTTTTTACTTGGAATCCGAAATGTATTTTTCATAATGTCTTTTATTTTCAATACATGCATTGGGGTAAAGGCCATTTAGAGCCCCTTTTGGGTCGGGTCTTTACTGATTGGTATCAAAGCTCAGAGTCATAGATTCTGTAGATCGACCTTTTGTTGTAGGTCGTTTTTCCATGATCATCAAGACTCAAGCGGTCATCAGTACGCCTAAGTTTACTATTTGTTGTTGAAAAAGGGTTAAGAATTTACAATACCATCATCTTGTGTATGCCTTGTGTAGTGTTGTGGAGCGGAGACGCAGCGTGTTACGACTCGTTGTTGGTTTGGGCTTAGTGAGCCATCATGCCAACTTTCAGCAGATCAGGCGCGCATTTGTTTAGCGACTTGTTGAGGTATCCGGATAGATTCGTATGCCCCCGGGACATCGTTCCGAGGGAGGCGAGCTTAGACTCCGCTGGCCATTTGTGGCCCGATTCTTGCCGCTTTTCCCCTAGTGAGAGGGTGGTGGTGCTTCGTGCGATCGCCAAGATGTTGATCGCACCCGCAGGAGCAGTGGCGCTTGGCATGTCCGACCGAGGAGTTGGACCGATCGTGTTGATGTTGAGGCCGCGTCCGTGGTTGTTAGGCCCGCATGCCGACGTTTTGGCCCCGGCGATTGAGTTGCCTAGAGGAGGGGGAGGAGGCTAGCGGCGCCTCGAGTGAGACTCCTTGAGCGAGTGTGCTCCACCATGAGAGATTTGATGGCGTGTCTTTAGCTATCGAGAGAGCGGAGACACAGCGCGCTTTTGTAGCGCGTAGTGAGGAGTCCCGGCACAGATAGCCCAAATGACAGAGTTTGTTTCAGCATTTTTCCCCAGTAGCTCTTGTAGCCCCTGAGGTTCCCTGGAGGGCATGATCAGCAGTTTTATTCGGATGAGTTTGTTGGCGTTGATGGAGACGCCCGGTGTTGGCAAATGGATGCCTGTAGAGCTCGATGTTTTAGTAAGTCCTTCTCGCTAGTAGTAAAGTAGTTGGCGGGTTTGAGTTTAGCATCCGTGTGTGGGATGCCTGCTTTGCTCGAGGCCGAGGTGTGCCGCCTGTCTTGCTTGGTTCATCGGATGGTGGTGGAAGTCCCTTGTGAGAGGTGGACTAGCGAGTCTCCACCATCGCCCGATTGTTTGGCAAGTTGCCGTGTTAGTGGCTTGAGGCGGATGAAGGGTCATCTTTGCCCCCTTGCGAGCTCTCTTGTTGTTTAACAGCCCCACTTCCTCGATGTGGATTTGGTAGTAGTAGCACTTGAGGTGCATTGGTTGGTGTGCCACTTTGGCACTAAGTCCGGTTCGAGCTTGAGTTTGGCTTGGGCATAGCGAGATGGTTCTATGCCGTTCGGAGTTCAGCGTACTCCTTTAGCCTTGGATCTGTTTATGGCGATTGCACCGCTTAGGTCGTGCGGAGGGCTAGTTCGGTGGTAGTCGATGGACTACAAGCGAAAGGATGCTCGAGAGGAGCCGGAGCCTCTTCCCGTGTTTTTCGGAGGTTGAGTAAGTCGCCAGGTTGCCGGTTGGTAAATGTTGGTGCGCGTGAGTCTCACGCTAGTGTTAAGGCCAAGGGATTTTCTTTGTGGTTGGTAGTGCGGTCAACTACCTTCGAGTGCCTAAATCTGAGGAGAGTTGAGCATTGTAGATGCGAGTTTGGTCCAGCTGAGGGACCATGAGTTGGATGCTTATCGATGAGCCGGATGCCTATGAGGCGAGTTGGATGCTTTTGAGGCGAGATGAGTGATGCCTTGCGAGAGGTTTTGGATGCCTTAGGGGTAAGCACCCTTGGTAGAGGCTTGGTACAAAGTAAGTTTGGTTTGGCATGATTATGCTTTGGTAGAGCAAGGTTGCCTCAGCTTCGAGTATCGTGTGGAGATGGAACTTTTGGTGTTCCTTGGATTGTTTGTATCGCTGCCAGGAGTTAACGTTCCTTTGTGGAAAAGCGCTTGTTAGTCTTGGATCTCTAAAGGAAGGTTGGGAGTTGTGCACACAAGTGTGTTTTGTGTGGTTCGTTCCGTGGCGAGAGTTTCAGATCCATGTAGGGTTTGCTTTGGAGATCTCATGCTCAGTTCCTGAGAAGTTGGACTCCAGGTGGTTGTTGTAAGGCTTTGGTTGAGGTGGTAAGGATACCGTGCTCGTGGTATCAAGTTGTTGCTTAGGCAAGATTTGTTATGTTGGGCCTAAGCTTGGTTGGCGGATCTTCTTGTTGATCGTTGGTTGGAGTTCAGTTGGAAACTGAACAAGAGCGGTGGTAGCTAAGCCGCGTGGTTTCTGATCGTCATGGCTAAGAGAGTTGTTCGGATCCTTCCTTGGGTAGAAGTTATGTTGTGGCCGATGCTTTGAGTAGGAGGATGACGCATTCTGTAGCGTTTCGGGTTCTCTAGGTTCCCAAGGAGTTGGAGTTGGCCAGATAGTTGTGATCTTTGGAAAATTGGAGTTGTTTGTTCAGCGGTTATCATTAGATCGTTTGCTTGGCGGTGTGTGTGTATCGAGGGTTGTCGGAGAACCCTAGGTTGTGGAGAGCCTCTCTAGAGCTCAGTCAGGCCCAGGTAGTGAGTTTAGTTGGCCAGCTGGAGGCGTGTGGTTCGTAACCTCGGGTGATTTGCTGGCAGATTTGGTAGGCTAGCAAGCTGGAGTTTGTTTGGAGTAGAGTCCGGATTGGTTCCGGGTGGTGGCAAGTTGGTGCTTGGTGTTGACCAAGGTGTGGTTTTTGAGTTGCTAGAAGTTAGCCTTGCTCGTGGGGCAAGTGGTTTTGCCCTGGCGGATGTCTTTCCTGTTTCCAGAGTTTGAGAGTTGTTTTTTTTTGGGGTTTGGGGTGAGTCTTCTCTTGTTCGTGGTTGGCGGTCCATCTGTGGTGGACCCCTTGTTGTTGCCTCTCCGGGAGAGTTGGATGTTGTGCTTAGCGAGCAAGCAAGACAATGAGCGGTTGTGAAGCTCTCTGTCCTTCTCGTCTCCGCTTGTAAGGACTGTTTCTCCTTGGGAGTTGTCGTTATTCCTTGGTCTTGGAATTGGTGGTAGTGGTGCTAGTAGGAGGAAAGGTTTGTTGGCTGCTTGGAAGCAGTTGTTTGTCCAGTTAAGCGGACTCGTGAGTGGTGTTCTGGAAGTTGCAGTAAGGGTTGTTCTGCCTCCTATGAGTGTTTGGCCTAGTTGGTTAAGGTTTTGAGTGTTGGCTTGGAAGCTGTTTGTAAGGACCCGACCCGAATGAGGCTCTAAATGGGCCCTTACCTCAATGCATGCATACAAATCAACACTAGAATTTGCAATAGGGTTGTTTCGATTCTAAGTAAAAACCAAAACCGCAAGAGTTCATTTAAAAGTCAATACAAAAATCTTGAAACTGTCCCTGTTTCCAAGCACTGTTCCAAGACAAATACATTTCCAAAACTTACTCTGATCAGAGATTTATTAAAAACATACAACTTTACAACATTTACAACAATGCTAGAATCCGGAAAAACATTCATAAAACAACCTAGGGCTCCGTGCCCAACTACATGCATTCGAGAGGACATTTAAAACATAAACATAAATCTACGAGTTGAACAACGGGTTTCCATGATCACGGCTCCTCCTCCACCATCACGCCTCGCGCCATGGTTTCTCTGAAAGATAAGTAAGGGTGAGTAACGAATTACTCAAGTAAGAATCCCCAACCGGGTACAATACGATATAATCAATCATCTAGAACCAAAGCATGCAAGCAAACGACTACCAACACGGATCATAGCTCAACGAGCTTACAAAGAAAGATCTGAGTCATCGGAAGTCTCCTACTTACGCCTAATGATTGGTTATCCTAACCAATCTCGGGACATCTCTCGAGGGTCTTTCTCCTCGGCCAATTGATCACTCAAAAAACCGATCCCAAGGATGTCCTCAAGGGCCTCTTACCCTTGCTAATCTGGACTTACGGGAGTACCGAAGTCGCTCTAACGGAAGGAATGGTGTACTCACGAACATTAGCCGGAAGGAGCTCTCCGAACCGGCATCTAACGCGTGTGCACGCACACCGCATGCTCTTCTGCAACCGGCGTAAATGCGGGGCCTAAGGGCAAACTACGTGGGCAGTGCGCATGCCTAAGACTCGGAAGCGGTGTCACGATCACGAGAGCGCGAGGCCCTCGCGCTCATCTGTGCGGCTGGTCCACCGACACGAAGCTAAGAACCGGCCAAGGCGGGCTTACACCGTGGCGGGGTTCCGCTCTAGCGAGCTACAAACTAGGCTATGCCGAAGTGGGTAGCTAATTCCACAACCGGTGGTCGGGCGGGGTAGCAAGATACGTTATGTCTGCGCACACTTTATTCCCGACACGAGCTAAATCCACCTTAGTGACCGGGGAAGCAAGATACGTTATGCGTCGCACACTACTCCCGATCGGTGGGGACAAAGTACGTTATGTCCGCTCGACCTCGGATGATGACAAACCCTACAACTCTATCTAAGAGTACAGGAAAAAGCAATGATTCTGGCTAGCAAGCAAAGACCGACATCAATCATACTACCTAGCATGATACTACGAGCTTAAGCAGGAATCACAAACATGCCGGCAGAACAAACCTAGCATGGCACTAACATGTAATATCAAGCAACATGCTAGCAGAAATCAATCAAAGTCGCTCTATTATCATCATGCTCATAACGATCGAAGAAACAAGCAAGGCAAAATCATGACAATATCGCAGGGCCCACACAAACTCCGGTAAGAAATCCTTACAGGTGGAAGGCAACAACACACAATAAATTAAACTGCGATCGAACCCGAGCAACCTATATCGAGCCAAGCAAAAACATCAATAATCATAAAATAGCCCTAAATACACTAAAATAAACAGGGCTCGGCTCGGGAGCAACTCACGAGGCGCGGCTGACACTCGAACGAGCCGGCCGACGCCACGGCTAGGCGACCAAAAGGGTGGTTGGCGCTTACTGGGCGCTACTGCACGGCATGGCGCTGGCGCGAGCTGCGCGCGAGGGGCGCTGGGGCTGCACGCGACAACGCTGGGCGCGCGCGGGCGGTGCTTGCTCGGCTGGCGGCGCCATGGCGCGCGCCTTCAGCCACGAGGCAGCGCGCGGCGCGAGCGACACGACGCGGGGGCGCGAGATCTGGCGCTGGGACGCGCGATCGAGCAGGGCGAGGCTCGGGCGACGCGACGCGACATCTTGTCGCGGCTCGGCACAATCTTGGCGCACCGGCGACACGGACGAGCGGCGGGGCGGCGCGAGGTGGCGACGCTGGCGAGGGCGCGCGATGCTCGGGCTGGGCGAGGCGGTAGCGCGGCGCTGGGCGAGCTCGGGCTGGCTCTGCGACGCTGGGCTCGGGCTAGCTGGGCGTGGGCGAGCCAAGGCTGCACGGGCTGGGGCTGGGCGAGCCATGGCTAGGGGCTGGGCTAGGTGGGGGTGCTCGGGGAGAGAGAGAGAGAAGGAGAGAGAAAGATGCATTTTGGGAAAAAAAGAAAAGAAAAAGAGAAATAAAAAGGAAAATGGGAAAAAGGGAAAAAATGGGATTTTAAATTCCATTTTCCATCCTTATCCACTTAAAACCTCAAAATCCCATTTCCCGGCTTCCTCCTTCGAGACCCGATCAAAGAAATCTTTTCCAATCAATCAAACTCACTTAAATCCAACTCCCAAAGCAACACTAAAGGCTCTGGCTCAATCCCAAAAGAAACACCCAAACAACCATCACTTTGCCAAAACCCAAAACCACAACCGAACTTCCAAACGACTAGCCCAAACACCTCGGGACTCGCAGACCAACAACAAACAAACCTCAACAAAGCGAGGAGCTACCTCGAAGCCACGAAGACCACAAATCCTGCCGGAGAGCCAAAAGACCAAAATACCCCCCAAGGGGCAAAACCGCTCTAAAACCCAACCAAACAACCGAATCTTGACCGAAGGCACCTCGAAAAATCGGAATAGGAAATCTGGGCATTATAATACTCCTCCTCCTATAAGACTTTCGTCCTCGAAAGTCCTAAGATGAAACAAATCCAGAAAAACTCCACCGATCCAAACCAACCGAACTTCTCGGCCAACAACACTAGCCCTCTTCGAGAACCAAAACTCTCTTGGGTTCTCAAAACTCAAGGCCACAATGCCATCCAAACTGGGCATAACTATCTCGACCAAGACAGGGCATACTCGAACTCCAAAGGAAAAGACGGCAAACCACGTCCTCAACTCGCACCAACTCTAAAACGGTGCTACTCTCAACAATCTCGAGGACTGGCCACAAGCTATGAAGCTCTACACCACGAACTGGCGAAACTCCTCTGGAAGCTCACAACTAACAACAAACAAACTCAACCCTTCAACAAATCAAAAAACAAGCTGAACCTTCCAGATTCCGAAAAACCAAACGGCCGAAAGCAAACTTTTCCATGCAAATCTACTAGCAATCGCCAAAGAAAACACTGCCGAGCAAGGAAACCACCAAAATTCCTCTCAAGGAAAACTCGGTGCAAGGACTAAACCATCACGCAGCTCTCTACGGCACAACACCTTGAGGAAAACAGCTCAACGGCTTTACCAACCAAAGCCACGGCACCTCCGTGCCAACTCACTCAAACAGCTCTGCTACTCCAACTGCGAGCACACAACAACAAGGAACAAAGCCCGAGAAGGGCTTGCTCAGCAGAACTCAACCCAAACTTATAACGAGCAACGCTCGCCTCCAAGCTACCTCTCAACTCTTAAAATCCAACTGGCTACTCAAAAGACTTCTCCTTTTAAGCTTAGGCGGACTTATCTTCCAACCGAAAGCTCCACTCCCGAAACCTTACAAGGAAAACGGATGACGACAACCTCAAAGCTTACGGATCCTAAGCCACACGATTCCGCAAGACTACCTCGGAAGTTAACACTCGAGGCTGACATCCATGGAGCAACTCAACCACCACAGAGACTAGGGGAAGGGAAATCTTCAATCCCCAAAAAACAACAACTTGCCGTAAACAACTCTTCTTGGTGGCCACCACCCTTGCGGGGACAAACAACTCTTGCTTGCTAACAACACAAAGCAGGGACCCTCTCGCTGGGCTGACCGCTGCGCTACTTTGATCAAATACACAACTTATGAGCTAAGCTGACTCCTACAAAAACAGGAAACGAATTCCCCAGCAAGCAAACTCTGAAGGGCAACGGACTTCACACAAGCTCGCTGACTTTCTCAAACTCAAGGCAACAGCAACCAACTCTCTTGGAAGCAACACCCAAGGGAATACTCAACCAATCGGATCACAAATCCGGAACCAACAAAACTTACTCAACTGCCGAGGGAGGGGTCAACTCCCAAAACTTCCCGACTAGGAAAAGACCTCGAGGCAACGCCCTCAATAGAACCGAACTAGCACTCGAAACAACAAGAGAACCAAATCTTGGCCAAACACTCACAAGAGGCAAAACAACCTTTACTGCACCTCTAGAACACCATCCAAGAATCCGCTTAATCAACAAACGACTACTTCCAAGTAGCCAACAAATTTTTCCCTCTTGCTAGCACCACTACCATCAATTCCAAGACCAAAGGAGTAACCTGACAAATCCCCGAAGGAAACGGCTCTTACAAGCAGACATCCAAAGGACAGAGAGCTCCACATACGCTCACTGTCATGCTCCACTAGAGCAACAACATCTAAATCTCACGGGGCAACAACAGGGGCAACTCAACATCCTGGAACAGGAAAACAACCAACTGGGCACGAACCATTCGTCCCACGAGCAAAGCAAATCACTAGCGGCTCCAAACCACACCTTGGTCAACACCAAGCATCAACTTGCCACCACACCGAACCAATCCGGACTTTACTCCAAACAAACACTAGCTTGCTAGTCTACCAAGATCTGCTAGCAACTCAACCGAGGCTACAAACTACACGGCTCCACTTTGCCAACCTGAAACTCACTACAGGCTGACCGAGCTTTGGAGAGGCTCTCCACAACCTAGGGATCCTCCGATCACCCTCCGACACATACGGCCGACAAACGAGCTAACGACCAAATGCCCGAACAGGCACAACTCTCTCCAAAGATCTCAACGGCCAACTCCAATTCCTTGGGAACCAAGAGGATCCAAACGCTACCGAATGCGTCGACCTCCTACTCAAACATCAGCCTCTCAACAAGGCTTCTACCCAAGGAAAAGATCCAAACAACTCTCTTAGCCAAGGCGATCGAAATCGCGGCTTTGCTACCACCACTTTGTTCGGTTTCAACCCGAACTCCAACCGAAGGAACACCAAAAGTTCCAACTCCACACGATGCTCAAAGCCGAGGCAACCTTGCTTTACCAAGGCATAACCATGCCACACCGAACTTACTTTATACCAAGCCTCTACCAAGGGTGCTTACCCATAAGGCATCCAAATCCTCTCGCAAGGCATCAGCTCAACTCGCCTCAAAAGCATCCAACTCGAATCATGGCATCCAACTCGCCTCATAGGCATCCAAATTTCGAGTCCCTCTCTTCGGACCAAACTCGCATCTACAATGCTCAACTCTCCTCAGATTAAGGCACTCGAAGGTAGTTGACCGCACTACCAACCACAAAGAAACTCTTGGCCTTAACACTAGCGCGAGACTCACGTGCACCAACACTTACCAACTGCCATAAACGGATCCAAGGCTAAAGGAGTGCACTAAACTCCGAACGGCATAGAACCATCTACTATGCCCAAGCCAAACTCAAGCCTGAACCAGACTTAGTGCCAAAGTGGCACACCAACCAATGCACCTCAAGTGCTACTACTACCAAATCCACATCTGAGGAAGCTGGGTTGTTAAACAACAGCAGGCTCTCAAGGGAGCAAAGATGTCTCTACATCTGCCTCAAGCCACTAACACGGCAACTTGCCAATCAATCGGGCGACTGGTGGAGACTCTGCTAGTCCACCTCTCACAAGGGACTTCCACCACCATCTGATGAACCAAACAGCACAGGAACGGCACACCTCGGCCTCTGAACAGCAGGGCATCCCACAAACGGATGCTAAACTCAAACCTGGCCAACTACTTTACTACTAGCAGCAGGACTTACTAAAACATCGAGCTCTACAGGCATCCATTTGCCAAACTGGGCGGCTCCATCAACGCCAACCAACTCATCTGAATAAACCTGCTGATCATGCCCTCCCGGAACCTCAGGGCTACAAGAGCTGCTGGGGAAATCTTTGAAACAAACTCTGTCACCGGGCTATCCGTGCCCGGGACTCCTCACTACGCGCTACAAACCTGCGCTGGGTCTCCGCTCTCTCTGATAGCTAAAGACCCGCCATCAAAACTCTCATGGCTAGAGCACACTCTGCTCAAGGTCTCACTCTGAGGCGCTACTAGCCTCTACCCCCTCCTCTAGGCAACTCAACTGCCGGGGCCAAATCTGACATGCGGGCCTAACAACCACGGGCGCGCCTCAACATCAACACGATCGGTCCAACTCCTCGGTCGAACCTGCCAAGCGTCCTGCTCCTCTGGGTGCGATCAACATACTGGCGATCTGCACGAAGCACCTCCACCCTCTCACTAGGGGAAAAGCAGCAACTGGGCCACACATGGCCAACGGGAGTCTAAGCTCTACCTCCCTCGGGGACGACGTCCCAGGGGCATCCGAATCTATCTGGATACCTCAACAAGCTGCTAAACAAACTGCTCGCACTGCGGGAAAGTTGGCATGATGGCTCACTAAGCCCAAACCAACAACGAGTCAGAACCTGCTCGTCTCCGCTACACAACACAAGGCATAAAAGCTAGATGAAAAGTATTGTAAATTCTTACCCCTTTTCTTTAAAACAGTAACTTAGGCGTACACATGATGATCGTCAGATCTTGATGATCATGGAAAAATGACCTACAACAAAAGGTCAGTCTACAGAATCTATGACTCTGAGCTCTGATACCAACTGTAAGGACCCGACCCGAATGGGGCTCTAAATGGGCCCTTACCTCAATGCATGCATACAAATCAACACTAGAATTTGCAATAGGGTTGTTTCGGATTCTAAGTAAAAACCAAAAACCGGCAAGAGTTCATTTAAAAAGTCAATACAAAAATCTTGAAACCTGTCCCTGTTTCCAAGCACCTGTTCCAAGAAAAATACATTTCCAAAACTTACTCTGATCAGAGATTTATTAAAAACATACAACTTTACAACATTTACAACAATGCTAGAATCCGGAAAAACATTCATAAAACAACCTAGGGCTCCGTGCCCAACTACATGCATTCAGAGGACATTTAAAACATAAACATAAATCTCTGAGTTGAACAACGGGTTTCCATGATCACAGCCTCCTCCTCCACCATCCCGCCTCGCGCCATGGTTTCTGAAAAGATAAGTAAGGGTGAGTAACGAATTACTCAAGAAGAATCCCCAACCGGGTACAATACGATATAATCAATCATCTAGAACCAAAGCATGCAAGCAAACAGACTACCAACACGGATCATAGCTCAACGAGCTTACAAAGAAAGATCTGAGTCATTGGAAGTCTCCTACTTCCGGCCTAATGATTGGTTATCCTAACCAATCCTCGGGACATCTCTGAGGTCTTTCTCCTCACCAATTGATCACCTCAAAAACCGATCCCAAGGATGTCCTCAAGGGCCTCTTACCCTTGCTAATCTGGACTTACGGAGAGTACCCAAGTCGAGCTCTAACGGAAGGAATGGTGTACTCACGAACATTAGCCGGAAGGAGCTCTCCGAACCGGCATCTAACGCGCGTGCACGCACACCGCATGCTCTTCTGCAACCGGCGTAAATGCGGGGCCTAAGGGCAAACTACGCGCGGGCAGTGCGCGCATGCCTAAGACTCGGAAGCGGTGTCACCGATCACGCGATGGCGCGAGGCCCTCGGCGCCATCATGCATGCGGCACTGGTCCACCGACACGAAGCTAAGAACCGCCAAGGCGGGCTTACACCGTGGCGGGGTTCCGCTCTAGCGGGCTACAAACTAGGCTATGCCGAAGTGGGTAGCTAATTCCACAACCGGTGGTCGGGCGGGTAGCAAGATACGTTATGTCTGCGCACACTTTATTCCCCGACCGAGCTAAATCCACCTTAGTGACCGGGGGGGGAAGCAAGATACGTTATGCGTCGCACACTACTCCCGATCAGTGGGGACAAAGTACGTTATGTCCGCTCAGCCTCTGGATGATGACAAACCCTACAACTCTATCTAAGAGTACAGGGAAAAAGCAATGATTCCCCGGCTAGCAAGCAAAGACCGACATCAATCATACTACCTAGCATGATACTACGAGCTTAAGCAGGAATCACAAACATGCTGGCAGAACAAACCTAGCATGGCACTAACATGTAATATCAAGCAAACATGCTAGCGAAATCAATCAAAGCTGCTCTATTATCATCATGCTCATAACAGTCAGCAAACAAGCAAGGCAAAATCATGACAATATCGCAGGGCCCACACAACTCCGGTAAGAAATCCTTACCTGGTCGGAAGGCAACAACACACAATAAATTAACTGCGATCGAACCCGAGCAACCTATATCGAGCCAAGCAAAAACATCAATAATCATAAAATAGCCCTAAATACACTAAAATAAACAGGGCTCGGCTCGGGAGCAACTCACGAGGCGCGGCTGACACTCGAACGAGCCGGCTGCACGGGCTAGCGACCAAAAGAGGCTGGCTGGCGCTGCAGCACGGCGGCTGGCGCTGAGCGAGCCGCGCGGAGGGCGCGGGCCGCGACGTGGACAAGCGGCTGGCGCGCGCGCGCGCGGTGCTTGCTTGCTGTGCTGGCGCGCAGCGGCGCGCGCGCTTCAGACTGAGAGACGGCGCGCGGGCGGGAGAGACAAGACGCGGGGGCGCGAGATCTGGCGCTGGGACGCGCGATCGAGCTGGGCGAGGCTCGGGCGACGCGACGCGACATCGCGCGCGGCTTCGGCACACACGATCTTGCACCGGGCGACACGGACGAGGCGGGCGCGAGGGCGCGCGAGCTGGGCGACGCTGGGCGAGGGCGCGCGATGCTCGGGCTGGGCGAGGCAGGGGCGCGCGGGCGCTGGGCGAGCTCGGGCTGGCTCTGGCGACGCTGGGCTCGGGCTAGCTGGGCGTGGGCGAGCCAAGGCTGCACGGGCTGGGGCTGGGCGAGCCATGGCTAGGGGCTGGGCTAGGTGGGGGTGCTCGGTGAGAGAGAGAGAGAAGGAGAGAGAAAGATGCATATTGGGGAAAAAAGAAAAGAAAAAGAGAAATAAAAAGGAAAATGGGAAAAAAGGGAAAAAAAATGGGATTTTAAATTCCATTTTCCATCCTTATCCACTTAAAACCTCAAAATCCCATTTCCCGGCTTCCTCCTTCGAGACCCGATCAAAGAAATCTTTTCCAATCAATCAAACTCACTTAAATCCAACTCCCAAAGCAACACTAAAGGCTCGGGCTCGAATCCCAAAAGAAACACCCAAACAACCATCACTTTGCCAAAACCCAAAACCACAACCGAACTTCCAAACGACTAGCCCAAACACCTGGGACTCGCGACCAACAACAAACAAACCTCAACAAAGCGGGAGCTACCTCGAAGCCACAAGACCACAAATCCTGCCGGAGAGCCAAAAGACCAAAATACCCCCAAGGGGCAAAACCGCTCTAAAACCCAACCAAACAACCGAATCTTGACCCGAAGGCACCTCGAAAACTGGAATAGGAAACTGGGCTGTTACACTGTTGCACCTTTATAGTTGAAGGCCCCTTTGTTTCAGTTGTGGATGAGGTTGCACCTTTGTGGCTGGATTAGGATCTGGACCTATTGAGGATCCTTGCACAGTTAGTGTAGCTTGCACTCTGCCACCATTGTTGGTATTCTTGTTCTTGGTAGTTGGTGTTGACTGCAGTGGAGTTCCTTTTATGAAGTTTCGGTGGGAAGGTGCATTAAGCCTAAGCTTGAGGTTAAGCTTTGTATGTGTTATCGTTTGGACTTGTGAGATGTGTTTCATGTTTGAGGCAAGCTTCGTTCCGTTGCTTGCATGGAGGTAAGTTTGGTGGAGGGAGCCCTCCGGGCCCAGGTTTTTGGCAGGCTGACTTGTCCAGCCAAAGTGATTTGAGTCGAGCTAGAGATGAGCGGATTGCATAGCTATGCAAGTTTGTAGTTGTTTGAGCTTCCGAGTTCGTAGCACTCAAGTTGTTGGATTGTAAGTTTCCGTGTGGGAGCTGCCAGTTAGTTGAGGTTGTTGTGCGAGAATAGATTTTTTTGAAAGATTGGTTTGATGAGCTAGAGCTCGCACCTCGTTTCGTGTGCGATTGCCATTTCTATGGAGTAGAGTCATGTCGGGCCAGTCGGAGTTGTTGTCACCAGGGTGTGGCAACAAAGGTTTGTTCTAGGCAGTGCATGGATGAGCTGTGGTTCTGGAGAGCGTGGTTAAGAGGCTTATGAGCCGAGTGCAGTTTCTGTAGTGTTTTCACCCTCTGACCGATGGTCTTTTGGGAGGAGTGATCCGGAACCTTTGGAGCTTGTTGCGAGTTGGTGTTCCGTGATTAGGCAGCGGAAGACTAGAGTGGTTTTATGAGGTTGCCTTTGGTTGCGCTTCTCGTGATCGATTCTTGTGGTTCCATTGAGGCATTGCAAGGTAAATCTGCAGATTCCAAAGTGTTCTGGGAAAAGGTTGGTGGCCATCAATTTTGTTTTGGGTCCCGAAAGGTCGCATTTGACCGAGGTGATGTGCGGGAGTTTAGAGCTAGTGTTGTTAGCTCGAGCGAGCAGAGAAAAGTTACGCCCGATGTTCGGCGCCGAGTTTTAGAGTTTGAGGTTGGACAATGCGTAGTTTAAAGTTGTGCCGTTGTGAGTTGTGTTGAGGTTTTGTAAGCGAGGAAGTTGAGTCCCCGTTGTCGGTCCGTTTTGAGATTCTCGAGAAGATTGGCGAGTTGCTTATCGGTTAGCGATTCCTGTCATTGACAATTGTGCACGATGTTTTTATGTATTGAGGTTGGGGCGGTATGTGCCGGACCCCTTTGCTTATTGAGGACGTTGAGCCTTTGCACCGTGAGTGAGGGTTTGAGCTTGAGGGAAGCATGTGAGTATTCGGTCTTGAGGCGAAGACGCGTTGCGCCGTAAGATCCGTTTGGTAAAGGTTCGGTGGAGGAGTCGAGTTCGAGAGGAGGTCGCTCGTGAGCGGGAAGGACGGGATGAGATTGCGATATCTTGAGTCGTTTGAGTCTTAAGGACTTTCGAGGACGAAAGTCATAAAAAGAGGGAATATTGTAACGCCTGAGTTTTCATCCCGGTCTTCCAAGTATGCCCTAGGGGTATTTTGGTAATTTGGTTTGGCCATCAGGGCCGTTTATGTCTTTTTCCAGAGTTGCTAAAATTATTAGATGGTCTTATGTAAGTTTTTGAGGCTTTGTGGTGGTGTTTGGGCATGGGGAGATGCAAAAGAAAATTAGGAGTTAAAGATGTGTTTGGTGGGTTTCAACCCAAGTGGTCCAGGAAGTCGGTGGGTGGTGTGGCCAGTTGAGCCACCAGTGTTCTTGTTACTCTTTTCTGCGTCATATCTTAGTTACCCTTGGATCTTTGGAGTTTTGTGCATTTGGTTAAATGAAAAGAAATTAGGTTTTGTGTTTTCTTCCCCAAAACTCCATGGCCGCCCAACCCTCTTCTCTCCCAAGCCCCTTGCGGTGATTTTCTTCCTTGCGGCCCCCGAGCGCTGCTCCGCCAGCCAGCGACCAGTACCGAGCAGCGGCGGCCGAGCAATTTCACCCAGATCGCACCAGCACCCTGCGCCCAAACAAGAGGCGCCCAGACGCCCAAGCAGACGCGCAGCCCCAGCGCCCGAGCCGCGCGCCGCCGCCAATGAGCGTCGCGGCAGATCAGTCCAGCGTCGTCGCGTCGCGCGCCGCCGCGCTCGCACCGCTCGCCGCCGCCGCCAGCGCCTCGCCGCCATCGCCACCCGAAGCTCGCATCTGCGTCGCAGCAGCCCGAGCGCCGTCGCGCGCGCTCGCGCTGCCGCGCGCGTCTGCGCCCTGCGCGCCCGTCGCGTGCTGCCTCGGCCAGCGTCCGTGCCTAGCGCGCCATCGCGCCCAGCGCTGTCGTCTGTGCGCTGCGCCACCGCCAGTGTCGCCATTTGCCGCCCATCGCGCGCCATCCGCGCCAGGAAGAAGACCCCGCCGTCTTTGCCGCCCGTCCAGCGTGTCGTACCGCGTCGCGTGAGTTGCTCCTTGAGCCGAGCCCTATTTATTTTATTATATTTAAGCCTTTAGAGTGTGATTATCATTGTTTTTGTTAGGTTCTCGGTAGCTAGCTCGGGTTCGATCGCAGCTTAGGATTTTGTGTGTAGTTGCCTCCCGGCCAGGTAAGGATTTCTTACCGGGGTTGTGTGGACCTGCTATGTTCTATGTGATTGATGTTTGTATGTTTGTTTGTGACTATCGGCATGTATAGTTTAGGTGCTCTGCTCTGAATTCTGATCGCATGACTTCGTATGTTGTTCTTTCATGTTAGTCCATGCTAGGTTGTTCCGCTCGCATGCTCATATTCATTCTTTTACTCAGTAGTACCATGCTAGGTCTGCTTTGTATTCTTTCGAGCACGTATTGGATTGTTTGCTGATTGTTAAGGCAGGTTATAATTCAGGTAGATAGCATCATCCGGGCCCGATGCATAAAGTATCTTGCATCCATGGCAAGGACGTTCGAGACAGTTCTCCGTCCTTGGACCCCGTGAGGGATTAGCTATCCCAACCGGTAGGCCCTGCAATCTTGGGTGAGGGTGGTAGTCTAAGCGATGCCCCAACGGTCGGGATGATGACATGGCAATGCCTAGTCCCCGGCAGCTGCGACACGTCCTCGGCGTGTTCGGCAAGCAGCCCCTGATTGCCACTGTTAAGGTAAGGGCGGCTTCTGGTGTAAGCCTACCACGACCCGTTCCTTAGCCTCAGGTGCGGTGGTACAGGCTGACATAGTTCACGTGTCCAGGTCTCACACCCCTATGTCAGTGACACCGATCCAGAGATTTAGTTAGGCGTGGTATCCGGATATGGGCAACTTGCCACTGGACCCGCACCTTCATAGTCTGTAGAAGCACGCGGTGCATCCTTACGCTCATTACAACGCCGACCGAGAGCTCCTCGGGATCTTGAGCTAGTGCACCTTTCGTGACGACGATGAGCAGCCGAGGCCGAGACTTGTTTCTCGTATAGGGCGTATTGTGTGGTGTGATTTATTCCTGACTAAGACCACGAGTTGGCATCCGAGGTCCAAGTGTGGACTTAAGCTATGTGCTCTATTCTATGTTTATATTCATAGCTTGCATACACTCATCTAGATGACCATGTGCATCGTATTGTACCCTGGTTGGGGATTCTTACTTGAGTAATTCGTTACTCACCCTTACTTATCTTTCGGTAACCATGGCGCGAGGCGGATGGTCAAGGAGGAGCCGTGATCATGGAATCCTGCTTTGTCATCTCTCGACCATTTTATTTTATCATGACTCTTGACTTTTGTTATTTCCCCGAATGCATGTAGACGGGCACAGAGCCCCGTGATGTTTTCTTACGTTTTATGGATTCCAAAGATATTTGTACGTGTGGATTGTTTAAATGGTTTAAATAAATCTCGATCGTGAGTATGCTTTTAGAAATGTATGTTTTGGTTGTTGAATGTTTCTGTTTTTACTTGGAATCCGAAATGTATTTTTCATAATGTCTTTTATTTTCAATACATGCATTGGGGTAAAGGCCATTTAGAGCCCCTTTTGAGTCGGGTCTTTACAGGAGCGAAGCTTTAATTTTCTCGGTTTTCAAAAAAAAACTTCTCAAATAAGTAGACAATAAATACTCAAACTAGCATGCGTGGAGCAAAAATTAAATGTTACCGATACGCTTTGGCTCCACACGCATACTTGTGAGCATATACTTCAGTCAATGCGAATTTTGCACTGAACGTCCTCATTCCAATAATGCTTTAGTCTGTGTCCATTGACTGCAAAATTAGTTCCTGCTTGTTTCGTTTTAATCCAAATTGCACCTTCTGATTTTACCTGTAATGCAAAATGGTCCATACCACTTAGATCTGAGCTTACCATGAAACAAATGATGTCTAGATTTAAATAGCAAAACTTGTTGACCTACCTCGAAGGTTCGAGGATTCAGCTAACGATCATGCCATCTTTTTGTCTTTTCCTTGTATTATTTTACATTTTCATAGGAAAAATACCTATGTTCTTCTAGGTCGAGTAATTGAAACATCCTAATAGAACTTGCTTTCTGGAGATCGAGATTTAACTTTTTAATTGCCAGAAAGCCTTGTGTTCTAATTCAATTGGTAGATGGCAAGCTTTTCCATACACAACCCTGTAAGGAGACATATTTTATGGCGTTTTGAAGGCGGTGCAATAAGCCAAAAGCAAATCATCCAATCGTCAAGACCATTCTTTGCTATTAGGTCCAACAACCTTCTCCAATATGCTTTTAATCTCTCGATTAGATATTTTAGCTTGGCCATTGGTCTGCGGATGATAAGGAGTTGCAATGCGATGCTTGATGTTGTACTTTTGTAGCACATGAGACATTGCCTTGTTTATGAAATGTGTTCCCTCATCACTTATTAGTGCATGTAGTGTACCAAACCTTGCGAAAATACTCCTTTGAATGAATTTTATAACTGTCTTAGCATTATTAGAAGGTGTGGCAACCGCTTCTACCCATTTTGACACGTAGTCTACCGCAACCAGGATATATAAATTTCCTCGCAAAGGGGCAAATGGTCTCATGAAATCGATTCCCCAAACATCGAATAATTCAACTTCTAGAATCGAAGTCAATGGAATTTCATCCTTTTTTCCTATGTTTCCTTTCCTTTGGCATTTATTGCATGTCTTCGCAAAATGATGAGCATCTAAGAATATGCTTGGCTAGAAATAACCCAATTGGAAGATCTTTGTCGCAGTGCACATTCCTCCAAAATGTCCTCTAGAAGGCGATGCGTGGCATGATTCCAATATTGCATTAATCTCATTTTCCTCTACGCATCAGCGAATTATTCCATCAACACATTGCCTGTATAAAAATGGCTCATCTCAGAAGTAAAAACGAGATTCTTGAAAGAGTCGCTTAACTTGTTGCCTGTTTAAGCTTGCTGGGATGACATGCTTGCTAAATAATTGACAATGTCTGCGAACCAAGGGGCAGTTTTCTTCTCGAGAAGCTTAATTACAAATAGCTACTCGTCGGGAAATTTCTCCGATATATTGAGCATGGTTGTATCAACTCGTCTACCTTCTAGTCTCGATGAATGATTTGCTACAATGTTCTCACATCCCTTTTTATCTTTCATCTCTATGACGAATTCTTGTAGGAGAAAAATCCATCTAATCAATCTTGGCTTGGCATTCGCTTTACTCATAAGATACTTTAGTGTTGCATGATCAGTGAAAATAATCACTTTTGAGCCTATTAGATAAGAGCGAAATTTTTCTAATGCATAGATTACAGCTATAAGTTCCTTCTTCATATTTGTATAATTTATTTGCACATCATTCAAGGTTCTGCTGGCATAGTAGATAGAATAGATAAATTTTTCTCCCTTTTGTCCAAGGATGGCTCCTATTGCATAGTCGTCGACATCACACATGAGCTCAAACGTTTTCTTCCAGTTAGAGGATATCATAATTGGAGTTGTACTTAGAGCCTTCTTTAGTTGTTCAAATGCATGCATGCTACACAGGTCAAAATTGAATGGTCTTTGAGCTTCTAGAAGCTCGCATATTAGCTTCGTGATTTTAGAAATTTAGTTAATAAATCGTCTGTAGAAACCGACGTGGCTTAAGAAAGTGCACACTTCTTTCAGGTTTTTTGAAGGCTCCAACTTTTCTATGCCTTCAATCTTTTCTTGATCAACCTCCATTCCAGCCCTTGAAATTTTATGTCCTAAGACAATTCCTTCTCTAACCATGAAATGACATTTTTCCCAGTTAGGCACATGATTCGTATCTTCACAACATGCCAACATCTTATCTAAATTTGCTAGGCAATTAGAAAAACTGTCCCCAAACACCATGAAGTCATCCATAAAAACTTTCGTAATATCTTCAAGCATATCATTAAAAATTGACATCGTGCCCCTCTGAAATGTTTCTGGAACATTGCAGAGCCCGAAAGTCATTCTTCTGAACGCTAATGTTCCATAGGGGGCAAGTGAAAGTGGTTTTCTCCTGATCCTCAGGGTCAATAGTAATCAGATTATACCTTAAATATCTGTCTAAGAAGTAGTAATAATCTTTTCCTGCGATACGGTCCAAAATTTGATCTATTTAGGGAAATGAGAAGTGGTCCTTTTTAGTTGCCTTGTTCAACTTCATGTAATCCATGCACACTAGCTATCCCGTCACTGTTTTTGTTGGAATCAACTCTTGCTTTTTGTTACGTATGACAGTGGTGCCCCCTTTCTTTGGCACACATTGAATAGGACTCACCCATTGGCTGCTTGATATAGGGTAAATTACCACTGCATCTAGCCATTTTACTACTTCTTTCATGGCAAGGCTCAACCATCTCTAATGTTCTACTCAATTTTTGGCATCTTCCTCTATAATGATTTTGTGCATACAAAACGTGGGACTGATGCCTGTTATGTCCGCCAAGGTCCATCAATTCGCCTTTGTGTGTTGCTTAAGTATCTCCAAAAGAAGTTTCTCTTGTTCTAGTGTCAATTGCTGATGGGTCTGCCGATCTGTGTTACAAAACGTTGGGCACTATTTGTAACGACCCAGGTTTTCATCCCGGTCTTCCAGGTATGCCTAGGGGTATTTTAGTAATTTGGTCGGGCCGTCAGGGCCGTTTATGTCTTTTTCCAGTTGCTAAAATTATTGGATGGATTTATGTAGGTTTTTGGAAGGATTTGTGGTTTGGTTTGAGCAAGGTTTGGTGCAAAAGTAAAAATAAAGGAAATTGTCTTTGCAATGGGGGTTTGAACCCGGGTCTCCTGGGAAGCTTGTGGGGATGTGTGCCAATTGAGCCATTAGGTGCTCTTGTTGCTCTTCCTGCATCATCTTATGGTTAGCCTTGGATTTTGGAGTTTTGGTGCATTTGGTTAAATGAAATAGAAATTAGGTTTATTCCATCTTCTTCTCCAAATCACCTCTTGGCCGCATGCTTTCCTCTCCATAGCCTTTGCCGATTCTTCTTCCCTTGCATCTCCTTGGGTTCGATCATCATCATTCCGGTAAGTCTTCATCCTCTTCATCTCCTCATTTGGTTATTGATGCTTGGCGAAGGTAAGAAGTAGAGTGTTGTGTGTGTTGTGGGTTTGCGGCCACCGAGAGAAGCCACCAGCCATAAATCGTCGCCGCCGTCGGTACCGGCCACCCTCGCCCAGATCTGTTGAAGCGGCCCTGCCGCCGCGCCAGCGGAGACAAGAAATTTTCCGCGGATCGCCGCGCTCCATCGCTCGCCAGATCGCTTCGCCGCGCCATCGCGCCGCCAGTCGCGCGCCACCGCCGCCGCAGCCCCCCGCACACCATCGCTGCGTCGTCGTGCGATCGCGCGCAGCAGCAGAGACGCCAGACGCCCGACGCCCAGCGCCGCGCGCGCCGCTGGCTGGCTGGCCATGAGCCCAGCCCGTCCGCGTCGCTGCGCCGCGCCCCGCGCCATCGCCCGCGCCGCCAGCGCTGCTCGCCGCCGCATGCCCGATGCGCTCGCCGCCGCCGCGCCGCCCCTGCCGCATGCATCCGTCTTTGCTTGCGTGCAGTACGCCGCAGCCAGCGCCCGCCACTGCCGCTGCGTGCCGGCTTGCCGCCAGCTCCAAGCTCGTGTCGCCGCGCGCGTGAGTTTCCCGAGCCGAGCTTGTTGTTCTATTGTTTTTAGACTTTTTAGGTATTGACTATTATTGGTTTGTTAGGTTCCCGCTTGCTAGCTCGGGATTATTCCGCACTTAGGATATGTGTGAAGAAGCCTCCCGACCAAGGTAAGGATTTCTTACCGGAGTTGTGTGGGCCTCGCGGTATATTTGTGATTGTTGTTTTGTATGCTGTGTATGATTATTAGCATGTTTAGCCCTAGGTGCTCTGTTACAATTCTCGATCGCATGAACTCTTGTATTGTTTCTCATGTTAGCCCATGCTAGGTTGTTCCATTCTCGCATGTCGGGTATCTCTTTCTTGCTTCGTAGTATCATTCTAGGTTCCTTGTATCTGTTGAGCACGTATTGGGTGCATTGATTGAATTGTTATTATTGCTATGGTTTAGAGTTCGTAGGTAGCATCATCCGGCCGATGCATAACGTAACTTGCATCCCCGACGAGGACGTACTAGATGGTACTCCGTCCTCGATCCCGTTAGGGTTTAGCTAACCCTAACGGTGGCCCTCGCAATCTTGGGTGAGGGTGGCGGTCGTTAAATGCCCCAACGGTCGGGATGATGACTTGGCATTGCCTCATCCCCGGCGATCGATGACACGTCCTCGGCGTGTTCGGCCGTAGCCCTTGATTGCCACCGATAGGGCAAGGACGGCTTCACGTGTGTAAGCCTACCACGACCGATTCCTTAGCCTCAAAGTGCGGTGGTTCAGCCGACATAGTTCACGTGTCCGTGTCTCACACCCCTATGTCGGTGACACCGATCCGGAGATTTAGTTAGGCGTGGTGATCGGACATGGGCAGCTTGCCACTAGACCCGGCACCCCATAGTCTGCGGTAGCACGCGCAGCGGCGCGCTTACGCTCATTACAGCGCACGACCGGAGAGCTCCTCGGGATCTTGAGCTAGTGCACCTTTCGTGACGACGCGAGAGATGTGCGAGGCCGGGACTCGTTTCTCGTATAGGGCGTATTGTGTGGTGGATTTATTTCCGGACTAAGACCACGAGTTGGCATCCGAGGTCCAAGTGTGGACTTAAGCTATGTGCTCTATTCGTGTTTATACTCATAGCTTGCATACATTCTTCTAGATGATCATGTATATCGTATTGTACCCCGGTTGGGGATTCTTCTTGAGTAATTCGTTACTCACCCTTATTCTCGTGGTTTTCCACGGGTAATCAAGGCGGGAGACAGGGATGGTCAAGGAGGAGCCGTGATCATGGAATCCTGCTTCATCTCGACCATTTTATTATATCATGACTCTTGACTTTTGTTATTTCCCCTGAATGCATGTAGACGGGCACGGAGCCCTAGGATGTTTTCTTACGTTTTATGGATTCCAGCATATTTGTACTTGTGGAATGTTTAAATGGTTTAAATAAATCTCTGATCAGAGTATGCTTTTAGAAATGTATGTTTTGATTGTTGATTGTTTCTGTTTTTACTTGGGATCCGAAACTTATTTTTCATAATGTCTTTTATTTTGAATACATGCATTGGGGTAAAGGCCCATTTAGAGCCCCTTTTGGGTCGGGTCTTTACACTATTAGTGTGAATTGATCCCACTACATGCAAGAATACGTGGTCTACAGTAAGTAAAAGTAAATTATCGATCTCCATAGGGATTGGAAAATTATTCGAGGTGATGTTTAGAATTGAATGGAAATTGAATGAATAAGTTGTGTTGATAAGATTTTGGTTTTGTATGAAAACAGAGTAATAAACAAATAAATAGTTTTGCTAAGTCAAGGCTAAAGTACGATACTTATGAATTCAGTAACAATGCAATAACAAGAAATACGCGGTAAGGGAATCTATCATACTACTCTTACAAACTACTGCTTTCGCTTTCGTTCAGCACCTAGCCCAAATTCTGCTACGACTAAATGTAATCTCGAACCGCGTTAAGTTTGTAATAGTTACACATTTATTCCTAAGCTCTGATTTAAAGTGTCACAACTGTAACACTGCCTATTAAACATGCACGATAGACTTAGATCATTTCCTCTTCCGATTTACGATCTATTAGCTCGTGTGGATGGCCAGTCGACACTTAGTATTTTAATGAAGTACCTATCTTACATACTCTAGATTAAACCCTTCCAAACTTCTTCCTACAACATGCTACTAAAATTCACTTTTTCCCAGTTTCACCTTAAGAGAATTAGTTCATAATGAAAGCAGAAAACACAATGCAAGATATGAAAAACATTATATAATTGTATTACTAAAATACAATGAGTCTAACAATATGAATTAACAAACAGATAAACATTAAATTGTAGCTTAGATCGAATCTTAGAATTTCTCCGAGAATAAGAACAGGGAAAAGATCCAACGCTATTTTTTTCTAATACATCACATCCTTTTATAGAGTTAGGCTGTCGAGTCTCCAACTATCCCAGAATGGTAAGAATCAATTTACACGCTATTTTCTCTTTTTTATTTTTTTGCCATATGTGTTTGATTAGTCTAAGGCAGGAATCCCGTAATTTCAGCAATTCGTCTCTTAATTGTCTGGTTAGTCAACTTCTCGCTGGAGGATATTTCCTTCCATATTTACTTGTAGTGCTACTGGCCTTGATCTTTCGAGCTTAAGTACTCGTGCTCGCACGTCTTGACTCCCCTTGCAGCAATGCTCCTCTAGCGTTAATCCTGCGAAACAGAAATGGACATAAGCTTCTACGAAACCTTTGCTAAACGCGCTTCTTTGATCATTTTTAGCATAATAACCGATATTTAGCATTTAACTCCGCTAATGAGCAAACATTAGCGAATTACACCTTTTTACTCCTAATTTGACTTCGTTGGCGCTTAATATAAATGAATAAATATGAATAATGATCCGAAGTTAGGATAAAATCTGACTCTATTTTAGAGTCATCAGTTCCGGTGATATAGCGATTGGTAAGGTCTCATTTTCTCCTAGATACGCATATTTCAAATGTGAAGGGAGAGGTTTTAACTCTAACATTGGAGGTTCTTCAATTGAGAGGCGTTGAAAGGAGTTGTCTTTTATCGCAACATCCAGAACCTCGTAATAATGTACTTCTTTTAACACTAAATCCTCTCATGTATCGCTTTTCATTTCCTCTTTTTTCCTAGCATGCTCGTCAATGTTTAGCATCCTTTTCTTTTCCTTGCTTTTAACTACTTCGTCCATTATCAATTTGATCTGGTTAACATTGCAATCTTCTTCCGCATCAGTCTGCTTCATCGAATCGAATATGTTCAATTGGATCTACTAATCATTCATCCACAATGTAATAGTGCCCTCGTACACATCTACTAGTGTTCGTCATGTTCTTAGAAAAGGTATTCCTAAGATGATTGGAACATCCAAATCTGTTTCATAATCAAGAATGATGAAATCGCTAGAAAGATGAACCTATCCACTTGTACAAGAATGTCTTCAATTTTTCTAATAGGACGAGTGATCGACCTGTCAACAAGTTGCATTGTGACAGTTGTGGGTCGTGCATCACCTATTCCAAACTTTTGCACCCAAATCACAGAGTGCGCTCCCAATGTCATGGTTACCAATCTTAACATGAATAGTGAATGGACCAGGATCGACTTCTTTTGTAGGAATTTGTTCTGGACAATCGCCCTGCATTCCTCGTTTAATTCCACTACCTTGAATTCCTCGAATTTACCTTTTTCACTAATTGCACCCTTAAGGAATTTCATGTAGTTGGGCATTTGTCTTAATGCATCACCTAAAGGAATATTAATGTGAAGTTACTTCAAAATATCCGTGAACTTCTCTAATTGTGATTCATTTCTCCTCGTTCTGAGTCTTTATGGATATGGCGATGGAGGTGGCCGGTAAATACGTAGTGGTTTGGCTGCGTTCCTCTCATTGATTTTTTTCATTGGTTCTTCTTCCATCCTCTTTACTGGTTGTTTCTCTATTGATGGTTCTAGGGTTGGGCTAGGTTTCTTGATATTTCCTAATCTCCTCGCTGTCGAGCAAAGGTTTTGCACACCTTAATTCAATTGCATTAAGTTTCTCCTTGCCATTACGTCTAGAGCCTTCCTTATTCGTCGGTAGTTATTGTTGGGAAAAATTCCAAACACACAATGTAAGGGACCGGCCCGAATGGGGCACTAAATGGGCCCTTACCCCAATGCATGCATTCAAAGTAAAAGACATTTAAACAGACATGATTTCGGATTCCAAGTAAAACAAAACATTCAAAATAACCCCTTTAAAAACTAGACAATTTCCCTAGAACCTGTCCCTGTTTCCAAGCACCTGTTCCAAAATAAATACATTTCCAAAGTATACTCCGATCAGAGATTTCTTAAAATCATTCAAAACATGTCTAAATACAATAATGCTGGAATCCACAAAATATTCGTAAAACATCCTAGGGCTCAGTGCCTGGCCATGAATTCAGGGAAAATAAAACATAAAGAGTCATAACACAAAATCGAGTTTGATGACTAAGCCCCATGATCACACTCCTCCTTCACCATCCTGTCTCGCAACTTGGTTACCATGGAAAAACCACAATAATAAGGGTGAGTAACGAATTACTCAAGAAGAATCCCCAACCGGGGTACAATACGATATACATGGTCATCTCGATGAATGTATGCAAGCTATGAGTATAAACACAGAATAGAGCACATAGCTTAGCCCACACTTGTGCCTCGGATGCCAATTTAGGGTCTTAGTCCGGAAATAATATCACCACACAAGTCGCCCTATACGAGAAACAAGTCCCGGCCTCGGCTGCTGCTCATCGTCGACAAAAGGTACACTGGCTCACAATCCCGAGGAGCTCTCCAGTCGGCGCTGTAATGAGCGTAAACATGCACCTCGTGCTACTGCAGACTATGGGGGGTCCCGGGTCTAGAGGCAAGCTGCCCATGTCCAGTCACCACGTGTAACGGCCCAAGTTTTCATCCCGGTCTTCCAGGTATGCCCTAGGGGTATTTTGGTAATTTGGTCAGGCCGTCAGGGCCGTTTATGTCTTTTCCAGTTGCTAAAATTATTGGATGGATTTATGTAAGTTTTTTAGGCTTTGTGGATGTCTTTGGGCATGGGGAGATGCAAAAGGAAAATTAGGAGTTAAAAGTGTGTTTGGTGGGTTTCGAACCCAGGTGGTCTGGGAAGTCAGGTGGGTGGTGTGGCCAGTTGAGCCACCAGGTGTTTTTGTTACTCTTCCGCAGCATATCTTGGTTAGCCTTCAGTTCTTCGGGTTTTGGTGCATTTGATTAAATGAAAGGAAATTAGGTTTTTGTGTTTTATTCTTCAAACCCCCCTATGGCCGCCCAACCCTCTTCTCTCTAGCCATCTTGCATGAGTCTTTTCCCGAGAGTCGTTCGAGTGTCGTTCCGGCCAGCCAAGCAACCCAGCCGAGCAGCCCGGTTGAGCGGCCAGCAAACAGATCGCACCAAGAAATTTCGAGCACCCAAAGAAGACGCAGCCCAGCCGTCGCGGCCGCCGCCAGCGCCAAGCAGAGGCCGTCGCACTCACCAGAGCCGCGCGCGCCGTCGCCGTCGCAAATATGCGCGCGCCGCCGCTTCGCGTTGCTCGCCGCGCCCGGCGCGCGCTCTCGCTCGCTCGCGCGCGCGCCGCGCGCCGTCGTCGTCCCATCGCCCGCGCGTGTCCCGCTGCCTCACGTACGCGCGCTCAACGCGCTAACGCTGCCAGCGCGCGCCATCCGCACTCTCAGCGCCCAGCTCTTCCGCCCATCTGCGCCCAGCAGCAGCCCCGCCGTGCTGCCTGCCCGTCCGCGTGTCAGCTGAGCCGCGTGAGTTGCTTCCGAGCCGAGACTTGTTTATTTTATTATATTTAGGCTTATGGATTGTGATTATCATTGTTTTTGTTAGGTTCTCGGTAGCTAGGTCGGGTTCGATCGCATCTTAGGTTTTTGTGTGTAGTTGCCCTCGGCCAGGTAAGGATTTCTTACCGGAGTTGTGTGGACCCTGCGATGTTCTTTGTGATTGATGTTGTATGTTTGTTTGTTATTATCGGCATGTATAGTTTAGGTGCTCTGTTATGTATTCCCCGATCGCATGACTTCGCATATTGTTCTTTCATGTTAGTCCATGCTAGGTTGTTCCGTTCTGGCATGCTCGTGTTTATTCTTGCTCCGTAGTACCATGCTAGGTTCGCTGTACTCTTTGAGCACGTGTTGGATTATATCGCTTGTTTGTTGATTGTTAAGGCAGGTTAGAGTTCAGGTAGATAGCATCATCTGGGCCTGATGCATAAAGTATCTTGCATCCATGGCAAGGACGTCCGAGACAGTTCTCCATCCTTGGACCCCGTGAGGGATTAGCTATCCCAACCGGTAGGCCCTGCAATCTTGGGTGAGGGTGGTAGTCTAACCGATGCCCCAACGGTCGGGATGATGACTTGGCAATGCCTAGTCCCCGGCAGCCGGCACGTCCTCAGAGTGTTCGGCAGTAGCCCTTGATTGCCACCTGTTAAGGTAAGGACGACTTCCTGGTGTAAGCCTACCACGACCCGTTCCTTAGCCTCAGGTGCGGTGGTACATGCTGACATAGTTCACGTGTCCAGGTCTCACACCCCTATGTCAGTGACACCGATCCAGAGATTTAGTTATGTGTGGTATCCGGATATGGGCAGCTTGCCACTAGACCCGGCACCCCCCCATAGTCTGTAGAAGCACACGGTGCATGCTTACGCTCATTACCGCGTCGACCGGAGAGCTCCTCGGGATCTTGAGCTAGTGCACCTTTCATTCGACAGTAGACAAGCTGAGGCCGGGACTCGTTTCTCATATAGGGCGTATTGTGTGGTGATTTATCTCCGGACTAAGACCTGAGTTGGCATCCGAGGTCCAAGTGTGGACTTAAGCTATGTGCTCTATTCTGTGTTTATATTCATAGCTTGCATACACTCATCTAGATGACCATGTGCATCGTTGTATTCCTACCGGTTGGGGATTCTTCTTGAGTAATTCGTTACTCACCCTTATTTTGTGGTTTTCCACAGGTAACCAAGGGGCGAGACAGGATGGCTGAAGGAGGAGTTGTGATCATGGGAACCTGCTGTCGTCTCTGACTTTTTATTTCTATGACTCTTGTCTTCTATTTTCCCCTGAATGCATGTAGTCGGGCACGGAGCCCTAGGATGTTTTCTGAATGTTTTTGTGGATTCCCGCTTTATTGAATTTGAGGATGTTTCAAATGTTTTAATAAATCTCTGATCAGAGTGTACGTTTTGGAAATGTATTTGCCTTGAAACAGGTGCTTGGAGACAGGGACAGGTTTCAACAAACTATATTGATTTCTGATTGAACCTTGATTGTTTTGTTTTAATTGGGAATCCGAAAATTTATTTGCATATTGTCCTTTACTTTGAATGCATGCATTGGGGTAAAGGCCTATTTAGAGCCCTTTTTGGGTCGGGTCCTTACACCACGCCTAACTAAATCTTTGGATCGGTGTCACTGACATAGGGGTGTGAGACCTGGACACATAAACTATGTCAGCCTGAACCACCGCACCTGGGGCCAAGGAACGGCCGTGGTAGGCTTACACCGTGAGCCGTCCTTGCCTTAACAGGTGGCAATCAGGGGCTACGGCCGAACACGCTGAGGACGTGCCGACTGCCGGGGACGAGGCAATGCCAAGTCATCATCCCGACCGTTGGGGCGTTTAATAGTCTGCCACCCTCACCCAAGATTGCAGGGCCTACCAGTAGGGTTAGCTAATCCCTCACGGGATCCAGGGACGGAATGACTGGCTCGACGTCCCTGCCATGGATGCAAGGTACTTTATGCATCGGGCCCGATGATGCTATCTACCGCAACTCTAACTCCGCCTAGCAATCAAAGAAACAAATCCATAAAATTCAATACGTGCTCAATAAGAATACAACGAGCCTAGCATGATACTACGAAGCAAGGAATAGATACGAGCATGCTAGAAAGGAACAACCTAGCATGGATTAACATGAGAATTAAATCAGGAAAATCATGCTAATCGGGAATTCAGAATAGAATACCTAGCTACACATGTAAATAAACACAAACAAGCAGTCAATCAGCAATCACATATAATATCGTAGGGTCCACACAACTCCGGTAAGAAATCCTTACCTTGGTCGGGGACGAATTGACACGAAAACCTAAGTGGCGAGCGAACCCGAACTAGCTATCGAGAACCTATCAATCACAACACAAATCACACAATAGGCCTAAATATAATAAAATAAACAAGGCTCACTGGGAGCAACTCACGAGGCGCGATTTAACGCATTTAACGGGCGATTGACAGACGAACGGGCAAAGAACGGGGCTAGCTGGGTGCGCTGGGGCGCAGGAATGGGCGCGCGGGCATGCAGACGGGCACTGGGGCGCGAGCTGCGCGCGGACGAACAGGGCGTTGGCGATGCGGCTCGGCTGGGCGCTGGCGAGACAGCGCGCGGCGACGCGAGCGAGCTGGCGACACAGGGCGCTGGGCGCGCGCGTGACCGCGGCCGCGCAAATGCAGCGAGCACGAAAAACAGGGCGATGAAGAGGAAACAAATCCGAGCGATTGTCGAAGATTCGACGGCCGATTGTTGTTGGTTTAACTCTCCTACGCAAGCTGCACAAAACCCATCCAGAAATTCACTTCAACACGGCCGGTAAATGAAGCCCTAGCGGGGGCTCGGATCGAAGAGAAGAAGAAAAAGAAGAAAAGCTTACTGCTTTGCCGGAAAGGATCGACCTTCGAACTGAGGAAGATGAACACGTTCGAATCGGAGCTGGAGAAGGAAGAAAATCGCAGGGAATCGCTGTCGGTTGATGAAGGGAAACGCGAAGAGAAGAAGGAGAGAAATGAAGAAGAAGTCTCGGGAGAGCTATGTTTTAAACCGAGCGCACGAAGACACGGATATGTATTAGATCGCGCGTTTAGATTAACAAACGCTCGATGGGCTCACTGGCGGCGCCCCGCCTAGCATGCGGCAAGGCCCTTGGCTCGAATCTCACTCGACGCGCTATTTAATTCCCTATTTATTTTTACCTTTTTCCAAGCCCAAATGTCTTCACCAAAATTCCCGATCCCTTTCAAATTGACTCATAATTTTTCCGGCAATTAACAATTACATAACCGGCCCTGTCGGCCTGACCAAAATTACCAAAATGCCCCTGGGCCTCCCGGGAAGATCGGGATGAAATTTCTGGGCCGTTACAATATTCCCCCCTTATAAGACTTTCGTCCCCGAAAGTCCCTTAAGATCAAAACATTTCGGGATCTTGCAATCTCATCTCATCCTCCCGCTCCCAAGTGTCTTCCTCTGAACTCTGACTCTTCCACTGAACTTTTACCAACCGGATTTCACGAGTACGTAGTGTCTTTGTCTCAAAAGCAAGAATCCCCACTGGCTTCTCCTCGAAGCTCAAATCCTCATTCAGCTACAAAGGCTCAAAATCAACAATGTGCGACAGGTCCGGCACGTACTGCCTCAACATCGAAACATGAAAAACACTGTGCACTGCCGAAAATGACGGAGGCAAGGCTAATCGATAAGCAACCTGGCCGATCCTCTCCAGAATCTCAAACGGACCAACAAAATGGGGACTCAGCTTTCCACGCTTGCCAAACCTCAAAACACCTCGCATCGGTGCGACCTTTAGGAATACATGCTGACCAACCTCAAACTCCAAATCCCGACGCCGAACATCGGCGTAACTCTTCTGTGCGCTCCGAGTCACAACATACGAGCTCTAATCTTCTCGCCACGGCACCATTGGTCAACTGCAGCAACTCGGGACCCAAAACTCGCTACCACCAACCTCTTCCCCTGAACACGGGAGATCGACAACGCTTACCATACAAAGCCTCGAATGGAGCCATCTCGAATCGCCGATCGATAATCGTTGTTATAGGCAAACTCCAACAGATCTGATCATCGGTCCCAATCGCCTGGAAATCCAACACACAAGCCCTCAACATATCTTTCGAGAATCTGGTTCACCTCTCGATCATCCCATTGGTCCGAGGGTGAAAAGTCATCTTTGAAATCGCACTCGATTTCTAAACCCTTCGGGCGCTCTCGAAAACGAGAAGTGAACCTAGAATCACGGTCCCGACACAATCCTCACAGGCACACCGTGATAACGAATGATCTCGCTCCAAAAACAATCGCGCCCATCGTTCCACGGTATAAGTGTCCCTACCGGAATGAAGTGTGCGCTCTTAGTCAATCGATCGACTATCACCCAAATCGAGAGAACTTCCTCGAGTCCTCGGCAAACCGTAAAATAAAGTCCATGGAGATCTCTTCCCATTTCCACCGAGGCACACTCGGTGCGCAAAACAAAACCGGTGGTCTCTGCTGGGTGCCTTCACTTGGCGGCAAGTGAGACATCGATCGACAAACTCCGCAACATCTCTTTTCATACCCATCCACCGAATGTCCGCTTAAGATCTCGATACATCTTGGTACTCCGGGGTGCCAAGCAAACGGAGAATTGTGGGCCTCGAGAGCAACTTTGTTCGCAATCCGCAACATCCGGAACAAACAACCGCCTCTGTCGTCATTTTCATGCAGGGAATATACAAAGTCAAAACCTCCATCAGCACTAACTCTGTCACCCAATTTCTTAAGTGCGGGGTCACTCAGCTGACTATCGATAATCCATCGCTCTAATCGATGGTCGGATCACAACCCAACTACTCTGGCGAAGAACCTCACCCAACAACACTGCAATCTCAGCCCGCTCGAACTTTCTCCGTAATCTGGCCTGGGAACTCAACAACACCGCGGAGTGCGACGTCTTCCTACTCAAAGCATCAGCTACAACATTTGCTTTGCCCGGATGGTACAAAATCTCGCAGTCATAATTCTTTTACCAACTCTAACCATCTCCTCTGCCTCATATTCAGCTCCTTCTGAGTAAACAGATACTTGAGGCTCTGGTGATCGGTAAATATCTGAATCCGCTCACCATACAGGTAATGCCTCCAAATCTTCAGTGCAAACACCACTGCTGCCAACATACATAAATCATGACAATAAATATGTGTCATTAATAGATCAACTATGACAAAATACTAATGTCAAAAACTATTCAACCATGACATTACATATGTATCATCAATGGATATACCATGACAATAGGCTAATGTCATAAATACAAAAATATTGACAATAAATATGTGTCATGAATTACTCAACCATGACTATAATAAAATGTCACAACTGGTTATACGAGGACACTTCTAGACTATCATTCTTACATTATCAATGACTACATATAATTGTCATGAATTGTTAATCAATGACTGTAAGTTTATGTCATAATTCGTTCTACCATGACACTTTTATTATAGTGTCATGTTGAATCTTCCGTGACAGCGGATACAATGACTCTTGATTTTAGTCATGGAATGTGCTTTTTCTAGTAGTGATCGGGGACTTACACCTGCTTAAGCATGAGGATGCCCATCGGGGTCTTACACCTACTCAATATACGGAAGCCCATCGGGGTCTTATACCAGCTTAAGCTCAAGGACGCCCATCGGGGACTTACTCGTACTAGGTTCACAAGCTGCCCAACAGGGACTTACACTCCCTAGAAGCACTATGATGTCCATCGGGGACTTACACATACCACAACAGTGTGATGCCCATCGGGGACTTACACTCACTGACAACGCATTGGTGCCCTTCAGGGACTTACCCATGCGAGACTTGTACTAACAACTCCTAACAGTCTTCTAACACAGTAATACAAGCTAACAGTCCGACCAGGCAAAAATCTATGACAACTCGATCCTAGCAGGCTCTACAGAACTTAAATCGGAAACATGGATATGCCAGAGTAAGAAAAATCCCTAGCATGGCTCTACAGAACTTAAAACAGGAAACATGGATAAATCAACAAACATGCCGGCATTTCAGAAACAAAGATCCTATCCACTAGAATACTCATACATGCTTGCAGAATGTAAATGTGCTATTAAAGTATTTCGTAGGGCCCACACAACCCCGGTAAGAAATCCTTACCTGGAAACAAGCAGAAAATAAAATGCAATGCTCCTTGAGCTACAGAGACACACAACCTAACAACATACCAAAATATATTAATAATCTAACTAGCTATCACTAAACTAAACCAAGAGAAAACAGAAGCCGGGAAGCTACCTAACAAGCCCCACAAGCTCTCGGCCAAGCTCCTTGGGAATGTCCAAGGGAGCTCCCGGGGTAGGGCTTAAACTTAGCCTTGTCATAGTAACTTCCGGAAACCTGCTCGGATTCACCTCAACAAGAACAAAACACCCGTTAGCTCATCGAAAAAAAAACAACACACCCCCAACCACACCAACCATGCTCTCGGCTAGGAGGAGGAACTCACCTCTGGAGTGTGCTCGGCTTGGCTTCTGCTCACAGTTGCTAGGGTTTGATGCAGGAACTCTCTCGGCTTCGATCGGAGCTTGCAAAACAACACGAAAATGCTTAGAAAACAACCAACCAGCCACCTTAGACTCTCAGCCAGGGAGGGGAAAAAATCACCTAAGAAGATTCGGTTGCAAAGGATGATAGTTTGGTGAGAATCGGCTACACAACTCCAACAAAAGCTTGCAAAACAACTCTAGGCCAAGCCCTTGAGCTAGGGCTTGCGTCTACCCAAGGAGAAGGACCAAAGTGATGGTCGACACTCTCCTAAGAAGATCAAGAAGTTGCGGCACCCCCAAGAACAACAATGGAGGTCTCGGCTGCAAGGAGAGAACAACCTCCATGGTTAGGGTTCGGCCAAACACCAAGGGAAAAGGTTCGGCTATGAAGAAAGGAAGGAGAAGAAGGAAAAAGGGGAAGTCTTACCTCGGTTATTGATCTTGATCTTGGAGAAACAGCAAGGAGATTGGGGTTGAGGAGTGAATTCGGCAAGATGGAGAAAACGGCAAAGATGGGAAGCTTGTGCGTGCTGCAAAGGGCAGGAGTCAAAATACGTAATTCCTTTTATTTTTTTTATTAAATTAGGTTTGGCGACAAAAGCCCCTTCCCAGGGCTTTCCCCCTTCGAGTCCCACCTGACCCAAATAATTACTTAATTAAATCCAAGCCTCTGAACCCCCCTTGAGGTCAGGGGTTCGAATCCTCCAAGAAACACCTTTAAATCTTTATTTTACAAATAACCGGAAGGCCTCCAGAAACCCTACCAACTTCGAAACCCTCGAGAACCTGCATCCACCAACCAACCAAACCTTAGCAAAAGACAGAAACAGCCTCGGAACCCTAAGATTCAACAAGGCCAGCCCTAAGAGCAAAATGACCAAAATGCCCTTTAGGGTTAAAAAGCCCTAACGGCCCAACCGAACAACCGAAACCTGATCCGAACATACCTGGGAAACCGGAACAGACATCTAGGCTGTTACAACATGTAAAGACCCGACCCAAAAAGGGCTCTAAATAGGCCTTTACCCCAATGCATGCATTCAAAGTAAAGGACAATATGCAAATAATTTTCGGATTCCCAATTAAAACAAAACAATCAAGGTTCAATCAGAAATAAAGATAGTTTGCTGAAACCTGTCCCTGTGTAAAGACCCGACCCAAAAGGGCTCTAAATGGGCCTTTACCCCAATGCATGTATTGGAAATAAAGGACATTATGAAAAATATATTTCGGATCCCAAGTAAAAACAAACATTCAACAACCAAAACATACATTTCCAAAAGCATACTCGATCGAGATTTATTTAAACCATTTAAACAATCCACAAGTGCAAATATGCTTGGAATCCATAAAACGTAAGAAAACATCCTAGGGCTCCGTGCCCCGTCTACATGCATTCGGGAAATAACAAAAGTCAAGAGTCATGATAAAATAAAATGGTTAGAGATGACAAAGATTCCATGATCACGACTTCTCCTTCACCATCCTGTCTCCCGCTTGATTACACGTGGAAAACCACGAATAAGGGTGAGTAACGAATTACCCAAAGAAGAATCCCCAACCGGGTACAATACGATATACATGATCATCTAGAAGAATGTATGCAAGCTATGAGTACAAACACGAGCGGAGCACATAGCTAAGTCCACACTTGGACCTCGGATGCCAACTCGTGGTCTTAGTCCGGAAAATACCACAACACACTATACGCGCTATACGGAACAAGTCCCGGCCTCGGCTGCCTCATCACGATCGTCGAAAGGTGCACTAGCTCAAGATCCCGAGGAGCTCTCCTGGCCGACGCCAAATGAGCGTAAGCATGCACCGCGTGCTTCTACTGACTATGGGGGTGTCGGGTCTAGTGGCAAGCCGCCCATATCCGGATACCACGCCTAACTAAATCTCCGGATCGGTGTCACCGACATAGGGGTGTGAGACACGGACACGTGAACTATGTCGGCTGTACCACCGCACTTGAGGCTAAGGAACGGGTCATGGTAGGCTTACACCGTGAAGCCGTCCCTTACCTTAACAGTGGCAATCAAGGGCTACCGCCGAACACGCCGAGGACGTCTTGCATTTACCGCCGGACTAGGCATTGCCAAGTCATCATCCCGACCGTTGGGGTATCGCTTAGACTACCACCCTCACCCAAGATTGCGGGGCCTACCGGTTGGGATAGCTAATCCTCACGGGTCCAAGGACGAGAACTGTCTCGAACGTCCTTGCCATAGATGCAAGATACTTTATGCATCGGGCCGGATGATGCTATCTACCCGAATTCTAACTCGCCTTAACAATCAAGAAACAATCCAATACGTGCTCGAAAGAATACAACAGACCTAGCATGGTACTACAGAACAAGAATGAATATGAGCATGCCAGAACGGAACAACCTAGCATGGACTAACATGAAAGAACAACATACGAAGTCATGCCAGTCAGGAATTCAGAACAGAGCACCTAAACTATACATGCTGATAATCACAAACAAACATACAACATCAATCACATAGAACATCGCAGGGTCCACACAACCCCGGTAAGAAATCCTTACCTTGGTCTGAAGACTTCTACACACGAATTCCTAGGCTGCGAACACTTCCGAGCTAGCTATCGAGAACCTACAAACATGGTAACAATCATAACCATATCCCTAAAAATATAATAAAACAGCAGGCTCGGCTCGGGAGCACTCACACGGCACCGCGACACGAAGCAAAGGCGCTGCTGGCAGGCTGGCACGGCTGAGCTGGGCGCTGGCTGCGCGCTGGCACGGCGCTGGGCGCGTCTGCGCGCGCGGATGGGCCCTGGGGCGCGGCTGTGCGCACGGACAGACGGGACTCGGCAGGCGAGCGGCACGGCACGGGCGCACGGGCGCTGGCGTGCGATGCGGACACGACGAGCTGCTCGGCAGGGACGCGCACGCGGGCGAACGTCTTGGCGTGCGGGCGAGCGGTTCGGCAAGCGGACACGGCGAGGGCGTGCGATGGGGCGACTGCGTGCAATGGGCGAGCTCGGCTGGGCGTGCGACGGGCGAGCGACTCGGCGATGGCTTCCCTCGGCTGCGACCTGGCGTGCGACAAGCTGGTGCGACGGCGACAGATCTGGGCGACGGACCTGGGGCGTGCTATAGGCGATCTTCTTATCCTCGGCCGGATCTGGTGCAGCTGCTGGTCAAGGGCGTCTGCGGCGGCAAGGCAGGGCTGCGACAGGCGATCTGCTGATCCTCGGCCAGATCTGGTGCAGCTGCTGGTCGAATCTGAGCGTCTGGCTCGGCAGCTGGGCAGACCTGGACAGCCTGCAACCACACACACACACACAAGCTTTCCTTCTTACCTTCGGCTAGCAAGAACACCCAAACGAGAAGATGAAGAGGATGAAAACTTACCCGGAATGATGATGGAGTCTCGAGCTGCAAAGGGGATGAAGAAATCGGCAAGGAGAGCTTGGGAGAAAGCTTGGGCGGCCACAACTCTTTTGGAGAAGAAAACACAACAAACCTAATTCCTTTTCATTTAATCAAATGCACCAAACACCAAAGATCCAAGGTTAACTAAGATGTGATGCAGAAAGAGCAACAAGAGCAACTAATGGCTCAATTGGTACACATCTCCACAAGCTTCCCAGGAGACCCGGGTTCAAACCCCAGCTGCAGCACAATCCCCTTTTATTTTTACTTTTGCATCAATCCTTGCTCAAACCAAACCACAAACCCCTCCAAAAACCTACAAAAACCATCCAATAATTTTAGTAACTGGAAAAGACACAAACGACCATGACGGCCCGACCAAATTACCAAATTACCCCTAGGGCATACCTGGAAGACCGGGAAGAAAAACCTGGGTCGTTACACCCTGTCTCCAAGCACCTGTTTCAAGGCAAATACATTTCCAAAACGTACACTCTGATCAGAGATTTCTTAAAACATTTGAAACATCCTCAAATTCAATAAAGCAGGAATCCACGAAAACATTCAGAAAACATCCTAGGGCTCCGTGCCCGACTACATGCATTCAGGGGAAAATAAAAAGACAAGAGTCATAGAAATAAAAAGTCAGAGACGACAGCAGGTTCCCATGATCACAGCTCTTCCTTCAGCCATCCTGTCTCGCACCTTGGTTACCTGTGGAAAACCACAAAATAAGGGTGAGTAACGAATTACTCAGTAAGAATCCCCAACCGGGGTACAATACGATGCACATGGTCATCTAGATGAGTGTATGCAAGCTATGAATATAAACACAGAATAGAGCACATAGCTTAAGTCCACACTTGGACCTCGGATGCCAACTCAGGGTCTAAGTCCGGAGATAAATCACCACACAATACGCCCTATATGAGAAACGAGTCCCGACCTCAGCCTGTCTACTGTCGATACGAAAGGTGCACTAGCTCAAGATCCCGAGGAGCTCTCCGGTCGGTCTTTGTAATGAGCGTAAGCGCGCACCGCGTGCTCTGCTGCAGACTATGGGGTGCCGGGTCTAGTGGCAAGCCGCCCATGTCCATCCACCACGCCTAACTAAATCTCTCGGATCGGTGTCACCGACATAGGGGTGTGAGACTGACACGTGAACTATGTCACCAACCACCGCACTTGAGGCTAAGGATTCGGTCGTGGTAGGCTTACACCGTGAAGCCGCCTTGCCCTAACAGTGGCAATCAAGGGCTCTGCCGAACACGCCGAGGACGTGCCGATCGCCGGGACGAGGCAATGCCAAGTCATCATCCCGACCGTTGGGGCATTTAACGATCGCCACCCTCACCCAAGATTGCGGGGCCTACCGGTGGGGTTAGCTAATCCCTCACGGGATCCAGGGACGGAATGACTGGCTCGACGTCCCTGCCATGGATGCAAGGTACTTTATGCATCAGGCCCGGATGATGCTATCTACCTGAATTCTAACCTGCCTTAACAATCAGCAACAATCCAATACGTGCTCAAAAGAATACAAAGAGACCTAGCATGGTACTACGGACCAAGAATGAATATGAGCATGCCGAACGGAACAACCTAGCATGGACTAACATGAAAGAACAACATACGAAGTCATGCCAGTCAGGAAATCAGAACAGAGCACCTAAACTATACATGTTGATAATCACAAACAAACAAACAACATCAATCACATAGAACATCGCAGGGTCCACACAACTCCGATAAGAAATCCTTACCTGGCTGGGAGGCAACTACACACAAAAATCCTAAGCTGCTATCGATCCCGAGCTAGCTAACGAGAACCTAACAAACACAATAATAATCACAATCCATAGGCCTAAACATAATAAAATAAACAAGGCTTGGCTCGAGCAACTCACGTGGCGCGGTGGCTCGACACGCGACGGGCGACGAAGATGGCGAGGCTCTTCTTTGGCGCTGATGGGCGGCAGTGGGGTCGGGCGCCGACGCCGACGGCGCAGATGGGCGCAGCAGAGCGGGCGCACGCGCTTCGCGAAATGGCCGGCCGGCGCAGCGCGACTGGGCGCGATAAGCTGACGCGAGCGAACACGAACGCGGGCGCGCGCGGGGTACGAGCGTCTGGACGTGCGATTCTGCTGCTGCAGGGCGCGACAGGGCGCATCTGCTGGGCGAGATCTGGGCTGCGACAGGGGCTGTCTGGGCGTCTGCTGGGCTGCGATAGGGGCTATTTGGGCTTCTGGCTCGGCTGCTGAGCGACAGGCTGCTCGATGGCACTGCAGGGGCAATGGAGTTGGGCGACTCCGGGCGATCTGGGCTTCTTCTTTGTGCGATCGGGCGGGCTGGGAGCTGCGACGAGGCAAAGTGCTGGCTAGGGCTCCTCTCAGCAGGCTGCAAACAAACACACACACACACCCACACTCTTCTATTTACATTCGGCCAGCAAGAACTCAAATCGGAGAAGACGAAGAGACGAAGAAACTTACTCGGAAAGACGATCGAACCACGGGGCTGCAAAGGGAAAGAAAATCGGCTTGGGGCTTGGTAGAGGAAAGGTTGGGCGGCCATGGAGCATTTGGAGAAGAAGACATAACAAAACCTAATTTCTTTTCATTTAACCAAATGCACCAAACTCCAAGGTCCAAGGATAACCATAATATGACGCAGAAAGAGCAACAAGAGCTCCCTATAGCTCAACTGGCACGCATCCTCACAGGCTTTCTCGGAGACCCGGGTTCAAATCCCAGCTGCAACATAATTTCCTTTATTTTTACTTTTGCATCTATCCATGCTCAAACCCATCCACAAAGCCTCAAAAACTTACATAAATCCATCCAATAATTTTAGCAACTGGAAAAAGACATAAACGGCCCTGACGGCCCGACCAAATTACCAAAATACCCCCAAGGCATACCTCGAAGACCGGGATGAAAACCTGGGCCGTTACAATATTCCCTCCTTTTTATGACTTTCGTCCTCGAAAGTCCTTAAGACTGAAACAGCACAGGATACTACAATCTCATCCCGTCTTCCCCGCTCACAAGCGGCCTCCTCTTAACTCTGACTCCTCCACTGAACTTTTACCAAACGGATCCCACGATTATGCAACGTCTTCGTCTCAAAGACCAGAATACTCACAGGCTTCCCCTTGAAGCTCAAATCCTCAATCAGCTGCAAAGGCTCAAAGTCCACAATGAGCGATGGGTCCGACACATACTGCCTCATACCGATACATGAGAACACTGCACACGGCTGACAATGACAGAAAAAGCTAACCAATATGCAACTCTGCCAATCCTCTTGAGAATCTCAAATGGTTCAACAACAGGAGACTCCACTTCTCCCGCTTACCAAACCTCAACACAACTCACAACGGCACAACCTTAAAACTACGCACTGTCCAACCTCCAACTCTAAAACTCGACGCCGAACATCGGCGTAACTTTTCTGCCTGCTTTGAGTTGACAACACTAGCTCTAAACTCCTGCACATCACCTCTGGTCAAATGCAGCAACTCAGGACCCAAAACAAAATTGATGGCCACCAACCTTTTCCCAGAACATTGGAATCCTGCAATACTTACCTTGCAATGCCTCAATGGAACAACAAGAATTGACCGCTGAGAACGGCAACCCAAGGCAACCTCATAAAACCACACTAGTCCCCGCGCCTAATCACTTTAAACACCAACTCACAACAAGTTCAAGGATCCGCTCACTCTTCCCAAAAGACCATCGGTTAGAGGGTCAAAACTCTACAGAAACTGCACTCGGCTCATAAGCCTCTTAACAACGCTCTCCAGAACCACAGTTCATCAACGCACTGCCTAGAACAAATCTTCGTTGCCACACCCTGGTGACAACAACTCCAGCCTGAAACTGACATGCCTCTACTCCATAGAAATGGCATCTGCACACGAAATGAGGTGCGAGCTCTCACTACTGAAACCAATCCTCCAAGAATCTAATCTCACACAACAACCTCAACTAACTGACAGCTCCCACACGGAAAACTTACAATCCAACAACTTGAGTGCTACGGCCTCGGAATCTCAAACAACTACAAACTGCATAGCTATGCCAATCCACACAACTCTAGCTTGACTCAAATCACTGGCCGGACAAGTCACCGCTAACAACCGGGCCCAGAGGGCTCCTCCACCAAACTTACCTCCATGCAAGCAACGGAACGAAGCTTGCCTCAAAAAAATGAAACACATCTCATAAGTCCAAACGATACCACATACAGGCTTAACCCTCTAGCTTAGGCTTATTGCACCTTCCCACCGAAACTTCATAAACGGAACTCCACTACTCGGTTAACACCAACTACCAAGAACCAGATTACCAAAAATGGCTGGCAGAGCACAAGCCACACTAACCAGCAAGGATCCCTCAAAAGGTCAAGACCCTAATCCAATCACAATGGTGCAACATCAACCCACAACTGATACAAATGAGTTCTTCAACTACAAAGGTGCAACAACTTCCATGCCAACACACAAAACCTTAACCAACTAGGCCAAACACTCATAGGAGGCGTAAACAACCCTTACCGCAACTTCCAGAACACCACTCAAGAGTCCGCTTAACTTGGACAAACAACTGCTTCCAAGCAGCCAACAAACTTTTCCTCCTACTAGCACCACTACCACTAATTCCAAGACCAAGGAATAACCTGACAACTTCCAAGGAGAAACAGATCCTTACAAGCGAACATCCGAAAGACAGAGAGCTTCACAACCGCTCGCTGTCTTGCTCAGCTAAGCACAACATCCAACTCTCCCAGAGGCAACAACAAGGGGTCCACCACAGACTGGACCGCCAACCACGGGCAAGAGAAGACTCACCCCCAAACACCAAATAAGGGCAACTCTCAAACTCTAGAAGCAGGAAAGACGTCCGCCAGGGCAAAACTACTTGCCCCACGAGCAAAACTAATTTCTAGCAACTCAAAAACCACACCTTGGTCAACATCAAGCACCAATTTGCCACCACACCGGAACCAATCCGGACTCTACTTGAAACAAGCTCTGGCTTGCTAGCTTACCAAAACCGCCAAAGAACTCACCCAAGCCTACAACCTACTCGACTCCGGCTTGCCAACTGAAACTCACTACCTAGGTCTGACTGAGCTCTGGTGAGGCTCTCCACAACTAGGGTTCTTCAGCTACCCTCGACACACACTATCGTCAAACGGTCTAACAGCCAACTGCCTGAACAAACAACTCCTTTTTCCAGCATCTCAACCATGCTGGCCTGCTCCGAACCTCGAAACCAAAAAGACCAGAAACGCTTCAGAATGTGTTATCCTCCTACTCAAAGCATCAGCCACATCGTAGCTTCCACCCAGGGTAAAGATTCCGAGCAACACCCTTAGCAACTACGGCCAGGAACTATGTGGCTTCACTACAACCACCATTTGTTCAGTACCATCTGAACTCCAACCATGAACACAAGAGGTTCCACCAACCAAGCTTAGGTTCAACTTAACAAACTTGCCTAAGCAACAACCCGACTACGAGCACGGTATCCTTACAACCTCAACTAAAGCCTTACAACATCCACCTAGAGTCCAACTTCTCCAAGAACTGAGCACCAGGTCCTCCAATGCAAACCCTACATGGTTCTCAAAACTATCACCACCGTAACGAACTACACAAAACACACTTGTGTGAACAACTCTCAACCTTCCTTCAGAGATCCAAGACTAACGGTGTTGTTCCAAAAGGCAACACTAACTTCCGCAGAGATACAATCAACCCAAGGAACACCAAAAGTTCCATCTCCACACGATACTCAAGCAGTGGCAACCTTGCTCTGCTAAAACATAACGATGCCAAACCGAACTTACTTTATACCAAGACTCTACCAAGTGTGCTTTACACATAAGACAACCTGCTCATCTCATAAGGCATCCAACTCATCTCATAAGCACCAAACTCATCTCATAAGCATCCAACTCACGGTCCCTCTGCTAGACCGAACTCTCATCTACAATGCTCACTCAACTCAGGTTTAGGCACCCGAAGGTAGTGGACCGCACTACCAACCACAAAGATCTCTTGGCCTTAGCACTAACGTGAGACTCACACGCACTAACACTTACCAGCCGCCAACCTGCTGACTTGCTCAACCCCCAGTAACACTGGAAGAGGCTCCAGCTCCTCTCGAACATCCTTTCACTTGTAGTCCTTCGACTACCACTGAACTAGCCCTCTTGCACGACCTAAACAAGTGCATTTTCCATAAATGGATCCAATGGCTAAAGAAGTGTGTTGAACTCCAGACGGGTCATAGAACCATCTGCTTATACCCATGCCACACTCAGGTCTGAACCCGACTTAGAGCTATAGCGGCACACCAACCATTGCACCTCAAGTGCCACTACTACCAAATCCACATCTTACTACAAATGGGGCCAGCAAGGTCACAACCTCAAGTGACAAAAACTATGGCGAGGCATACAAGAGCTCAACTCAAACAACCATGCCTAAGGCATCTCATCAAACCCAAGTCTCACTGCCTACTCTTGCATCTCCACATGATGCTCAACAAAACTCGCCGCCTCTCTCAACATGCAAAGCAGCCTAGCCCTACTCTAGGGGCTCACCATAAGAAGAGTGCTCAACTCTACCGGACAACTGGGAAACCACCAACGGATCACGTCCGATGGGAACAACGCTCATTGCACCCTTAACCACGGGTTCCGACTTACTAGCCGCAAAACAACAACACTTACAGGGAGAACAAGGATGTCTCAAAGAACCACCTCGAAGGCTACTAACTCTGCAGCTACTCACTGGGCAATCAACCATCTGCTAAGGTTCAAGATCAACACCTGAACTACCCAGGCTAGTCCACACTAGGACCTGCTCCACAAGCATCAACATGAGCAAAAGCCAAAGCTAACTCCTCTCCTGGAGTGGTACTCCAGGGCAAAACACCTCCAGCCTCTCGCTAGGGGAATTAACAGCTGGGCCACACGTGGCCTACGGGAGTCTAACCTCTGCCTCCATCTGGAACGATGTCCCAGCGGTATCCGAATCTATCTGGATATCTCAACAAATAGCAACATACAGCTCACACTGCGGGAAGTTGGCATGATGGCGCTCTAAACCCAAACCAACGACGAGTCAGAACCTGCTCGTCTCCGCTCTACAACACAAAACAAGGCATACACTAGATGAAAGGTATTGTAAATTCTTAACCCTTTTCTAAAAACAGAAAACTTAAGCGTACCTAATGACCGTCAGAGTCTTTGGTGATCATGGGAAAGACGACCTACAACAAAAGGTCGGTCTACAAAGTCTATGACTCGAGCTCGATACCAATCAGAAAGACCCGACCCAAAAGGGCTCTAAATAGGCCTTTACCCCAAAGCATGCATTCAAAGTAAAGGACAATATGCAAATAATTTTCGGATTCCCAATTAAAACAAAACAATCAAGGTTCAATCAGAAATAAAGATAGTTTGTTTGAAACTCATCCCTGTCTCCAAGCACTGTTTCAAGGCAAATACATTTCCAAAACGTACACTCGATCAGAGATTTCTTAAAACATTTGAAACATCCTCAAATTCAATAAAGCAGGAATCCACGAAAACATTCAGAAAACATCCTAGGGCTCCGTGCCCGACTACATGCATTCAGGGGAAAATAAAAAGACAAGAGTCATAGAAATAAAAAGTCGAGACGCAATGAGTTCCCATTATCACAGCTCTTCCTTGACCATCCTGTCTCGCACCTTGGTTACCTGTGGAAAACCACAAAATAAGGGTGAGTAACGAATTACTCAAGAAGAATCCCCAACCGGGACAATACAATACGATGCACATGGTCATCTAGATGAGTGTATGCAAGCTATGAATATAAACACAGAATAGAGCACATAGCTTAAGTCCACACTTGGACCTCGGATGCCAACTCAGGGTCTTAGTCCGGAGATAAATCACCACACAATACGCCCTATACGAGAAACGAGTCCCGGCCTCAGCCTGTCTACTGTCGATACGAAAGGTGCACTAGCTCAAGATCCCGAGGAGCTCTCCGGTCGGTGCTGTAATGAGCGTAAGCGCGCACCGCGTGCTACTGCAGACTATGGGGGGGTGCCGGGTCTAGTGGCAAGCTGCCCATGTCCAGTCACCACGCCTAACTAAATCTCTGGATCGGTGTCACTGGCATAGGGGTGTGAGACCTAGACACGTGAACTATGTCAGCCTGAACCACCGCACCTGAGGCTAAGGATTCGTGTAAAGACCCGACCCAAAAGGGGCTCTACATGGGCCTTTACTCCAATGCATGTATTCAAAATAAAAGACATTATGAAAAATAAGTTTCGGATCCCAAGTAAAAACAGAAACATTCAACAATCAAAACATACATTTCTAAAAGCATACTCTGATCAGAGATTTATTTAAACCATTTAAACATTCCACAAGTACAAATATGCTGGAATCCATAAAACGTAAGAAAACATCCTAGGGCTTCGTGCCCGTCTACATGCATTCAGGGGAAATAACAAAAGTCAAGAGTCAAGATATAATAAAATGGTCAGAGATGACAAAGCAGATTCCATGATCACAGCTCCTCCTTCACCATCCTGTCTCGCGCCTTGGTTACTGTGGAAAACCACGAGAATAAGGCCGAGTAACGAATTACTCGGTAGAATCCCCAACCGGGGTACAATGCGATATACATGATCATCTAGAAGAATGTATGCAAGCTATGAGTATAAACACGAGAATAGAGCACATAGCTTAAGTCCACACTTGGACCTCGGATGCCAACTCAGGGTCTTAGTCCGGAAATAAATCCACAACACAATACGCCCTATACGAGAAACGAGTCCCGCCTCGGCTTTGCTCATGTCGATACACGAAAGGTGCACTAGCTCAAGATCCCGAGGAGCTCTCGGTCGGCGCCAGTAATGAGCGTAAGCGCGCGCATGCGTGCTCTTTGCGGACTATGGGGGTGCCGGGTCTAGTGGCAAGTCGCCCATGTCCATCCACCACGCCTAACTAAATCTGCGGATCGGTGTCACGACATAGGGTGTGAGACACGGACACGTGAACTATGTCACCTGAACCACCGCACCGAGGCTAAGGAATCGGTCGTGGTAGGCTTACACCAGGAAGCCGTCCTTGCCCTATCGGTGGCAATCAAGGGCTACGGCCGAACACGCCGAGGTCGTGTCGATCGCGAGGATGAGGCAATGCCAAGTCATCATCCCGACCGTTGGGGCATTTAACGATCGCCACCCTCACCCAAGATTGCGGGGCCGGCCGTTAGGGTTAGCTAAACCCTAACGGGATCGGGACGGAGTACCATCTCGTCACGCCCTCGCTCGGGGATGCAAGTTACGTTATGCATCCGCCCGATGATGCTACCTACCCGAACTCTAAACCATAGCAATAATAACTATTCAATCAATGCAATCCAATACGTGCTCAACAGATACAAGGAACCTAGCATGGTACTACGAAGCAAGAAGCAGATATGAGCATGCGAACGGAACAACCTAGCATGGACTAACATGAGAGAACAATATACGAAGTCATGATAGTCGAAATTGAAACGAGCACCTAAACTATACATGCGATAATCACAAACAAACATACAAACAACAATCACATAGAACATCGCGAGGGTCCACACAACTCCGGTAAGAAATCCTTACAGCGGGCAACTACACACAAAACACAAGTCGCGAACGAACCCGAGCTAGCTACGAGAACCTAACAAAACAATGATAATCATAATCCATAAGCCTAAATATAATAAAATAAACAAGGCTCGGCTCAAAGGAGCAACTCACGCGGCTTAGGCGACACGCGAGGCGGGCGGCAAAGACGGCGGGTCTTCTTTGGCGCTGACGGCGCGCAGAAGAGGCGATGATGGGCGCGAGGACCGCGACACCGGGCGCCGACGCGCGGCAGAGGCGGCAGGCTGCGCGACGCGCCGCCGCGGACGGGCCGGGCTGGCCGGGCACAGCGCACGGCGCGCGGCGCGCGCAAGCGGGCGAGGGCGCGCCTTGGCGAAGCGGCGCGACGCGATGCGCGCGACGGGCGCAGCGAGGAGCGGCGCGCGCGCGCGCGACGCGGTGCGCGGGCTGCTCAAGCTGAATGCGCGGCGCGCGACGGCCGCGACGGGGCTGGCGGTCTGGGGCGGCTCAGTGCTGCTCGCTTCTGCATGCGATCTGGGCACTGGGCTTGCTTGCTAGGCGATCTGGCGGCTTTGGGCTTCTTCTTTGGGCTGATCTGGGCATCTTTGGGCGACTGCAACAAACACACACACACACAAGCTCTTCTATTTACCTTCGCCAACAAGAACACCCAATCGAGAAGATGAAGAGGATGAAGACTTACCGGAATGATGATTGAACCAAGAGAGTTTGCAAGGATGAAGAACTCGGCAAGGCATGGAGAGAAAAGCTTGGGCGGCCACACACTTTGGAGAAGAAGATGAGACAAACCTAATTTCTATTTCATTTAACCAAATGCTCCAAAACTCCCAAAATGCAAGGCTAACCATAAAATGATGCAGGGAGAGCAACAAGAGCACCTAATGGCTCAATTGGTACACATCCCCACAAGCTTCCCAGAGACCAGGGTTCAAACCCACTGCAAAGACAATTTCCTTTATTTTTACTTTTGCACCAAACCTTGCTCAAACCAAACCACAAATCCTTCCAAAAACCTACATAAATCCATCCAATAATTTTAGCAACTGGAAAAAGACATAAACGGCCCTGACGGCCCGACCAAATTACCAAAATACCCCTAGGGCATACACGAAGACCGGGATGAAAACACTCGGTCGTTACAATATTCCCTCCTTTTTATGACTTTTGTCCTCGAAAGTCCTTAAGATCAAAACAACACAGAGATCTGCATTCTCATCCCGTCCTTCCCGCTCACGAGCGGCCTCCTCCGAACTCAGACTCCTTCACTAAACTTTTACCAACGGATCTCACTTCTACGCAACGTCTTCGACTCAAGACCAGAATACTCATAGGCTTCCCCTCGAAGCCCAAACCCTCAATCAGCTGCAAGGGCTCAAAGTCCACAATGAGCAATGGGTCCGGCACATGCTGCCCCAACATCGATACATAAAAACACATGCACACTTGTCAACAAACAAACTCAACCCTACAACAAATCGGCCAAGCACGATCGAACCTTCCAGATTCCAAAACTAAACGGCCTACTCTTACTTCACAAGAGACCAACAAACCTCAAACCTTGACTACGTACCTTAACGAGATACAAACGAACCACCAATCAAGCCATCGATCCAAAAAGACAAATTCTCCAACTAGAACACGACCACAACACTTAAGCAACCATCTTAAGGAGAAATCGCCGAACCAAAGGCAAGGGGCACCATCTGGTACACCAGACGGCTAACAACACTCACACCACCAAAACTTCAGCTACGGCCACCTTAAAAAAAAAAGGGCCAAGCACGGACTCCACTCGGCCAAGCCAACAAACTAGAACTCCTCATCGGCCGAACGCAAACTTTCCAACGAACACCTACCAAAGAACCGACCAAGGAGAACATCGCCAGGCAAGGAACATCCAACATTCCTCTCAAGGAAAACTCGGGAAGCAAGGACTAAACCATCACGCAACTATCTCTGCGACACAACACCTTGAGGAAAACAGCTCAACGACACCCAACCAATGCCATCGCACCTGCTGTGCCAACTCACTCAAACGCGGCTCTGCGCTAACGCCAATCTGCGAACGCACAACAACTAGGAACAAAGCCCGAGAAGGGCTTGCTCGTGAAACTCAACCCAAACTTATAACGAGCAACGCTGCCTCAAGCTACTACTCAACTCTTAAAATCCAGCGGCTACTCAAAGGACTTCCCTTTAAGCCTAAGCCTAACTCATCTTCCAACCAGAAGCTCCACTCCCAAAACCTCACAAGGAAAATGGATAACGACAACCTCAAAGCTTACGGATCCAGAGCCACACGAATCCGCAAGACTACCTCGCAAGCTATCACTCGAGGTTGGCATCCAAGGAGCAACTCAACCACCACAGAGGCTAGAGGGAAAGGAAATCATCACTCCCCAAAGGACCAACAACTTGCCCGAACAACTCAACTTTGACTGGCTAGCCTCCGCCCTTGCGGGAACAACAACTTTGCTTCCTAACAACACAAAGCAGGGACCCTCACGCTGGGCTGACCGCTGCGCTACTCTGATCAACTACACAACTCAGAGGCTAAGCTGACTCCTACCAAACGGGAAACGACTTCCCAGCAAGCAAACTCTGAAGGGCAGCGAACATCACTCACGCTCGCTGACTTGCTCAAACCCAAGGCAACAGCAACCAACTCTCTAGGAAGCAACACCCAAGGAAAACTCAACCAATCGGATCACCAACCCAAACTAACAGAACTTACTCAACTGCCGAGGGAGGGGTCAACTCCCAAAACTTCCTGACAAGGAACAAGACCTCGAGGCAACGCCCTCAACTAGAACCGAACTAGCTCTCGAAACAACAAAAGAACCAAATCTTGGCCAAACACTCACAAGAGGCAGAACAACCTTTACTGCAGCCTCTAGAACACCATCCAAGAATCCGCTTAACTGAACAAATGACTGCTTCCAAGCAGCCAACAAACTTTTCCCTCTTGCTAGCACCACTACCATCAATTCCAAGACCAAGGGAGTAACCTGACAACTCCCCGAAGGAAAACAACTCTTACAAGCGGACAACCAAAGGACGAGAGAGAGCTCCACATACGTTCATTGCCTTTGCTCTGCTAAAGCAAAGCAACAACATCTAAAACTCACGGGGCAAGAACGGAAAACAACCAACAGGGCACAAACCACTCGCCCTACGAGCAAAACTAATCTCTAGCAACACCAATCCACACCTTGGTCGACACCAAGCACCAACTTGCCACCACACCGGAACCAATCCGGACTTTACTCCAAACAAACACTAGCTTGCTAGTCTACCAAGGCTGCTAGCAACTCACCCGAGGCTACGAACCACACGCCTCCAGCTGGCCAACTAAACTCACTACAGGCTGACCGAGCTCTGGAGAGGCTCTCCACAACCTAGGGTTCTCCGACAACCCTCGATACACACACTGCCAAGCAAGCGATCTAACGACACAACCGCTGAACAAACAACTCCAATTTTCCAAAGATCACAACTATCTGGCCAACACCAACTCCTTGGGAACCCAGAGGACCCGAAACGCTACAAAATGCGTCATCCTCCTACTCAAACATCGGCCACAACATAACTTCTACCCAAGGAAGGATCCGAACAACTCTCTTAGCCATGACGATCAGAAACCACGCGGCTTAGCTACCACCGCTCTTGTTCGGTTTCCAATCGAACTCCAATAACGATCAACAAGAAGATCCGCCAACCAAGCTTAGGCCCAACTTAACAAATCTTGCCTAAGCAACAACTTGATACCACGAGCACGGTATCCTTACCACCTCAACCAAAGCCTTACAACAACCACCTGGAGTCCAACTTCTCAAGGAACTGAGCACGAGATCTCCAAAGCAAACCCTACATGGATCTGAAACTCTAGCCACGGAACGAACCACACAAAACACACTTGTGTGCACAACTCCCAACCTTCCTTTAGAGATCCAAGACTAACAAGCGCTTTTCCACAAAGCAACGATAACTCCTGGCAGCGATACAAACAATCCAAGGAACACCAAAAGTTCCATCTCCACACAATACTCGAAGCTGAGGCAACCTTGCTCTACCAAAGCATAATCATGCCAAACCAAACTTACTTTGTACCAAGCCTCTACCAAGGGTGCTTACCCCTAAGGCATCCAAAACCTCTCGCAAGGCATCGAGCTCATCTCGCCTCAAAAGCATCCAACTCGCCTCATAGGCATCCAAATCATCCGATAAGCATCCAACTCATGGTCCCTCAGCTGGACCAAATTCGCATCTACAATGCTCAACTCTCCTAAGATTTAGGCACTCGAAGGTAGTTGACCGCACTACCAACCACAAAGAAAATCTCTTGGCCTTAACACTAGCGCGAGACTCACGCGCACCAACATTTACCAACCGGCAACTGTGACTTACTCAACCTCCGGAAACACCGGAAGAGGCTCGGCTCCTCTCGAGCATCCTTTCGCTTGTAGTCCATCGACTACCACCGAACTAGCCCTCCAGCACGACCTAAACGGGTGCAACCGCCATAAATGATCCAAGGCTAAAGGAGTACGCTTGAACTCCGAACGGCATAGAACCATCTGCTATGCCCAAGCCAAACTCAAGCTCGAACCAGGACTTAGTGCCAAAGTGGCACACCAACCAATGCACCTCAAGTGCTACTACTACCAAATCCACATCCGAGGAAGTGGGGCATTAAACAACAGCGGCTCGCAAGGGGGCAAAGATGACCCTTCATCCGCCTCAAGCCACTAACACGGCAACTTGCCAATCAATCGGGCGATGGTGGAGACTCGCTAGTCCACCTCTCACAGGACTTCCACCACCATCGATGAACCAAACGGCCACAGAGCGGCACACCTCGGCCTCAATGCAGCGGGGCATCCCACACACGGATGCTAAACTCAAACCTGGCCAACTACTTTACTACTAGCGGTAGGGACTTACTAAAACATCGAGCTCTGAGGCATCCATTTGCCAACACAGGCGTCTCCATCAACGCCAACAAACTCATCTGAATAAACTCTGCGATCATGCCCTCCCGGAACCTCCGGGGCTACAAGAGCTCTTGGGAGAAAAATCTTGAAACAAACTCATCACCGGGCTATCTATGCCCGGACTCCTCACTACACGCGCTACAAAAGCTGCGCACTGGTCTCCGCTCTCTGATAGCTAAAGACACGCCATCAAATCTCTCATGGTTTGAGCACACTCTGCTCAAGGAGTCTCACTCAGGCGCCGCTAGCCTCTACCCCTCCTCTAGGCAACTCAATGCTGGGGGCCCAAATCGGCATGCGGGCCTAACAACCACGACGCGCCTCAACATCAACACGATCGGTCCAACTCCTCGGTCGGACATGCCAAGCGCCTGCTCCTGCAGGTGCGATCAACATCTTGGCGATCTGCACGAAGCACCACCACCCTCTCACTAGGGGAAAAGCGACAATCGGGCCACAAATGGCCAGCGGAGTCTAAGCTCGCCTCCCTGCGAACGATGTCCCGGGGCATCCGAATCTATCTGGATACCTCAACAAGCCGCTAAACAAACTGCTCGCATCTGCGAAAAGTTGGCATGATGGCTCACTAAGCCCAAACCAACAACGAGTCGAACACGCTTTCGTCTCCGCTCCACAACACTACACAAGGCATACACAAGGCGGCGGTATTGTAAATTCTTAACCCTTTTTCAACAACAAATAGTAAACTTAGGCGTACACATGATGATCGTCGGATCTTGATGATCATGGAAAAACGACCTACAACAAAGGTCGGTCTCTCGAGAATCTATGACTCTACGAGCTCGATACCAAGCAGAAAGACCCGACCCAAAAGGGGCTCTAAATGGGCCTTTACCCCAATGCATGTATTCAAAATAAAAGACATTATGAAAAATAAGTTTGGATCCCAAGTAAAAACAGAAACATTCAACAATCAAAACATACATTTCTAAAAGCATACTCACGATCGAGATTTATTTAAACCATTTAAACATTCCACAAGTACAAATATGCTGGAATCCATAAAACGTAAGAAAACATCCTAGGGCTCAGTGTGCGTCTACACATGCATTCGGAAATAACAAAAGTCAAGAGTCAAGATATAATAAAATGGTCGAGATGACAAGAGATTCCATGATCACGGCTCCTCCTTCACCATCCTGTCTCGCGCCTTGGTTACATGGAAAACCACGAAATAAGGGTGAGTAACGAATTACTCAAGAAGAATCCCCAACCGGGGTACAATACGATATACATGATCATCTAGAAGAATGTATGCAAGCTATGAGTATAAACACGAGAATAGAGCACATAGCTTAAGTCCACACTTGGACCTCGGATGCCAACTCGGGTCTTAGTCCTGAAATAAATCCACCACACAATACGCCCTATACGAGAAACGAGTCTCGGCCTCGGCTTTACTCTCTGTCGTCACGAAAGGTGCACTAGCTCAAGATCCCGAGGAGCTCTCCGGTCGTGTTGTAATGAGCGTAAGCACGCCTTTGCGTGCTCTGCGCAGACTATGGGGTTGCTGGGTCTAGTGGCAAGTCGCCCATGTCCATCACCACGCCTAACTAAATCTCTGGATCGGTGTCAGCGACATAGGGGTGTGAGACTGGACACGTGAACTATGTCGGCTGAACCACCGCACCCGAGGCTAAGGAATCGGTCGTGGTAGGCTTACACCGAAGCCGCCCTTGCCCTATCGGTGGCAATCAAGGGCTACGGCCGAACACGCCGAGGCGTGTCGATCGCCGGGGATGAGGCAATGCCAAGTCATCATCCCGACCGTTGGGGCATTTAACGATCGCCACTCTCACCCAAGATTGCGGGGCCACCGTTACGGTTAGCTAAACCCTAACGGGATCGGGGGACGGAGTACCATCTCGTGCGTCCACATCGGGGGGATGCAAGTTACGTTATGCATCCGCCCGATGATGCTACCTACGAACTCTAAACCATAGCAATAATAACAATTCAATCAATGCGGTCCAATACGTGCTCTCATGGATACAAGGAACCTAGCATGGTACTACGAAGCAAGAACAGAGATATGAGCATGCGAGCGGAACAACCTAGCATGGACTAACATGAGAGAACAACATACGAAGTCATGATAGTCGAGAATTCGAACGAGCACCTAAACTATACATGCTGATAATCACAAACAAACATACAAACAACAATCACATAGAACATCGCAGGCCCACACAACTCAGGTAAGAAATCCTTACAGCCGGGGCAACTACACACAAAACCTAAGTCTGCGAACGAACCCGAGCTAGCTACTGAGAGAACCTAACAAAACAATGATAATCATAATCCATAAGCCTAAATATAATAAAATAAACAAGGCTCGGCTCGGGAGCAACTCACGCGGCTCGGCTAACACGCGGACGGGCGGAGTAGCACGGCGGGAGCTGCTGCTTCTTGGCGCCGACGCGCGCAGAGGGGCGATGGCGGCAGGACCGCACACTGGCGCGCGACAGCGCGGAGGCGGCAGCTGCCGCGCGCGCGCGCGCGCGACGGCAGTAGCGGGCGCAGTGCACGGGCGCGGGCAAGCGGGCGACGACGCAGCGCACCGGCGCGAGGCGGCGACGCGATCGCGGCGCGCACGGCGCAGCGGGAGCGGCGCGCGGCGCGCGAGACCGGCGCGCGCCGGCTTAACTCAAGCCCAGTGCGCGCGACGGCCGCGCGCGGGGCTGGCGATGCAGGCGGCTCGGTGCTCTTCTGGCTTTGCGCGATCTGGGCGCTGGGCTTGCCGCTAGGCGATCCGGGCGGCTTGGGCTTCTCTTTGGGCGGATCTGGGCATCTTTGGGCGACTGCAACAAACACACACACACACAAGCTTCTCTCCTTACCTTCGGCCAACAAGAACACCCAATCGAGAAGATGAAGAGGATGAAGACTTACCCGGAATGATGATTGAACCAAGGAGCTGCAAGGATGAAGAACTCGGCAAGGCAATGGAGAGAAAAGCTTGGGCGGCCACACACTTTGGAGAAGAAGATGAGACAAACCTAATTTCTATTTCATTTAACCAAATGCTCCAAAACTCCCAAAATGCAAGGCTAACCATAAAATGATGCAGGGAGAGCAACAAGAGCACCTAATGGCTCAATTGGTACACATCCCCACAAGCTTCCCAGAGACCCGGGTTCAAACCCCAGTGCAGCACACAATTTCCTTTATTTTTACTTTTGCACCAAACCTTGCTCAAACCAAACCACAAATCCTTCCAAAAACCTACATAAATCCATCCAATAATTTTAGCAACTGGAAAAAGACATAAACGGTCCTGACGGCCCGACCAAATTACTAAAATACCCCTTGGGCATACCTGGAAGACCGAGATGAAAACCAGGGTCGTTACAATTCGGTCGTGGTAGGCTTACACCAGGAAGCCGTCCTTGCCCTAACAGGTGGCAATCAAGGGCTACGGCCGAACACGCTGTGGACGTGCCAACTGTCGGGGACGAGGCAATGCCAAGTCATCATCCCCACCGTTGGGGCATTTAACGATCTGCCACCCTCACCCAAGATTGCGGACCCTACGGGTCGGGTTAGCTAAACCCTAACGGGGTCCAGGGGATCGAGAAGCGTCTCGGCGTCCACGCCATGGTTGCAAGATACTTTATGCATCGGGCCCGATGATGCTACCTACCTGAATTCTAACTCGCCTTAACAATCGCCAACAATCCAATACGTGCTCAAAAGAATACAGCGAGACCTAGCATGGTACTACGGAACAAGAATGAATATGAGCATGCGAGCAACGAGAACAACCTAGCATGGACTAACATGAAAGAACGACATACGAAGTCATGCGATGAAGGAAATCGAGCGAGCACCTAAACTATACATGCGATAATCACAAACAAACATACAACATCAATCACATAGAACATCGCAGGGGTCCACACAACTCCTCGTAGAAATCCTTACCGCCGGAGGCAACTACACCAAAAAATCCTAAGTCGCGATCGATCCCGAGCTAGCTAACGAGAACCTAACAAACACAATAATAATCACAATCCATAGGCCTAAACATAATAAAATAAACAAGGCTTGGCTCGGAGCAACTCACGCGCGCGGTACGACACGCGGACGGGCAGATAAAGATGGCGAGGCTCTTCTGGCGGCGAGGGTCGGCGCTGCCGGGCCGACGCGCGCAGATGGGCGCGAGCTGGGCGCCGAGCGCCATAAACGGCCGGCCGGCCGCGAGCGCACGGGCGCGACAAAGCTGACGCGATGCATAACACGCGCGCGGCGCGCTGGGCTGACGACGACGGCAGCGCGGCGCGGACGCAGCGTCTGGGCGTCGATCTGGCTGCTGCGGCGCGACAGCAGCGCATCTGGCGGCGAGATCTGGGCTGCGACAGGGGCTATCTGGGCGTCTGCTGGGCTGCGACAGGGGCTGTTTGGGCGTCTGGCTCGGCTGCTCGATGGCACTGCAGGGGCGATGGAGCTGGGCGACTCCAGGCGATCTGGGCTTGCTGCTGGTGCGATCTGGCCGGCTGGGGAGCTGCGACGGTGGGGCTGCTGGCTAAGGCTCCTCTCAGCAGGCTGCAAACAAACACACACACACACCCACAATCTTCTATTTACATTCGGCCAGCAAGAACTCAAATCGGAGAAGACGAAGAGACGAAGAAACTTACCCGGAAAGACGATCGAACCACGGGGCTGCAAAGGGAAAGAAAATCGGCTTGGGGCTTGGGAGAGGAAGGGTTGGGCGGCCATGGAGCATTTGGAGAAGAAGACATAACAAAACCTAATTTCTTTTCATTTAACCAAATGCACCAAACTCCAAGGTCCAAGGATAACCATAATATGACGCAGAAAGAGCAACAAGAGCTCTCCATAGCTCAACTGGCACGCATCCTCACAGGCTTTCTCGGAGACCCGGGTTCGAATCCCAGCTGCAACATAATTTCCTTTATTTTTACTTTTGCATCTATCCATGCTCAAACCCATCCACAAAGCCTCAAAAACTTACATAAATCCATCCAATAATTTTAGCAACTGGAAAAAGACATAAACGGCCCTGACGGCCCGACCAAATTACCAAAATACCCCCAGGGCATACCTCGAAGACCGGGATGAAAACCTGGGCCGTTACACAACACTATTGTCTGGATTGGTTAGCATTATTGTTCTGGCCGTTACACACCATCATGCCTCCATCCAACATTGTACGTGTTTGAATAAGGGTTGTTCTGCGGTCATGAATGCGAATTTCCAATGTAAATGATTGACTCTGGGTTTTTGCTACAAAAAACATACATATGATCACCTCTACAGAGTTCACAGAACGCGATTGTTGATTGAACAACAACCAATGTGATCTGAACCTTTTGCGACGCAGTTATTTGAATATTCTTTCTGAAGTTGGTAAGGTATAGCAAGTTGTGCTTGCATAGCACCTATCGCACTTAGCTCAAATTTACCGGGCATTTTATCTTGGTTTTGTCCTTAACTCAACTTAGGCCAAGTAGTTTTCGCAGTTGTTTCGATAATCTTATGAGCTTCAATATATGTTTTCTTCATTAAGCATCCTTCTATGGTTCCATTGAGGATAGCTTTGTCATGATCAGACAACCCATTATAAAAGTGCTCTATTTGATGAGTATAAGAAATCCCATGGTACAGAAACTTCGCTATAAGCTCTTTGTACTGTTGCCAAGCACCTCCTTTGGTTTAATCATCCTCTTGTCTAAAACTAGTGATTTCAAACCTAGAATTCATACTTCTCAAAGTATAGAAATACTTAGATAAAAAAACTTTCGATCACGTGTGCCCGAGTGTAATCACATGGCAAAGTATTTATCCAATGTCTGCCTTTGTAACGACCCAGGTTTTCATCCCAGTCTTCCAGGTATGCCCTAGGGGTATTTTGGTAATTTGGTCGGGCCGTTTATGTCTTTTTCTAGTTGCTAAAATTATTGGATGGGTTTATGTAGGTTTTTTAGGCTTTGTGGATGGGTTTGAGCAAGGTTTGAGGCAAAAGTAAAAATAAAGGAAAATTGTGTTGCAGCTGGGATTCGAACCCGGGTCTCCGGGAAAGCCTGTGGGGATGCATGACAGTTGCGCTATTGAGAGCTCTTGTTACTCTTTCCGCAGCATATCTTGGTTAGCCTTGATTCCTTTGGGTTTTGGTGCATTTGATTAAATGAAAGGAAATTAGGTTTTTGTTCCTTCTTCTCCAAAACTCTCTTTGCCGCCCAAGCCAAGCTCTCCCAAGCCCCAAGCCGAATTTCTTCTCCTTTGCAGCCCCAAGATTCGATCGTCATTCCGGGTAAGTCTTCATCCTCTTCATCTTCTCGTTTTTGTGTTCTTGCTGGCCGAGTGTAAAGGAAGAGGTGGTGTGTGTGTGTGTTTTGTTGCAGGCTGCCCAGCACACCTAGATCTGGCCAGCAGCATGCCCAGACAGCCCCAGTCGCAGCCAGGCCACCCAGATCGCCAGCCGGCCAGATCTCGCCCGGCAGCTGCATCCCTGTCGCGCGCCCACAGCAGCCGTGTCGCTCGCGCCAACGCCATCGCCCAGCCGAGCTCGCGCGCGCACGCCCGCGTTCGTCTGTCCGCGTGCCCGCCCCGCGCGTGTCCGTCCGTGCGATGCGCTGCACCCAGGCGTGCCAGCGCGCCATTCGCGCCCAGCGCGCCATGACAGCGTCGCACCACCGCCGCGAAGGTGCCAAGGCAGCCAGCCCTCAACCGTGCTCCCTGCCTGTCCGCGTGTCAGCCGCGCCGGGTGAGTTGCTCCCTAGCCGAGTCCTATTTATTTTATTATATTTAGGCCTATGGGTTATCATTATTATTGTGTTTGTTAGGTTCTCGTTAGCTAGCTCGGGTTCGATCGTAGCTTAGGATTTTGTGTGTAGTTGCCTCCCGGCCAGGTAAGGACTTCTTACCGGTGTTGTGTGGGCCCTGCGATATTATATGTGATTGATGTTTGTATGTTTGTTTGTGTTTATCATCATGTTTAGTGATAGGTGTTCTATTCTGAATTCCCGACTGGCATGATTTCTTATGTTGTTTCTCATGTTAGTCCATGCTAGGTTGTTCCGTTCTGGCATGCTCGTATCTGTTCTTGTTTAGTAGTATCATGCTAGGCTCGTTGTATCTGTTGAGCACGTATTGGATTGTATATTATTGATATGATAGGTTAGAGTGTAGGTAGATAGCATCATCTAGGCTCGAATGCATAAAGTATCTTGCATCCATGGTAGGGACGTACGAGGTAGTACTCCGTCCCTAGACCCCGTTAGGGTTTAGCTAACCCACTGGTAGGAACTGCAATCTTGGGTGAGGATGGCAGACTGTTAAATGCCCCAACAGTCGGGATGATGACTTGGCATTGCCTTGTCCCCGGCAGCCGGCACGTCCTCAGCGTGTTCGGCAGTAGCCCCTGATTGCCACCTGTTAGGGCAAGGACGGCTTCCTGGTGTAAGCCTACCACGACCGGTTCCTTAGCCTCAGGTGCGGTGGTTCAAGCTGACATAGTTCACGTGTCTAGGTCTCACACCCCTATGTCAGTGACACCGATCCACAGATTTAGTTAGGCATGGTGACTGGACCTGGGGGCTTGCCACTAAACCCGGCACCCCCCCCCCCAGTGTCTGCAGTAGCATGCGGTGCGCGCTTACGCTCATTACAGCGCCGACCGGAGAGCTCCTCGGGATCTTGAGCTAATGCACCTTTCGTATCGACTGTAGTCAGGCTGAGGCCGAGACTTGTTTCTCGTATAGGGCGTATTGTGTGGTGGTTTTTCAGGACTAAGACCCTGAGTTGGCATCCGAGGATTATTTGTGGATTTAAGCTATGTGCTCAATTATGTGTTTATATTCATAGCTTGCATACATTCATCTAGATGACCATGTATATCGTATTGTACCCCGGTTGGGGATTCTTACTGAGTAATTCGTTACTCACCCTTATTTTGTGGTTTTCCACAGGTAACCAAGGTGCGAGACAGGATGGCTGAAGGAGGAGCTGTGATCATGGGAACCTGCTGTCATCTCTGACATTTTGATATTATGACTCTTGTCTTTTTATTTTCCCCTAAATGCATGTAGTCGGGCACGGAGCCCTAGGTTGTTTTCTCAATGTTTTTGTGGATTCCAGCATTGTTGTATATGAGAAGGTTTTGAATGATTTTAATAAATCTCTGATCAGAGTAAACTTTTGGAAATGTATTTGTCCTGAAACAGGTGCTTGGAGATAGGGACAGGTTTCAGTAAACTGTATTTATTTCTGTTTGAATGCAGAATGTTTTAATTTTAATTGGAATCCGAAATCATAGTTGTATATTGTCCTTACTTTGAATGCATGCATTGGGGTAAAGGCCCATTTAGAGCCCCTTTTGGGTGGGTCTTTACTGATTGGTATCGAGCTCGAGTCATAGATTCTCAGGTGACCTTTGTTGTAGGTCGTTTTCCCCATGATCACCAGCACTCCGATAGCCATCAGGTACGCCTAAGTTTTATGTTTTTAGAAAAGGGTTAAGAATTTACAATACTTTTCATCTAGTGTATGCCTTGTTTAGTGTTGTGGAGCGGAGACGAGCAGGTTCTGACTCGTCGTTGGTTTGGGTCCTGAGCACCATCATGCCAACTTCCCGCAGTGTAAGATGTATGTTTGCAGCTTGTCGGGGTATCCAGATAGATTCGAGATACGGCTGGGACACCGTTCGAGAGAGAGCGAGATTAGACTCCCGTAGGCCCTTGCGGTGTGGCAACCTGTTGATTTTCCCCTAGAGAGAGGGTGGAGGTGTTTTGCCCTGGAATACCACTCCAGGAGAGGAGTTAGCTTTGGCTTTTGCTAATGTTGATGCTTGTGGAGCAGGTCCTAGAGTGGACTAGCCTGGGTAGTTCAGGTGTGGATCTTAAATCTTAGCAGATTGTTTGATTGCCTAGAGAGTGGCTGCAGAGTTAGTAGCCTTCGTGGAGGATGTAGAGACATCTTTGTTCTCTTGTAAGTGTTGTTGTTTTGCAGCCAATAAGTCGGAACCCTGTGGTTAAGGGTGCAGCGAGCAGTGTTCCCATCGGACGTGATCCGTTGGTGGTTTCCCTAGTTTTCTGGTAGAGTTGAGCACTCTTCTTATGGTGAGCTCCTAGAGTAGAGCTAGCTGCTGCATGTTGAGAGATCTGGCAAGAGTTTTGTTGAGCATCATGTGAAGATGCAAGAGTAGGCCGTGAGACTTCAGTTAGATGAGGTGCCATAGGCAGGGTTGTTTGAGTTTGAGCCTTGTATGCCTAGCCATAGTTTTTTCCACTTGAGGTTGTGACCTTGTTGGCCCCATTTGTAGTAAGATGTGGATTTGGTAGTAGTGGCAATTGAGGTGTAATGGTTGGTGTGCCGCTTTGGCACTAAGTCTGGTTCAGACCTGAGTTTGGCACGAGTAGGACAGATGGTTCTATAATTCGTCCGGAGTTCAGCGCACTCCTTTAGCCTTTGGATTCGTTTATGGCAGTTGCACCTGTTTAGATCGTGCAAGAGGGCTAGTTCAGTGGTAGTCGAAGCACTACAAGCGAAAGGATGTTCGAGTGGAGCTGGAGCCTCTTCCTAGTGTTACTGGGGGTTGAGTAAGTCAGCAGGTTGACGGTTGGTAAGTGTTGGTGCGCGTGAGTCTCACGCTAGTGTTAAGGCCAAGAGATCTTTGTGGTTGGTAGTGCGGTCAACTACCTTTGAGTGCCTAAATCTGAGGAGAGTTGTGCTTTGTAGAAGCGAGTTTGGTCCAGCCGAGGGACCATGAGTTGGATGCCTATGAGATGAGTTGGATGCTTATGAGATGAGTTGGATGCCTATGAGATGAGTAGGATGCCTTATGAGAGGAGTTGGACGCCTTATGTGTAAGCACACTTGGTAGAGACTTGGTATAAAGTAAGTTCGGTTTGGCATTGTTATGCTTTAGTAGAGCAAGGTTGCCGCAGCTTCGAGTATCGTGTGGAGATGGAACTTTTGGTGTTCCTTTGGTTGATTGTATCTCTGCCAGACGTTAGTGTTGCCTTTTGGAAAGCACCAGTTAGTCTTGGATCTCTGAAGGAAGGTTGAGAGTTGTGCACACAAGTGTGTTTTGTGTAGTTCATTCTGGTGGCGAGAGTTTCGGAACTATGTAGGGTTTGCATTGGAGAACTGGTACTTTGGAGAAGTTGGACTCCAAGTGGATGTTGTAAGGCTTTAGAGGAGGTTGTAAGGATACCGTGCTCGTAGTTGGGTTGTTGCTTAGGCAAGTTTGGTTAGGTTGGACCTAAGCTTGGTTGGTGGAACCTCTTGTGGTTCATGAGTGGAGTTCAGATGGTACTGAACAAATGGTGGTTGTAGTGAAGCCGCGTAGTTCCTGACTGTAGTTGCTAAGGGTGTTCCTCGGAATCCTTACCCTGGGTGGAAGCTACGAAGTGGCTGATGCTTTGAGTAGGAGGATGACACATTCTGAAGCGTTTCTGGTCTTTTTGGTTTCGAGGTTCGGAGCGAGCCAAATGGTGGTTGTGATCTTTGGAAAAAGGAGTTGTTTGTTCAGCGGTTGGTACATTAGACCGTTATCTGACGGTGTGTGTCGAGGGTTGCCGAAGAACCCTAGTTGTGGAGAGCCTCACCAGAGCTCAGTCAGGCCCAGGTAGTGAGTTTCAGTTGGCAAGCCGGAGTCGTGTAGGTTATAGCCTCGGGTGAGTTGCTGGCAGTCTTGGTAGACTGGCAAGCTAGTGTTTGTTTGGAGTAGAGTCCGGATTGGTTCCGGTGTGGTGGCAAGTTGGTGCTTGGTGTTGACCAAGGTGTGGTTTTTGAGTTGCTAGAAGTTAGCTTTGCTCGTGGGGCGAGTGGTTTGTGCCCTGTTGGTTGTTTTCCTATTTCCAGGATTTGAGAGTTTCCCCCTTTGGTGTTTGGAGGTGTGTCTTGGCTAGTGTGTGGTTGGAGGTTCAGTCTGTGGTGGACCCTCTATTGTTGCCCCGTGAGACTTAGGTGTTGTTGCTTTAGCTGAGCAAGACAGAGAGCGTGTGTGGAGCTCTCTGTCCTTCGGTTGTCCGCTTGTAAGGATCTGTTTCTCCTTGGGAGTTGACAGGTTATTCCTTGGTCTTGGAATTGGTGGTAGTGGTGCTAGTAGGAGGAAAAGTTTGTTGGCTGCTTGGAAGCAGTTGTTTGTCCAAGTTAAGCGGACTCTTGAGTGGTGTTTTGGAGGTTGCAGTAAGGGTTGTTCTGCTCCTATGAGTTTTTGGCCTGGTTGGTTAAGGTTCTTTGTGTGTTTGGCCTGGGAGCTGTTGCACCTTTGTAGTTGAAGAACTCCTTTGTATCAGTTGTGGGTTGAGGTTGCACCATTGTGGTTGGATTAGGGTCTTGACCTTTTGAGGGATCCTTGCTGGTTAGTGTGGCTTGTGCTCTGCCAGCCATTTTTGGTAATCTGGTTCTTGGTAGGTGGTGTTAACCGAGTAGTGGAGTTCCGTTTATGAAGTTTCGGTGGGAAGGTGAAATAAGCCTAGCTAGAGGGTTAAGCCTGTATGTGTTATCGTTTGGACTTGTGAGATGTGTTTCATATTTGAGGCAAGCTTCGTTCCGTTGCTTGCATGGAGGTAAGTTTGGTGGAGGGAGCCCTCTGGGTTAGGTTGTTAGCGGTGACTTGTCCAAACCCGAGTGATTTGAGTCAAGCTAGAGTTGTGTGGATTGGCATAGCTATGCAGTTTGTAGTTGTGTGAGCTTCTGGGTGCGTAGCACTCAAGTTATTGGTTGTAGGAGTCCGTGTGGAAGCTGGCAGCTGGTTGAGGTTGTTGTGTGAGTTCGGATTTGGAGGATTGGTTTCAGTAGCTAGAGCTCGCACCTCGTTTCGTGTGTAGAGGCCGTTTCTATGGAGTAGAGGCATGTCAGTTTCAGGCCGGAGTTGTTGTCACCAGGGTGTGGCAACAAAGGTTTATTCTAGGCTGTACGTTGATGAACTGTGGTTCTGAAGAGCGTTGTAAAGAGGCTTATGAGCAGAGTGCAGTCCTGTAGTGTTTTCACCCTCTGACCGATGGTCTTTTGGGAGGAGTGAGCCAGATCCTTCAGAACTTGTTGAGAGTTGGTGTTTCCGTGATGAGGCAGCGGGAGACCAGTGTTGGTTTTATGAGGTTGCTTTGGGTAGCAGTTCCCAGCTGTTAGTTCATATAGTTCCGTTGAGGCGTTGTATTGTAAGTGTTGCAGGATTCCATTGTTCTGGGAAAAGGTTGGTGGTCGTCAGTGTTGTTTTGGGTCCTGAGTTGCTGCGGTTGGTCAGCAGTGTAGTGCAAAAGTTTAGAGCTCATGTTGTCAACTGAGAGCAGGCAGAAAAGTTTCGCCGATGTTCGGCGTCGAGTTTTAGAGTTTGAGGTTGGACAGTGCGTGCTTTTAAGGTTGCACCGCTGTGAGTTGTGTTGAGGTTTGGTAAGCGGGAGAAGAGGAGTCTCTTGTTGTTCGACCATTTGAGATTCTCGAGAGAATTGGCAGAGTTGCATATTGGTTAGCTTTTTCTGTCATTGTCAGCTGTGCACAGTGTTCCATGTATCGCCGATTTTACGCTTCTCTCATGTTGTCAATCGAGAGCGGCGAGAAAGTTTCGCCGATGTTCGCGTCGAGTTTTAGAGTTTGAGGTTGGACAGTGCGTGCTTTTAAGGTTGCACCGCTGTGAGTTGTGTTGAGGTTTGGTAAGCGGGAGAAGAGGAGTCTCTTGTTGTTCGACCATTTGAGATTCTCGAGAGAATTGGCAGAGTTGCATATTGGTTAGCTTTTTCTGTCATTGTCAGCTGTGCACAGTGTTCCATGTATCGATGTTGGGGCAGTATGTGTCGGACCCATCGCTCATTGTGGACTTTGAGCCTTTGCAGCTGATTGAGAATTTGAGCTTCGAGGGGAAGCCTATGAGTATTCTGGTTTTTGAGTCGAAGACGTTGCGTAATCGTGAGATCCGTTTGGTAAAACTTCAGTGGAGGAGTTGGAGTTACGAGAAGCGCTCGTGGCGGGAGGTCGGGTTGAGATTGCAGATATCTGTCTTTGTTTTTGAGTCTTAAGGACTTTCGAGGACGAAAGTCATAAAAAGGAGGGAATATTGTAACGGCCCAGGTTTTCATCCCGGCCTTCCAGGTATGCCCTAGGGGTATTTTGGTAATTTGGTTGGGCCGTCAGGGCCGTTTATGTCTTTTTTCAGTTGCTAAAATTATTGGATGGGTTTATGTAGGTTTTTTAGGCTTTGTGGATGGGTTTGAGCAAGGTTTGATGCAAAAGTAAAAATAAAGGAAAATTGTGTTACTATTGGGATTCGAACCTGGGTCTCTAGGAAAGCCTGTGGGGATGCATGCCAGTTGAGCTATTGAAAGCTCTTGTTACTCTTTCCGCAACATATCTTTGTTAGCCTTGATTCCTTTGGGTTTTGGTGCATTTGATTAAATGAAAGGAAATTAGGTTTTTGTTCCTTCTTCTCCAAAACTCTCTTTGCCGCCCAAGCCAAGCTCTCCCAAGCCCCAAGCAGAATTTCTTCTCCTTTGCAGCCCCAAGATTCGATCGTCATTCCGGGTAAGTCTTCATCCTCTTCATCTTCTCGTTTTGGTGTCCTTTCTGGCCGAGTGTAAAGGAAGAGGTGGTGTGTGTGTGTCTTTTGTTGCAGGCTGCCTAGCATGCCCAGATCTGCCAAAGAAGACGCCCCCGAACAACCCTGTCGCAGCCGAGCCGCCCGATCTTGGCCGCCCGAGATCTCGCCCGATAATTTGCGTCCCTCGCTCGCGAGCCCGCAATAGCCGTCGCACAGCCGTGTCGCGCGCGCCAGACGCCGTCGCCCAGCCGAGCTCGCGCCCGCACGCCCGCGTTCGTCTGTCTATGCCCCGCGCGTGTCCATTCGTGCCAGCATGCCCGCGCCCGGTGCCTTGCCAAGACGCGCCCTCTGCGCCCAAACAGCGCCGTGCAGCGTCGCGACCTGCCGCCAATAATGCCAGCCAGCAGCCTCCGACCGTCTTTGCTGCACGTCATCAGCGTGTCAGCCGCTCCGCGTGAGTTGCTCCCGAGCCGAGTCCTATTTATTTTATTATATTTAGGCCTATGGGTTGTGATTATTATTGTGTTTGTTAGGTTTTCATTAGCTAGCTCGTTAGAAGCTTAGGATTTTGTGTGTAGTTGCCTCCCGACCAGGTAAGGATTTCTTACCGGTATTGTGTGGGCCCTGCGATGTTATATGTGATTGTTGTTTGTATGTTTGTTTTTGTTTATCAGCATGTTTAGCAATAGGTGTTCTGTTCTAAATTCCCGACTGGCATGATTCCTTATGTTGTTTCTCATGTTAGTCATGCTAGGTTGTTCCGTTCTAGCATGCTCGTATCTGTTCTTGTTTCGTAGTATCATGCTAGGCTCGTTGTATCTGTTGAGCACGTATTGGATTGTATGTTATTGATATGATAGGTTAGAGTGTAGGTAGGTAGCATCATCCGGGCGCGAATGCATAAAGTATCTTGCATCCATGGCGGGGGCGTCGCGAGGTAGTACTCCGTCCACGGACCCCGTTAGAGTTTAGCTAACCCGACCAGTAGGCCACCGCAATCTTGGGTGAGGGTGGCGGTGTTAAATGCCCCAACGGTCGGGATGATGACTTGGCATTGCCTTGTCCGGCGGCAAACGCGTCCTCGCGTGTTCGGCGTGTAGCCCTGATTGCCACTGTTAGGGCAGGACGGCTTCTGGTGTAAGCCTACCACGGCCGGTTCCTTAGCCTCAGTGCGGTGGTTCAGTGGCATAGTTCACGTGTCCGTGTCTCACACCCTATGTCGGTGACACCGATCCGAGATTTAGTTAGGCATGGTGGCTGGACCTTGTTAGCTTGCCACTAGACCCGGCACCCCCCCCAGAGTCTGCAGTAGCATGCGGTGCGCGCTTAAGCTCATTACAGCGCCGACCGGAGAGCTCCTCGGGATCTTGAGCTAGTGCACCTTTCGTATCGACAGTAGTCAGGCTGAGGCCGAGACTTGTTTCTCGTATAGGGCGTATTGTGTGGTGGTTTTTTCGGACTAAGACCCTGAGTTGGCATCTGAGGATTCTTTGTGGATTTAAGCTATGTTCTCTATTCTGTGTTTATATTCATAGCTTGCATACATTCATCTAGATGACCATGTATATCGTATTGTACCCCGGTTGGGGATTCTTACTGAGTAATTCGTTACTCACCCTTATTTTGTGGTTTTCCACAGGTAACCAAGGTGCGAGAAAGGATGGCTGAAGAAGGAGCTGTGATCATGGGAACCTGCTGTCATCTCTGACTTTTTTATATTATGACTCTTGTCTTTTTATTTTCACCTGAATGCATGTAGTCGGGCACGGAGCCCTAGGATGTTTTCTCAATGTTTTTGTGGATTCCAGCATTGTTGTATCTGAGAAAGTTTTGAATGATTTTAATAAATCTCTGATCAGAGTAAACTTTTGGAAATGTATTTGTCCTGAAACAGGTGCTTGGAGACAGGGACAGGTTTCAGTAAACTGTATTGATTTCTATTTGAATGCTGAATGTTTTAATTTTAATTGGAATCTGAAATCATAGTTGTATATTGTCCTTACTTTGAATGCATGCATCGGGGTAAAGGCCCATTTAGAGCCCCTTTTGGGTCAGGTCTTTACAGCCTTGTCTTTTAATGAATAGGGAAACAAAAATAGTCAAGTATCTTCTATAGAGATACCGACTTCCTAATTAGAGTTGATAACATCTAGGAAATTACGCAAATGTTGATGCAGATCTTCCGTAGGCGACCCACCAAAGGCCTCATTTACTCTAAACATGTTATTAGTTAGAACAGGGCGTCTACCTTCACCATTAGGTCTAACCATACTTGGATATGCTCATCTGAATTATCAAAGTGATCATTCTGAATTACATTCTCAATCTGTATTGAAGGTTGTGTAAAAGAACTGTATCTAAATCAATTAGATCATCACTATTTTCTGACTTTATTTCTTCGGTTTTATCAATGTCTTGTAAGGTTTGATCTTCAATAAACACATCATCTCGACTTCTAATGAGCTTTTTCTTCACTGGATCATATAACCTGTATCCAAACTCATATTGACCATAGCCAATGAACACACATGGTCTTGTCTTTGCATCAAGCTTTGACCTCTCATATTTAGGAACATGAACGAAAGGTTAACAACCAAAGACAAGAAGATGACTGTAAGATATATCTTTCTTTGACAAAATTCTGCTAGGGGCTTCATTTCCCAAAGGAACACACCGTGTGAGATTCAGAACGTGTACAGCTATATTTGTAAAGACCCAACCCAAAAGGGGCTCTAAATAGGTCTTTACCCCAATGCATGCATTCAAAGTAAAGAACAATATGCAATTTAGTTTTTGGATTCCCAATTAAAACAAAACAAAAGAGATTCAATCAAATCAAATAGATTGCTTGAAACTCATCCCTGTTTCCAAGCACCTGTTTCAAGGCAAATACATTTCTAAACGCATACTCTGATCAGAGATTTATTAAAACATTTGAAACAATCCTCAAATACAACAAAGCTGGAATCCATAAAAACATTCAGAAAAACATCCTAGGGCTCCGTGCCCGGCTACATGCATTCAGGGGAAAATAAAAGACAAGAGTCATAGAAATAAAAAGTCAGAGACGACAGCAGGTTCCCATGATCACAGCTCCTCCTTCAGCCATCCTGTCTCGCACCTTGGTTACCTGTGGAAAACCACAAAATAAGGGTGTAACGACCCAGGTTTTTCTTCCCGGTCTTCCAGGTATGCCCTAGGGGTAATTTGGTAATTTGGTCGGGCCGTCAGGGTCGTTGTGTCTTTTCCAGTTACTAAAATTATTGGATGGTTTTTGTAGGTTTTTGGAGGGGTTTGAGGTTTGGTTTGAGCAAGGTTTGATGCAAAAGTAAAAATAAAGGAATTTGTGCTGCAGCCGGGGTTTGAACCCGAGTCTCCTGGGAAGCTTGTAGAGATGTGTGCCAATTGAGCCATTAGGTGCTCTTGTTGTTCTTTCTGCATCACATCTTAGTTAACCTTGGATTTTGGAGTTTTGGTGCATTTGGTTAAATGAAATAGAATTAGGTTTATTCCATCTTCTTCTCCAAAACTCCTCTTGGCCGCACAAGCTCTCCCTCTCCATAGCCCTTGCCGATTCCTTCCCTTGCATCTCCTTGGGTTCGATCATCATCATTCCGGGTAAGTCTTCATCCTCTTCATCTCCTCATTTGGTTATTGATGCTGGCCGAAGGTAAGATGTAGAGTGTGTGTGTTGTGTTGATTGCAGCCAGCCGAGAGAAGCAGCCATCGTCGCCGTCCAGTAGGCCAGCCCTCGCGCCGAATCACTGCATGCGACCGCCTTGCCGCCGCGCGAGCGCCCTCGACCAGCCGGTGCACGGTCGCCAGCGGACAAAGCGCTTCACTGCACCGTCCGCGACGCCATCGCGCACGGATCGCCCGAATCCGTTGAGCGGCCAGATCGCCGCGTTCGTCCTCGCCCGATCGCTCGCACGCCAGAGAGCCTCGCCAGCCGCCGCCGCGTCGGCCCGCGTCCGCTCGCCCGCCGCGCGCTAAGACGTTCGCCGCGCGTCGCGCGTCCTGCCGGCGGCTCGCCGCCGTGTCCGCATCGCGCGCCAGCGCCGTGCGCCCGTCGCGCGCGCTCGCCGCCGAGTCTCGTCATCCGTGTGCACACCGCGCCAGCGCCCATCCACACACAGCAGACGCGCCAGCACTCAGCCGTGCCAGCCTGCCAAGCGCGCCTTTGCTTCTTGTCGCGGTGCGCGTGTGAGTGCTCCTTGAGCCGAGCCTCTTTGTTTTATTATATTTTTAGGGATATGGTTATGATTATTACTATGTTTGTAGGTTCTCGATAGCTAGCTCGGAAGTGTTCGCACCTAGGAATTTGTGTGTAGAAGTCTTCCACCAAGGTAAGGATTTCTTACCGGGGTTGTGTGGACCTGCGGTATATTTGTGATTGTTGTTTTGTATGCCCGTGTGTATGATTACTAGCATGTTTAGCCCTAGGTGCTCTGTTTCAATTCTGATCGCATGAACTCTTGTATTGTTTCTCATGTTAGCCCATGCTAGGTTGTTCTATTCTAGCATGTTCGATATCTGTTCTTGCTTCGTAGTATCATGCTAGGTTCCTTGTATCTCATTGAGCACGTATTGGACTGCATTGATTGAATTGTTATTATTGTTAAGGTTTAGAATTCGGGTAGATAGCATCATCCGGGCCCGATGCATAAAGTATCTTGCATCTATGGCAAGGACGTTCGAGACAGATTCTCCGTCTTTGGACCCCGTGAGGGATTAGCTATCCCAACCGGTAGGCCCCGCAATCTTGGGTGAGAGTGGTAGTCTAAGCGATGCCCCAACGGTCGGGATGATGACTTGGCAATGCCTAGTCCCCGGCCCGCAGACGCGTCGCCGTGTTCGGCGGTAGCCCTTGATTGCCACTGTTAAGGTAAGGGCGGCTTCCGGGTGTAAGCCTACCATGACCCGCCCTTAGCCTCAAAGTGCGGTGGTACAGTGACATAGTTCACGTGTCCAGTCTCACACCCTATGTCGGTGACACCGATCCGTAGATTTAGTTAGGCGTGGTATCCGGATATGGGCGACTTGCCACTAGACCCGCACCCCATAGTGCTGTAGAAGCACGCGGTGCATCCTTACGCTCATTACAAATACCCGGCGGGAGAGCTCCTCGGGATCTTGAGCTAGTGCACCTTTCGTGACGGCGATTGAGATAGGCCGAGGCCGGACTTGTTCCCGTATATAGCGCGCGTAGTGTGTTGTGGTATTTTCCGACTAAGACCACGAGTTGGCATCCGAGGTCCAAGTGTGGACTTAAGCTATGTGCTCCGCTCTATGTTTGTACTCATAGCTTGCATACATTCTTCTAGATGATCATGTATATCGTATTGTACCCCGGTTAGGGATTCTTCTTTGGGTAATTCGTTACTCACCCTTATTCTGTGGTTTTCCACGAGTAAATCAAGCGGGAGACAGGATGGTCAAGGAGGAGCTGTGATCATGGAATCCTGCTTTGTCATCTCTCGACCATTTTATTTTATCATGACTCTTGACTTTTGTTATTTCCCAGAATGCATGTAGACGGACACGGAGCCCTAGGATGTTTTCTTACGTTTTATGGATTCCAAAGATATTTGTAATTGTGGATTGTTTAAATGGTTTAAATAAATCTCTGATCAGAGTATGCTTTTAGAAATGTATGTTTTGGTTGTTGAATGTTTCTGTTTTTACTTGGGATCCGAAATATATTTTTCATAATGTCTTTTATTTCCAATACATGCATTGGGGTAAAGGCCCATTTAGAGCCCTTTTGGGTCGGGTCTTTACAAAGGGTGAGTAACGAATTACTCAGTAAGAATCCCCAACCGGGGTACAATACGATGTACATGGTCATCTAGATGAGTGTATGCAAGCTATGAATATAAACACAGAATAGAGCACATAGCTTAAGTCCACACTTGGACCTCGGATGCCAACTCAGGGTCTTAGTCCGGAATTAACTACCATAACCACACAAATCGCCCTATAAGAGAAACAAGTCCCGGCCTCGGCTGCTCTCTCGTCGAATGAAAGGTGCACTAGCTCAAGATCCCGAGGAGCTCATGGTCGGCGTTGAATGAGCGTAAGCATGCACCGCGTGCTTCTACATACTATGGGGGGTGCCGGGTCTAGTGGCAAGCTGCCCATATCCGGATACCACGCCTAACAAAATCTCTAGATCGGTGTCACTGACATAGGGGTGTGAGATCGGGACACGTGAACTATGTCAGCCTGTACCACCGCACCTGAGGGTAAGGAACGGGTCGTGGTAGGCTTACACCGTGAAGCCGTCCTTACCTTAACGGTGGCAATCAGGGCTGCTACTAACACGCCGAGACGCGTGCTTGCCGGCCGGGACTAGGCATTGCCAAGTCATCATCCCGACCGCTGGGGCATCGCTTAGACTACCACCCTCACCCAAGATTGCGGGGGCATACCGGTTGGGATAGCTAATCCTCACGGGTCCAAGGATGGAGAATCGTCTCGAACGCCCTTGCCATGGATGCAAGATACTTTATGCATCGAGCCGGATGATGCTATCTACCAATTCTAACTCGCTTAACAATCAACAAACAATCCAATACAATCCCATACGTGCTCAAAAAGAATACAACGAACCTAGCATGATACTACGGAGCAAGAATGTATACGAGCATGCCGAGAAAGGAACAACCTAGCATGGACTAACATGAGAGAACAACATACGAAGTCATGCCAGTCGGAATTCAGAACAGAGCACCTAAACTAAACATGCTGATAATCACAAACAAACATACAAACAACAATCACAAAAAACATCGCAGGTCCACACAATTCTCGTAAGAAATCCTTACACGCCGGAGGCAACTACACACAAAATCCTAAGCTACGATCGAACTCGAGCTAGCTACCGAGAACCTAACAAAAACAATGATAATCACACTCTAAAGGCTTAAATATAATAAAATAAATAGGGCTCGGCTCGGAGCAACCCACGCGATGCGGTGACACGCGGACGGGCGAGCGGCACGCGCGGGCCGGGCTTTGGCGAGATGGGGCGCTGATGGGTGGCAAATGGGCGACATCGGCTCTGGCTCGCGCACGCAGACGGACAGCGCGCTAAGCGCGAGCCTTGGCCGGGGCGGCACGGCGTAGACGTGAGGGGCGCGCGCGCGCGAGACGAGGACGACGGGCGCTCGGGCGCGCGCAGCGCGACGCGAGCTCGGCTGGCGATGGCGCGATAAGCGGCTGGCGCGCGCGTGATGAGCTGTCGCGATCGGCGGGCGCGCGCGCGGCGACGCTGCGATGGTCTTCGCGACTCCTCTGGCTGGCGGGCTGCGACGGCTCGGGCGCTGGCTGCGCGTCTTCTTTGGGCGTCTGGCGTCTGAAGCGCGCCTGCTGGGCGCTTAGGGCTCTTTGGTGCGATCGGCTAGGGCTTTGCTCGACCGGCTGCTCATTGGCTGCTTGGTGGCGGAACGACGACACTCGGAGGACTCTCGGGAGAAGACTCACGCAAGATGGCTAGAGAGAAAAAGGGTTGGGCGGCCATGGGGTTTGGAGAAGAAGACATAACAAAACCTAATTTTCTTTCATTTAATCAAATGCACCAAAACCCAAGAACTCAAGGCTAACCAAGATATCTTTGCGTAAAGAGTAACAAAAACACTGTGGATCAACTGGCCACACCACCCACCCGACTTCCCGGACCACTTGGGTTCAAACCCACCAAACACATCTTTAACTCCTAATTTTCTTTTTGCATCTCCCCATGCCCAAACACCACCACAAAGCCTCAAAAACTTACATAAGACCATCTAATAATTTTAGCAACTGGAAAAAGATATAAACGGCTCTGACGACCCAACCAAATTACCAAAATACCCTAGGGCATACCGGAAGACCGGATGAAAACTGGTCGTTACAATATTCCCTCCTTTTTATGACTTTCGTCCTCGAAAGTCCTTAAGACTCAAACAGCTCAAGATCTGCAATCTCATCCCGTCCCTTCCGCTCACGGCGGCCTCCTCTCGAACTCGACTCCTCCACCGAACTTTTACCAAGCAGATCTTACGGCCGCAACGTCTTCGCCTCAAGACCGAATACTCACATGCTTCCTCTCGAAGCTCAAACCCTCACTCACCGCAAAGGCTCAACGTCCTCAATAAGCAAAGGGGGTCCGGCACATACCGCCCCAACCTCAATACATAAAAACATCTTGTGCATAGTCACAATGACAGGAATCGCTAACTAATATAAGCAACTCTGCCAATCTTCTCGAGAATCTCAAAACGGACCGACAACCGGGGACTCAACTTCCCTCGCTTACAAAACCCCAACACTACTTACAAACCTCAACGCACCTAGCATCGATGCAACCTTGAAACATGAGCTGTCCAACCTCAAACTCTAAAACTCGACGCCGAACATCGGCGTAACTTTTCTGCCTACTCTGAGCTAACCACAAACGAGCTCAACCTCCTGCACAACACCTCTAGTCAACTGCAGCAACACAGGACCCAAAACAACACTGACGGCCACCAACCTTTTCTCACAGCACTAGAGACCTGCAACACTTACCATACAATGCCTCAATGGAACCACAAGAACTGACCGCGAGAACTTGCAACCCAAGGCAACCTCCTAAAACCACACTGGTCTCCCGCTGCCTAATCACGGAAACACCAACTCGCAACAAGCTCCGAAAGATCTGGCTCATTCCTCCCAAAAGACCATCGGACAAAAAGGGTGAAAACACTACAGAAACTACACTCGGCTCATAAGCCTCTAAGAACACTCTCCTGAACCACGGTTCGCCCACACACTGCCTAGAACAAACCTTTGTTGCCACACCCTAATGGCAACATCTCCAACCTGAAACTGACATGCCTCTACTCCATAGAAATGGCATCTCGCACACTGCTCGAGGTGCGAGCTCTAGCTACTGAAGTCAATCCTCCAAAAATCCGAACTCACACAACAACCTCAACTAGCTGACAGCTCCCACACGAAAACTTACAATCCAACAACTTGAGTGCTACGAACTAGGAAGCTCAAACAACTACAAACTGCATAGCTATGCCAATCCACTCATCTCTAGCTCGACTCAAATCACTAGTCAAGCAAGACAACTCCAGAAAACAACCAGGCCCAGAGGGCTCCATCCACTAAACTTACCTCCATGCAAACAACGGAACAAAGCTCGCCTCAAATATGAAACACATCTCACAAGTCCAAACGATAACACATACAAAGCTTAACCCTCAAGCTTAGGCTTAATGCACCTTCCCACCGAAACTTCATAAACGGAACTCCACTACCTGGTCAACACCAACTACCAAGAACAAGAATACCAACAATGGCTGGCAGAGTGCAAGCTACACTAGCCAGCAAGGATCCTCAATAAGTTCGGACCTAATCCAAATGCACAAAGGTGCAACCTCATCCACAATCAAAACAAAGGGGCCTTCAACTACAAAGGTGCAACGACTTCCAAGCCAACACACAAACCTTAGCCAACTAGGCCAAACACTCATAGGAGGCGTAACAACTCTTCTGCCGCAACTTCCAGAACACCATTCAAGAGTCCGCTTAATCTGGACAAACAATCGCTTTCAGTGGCCAAATGACTTTCCCCTACTAACACCACTACCGCCAAGTCCAAGACCAAGGGATAATCCAACAACTCCAAAAAGGAAACAGATCCTTACAAGCAGACATCCGAAGAACAGGGAGCTCCACAAACGCTCGCTATCTTGCTCAGCTAAGCACAACATCCAACTCTCTCACTGAGGCAACAACAGGGGGTCCACCACAGACTGGACCGCCGACCACGAACAAGCAAGGACTCGCCCTCCAACACCAAATGAGGGCACTCTCAAACTCTGGGAACAGGAGAGACATCCTACAGGGCAAACCACTTACCCACGAACAAGGCTAACTTCTTGGCAACTCGAAAACCACACCTTGGCCAACATCAAGCACCAACTTGCCACCACACCGGAACCAAATCCGGACTCTACACCAAACAAACTCTGGCTTGCTAGCCTACCAAAACTGCCAGCAACTCACCCGAGGCTACAAACTACTCGACTCTGGCTTGCCAACTAAACTCACTACCTTGGTCTGACTGAGCTCTGGTGAGGCTCTCCACAACTAGGGTTCTTCGACAACCCTCGACACACACTGTCGTCTAACGGTCTAACAACCAACTGCCTGAACAAACAACTCCTTTTCCCAAAGATCATAACCACGCCGGCTCGCTGCTCGAACCTCGAAACCAAAAAGACCGAAACGCTTGAATGTGTCATCCTCCTACTCAAAGCATCAGCCACAACGTAGCTTCCACCTGGTAAGGATTTCGAGCAACACTCTTAGCAACTACGAACAGGAACTACGCGGCTTCACTACAACCACCATTTGTTCAGTACCATCTGAACTCCAACCATGAACAACAAGAGGTTCCACCAACCAAGCTTAGGTTCAACTTAACAAACTTGCCTAAGCAACAACCCAAATACGAGCACGGTATCCTTACAACCTCAACTAAAGCCTTACAACATCCACCTGGAGTTCAACTTCTCCAAGAACTGAGCACTAGTTCTCCAATGCAAACCCTACATGGTTCTGGAACTCTTGCCGCCAGAACAAACTACACGAAACACACTTGTGTGCACAACTCTCAACCTTCCTTCAGAGATCCAAGACTAACAGGTGCTTTGCAAAAGGCAACACTAACTTCTGGCAGAGATACAATCAACCAATGGAACACCAAAAGTTCCATCTCCACACGATACTCGAAGCTGCGGCAACCTTGCTCTACTAAAGCATAACAATGCCAAACCGAACTTACTTTATACCAAGCCCCTACCAAGTGTTCTTACACATAAGGTGTCCAACTTCTCTCATAAGGCATCCTACTCATCTCATAGGCATCCAACTCGCCTCATAGGCATCCAGCTCATCTCATAGGCATCCAACTCGCCTCATAGGTATCCAACTCATCTTATAGGCATCCAACTCACCTCATGAACAACCAACTCATCTCATGGGCACCCAACTCATGGTCCATCTACTGGACTGAACTCGCATCTACAATGCTCACTCAACTCAGGTTTAGGCACTTGAAGGTAGTGGACCGCACTACCAACCACAAAGATCTCTTGGCCTTAACACTAGCGTGAGACTCACACACACTAACACTGATCAACCTTCAACCTGTTGAGAAACTCATCCCCTGGTAACACCAGGAAGAGGCTCCGACTCCTCTCGAACATCCTTTCGCTTGTAGTCCTACGACTACCTCTGAACTAGCTCTCTTGCACGACCTAAACAGGTGCAACTGCCACAACCGGAACCAAAGGCTAAAGGAGTGTGCTGAACTCCGGATGGGTCATAGAACCATCTGCTTATACCCATGCCAAACTCGACCTGAACTGACGTAGAGCCAAAGCGGCACACCAACCATTGCACCTCAAGTGCCACTACTACCAAATCCACATCTTACTACAAATGGGGCCAGCAAGGTCACAACCTCAAGTGACAAAAACTATGGCGAGGCATATAAGAGCTCAACTCAAACAACCATGCCTAAGGCATTTCATCAAACCGAAGTCTCACTGCCTACTCTTGCATCTCCACATGATGCTCAACAAAACTCGGCGCCTCTCTCAACATGCAAAGAGCTAGCTCTACTCTAGGAGATCACCAAAGAAGAGTACTCAACTCTGCTAGACCACTGAGGAAACCACCAACAGATCCAGTCCGGTGGGAACACTGCTCGCTGCACTCTTAACCACAGGGTTCCGACTTACTAGATGCAAAATAAGAACACTTACAAGAGAACAAGGATGTCTCTACCTCCTCCACGAAGGCCACTAACTCTGCAGGCTACTCTGGGCAATCAAACAATGCGCTAAGGTTCAAGTTACACACCGAACTACCCAGACTAGTCCACACTAGGACTCGCTCCACAAGCATCATCATAAGCAAAGCCGAAGCTAACTCCTCTCCCCGGAGTGGTACTCCAAGGCAAAACACCTCCACCCTCTCACTAGGGGAAAACTAACAACCGGGCCACACCACAAGGGCCTCACGGAGTCTAATCTCTACTTCCCTGGGGACGATATCCCATGGTATATCTCGAATCTATCTGGATACCCCGACAAGCCGCAAACATACTCCTTACATCTGCGCGGAAGTTGGGCATGATGGCGCTCTAAACCCAAACCAACGACAAGTCAAACTCCTTTCTGTCTCCGCCTCCACAACACAAAACAAGGCATACACTAGATGAAAGGTATTGTAAATTCTTAACCCTTTTCTAGAACAGAAAACTTAGGCGTACCTGATGACTATCGGAGTGCTGGTGATCATGGGAAAGACGACCTACAACAAAAGGTCAGTCAACAGAATCTATGACTCGAGCTCGATACCAATCAGTAAAGACCCAACCCAAAAGGGGCTCTAAATAGGTCTTTACCCCAATGCATGCATTCAAAGTAAAGAACAATATGCAATTTAGTTTTTGGATTCCCAATTAAAACAAAACAAAAGAGATTCAATCAGAAATCAAATAGATTGCTGAAACTCATCCCTGTTTCAAGCACTGTTTCAAGGCAAATACATTTCTAAACGCATACTCGATCATAGATTTATTAAAACATTTGAAACAATCCTCAAATACAACAAAGTGGAATCCATAAAACCATTGAGAAAAACATCCTAGGGCTCGTGTCTCGTCTACATGGATTCGGGGAAAATAAAAGACAAGAGTCATAGAAATAAAAAGTCGAGAGGCAGCGAATGAGTCCCATGATCACGACTCCTCCTTCACCATCTGTCTGCTCTCGCACCTTGGTTACCCGTGGAAAACCACAAAATAAGGGTGAGTAACGAATTACTCAATAAGAATCCCCAACCGGTACAATCGATGTACATGGTCATCTAGATGAGTGTATGCAAGCTATGAATATAAACACGAGAATAGAGCACATAGCTTAAGTCCACACTTGGACCTCGGATGCCAACTCGGGGTCTTAGTCCGAATTAACTACCATAACCACACAAATCGCCCTATACGAGAAAAAAGTCCCGGCCTCGGCACTGTCTCTCTTGTCGAATGAAAGGTGCACTAGATCAAGATCCCGAGGAGCTCTCGGTCGTGCGCGTAATGAGCGTAAGCATGCACCGTGCTTCTACAGACTATGGGGTGCCGGGTCTAGTGGCAAGTCGCCCATATCCGGATACTACGCCTAACTAAATCTCTGGATCGGTGTCACTAACATAGGGGTGTGAGACTGGACACGTGAACTATGTCGGCTGTACCACCGCACTGAGGCTAAGGAACGGGTCGTGGTAGGCTTACACCCAGAAGCCGTCCTTACCTTAACAGTGGCAATCAAGGGCTCTTTGCCGAACAAGCCGAGGACGTGCTTGCGCCGCCGGGACTAGGCATTGCCAAGTCATCATCCCGGCCGTTGGGAATCGCTTAGACTACCACCCTCACCCAAGATTGCGGGACCTACCGGGTTGGGATAGCTAATCCCTCACGAGTTCAAGGACGGGAATCGTCTCGAACGTCCTTGCCATGGATGCAAGATACTTTATGCATCAGGCCCGGATGATGTTATCTACCTGAATTCTAACTTTGCCTTAACAATCAAAAAACAATCCAATACAATCCCATACGTGCTAAAAAAGAATACAACGAACCTAGCATGATACTACGGAGCAAGAATAGATACGAGCATGCGAGAAAAGGAACAACCTAGCATGGACTAACATGAAAGAACAACATACGAAGTCATGCGACTCGAATTGAGCGAGCACCTAAACTAAAGATGCCGATAATCACAAACAAACATACAAACAACAATCACAAAGAACATCGCAGGTCCACACAACTCCGGTAAGAAATCCTTACACCGCCGGAAAACAACTACACACAAAATCCTAAGCCGCGATCGAACCCAAGCTAGCTACCGAACCGAACAAAAACAATGATAATCACACTCAAAAGGCTTAAATATAATAAAATACATAGGGCTCGGCTCGGAGCAACTCACGCGATGCGGCGGTGACACGACACGAGCAGCAGGCAAAGACGGCGGGGCTGCTGCTGGCGCGCGCGAGATGGGCGCTGATGGCGGCAAATGGGCGACATCGAAGCGGCTGCCGCACAGCAGACGACAGCGCCCAGGCGCGCGATGGCGCGCTAGCGCGAGCACGCTACTGACGGCAGCGACGACGCAGACGCGAGGCGCGCGCGGCGCGAGACGCGACGACGGGCGCTCGGCGCGACGCGACGCGAGCTTCGGCTAGCTATGGCGAGGAGCTGGGCGTGCGTGGCGGCGGTGCGATCGCGGCGGCGGCCGCGACGCGATGGACGCGCGGATCGGTGCCGCGACGCCTCTGCTGGCGGCGCGACGGCGGCGGGCGCTGGTCTGCGTCTTTGCTTGGCGCTGGCCGCTCGACCGGGCGCTTTGCTGGTGGCCGCTTGGTTGGCGGAACGATACTCGAGAGGACTCTTGAGAGAAGACTCACGCAAGATGGCTAGAGAGAAAAAGGGTTGGGCGGCCATGGGGTTTGGAGAAGAAGACATAACAAAACCTAATTTTCTTTCATTTAATCAAATGCACCAAAACCCAAGAACTCAAGGCTAACCAAGATATCTTGCGAGAGTAGTAAAAACACACAGGTGGCTCAACTGGCCACACACACCCACCTGACTTCCCAGACCACTTGGGTTCGAAACCCACCGAACACATCTTTAACTCCTAATTTTCTTTTTGCATCTCCCCATGCCCAAACACCTCCACAAAGCCTCAAAAACTTACATAAGACCATCTAATAATTTTAGCAACTGGAAAAAGATATAAACGGCCCTGACGGCCCAACCAAATTACCAAAATACCCCTAGGGCATACCTGGAAGACCGGGATGAAAACCTGGGCCGTTACAATATTCAACTTTGATTGTGAAAGCAAACATCTCACTCTTTCCACCAATGTTATGTTCATTCTCTCAGCCAACCCATTTAGATGAGGAGTTTTAGGAGTCATCTTTTGCTGTCGGATACATGATGTCATCAATACTCATAAAAAGGTTCAATATACTCTCCTCCATTATCAGTTTTGATGCACTTCAACCTTTTACTAGTTTCTCTTTCAACAAAGGCATGAAACTGTTTAAACACTTGCAACATCTTATCTTTTGAGTTCAAGGTATAAATCCATGTTTTCCTTGAATGATCATCTATAAACGTCACAAAGTAAGATGCACCTCCAAGTGTTTTTGTTATCATCGGACCATACACATCAGAATATACTATGTCAAGTAGTTCTGGTATTCTTGAAGGTTGGGATGCTTTAAAAGAACTCTTGTTTGCTTTCTCGCAAAACAATGTTCACATCTCTTAAAGGACACATTCTTCACCCTAGAAAGATGATTTTTCTTAGCTAAAATTATCAAACCCTTCTCACTGATATGAATGAGTCTTTTATGTCAAAGCTCATGTAATAACCCAATATTTGTTTTTGTTGTGTTTAAGTTAAAATAAAAGAGAAAATGAGGTTTATTATGTTATTGGATGGCAGTTTCGCTATTAGGTTGAGAATGGAGGGCAAGTTAGTCATTTCAACCTCAAATATTGAAGAAGCAAATTAGGACACAAGCCACTAGGTTTTGTTTCACCACTGTTCATCACCTTCCTTGGCCGATTTTCTGTCATTCTCGACTTTTGTAACGGCCTAGGTTTTCATCCCGGTCTTCCAGGTATGCCCTAGGGGTATTTTGGTAATTTGGTCGGGCCGTCAGGGCCGTTTATGTCTTTTCCAGTTGCTAAAATTATTGGATGGATTTATGTAAGTTTTTTAGGCTTTGTGGATGTGTTTGGGCATGGGGAGATGCAAAAGGAAAATTAGAAGTTAAAAGTGTGTTTGGTGGGTTTCGAACCCAGGTGGTCTGGGAAGTCAGGTGGGTGGTGTGGCCAGTTGAGCCACCAGGTGTTTTTGTTACTCTCTCCGCAACATATCTTGGTTAGCCTTGAGTTCTTCGGGTTTTGGTGCATTTGATTAAATGAAAGAAAATTAGGTTTTGTTATGTCTTCTTCTCCAAACCCCATGGCCGCCCAACCCTTTTTCTCTCTAGCCATCTTGCGTGAGTCTTCTCCCGAGAGTCCTCCGAGTGTCGTTCCGGCCAGCCAGCGCCTTCCAGCCGAGCAGCCTGGCCGAGCAAAATTTCACCCAGATCGCACACAGCAGCCCAGCGCCCAGCGAAGAAGCCGCCGCCCAGACGCCCAGCGCCCAAGCGTCGCGGCGCCAGCCGAGCGCGCGCACGATCTGCCACGTCGTCCGACGTCTGCCGCCGCCGCAGCTCGCCAGATCGCGCTCGCCGCGCGCGCGCCAGCGCCGCGCCATCGCCGGGCCGAGCTCGCGTCGCGTCGCGGCCGCGAGCGCCGCCTGTTCACGTCTCGCGCCCTCGCGCCTTCTGCGTCGCGCGCACTGCGGCCGTCCTAGAGCGTCCGCGCTTAGCGCGCCATCCGCGCCCAGCGCTGTCCGTCGCGCGTGCAAGCGCCAGCAGTCGCGCCATTTGCCGCCATCAGCGCCCATCCGTGCCCAGCCAGCCCCTTCGTCTTTGCTGCCGCCCGTCCGCGTGTCGTCGCGCTCGCGTGAGTTGCACCCGAGCCTAGCCCTATTTATTTTATTATATTTAAGCCTTTAGAGTGTGATTATCATTGTTTTTGTTCGGTGCTCAGTAGCTAGCTCGGGTTCGATCGCGACTTAGGATTTTGTGTGTAGTTGCCTCCCGCGAGTAAGGATTTCTTCACCGAGTTGTGTGGACCCTGCGATGTTCTTTGTGATTGTTGTTTGTATGTTTGTTTGTGATTATCAGCATGTTTAGTTTAGGTTCTCTGTTCTGAATTTCGACTGGCATGACTTCGTATGTTGTTCTCTCATGTTAGTCCATGCTAGGTTGTTCCTTTCTTGCATGCTCGTATATGTTCTTGCTCCGTAGTATCATGCTAGGTTCGTTGTATTCTTTTTTAGCACGTATGGGATTGTATTGGATTGTTTGTTGATTGTTAAGGCAGGTTAGAATTCAGGTAGATAGCATCATCCGGGCCTGATGCATAAAGTATCTTGCATCCATGGCAAGGACGTCCGAGACAGTTCTCCGTCCTTGGACCCTGTGAGGGATTAGCTATCCCAACCGGTAGGTCCTGCAATCTTGGGTGAGGGTGGTAGTCTAAGCGATGCCCCAACGGTCGGGATGATGACTTGGCAATGCCTAGTCCCCGGCAGCCGGCACGTCCTCAGCGTGTTCGGCAGTTGCCCTTGATTGCCACCTGTTAAGGTAAGAACGGCTTCTGGTGTAAGCCTACCACGACCCGCCCTTAGCCTCAAAGCGGTGGTACAGTGACATAGTTCACGTGTCCGTGTCTCACACCCCTATGTCGATGACACCGATCCAGAGATTTAGTTAGGCGTGGTATCCGGATATGGGCAACTTGCCACTAGACCCGGCACTTCCATAGTTCTGTAGAAGCACGCGGTGCATGCTTACGCTCATTACAACGCCGGCCGGAGAGTTCCTCGGATCTTGATCTAGTGCACCTTTCATTCGACAAAGAGACAGCCGAGGCCGGGACTTGTTTCTCGTATAGGGCGATTTGTGTGGTTATGGTAGTTAATTCCGGACTAAGACCCTGAGTTGGCATCCGAGGTCCAAGTGTGGACTTAAGCTATGTGCTCTATTCTGTGTTTATATTCATATCTTGCATACACTCATCTAGATGACCATGTACATCGTATTGTACCCCGGTTGGGGATTCTTACTGAGTAATTCGTTACTCACCCTTATTTTGTGGTTTTCCACAGGTAACCAAGGTGCGAGACAGATGGTCAAGGAGGAGCCGTGATCATGGGAACTCGCTTTGCATTGCCTCTCGACTTTTTATTTCTATGACTCTTGTCTTTTATTTTCCCCTGAATGCATGTAGCGCACACGAGCCCTAGGATGTTTTTCTCAATGTTTTTATGGATTCCACTTTGTTGTATTTGAGGATTGTTTCAAATGTTTTAATAAATCTCACGATCAGTAGTATGCGTTTAGAAATGTATTTGCCTTGAAACAGTGCTTGGAAACAGGGATGAGTTTCGACAATCTATTTGATTTCGATTGAATCTCTTTTGTTTTGTTTTAATTGGGAATCCAAAAACTAAATTGCATATTGTTCTTTACTTTGAATGCATGCATTGGGGTAAAGACCTATTTAGAGCCCCTTTTGGGTTGGGTCTTTACAGTTGGTATCAGAGCTCAGAGTCATAGATTCTGTAGACTGACCTTTTGTTGTAGGTCTAGCAGAGTTGAGTACTCTTCTTTGGTGATCTCTTAGAGTAGAGCTAGCTGCTGCATGTTGAGAGAGCTGGCCAGAGTTTTGTTGAGCATCATGTGGAGATGCAAGAGTAGGCAGTGAGACTTCGGTTTGATGAGATGCCTTAGGCATGGTTGTTTGAGTTGAGCTCTTGTATGCCTCGCCATAGTTTTTGTCACTTGAGGTTGTGACCTTGCTGGCCCCATTTGTAGTAAGATGTGGATTTGGTTGTAGTGGCACTTAAGGTGCAATGGTTGGTGTGCCGCTTTGGCTCTAAGTCTGTTTCAAACCTGAGTTTGGCATGGGTATAAGCAGATGGTTCTATGACTCATCCGGAGTTCAGCACACTTCTTTAGCCTTTGGTTCTGGTTGTGGCAGTTGCACCTGTTTAGGTCGTGCAAGAGAGCTAGTTTAGAGGTAGTCGTAAGACTACAAGCTAAAGGATGTTCGAGAGGAGCCGGAGCTTCTTCCTGGTGTTACTAGGGGATGAGTTTGTCAACAGGTTGAAGGTTGATCAGTGTTAGTGTGTGTGAGTCTCACGCTAGTGTTAAGGCCAAGAGATCTTTGTGGTTGGTAGTGCGGTCCACTACCTTCGAGTGCCTAAACCTGAGTTAAGTGGGCATTGTAGATGCGAGTTCGGTCCAGCAGATGGACCATGAGTTGGATGCTCACGAGATGAGTTGGTTGTTCATGAGGTGAGTTGGATGCTCTCGAGATGAGTTGGATGCCCATGAGATGAGTTGGTTGTTCATGAGGTGAGTTGGATGCTCATGAGATGAGCTGGATGTCCAAGAGGTGTGTTGGATGCTCATGAGGTGAGTTGGACGCTCATGAGGTGAGTTGGATGCTTATGAGATGAGTGGGCTGCCTTGTGTGTAAGCCCCTTTGGTATGAGGTAAGTTCGGTTTGGCATTATTATGCTTTAGTAGAGCAGGGTTGCCACAGCTTCGAGTATTGTGGGGGGGTTGGAACCCTTGGGTGTTCCTTTGATTGGTTGTATCCCTGCCGGAAGGTAGTTGTTGCTTTTCTTTTAGAAAGCTCCTGTTAGCCTTGGATCCCTAAAGGAAGGTTGGGAGTTGTGCACACAAGTGTGCTTTTGTGTAGTTCGTTCTGGTGGCGAGAGTTTCTGAAGCATGAAGGGTTTGCATTGGAGAACTGGTGCTCAGTTCTTGGGGAAGGTGAACTCCAGGTGGATGTTGTAAGGCTTGTTGAGATTGTAAGGACATCGTGCTCGTAGTCGGGTTGTTGCTTAGGCATGTTTGTTTAGGTTGGACCTAAGCTTGGTTGGTGGAACCTCTTGTTGTTCATGGTTGGAGTTCAGATGGTACTGAACAAATGGTGGTTGTAGCAAAGCCGTGTAGTTTCTAATCGTTGTTGCTAAGAGTGTTGCTCGAAATCCTTACCCTGAGTGGAAGCTACGTTGTGGCTGATGCTTTGAGTAGGAGGATGACACATTCTAAAGCGTTTCTGGTCTTTTTGGTTTCGAGGTTCGGAGTAGGCCAGCATGGTTGTGATGCTGAGAAAAGGAGTTGTTTGTTCAAGCAGTTGGTTGTTAGACCGTTAGACGACAGTGTGTGTCGAGGGTTGTCGAAGAACCCTAGTTGTGGAGAGCCTCACCAGAGCTCACTGCACCCAGTGTAGTGAGTTCAGTTGGCAAGCCGGAGTCGAGTAGTTTGTAGCCTTGGGTGAGTTGCTGGCAGTTTTTGGTAGGCTAGCAAGCGGAGTTTGTTTGGAGTAGAGTCCGGATTTGGTTTCGGTGTGGTGGCAAGTTGGTGCTTGGTGTTGACCAAGGTGTGAATTGGAGTTGCTAGAAGTTAGTTTTGCTCATGGGGATAGTGGTTCGTGCCCAGCCGGTTTGTTTTTCCCGCTTCCGGGATGTTGAGAGTTGCCCTCCTTGGGTTGTTGGAGGTGAGTCTTGGCTAGTTTGTGGTTGGCGGCTCAGTCTGTGGTGGAACCCCGGTTGTTGCCCCGTGAGTTTTAGATGTTGATGCTTTAGCGAACCAAGACAGCGAGCGTGTGTGGAGCTTTCTATTCTTTGGATGTCCGCTTGTAAGGATCTGTTTGCTTTTTGGAGTTGTCGGATTATCCCTTGGTCTTGGACTTGGTGGTGGTGGTGTTAGTAGGTGGAAAGTCATTGGCACTGAAAGCGGTTGTTTGTTCAGTTAAGCGGACTCGTGAGTGGTGTTCTGGAAGTTGCAGTAAGGATGGTGTTGCCTCCTATGAGTGTTTGGCCTAGTCGGTTAAGATTCGTGTGTGTTTGGCCTTGGAGCTGTTGCACCTTTGTAGTTGAGGACCCCTTTGTATCAGTTGTGGACGAGGTTACACCATTGTGTCTGGATTAGGGTCTTTACCTATTGAGGGATCCTTGCTGGTTAGTGTAGCTTGCGCTCTGCCAGCCATTGTTGGTATTCTTGTTCTTGGTAGTTGGTGTTGACCAAGTAGTGGAGTTCCGTTTATGAAGTTCGGTGGGTAGGAGCAATGAGCTTAACCTAGAGGGTATAAGCTTGGTTGTGTTATCATTTGGACTTGTGAGATGTGTCTCTTAAGGGACGAGCTTGGTTCCGTTGTTTGCATGGAGGTAAGTTTAGTGGAGGGAGCCCTCTGGGGGCCGGTTGCTTGCTTGCGTGGTGTCTTGCCCACCAAGTGATTTAAGTCGAGCTAGAGTTTAGTGGATTGGCATAGCTATGCGGTTTGTAGTTGTTTGAGCTTCCTAGTTAGTAGCACTCAAGTTGTTGGATTGTAAGTTTCCGTGTGGGAGCCGTCGGCTAGTTGAGGTTGTTGTGTGAGTTCGGATTTTTGGAGGATTGGTTTGATGAGCTAGAGCTCGCACCTCGTTTAGTGTGTAGATGCCATTTCTATGGAGTAGAGGCATGTCGGTTTAGTGGAGTTGTTGCCATTAGGGTGTGGCAACAAAGGGTTTTCTAGGTGGTGCGTTGATGGACCGTGGTTCTGGAGAGCATTTTCGAGGCTTATGAGCCGATCGCAGTTCCTGTAGTGTTCTCACCCTCTTACCGATGGTCTTTTGGGAGGAGTGAGCCAGATCCGTTGGAGCTTGTTGTGAGTTGGTGTTTCCTGGTTAGGCGGTGAAAACCACCGATGGATTTTATGAGGTTGCCTCGGATAGCGATTCCTCCCTACGCTAGTTCTTTGGTTTCGTTGAAGCATAGTATGGTAAGCGTTGCAGGTTTCCAGTGTTCTGGAAAAGGGTTGGTGGCCATCAGTTTTGTTTTCGGGTCCTGAGATGTCACGACCCAGGTTTTTCTTCCCGGTCTTCCAGGTATGCCCTAGGGGTAATTTGGTAATTTGGTCGGGCCGTCAGGGTCGTTTGTGTCTTTTCCAGTTACTAAAATTATTGGATGGTTTTATGTAGGTTTTTGGAGGGGTTTGAGGTTTGGTTTGAGCAAGGTTTGATGCAAAAGTAAAAATAAAGGAATTTGTCTTTGCAATGGGTTTGAACCCTGGTCTCTGGAAGCTTGTAGAGATGTGTGCCAATTGAGCCATTAGGTGCTCTTGTTGCTCTTTCTGCATCACATCTTAGTTAACCTCTGATTTTGGAGTTTTGGTGCATTTGGTTAAATGAAATAGAATTAGGTTATTCCATCTTCTTCTCCAAATCTCCTCTTGGCCGCACAAGCTCTCCCTCTCCATAGCCCTTGCCGATTCCTTCCCTTGCACGTCCTTGGGTTCTATCATCATCATTCCGGGTAAGTCTTCATCCTCTTCATCTCCTCATTTGGTTATTGATGCTGGCCGAAGGTAAGATGTAGAGTGTTGTGTGTGTGTTGTGTTGATTGCGGCCACCGAGAAGCGACCATCGTCGCCGCCGTCCAGTAGCCAGCCCTCGCCCAGATCGGCTGTCGCGCACCGCTTTGCCGCCGCAGACGCCCTCGACCAGCGGTGCACGAGATCCGGCCGAGGATCGCAGACGCGCGTCGCACGCGCCCTAGGTCCGTCCGCCCGAATCACCGCCGCCGTCGCACCAGGCTTATGTCGCACGCCAGTCGCGCTGCCAGGAAGCCATCGCCGAAGTCGCTCGCCCGTCGCACGCCCAGCCGAGCTCGCCCATTGCACGCAGTCGCCCATCGCACGCCCTCGCCGTGTCCGCTTGCCGAACCGCTCGTCCGCACGCCAAGACGTTCGCCCGCGTGCGCGTCCCTGCCGAGCAGCTCGTCGTGTCCGCAGCGCACGCCAGCGCACGTGCGCCCGTGCCGTGCCGCTCGCCTGCCGAGTCCGGTCTGTCCGTGAGCATACACAACCGCGCCCGGTTTCCATCGCGCGCGCAGAGCGCCGCGCCAGCAGCAGTGCGGCAGCAGCGGCCAGCGCCAGCTGGCCGTGCCGGCTGCCCAGCAGCGCCTTTGCTTCGTGTCGCGGTGCCGTGTGAGTGCTCCCGAGCCGAGCCTGCTGTTTTATTATATTTTTAGGGATATGGTTATGATTGTTACTATGTTTGTAGGTTCTCGATAGCTAGCTCGGAAGTGTTCGCAGCCTAGGAATTGGTGTGTAGAAGTCTTCCGACCAAGGTAAGGATTTCTTACCGGGGTTGTGTGGACCCTGCGATGTTCTATGTGATTGATGTTGTATGTTTGTTTGTGATTATCAGCATGTATAGTTTAGGTGCTCTGTTCTGAATTCCTGACTGGCATGACTTCGTATGTTGTTCTTTCATGTTAGTCCATGCTAGGTTGTTCCGCTCGCATGCATGCTCATATTCATTCTTGTTCAGTAGTACCATGCTAGGTCTGCTTTGTATTCTTTCGAGCACGTATTGGATTGTTTGCTTGATTGTTAAGGCGGGTTAGAATTGTAGATAGCATCATCCGGCCCGATGCATAAAGTATCTTGCATCTATGGCAAGGACGTTCGAGACGATTCTCCGCCCTTGGACCCGTGAGGGATTAGCTATCCCAACCGGTAGGCCCCGCAATCTTGGGTGAGGTGGTAGTCTAAGCGATGCCCCAACGGTCGAGATGATGACTTGGCAATGCCTAGTCCCCAGCCGGCACGCGCCTCGGCGTGTTCGGCAGTGAGCCCCTTGACCGCCACTGTTAAGGTAAGGGCGGCTTCTGGTGTAAGCCTACCACGACCCGTTCCTTAGCCTCAAAGTGCGGTGGTACAGTGACATAGTTCACGTGTCCAGTCTCACACCCCTATGTCAGTGACACCGATCCAGAGATTTAGTTAGGCGTGGTATCCGGATATGGGCAGCTTGCCACTAGACCCGGCACCCCCCATAGTCTGTAGAAGCACGCGGTGCATCCTTACGCTCATTACAGCGCCGACCGGAGAGCTCCTCGGGATCTTGAGCTAGTGCACCTTTCGTATCGACAATGAGACAGCCGAGGCCGACTTGTTCCCGTATAGCGCGTTTAGTGTGTTGTGGTATTTCCGGACTAAGACCCTGAGTTGGCATCCGAGGTCCAAGTGTGGACTTAGCTATGTGCTCCGCTCTGTGTTTGTACTCATAGCTTGCATACATTCTTCTAGATGATCATGTATATCGTATTGTACCCCGGTTGGGGATTCTTACTGGGTAATTCGTTACTCACCCTTATTCTGTGGTTTTCCACAGGTAATCAAGGCGGGAGACAGGATGGTCAAGGGAAGCTGTGATCATGGAATCCTGCTTGTCATCTCCGACTATTTTATTTTATCATGACTCTTGACTTTTGTTATTTCCCTGAATGCATGTAGACGGACACAGAGCCCCGTGATGTTTTCTTACGTTTTATGGATTCCAAAGATATTTGTACTTGGTGGATTGTTTTAATGGTTTAAATAAATCTCTGATCAGAGTATGCTTTTAGAAATGTATGTTTTGGTTGTTGAATGTTTCTGTTTTTACTTGGAATCCGAAATGTGTTTTTTTCATAATGTCTTCTATTTTCAATACATGCATTGGGGTAAAGGCCATTTAGAACCCCTTTTGGGTCGGGTCTTTACTGATTGGTATCGAGCTCGAGAGATATAGATTCAGTGAGGATCGACCTTTGTTGTAGGTCATCCTTCCATGATCACCAAAGACTGGCGACCATCAGTGCGCCTAGATTTATTGTTTTAGAAAGGAAAAGGGTTAAGAATTTACAATACCTATCATCTAGTGTATGCATTGTTGGTGTTGTGGAATGGTGACAGTGAGTTTTGATTCGTTGTTGGTTTGGATGTAGATCGCCAAAGATGCTACCACCCGTCACAGGAGAGGAGGTTCGAGAGCGTGTCGAGGTATCGGGATCGGATATGATATCTGCAGGACATCGTCCCAAGCCGACATCGATGGCATTCCACCAGCAGCTCCTCCCGTTACGCCTAGAGCGGGCGTTGAGGCGATCGAGCGCCGTGAGATCGCTCTGGGAGCAGTTTGCTTTGAGTCTATGAGGGCTTTTATGGTCGCATGTTGAGTGACCAGAGGCGAGACCTGTGCCTTGTTGGCGCTGCGCAGCGGGAAGAGTCCCGAGCCCAAATCGAGCAAAATGACTCGATTGGTTCAAAGAGAGCTCAAGAGCACCTCCAGCTCCTCGGGAGCAAGTAGCCCTAGAGGCGGATATGGCGGAGGGTGCCGAGGAATTGGGTAGGTGGTGAAGGATTTTGTGAAGTGGAAGCTCGAGAAGTTTGATGCCACCGGTGATGCGTTAGCGGCAGCCAGTGGATTGCCCATTTGGAGTACACCTTCCCGATCATGGTGTGCCCCGATATTCGAGAGGCCGAGGTGTGCGGCTCATGTGCCGGGAGGCACAATGAGATGGTGGTGGGAGTCCACCTTGAGCGAGAGACCACCGGGTCTCCACCCGCTACTTGGGAGTTCTTCAAGGCCGAGTTCAAGGTAAAGTTCATCGGTGATGAGGCTCAAGAGAAGATGGTGGAGCTCTTCCGTAACTCGAAGCGGGGTTCGATTCCATTGAGGAATATGAGCGCAAGTTCTCGTGAGTATGGATATTTTGCTCCTCGCTTGATTGCCACCCCGAGTGAAGATTCGGAAGTTCATATCTGGTTTGAGGTGGTGTTTCCCGAGATGTCGAGGCTCGTGCCCCGACACTTATGCTAGAGGGCCATCCAGTTGGCCACGATCTATAATGGGAAGTATCCTGCTGAGCGGGTGGTTGCCGCTCCTGTTCAGCGTCCTGTTCCAGCTGCAGTGGGGCAGAAGAGAAAGTTTGAGTTTAGGGGTGGCGGCCAGCGTCGCCAAGGGCAGTTCCAAAACCGGGATCAGGATAGGGCCCGATCCGCTTTCAAACCTCGCGCCAGGGAGGTCCCAGCGAGTTCCTGCTTGTGCTTCTTGCGGGAGGACCCACACTGGAGCTTGCCAGACAGGGCCCAGAGTGTGTTTTCGTTGTGGTAAAGAGGGACATATGATCCGTTTTACGTCCTCGGCCAATAGCAGCACAGTCGTCGGGTGTTTGCTACGACCGTCAGAGGCCGAGCGCACGGATGCCGCCGCTGGCGTGCGCTTCTTGTTTTAGATCACTGCGCATTTGTCTTGTTTGATTCTCGTTCTCACGCATTCATTTGTATCTGTGTTGTTTGCCGAGCATGCTATGTTGAGACTAGAGCCTCTAGGTTTTGAGTTATCTGTTGCAACTCCTTCGGGAGTTAGTATGTTGGCTAGAGATAAGATTAGGGATGGCCGGATCGAGATATCCGAGAGTTGCTTGTGGCTACGCTCATAGTTCCGCCTATGAGCGGTTTTGATGTGATTCTTGGTATGGAGTGGTTAGTCGCTAACCACGCGTTGATTGACCGCCACCGGAAAGAAGTAGTGTTCGGACCGCCCGTGTCGGCCATTTTTAAGTTTCGTGGAGTCCAGGGTGGAGTTTGCCCGCCCGATGGTGTCACCCGTGAAAGCTCGTCGTTTGCTAGCTCATGGAGCTTGGGGCTATCTAGCCAAGTTGTGCGTGGAGAGCCGTCCCTTGCTGTGCTCGCCGATCAAAGCCGGTCGTGCAGAGTTCGCGGATGTGTTTCTGAGGAGTTACCGGGTTGCCCCAAAGAGAGAGTTGACTTCATTATTGAGCTCGAGCCAGGACCCTCCCTATCTCGAAGGCTCCATATCGCATGGCGCCAGCCGAGAGTTAAAGGAATCAAGACTCGATTGCGGGAGATGTTAGACCGAGGGTTCATCCGTCCGAGTGTGTGTCCCGTGGGAGCACCGATTCTGCTTTGTTAAAAAGAAGGATGGTTCTATGCGCTTATGTATTGATTACCGCGAGCTTAATAAGGTGACAAAGAAGAATAAGTATCCGCTTGCCCGTATCGATGATTTGTTCGATCGGCTTCGTGGAGCTTCGTGTGTTCTCCAAGATAGATCCGAGATCCGGTTACCATCGATTGCTGCGGATCGTGGATGCCGACATTCCTAAGACAGCTTTGTGTCCGGATATGGTCACTATGAGTTTGTGGTTATGTCGTTTGGATTGACCAATGCCCCACCGCGTTCATGGACATGATGGATAGGGTGTTCAAATCATTTTTGGACAACCGTCATCGTGTTCATTGACGATATTCTGATTTATTCGAGGTCTAAAGAAGACCATGCAGAGCATCCGAGGCGAGTATTGGCGGCTTTGAGGAAAACCACTTTATGCGAAGTTTTCCAAATGTGATTTCTGGTTGGAGCAGTGGCCTTCCTAGGCCACGTGGTTTCGAGAGATGGTATAGCCGTGGACCCCGCGAAGATTGAGGCCGTGAGTTCATGGGCCAAGCCGACTTCAGCTTCCGAGATTCGCGACTTTTCCGGGTTTGGCGGGTTACTACCGTCGGTTCGTTAAGGACTTTTCCGCTTTAGCCTCGCCCCACACTCGTCCCGGCGAGGAAGGGTGTCGAGTTTGTTTGGGACAAAGAGTGTGATGAGAGCTTTGCGAGCTCAAGCGTAGTTTGACTTCAAAGACTGTGTTGGCGATCCGGAGGGGACAGTGGTTTCGTGGTCTCATGATGCTTCCAAGTTTGGATTAGGTTGTGTGTTGATGCAAAGACGGAAGGTCATTGCCTATGCTTCCCGTCAATTTGGCCGTATGAGCAGAACTACCCGACTCATGATATGGAGTTGGCGGCGGTGGTGTTTGCTCAAGATTTGGAGGCATTACCGTATGGTGAGCGGATTCAGATGTTTACCGATCACGAGCCTCAAGTATCTGCTTTACTCGAGAAGGAGTTGAATATGAGGCGAGAGGAGATGGTTAGAGTTGGTAAAGGATTATGATCTGCGAGATTTTGTACCATCCGGGTAAAGCCAATGTAGTGGCCGATGCTTTGAGTAGAAAGATGTCGCACTCTGCGGCGTTGTTGAGTTCCCACCCGGTTTGCGGAGAGAGTTCGAACGGGCCGAGGTTGCGATGTTGTTGGGTGAGGTTACCGCCAGTGGTAGCTCACTTGACTGCTCACAAATTCGATTAGGCGGCGGATTATAGACAAACCAGTTGGGTGACCCCGCACTTAAGAGATTGGTTGATGAGAGTTAGTGCCGACGGTGACTTTGACTTTGTATATTCACCGCATGCTGGGTTGACTTATAGAGGCCGTTGTGTGTTCCGGATATTGCGAGTTTGCATGAGCGAGTTGCTCTCTGAGGCCCACGATTCCCCTTTTTGCTTGGCACCCCGGGTACCAAGATGTATCAGACCTTAAAGCGCATCTTCCGTGGATGGGAATGAAGAGAGATGTGGCAGAGTTTGTCACCGGTGTCTCACTTGTCGCCAAAGTGAAGGCACCCAGCAGAGGCCACCGTTTGTTGCAACCACGAGAGTGTGCCCCAGTGGAAATGGGAAGAGATCTCCATGGACTTTATCTCTGGTTTGCCAAGGACTCCGAGGAAGTTCTCTCGATTTGGGTGATAGTCGACCGTTTGACCAAGAGCGCACACTTCATTCCCTGTGAGACACTTATACTGTGGAACAGTGGCGCGGTTTGCTTTTGGAGCAGATCATCCGTTATCATGGTGTGCCGGTGAGGATTGTGTCCGATCGTGACTCGCGGTTCACTTCTCGCGTTTCGAGAGCGCTCGTAAGGGTTTGGGCACAGAGTGTAGTTTCAAAGATGACTTTTCACCCTCGCACGGATGGTCGACCGAGAGAGTGAACCGATTCTCGAGGATATGTTGAGGGCTTGTGTGTTGGATTTCCCGAGCGCTTGGGACCAGATCTCAGATTTCTTGATGGAGTTTGCCTATAACAACAGCTACGATCGGACGATTCGAGATGGCTCCATTCGAGGCATTGTATGGTAAGCGTTGTCGGGTCCCCTGTGTTCGGGAAGAGGTTGGTGATGAGACGAGTTTTGGGTCCCGAGTTACTGCAGCTTGACCAATGGTGCAAAGGCGTAAGATTAGAGCTCGTATGTTGACAAAGGCAGAGCGGTAGAAGAAGAGTTACCCGATGTTCGTTGTCGAGATTTGGAGTTTGAGGTTGGTCAAGATGTGTTCCTTAAGGTTGCTCCGATGCGAGGTGTTCTGAGGTTTGGTAAGCGTGGGAAGTTGAGTCCCCGCTTTGTTGGTCCATTTGAGATCCTAGAGAGGATTGGCAGAGTTGCTTACCTGGTTAGCCTACCTCCGTCACTATCACGGCGGTGCATAGTGTTTTTCATGTATCGATGTTGAGGCAAGATATGCCTGGACCCGTCGCACATTGTGGACTTTGAGCCTTTGCACTGAATGAGGATTTGAACTTCGAGGAGAAGCCGGTGAGGATCCTTGCCTTTGAGACCAAGACGTTGCGTAATCACGAGATTCGTTTGGTAAAGGTTCATGGAAGAATCGGGTTCCGAGGAAGCCACTTGGGAGCGGGAAGACGAGATGAGATTGCATTACCCCGAGCTATTTCTGTCTTAAGGACTTTCGAGGACGAAAGTCATAAAAAGGAGGGAATATTGTAACGACCTGTGTTTTTCTTCCCGGTCTTCCAGTATGCCCTAGGGGTAATTTGGTAATTTGGTCGGGCCGTCGGTCGTTTGTGTCTTTTCCAGCTTACTAAAATTATTGGATGGTTTTATGTAGGTTTTTGGAGGGGTTTGAGGTTTGGTTTGAGCAAGGTTTGATGCAAAAGTAAAAATAAAGGAATTTGTCTTTGCAAATGGGGTTTGAACCCGGTCTCCTGGGAAGCTTGTAGAGATGTGTGCCAATTGAGCCATTAGGTGCTCTTGTTGCTCTTTCTCGCATCACATCTTAGTTAACCTTGGATTTTGGAGTTTTGGTGCATTTGGTTAAATGAAATAGAATTAGGTTATTCCATCTTCTTCTCCAAATCTCCTCTTGGCCGCACAAGCTCTCCTCTCTCCATAGCCCTTGCCGATTCCTTCCCTTGCACGTCCTTGGGTTCGATCATCATCATTCCGGGTAAGTCTTCATCCTCTTCATCTCCTCATTTGGTTATTGATGCTGGCCGAAGGTAAGATGTAGAGTGTTGTGTGTGTGTTGTGTTGATTGCAGCCAGTAGAGAAGCGACCATCGTCGCCGCCCAGCCCGCCCCCTCGCCGGATCGGCTGTCGCGCACTCCTTGCCGCGCCGCCGCAGACGCCCGACCACCAGCACTGCACGGATCCGGCCGAGGATCGCCAGATCGCTGTCGCCGCGCCCAGTCCGTCGCCCCAGATCTGCCGCCGTCGCACCAGCTTGTCGCACGCCAGGTCGCAGCCGAGGGAAGCCATCGCCGAGTTGCTCGCCCGTCGCACGCCCAGCCGAGCTCGCCCATTGCACGCAGTCGCCCATCGCACGCCCTCGCCGTGTCCGCTTGCCGAACCGCTTCGCCCGCTAAAGACGTTCGCGCGTGCGCCCCTCGCCGAAAGCGGCTCGTCGTGTCCGCAGCGCACGCCGGCGCGCCGCGCGCGCCGCGCCGCCCGCTTCGCTCATTGCCGAGTCCTGTCTGTCTGTCGCGCACACCGCGCCCCAGTGGCCCATCCGCGCGCGCAGACGCGCCAGTGCCAACAGCCAGCACGCAGCAGCGCCAGCGCCACCGCCTCGCCTAGCTGCCAAAGAAGCCCTTTGCTTCGTGTCGCGGTGCGCGTGTGAGTGCTCCTCCAGAGCCGAGCCTCATTGCTTTATTATATTTTTAGGATATGGTTATGATTGTTACTATGTTTTTAGGTTCTCGATAGCTAGCTCTAAGTGTTCGCAGCCTTAGAATTGGTGTGTAGAAGTCTTCCACCAAGGTAAGGATTTCTTACACAGGGTTGTGTGGACCTGCGATGTTCTATGTGATTGATGTTGTATGTTTGTTTGTGATTATCAGCATGTATAGTTTAGGTGCTCTGCTCAATTCTCGATCGGCATGACTTCGTATGTTGTTCTTTCATGTTAGTCCATGCTAGGTTGTTCCGCTCGCATGCTCATATTCATTCTTGTTCTCGTAGTACCATGCTAGGTCTGCTGTATTCTTTCGAGCACGTATTGGATTGTTTGTTGATTGTTAAGGCAGGTTAGAATTCGTGTAGATAGCATCATCCGGGCCCGATGCATAAAGTATCTTGCATTTATGGCAAGGACGTTCGAGACAGCTTCTCCGTCCTTGGACCCCGTGAGGGATTAGCTATCCCAACCGGTAGGCCCCGCAATCTTGGGTGAGGGTGGTAGTCTAAGCGATGCCCCAACGGTCGGGATGATGACTTGGCAATGCCTAGTCCCCGGCAATGCACGCGTCCTCGCCGTGTTCGACAAGAGCCCTTGATTGCCACTGTTAAGGTAAGGACGGCTTCTGGTGTAAGCCTACCACGACCCGCCTCTTAGCCTCAAAGCGGTGGTACAGCCGACATAGTTCACGTGTCCAGTCTCACACCCCTATGTCGGTGACACCGATCCGTAGATTTAGTTAGGCGTGGTATCCGGATATGGGCAGCTTGCCACTAGACCCGCACTCCCATAGTCTGTAGAAGCACGCGGTGCATCCTTACGCTCATTACAAATACCGACCGAGAGCTCCTCGGGATCTTGAGCTAGTGCACCTTTCTTATCGACGATGAGAGAAGCCGAGGCCGGACTTGTTCCCGTATAGCGCGTTTAGTGTGTTGTGGTATTTCCGGACTAAGACCACGAGTTGGCATCCGAGGTCCAAGTGTGGACTTAGCTATGTGCTCCGCTCTGTGTTTGTACTCATAGCTTGCATACATTCTTCTAGATGATCATGTATATCGTATTGTACCCCGGTTGGGGATTCTTACGGGTAATTCGTTACTCACCCTTATTCTCGTGGTTTTCCACGGTAATCAAGGCGGGAGACAGGATGGTCAAGGGGAAGCCGTGATCATGGAATCCTGCTGTCATCTCTCGACTATTTTATTTTATCAAGACTCTTGACTTTTGTTATTTCCCTGAATGCATGTAGACGGGCACAGAGCCCCGTGGATGTTTTCTTACGCTTTATGGATTCCAAATATTTGTACTGGTGGATTGTTTTAATGGTTTAAATAAATCTCTGATCAGAGTATGCTTTTAGAAATGTATGTTTTGGTTGTTGAATGTTTCTGTTTTTACTTGGAATCCGAAATGTGTTTTTTTCATAATGTCTTCTATTTTCAATACATGCATTGGGGTAAAGGCCATTTAGAACCCCTTTTGGGTCGGGTCTTTACATGAGATGCTGCATTTGACCAGAGGTGTCGTGCAGGAGATTAGAGCTCGTATGTTGTCAGCTCGAGGCAAGCAGGAGAGTTGCGCCGAGGTTCGACGTCGAGATTTGGAGTTTGAGGTTGGACAGTTCGTGTTTCAAGGTTGCACCGATGCTAGGTGTGTTGAGGTTTTGAAAGCGAGGAAAGTTGAGTCCCAGTTTGTTGCTCCGTTTGGAGATTCACGAGTGGATTGACAGAGTTGCATATCGGATCATCTTTCCTCCGTCATTGTCAGCTGTGCACAGTGTTTTTATGTATCGATGTTGGGGGCAGTATGTGTCGGACCCATCGCTCAATATGGATTTTGAGCCTTTGCAGCTGATTGAGGGTTTGAGCTTCGAAGGGAAGCCTGTGAGTATTCTGGTCTTGAGGCGAAGACGTAAGATTCGTTTGGTAAAAGTTCAGTGGAGGAGTCAGAGTTCAGAGGAGGCCGCTCGTAAGCGGGAAGGACGGGATGAGATTGCAGTATCCTGAGCTGTTTCAGTCTTAAGGACTTTCGAGGACGAAAGTCATAAAAAGGAGGGAATATTGTAACGGCCCAGGTTTTCATCCCGGTCTTCCAGGTATGCCCTAGGGGTATTTTGGTAATTTGGTCGGGCCGTTAGGGCCGTTTATGTCTTTTTCAGTTGCTAAAATTATTGGATGGATTTATGTAAGTTTTTTAGGCTTTGTGGATGTGTTTGGGCATGGGGAGATGCAAAAGGAAAATTAGGAGTTAAAAGTGTGTTTGGTGGGTTTCGAACCCAGGTGGTCTGGGAAGTCAGGTGGGTGGTGTGGCCAGTTGAGCCACCAGTGTGTTTTTGTTACTCTCTCATGAAAGATATCTTGGTTAGCCATGAGTTCTTCGGGTTTTGGTGCATTTGATTAAATGAAAGAAAATTAGGTTTTGTTATGTCTTTTTCTCCAAACCCCCATGGCCGCCCAACCCTTTTTCTCTCTAGCCATCTTGCGTGAGTCTTCTCCCGAGAGTCCTCTGAGTGTCGTTCCGGCCAGCCAAGAAGCCCAGCCGAGCAGCCCAGCCAGATCGCACCAGCCCGACTCTGCGCCCCAAAGAAGATGCACCCCAGCGCCAGTTGCCGTCGCAGCCGCCAAAGCAGAGGCGCTCGCGAAGACCAATCCACGCGTCCGTCGCGTCGCGCCGCAGCCGCCGCATCGCATCGCCGCGCGCGCGCCGCCACCGCCATCGCCACCGAAGCTCGCGTCGCTGCTGCAGCCCGAGCGCCCGCGTCGCGCGTCGCGCGCGCGCTTCGCGCGCGCCCTCGCTGCCTGCGCGCGTCTTTGTCCCAGCCAAGGTCAGCGCTTAGCGCGCCATCCGCGCCCGGCTCGTCTGTCCGTGCAGCGCAGCCAGCGCCAGCAGGTGCGCCATTTGCCGCCATCAGCGCCCATCCGCGCCAAGCAGCAGCCCCGCCGTGCTACTCCGCCCGTCCACAGTGTCACCAGCATCGCGTGAGTTGCACCCGAGCCGAGCCCTATTTATTTTATTATATTTAAGCCTTTAGAGTGTGATTATCATTGTTTTTGTTCGGTTCTCGGTAGCTAGCTCGGGTTCGATCGCAGCTTAGGATTTTGTGTGTAGTTGCCTCCCGCCGGTGTAAGGATTTCTTACCGAGTTGTGTGGACCTCTGCGAAGTTTTTTGTGATTGTTGTTTGTATGTTTGTTTGTGATTATCAAGATGTTTAGTTTAGGTGCTCTGCTCTGAATTCGACAGCATGACTTCGTATGTTGTTCTCTCATGTTAGTCCATGCTAGGTTGTTCCTTTCGGCATGCTCGTGATCTGTTCTTGCTCAGTATTATCATGCTAGGTTCGTTGTATTCTTTTTGAGCACGTATGGGATTGTATTGGATTGTTTGTCGATTGTTAAGGCAGTTAGAATTGGTAGATAGCATCATCCGGCCCGATGCATAAAGTATCTTGCATCCATGGCAAGGACGTTCGAGACGCTTCTCCGTCCTTGGACCTCGTGGACGGATTAGCTATCCCAACCGGTAGGTCCCCGCAATCTTGGGTGAGGGTGGTAGTCTGCGATGCCCCAACGGGTCGGATGATGACTTGGCAATGCCTAGTCCCCGCCAACGCAAGACGCCCTCGGCGTGTTCGGCAGAGCCCTGATTGCCACCGTTAAGGTAAGGACGACTTCCGGTGTAAGCCTACCACGACCCGTTCCTTAGCCTCAAAGCGGTGGTACAGTGACATAGTTCACGTGTCCGTGTCTCACACCCCTATGTCGGTGACACCGATCCGGAGATTTAGTTAGGCGTGGTATCCGGATATGGGCGACTTGCCACTGACCCGCACCCCCATAGTGCTGTAGAAGCATGCGGAGCATGCTTACGCTCATTACAGCGCCGACCGCAGAGCTCCTCGGGATCTTGAGATAGTGCACCTTTCATTCGACAGTAGACAGGCTGAGGCCGGGACTTGTTTCTCGTATAGGGCGATTTGTGTGGTTATGGTAGTTAATTCCGGACTAAGACCCTGAGTTGGCATCCGAGGTCCAAGTGTGGACTTAAGCTATGTGCTCTATTCTGTGTTTATATTCATAGCTTGCATACACTCATCTAGATGACCATGTACATCGTATTGTACCCCGGTTGGGGATTCTTACTGAGTAATTCGTTACTCACCCTTATTTTGTGGTTTTCCATAGGTAACCAAGGTGCGAGACAGGATGGCTGAAGGAGGAGCTGTGATTATGGGAACCTGCTGTCGTCTCTAACTTTTTATTTCTATGACTCTTGTCTTTTATTTTCCCCTGAATGCATGTAGCCGGGCACGGAGCCCTAGGATGTTTTTCTGAATGTTTTTATGGATTCCAACTTTGTTGTATTTGAGGATTGTTTCAAATGTTTTAATAAATCTCTGATCAGAGTATGCGTTTAAAAATGTTTTGCCTTGAAATAGGTGCTTGGAAACAGGGACAGGTTTCAGCAATCTATTTGATTTCTGATTGAATCTCTTTTGTTTTGTTTTAATTGGGAATCCAAAAACTAAATTGCATATTGTTCTTTACTTTGAATGCATGCATTGGGGTAAAGACCTATTTAGAGCCCCTTTTGGGTTGGGTCTTTACAACTTTGCTCCAACCAGTGCAGTCGTCGACGAGCTCGTAGGTCATGCTCACATTGTGCGTCTTCAACCTTCAGCTAGCAGATCGTTGTTGGAGTTCGTCGAGGAGCCACCGCGGTCCTTGTTGCAGCCGAGAATGAAGCAGGGTCCTAGTCGCCTTCAATGGGGTTGTGGAGTTGTTCGGCTGTGGGTTTCATTCGGACGAAGCCGCCACGGTTGAAACGTCGGTGTGGTCAGCCAGCTCGTGTTCTTCTAAGCCACTATGAGTGGGTCATCGCCGAGCTTGTCGTGGGTTCGTTATTCTACGCATGGAGGCTAATCATGTGTTGTTGGGTTCAAAGTGGGTTGCGGCTGTGGTTCATTATTGGTCGCAAAGAAGCAACACCGCCGTGAGAAGCTGTGCAGCCGCTCACTGTGTAGTGTAATATCGCGGAGCTCAAGGTTAGGGGTTCTTTTAGGGTTTGTTTTCGGTTTCACTCAAATGGGGAAGAAGTCCCATGTTTGGGTATTGAGTTAAACTCATTTAAAGTGGGGTTAAAGGTTGTTTGTTTGATGGATTAAAGTTATTTAAGTTATGGTTTATGGATGTTTGTTTCCAAGTTCAAAGTCATTTAAATGAGGTTTATGGGTTGTTTGGTTTGGTTATTGAAGTCATTTAAAATGGGGATAAAGCATGTTTGATTGCTGATTTATGCTATTCAGTTCTGGATAGATGGTGTTTGTTTGTTGGTTTATGGTTATTTAAATAAGGAAAATGGTTGTTTGTTTGCAAGGTTAAAGTTATTAAAATAATAGATAATTGGTGTTTGTTTGTTGGGTTATGGACATTCAAGTGATGATTTAGACTTGTTTGGCTAGTGGTTTAAAATCATTTAAGTCATGGATTAAAGATGTTTGTTATAGAGTTATGGTTATTTAATTACTGGCCAAGCTTGTTTGGCTAGAGGTGTAAATTTATTTAAGTTGTGAATTAAGGTGTGTTTGGCTTGGGAAAAATGATGAGTTTTGACCCATTGATTTTTATTGACCAGATTAGACCCGAACCATTTTTTGTTCTTCGAGTCGAGATTGTGAGGCACGTGAAGCCACCAGATGTCTCCGGGACACGTTTTTTAAGGTTCTTGGTCGTTTGTTAAATTTGATATTCTGGGTCCAATTTTGATGGTCTAAGGTGCTAGTTTGACCGGTTTGTTCAATCCAGGGCTCGGAGTTGTGTTTGGCTAGTTCGAGCTTCTAATGGATTCATGGAAAGCTGTTAGTGGATTGGCCAAGATAAGGGACCCTTTACCCCTTTCTCGAGGACATGTGGTTAATATATATGTCAGTTTACTTGCATTAGTTGATTTGTCTGTTTGTAGCATAACCATGTGCTTTGTATGTTGCATTAATTGCATCGAGAGCATATACACTCATGCCTTGTCTCTTGTATGACTAGTGATTCATGATTCATGTATGTTTGCCTGATATAGTCGAGTTGCATGTGGTTGCATGATTATCCTAATATGGACTTGCATGTTTGTCCTGATATGGACTGCATTAATGTTTGATGCACGGCTTGATGCCTCGTTTGGATCCAATCGAGTCATGAAGACCAGATAAAGGAGACTAGTAGGTGGGTGTGGACGATGATATTCGAACTCACACCCTAGCTTGAGGTGATATTCTCTAGCTCTGCAGTACTTCTGTGGATGGTTGGCCGGCCAGGCTCACGACACTGGATGATTTCTACTAGTAGCCTAAGCACTCTCTTGGTAGGTGGTATGGACCTGATATGGTTCCTTGGTGATTGGTGTGGCACCACCTCTCGCCGTGAGTACGAGGCCTGAGGCCAACAGGTTACTCGACTCACTGGTTCCCTCTAAAGTAGGTGGCCAGATCGTCAAGGACGGGTTTTCTTGTAACGACCCAGTTTTCAGAGTTCAGTTTCAGGAATTGTTTAGGTTAGTTTATGAGGGTTGGGAGTTTGCTTTGTAAATAAAAATAAAAAGAAATTTATTTAGGCCTTGGTGGGTTTCGAACCCAAGATGTCGTACGTGGAGGTGGTGTAGCTTAAAAGGAATTAAAGTGCTTCCATTGGGATTTGAACCCTTGAACTAAAGAGGTTTAGAGGCTTGGATTAAATGAGTTTAATAAGGAGAAAAAGGTTGTTCCCGTAAGGACTCGAAGGGGGAAAGCCCAGGGAAGGGAATCGCCTAACCTATTTAGGAAAAGGAAAAGAAATCGTTTCTTTTTTTCTTCAAGAACTCCTCTCCTTTTTGTCGTTTCTCCAAGAACCTAGTTTAAGAACAGACAGAACCAACCGCAGCCAGCCCGTTGACAGAGCCTTGTCGCGTCGCACCAGAGATGCACACCATTGCCTGCTCGCTCGCCCGTGACAGCCGCAGCACAGTCACCTTTGCGCCCGGTCGCCCGCGCCACTCTTCGCCATAGCGACGTGCACCGCAGCCCTACCCTCGCCTTAGCTCCCGCACGCCTGTGCCTAGCCGTAGCACAGCAGCAACTCTTCTCGTCCAGCCGCCCGTGCCCGCGCCAGCACACAGCAGCCCCGTGCCCCATACTGCTTGTTGCTGCACGCCTCAGCCCTCTCGCTGCCAAGCCCTTTGCATGCGCTAGCAGCTTGGCCGAGACATTGCTTCTCCCGAGCAGCCGAGTCTTCGTGTGTTTTTGGGTAACGTTTCCTCGAGCTGCTGCCTAGTTGTTTGGTTATTCGATTAGGGGACTGTTCTAAATTAGATTAGTTTATAATTTATATTTACTTGTGCTTGTTCTTGCTAGGTGTGTTTGGTGGTGGATTGACAGCTTTAAGATTTTTCTTTCGTTGTGCTTGCTTGCCTTCCAATCCAGGTAAGGATTTCTTACCGGGGTTGTGTGGACCCTGCGATTACTTTAATGGCACGTTGACATCTTGTAATTGTTTATGAGCATTTTAGTGGATAGGATTCTTGTTCCTGACTTGCTAGCATGTTTGTTGTCTTGTTCATGTTAGCTCCATGCTAGGGTTTTTCTTACTCTGGCATTTTCGTGTTTCCTGTTCATATTCTGTAGAGCCATGCTAGGATTGTGTTGCTATTGAATATTGCATGGTCGATCTGTTAACTTGTGATCCTGAATTTAGGAGACTGTTAGGGGTTACTAGTTTAGGTCTCGCATGGGTAAGACCCCGATGGGCACCAATGCGTTGCTAGTGTATGTAAGTCCCCGATGGGCATCACACTGTTGGCAATATGTGTAAGACCCCAATGGGCATCATAGTACAGCTAGGGAGTTTAAGACCCCGATGGGCATCTTCGTGTTCCTAGCAGGAGTAAGACCCCGATGGGCATCCTTGTGTTTAAGTTGGTATAAGACCCCGATGGGCATCATTTTGTCTGGTATGTGTAAGACCCTGATGGGCATCATTGTGTTTGGTATGTGTAAGACCCCGATGGGCATCATTGTGTCTGGTATGTGTAAGACCCCGATGGGCATCACGTGTCTCAGATTGTGTAAGACCCCAATGGGCATCACGGTGTAAAACCGAATGTAGGTTGTAGTTGTAAGTCCCGAAAGGCAGCTCGGTAAGTCCTTGAATAGGCAAGTTCTAAGAGTGACGGTTAGCCTAAACCAAGTTGATTTCTCTGTGTTAGTGTATGGTTGCATGTATTTATGTGCTAGATGATTTGTTTTCGTATTGTCTCCAGTTGGGGATTCTTACTGAGCGACTCTGTAACGGCCCAGGTTTTCATCCCGGTCTTCCAGGTATGCCCAAGGGGTATTTTGGTAATTTGGTCGGGCCGTCAGGGCCGTTTATGTCTTTTCTAGTTGCTAAAAACTATTGGATGAATTTATGTAGGTTTGTGAGGCTTTGTGGAAGGGTTGAGCAAGGTTTGATGCAAAAGTAAAAATAAAAGAATTTGTGTTGCAGCTGGGTTTTGAACCCGGGTCTCCAGGAAAGCTTGTGGGGATGCGTGCCAGTTGAGCTATTGAGAGCTCTTGTTGCTCTTTCCGTGTCATTTTATGGTTAGCCTTGGATTTTGGGGTTTTGGTGCATTTGGTTAAATGGAAAAGAAAAGCTAGGTTTTGTTCTTCTTCTCCAACACATCCTCCTAGCCGTCCAAGCTTGTCTCCCCAACTTTCTCTAGCCGAATTTCATCCCCTTGCTGTTCCGTAGTTCGATCATCATTCCGGGTAGGTCTTCATCCTCTTCATCTTCTCGATAGGTTGTTTTGCTGGCCGAAGGTAAGAGGAGGTGCCCGTGTGTGTGTGTGTTGTTGCAGGTCTGCCCAAGAGCCGAATCTGCCCACCAGCCGGCCAGACCGCCCGAGCAGCTCGCCCAGGTCGCACCAGTGAGCCCGTCGCGCGCCAGCAGCCGTCCAGATCCGCCCGAGCAGCTCGCCCAGGTCGCACTAGTGAGCCCGTCGCGCGCCACCAGCAGTCCAGATCCGCCCGAGCAGCACGCCCAGAACGCGCCGGTCAGCCCTGTCGCCGTCGCACACCAGCAGCCACCCAGATCCGTCCATCGCACGCCCAGTTCGCGCGCAGGCCCGCCGTCGCACCAGTTCGCGCGCAGCAGCAGATCGCCCGTGTCCGCGCCGCTCGCCGAGCGCCCGCGCGCCTTCTCTCCGAGCCGCTCGCCCGCACGCCCAGACGCTCGCTCGTGCCCAGCCGCTCGCCCAGCGCAGCGTGTCGCACAGCTGCAAGCCAGCGCCAGCGCCACAAATTTTCGCACAGCACCAGCCGCAAGAAGCACTCGGCCCCGTGTCGTCGTGCGTGTGTGAGTGCCCGAGCCGAGCCTCGCTTGTTTTATTATATTTTTAGGGCTATGATTGTGATTTCTATTGTGTTTGTTAGGTTCTCGTTAGCTAGCTCGGGATCGATCGCGGCTTAGGATTTTGTGTGTAGTTGCCTCCCGCCGTAAAGGATTTCTTACCGGAGTTGTGTGGACCCTGCGATGTTCTTTGTGATTGTTGTTTGTATGTTTGTTTGTGATTATCAGCGTGTTTAGTTTAGGTGCTCTGTTCTAAATTTCGACTGGCATGACTTCGTATGTTATTCTCTCATGTTAGTCCATGCTAGGTTGTTCCTTTATGGCATGCTCGTATCTGTTCTTGCTCCGTAGTATCATGCTAGGTTCGTTGTATTCTTTTTGAGCACGTGTTGGATTATATCGCTTGTTTGCTGATTGTTAAGGCAGGTTAGAGTTCAGGTAAATAGGATCATCCGGGCCTGATGCATAAAGTATCTTGCATCCATGGCAAGGACGTCCGAGACAGCCTCTCGTCCTTGGACCCCGTGAGGGATTAGCTATCCCAACCGGTAGGCCCCCGCAATCTTGGGTGAGGGTGGTAGTCTAAGCGATGCCCCAACGGTCGGGATGATGACTTGGCAATGCCTAGTCCCGGCAGCAAGCACGTCCTCGGCGTGTTCGGCAAAGAGCCCTTGATTGCCACTGTTAAGGTAAGGACGGCTTCTGGTGTAAGCCTACCACGACCCGCCTTTAGCCTCAAAGTGCGGTGGTACAGTGACATAGTTCACGTGTCCGTGTCTCACACCCCTATGTCGGTGACACCGATCCGAGATTTAGTTAGGCGTGGTATCCGGATATGGGCAAACTTGCCACTGGACCCGCACCCCCATAGTCTGTAGAAGCACGCGGTGCATGCTTACGCTCATTACAGCGTCGACCGGAGAGCTCCTCAGGATCTTGAGCTAGTGCACCTTTCATTCGGCAGTAGACAGGCTGAGGCCGGGACTTGTTTCTCGTATAGGGCGATTTGTGTGGTTATGGTAGTTAATTCCGGACTAAGACCCTGAGTTGGCATCCGAGGTCCAAGTGTGGACTTAAGCTATGTGCTCTATTCTGTGTTTATATTCATTGCTTGCATACACTCATCTAGATGACCATGTGCATCGTATTGTACCCCGGTTGGGGATTCTTACTGAGTAATTCGTTACTCACCCTTATTTTGTGGTTTTCCACAGGTAACCAAGGGGCGAGACATGATGGCTGAAGAAGAAGCTGTGATCATGGGAACCTGCTGTCGTCTCTGACTTTTTATTTCTATGACTCTTGTCTTTTATTTTCCCCTGAATGCATGTAGCCGGGCACGGAGCCCTAGGATGTTTTTCTGAATGTTTTTATGGATTCCAGCTTTGTTGTATTTGAGGATTGTTTCAAATGTTTTAATAAATCTCTGATCAGAGTATGCGTTTAGAAATGTATTTGCCTTGAAACAGGTGCTTGGAAACAGGGACAGGTTTCAGCAATCTATTTGATTTCTGATTGAATCTCTTTTGTTTTTTTTTAATTGGGAATCCAAAAACTAAATTGCATATTGTTCTTTACTTTGAATGCATGCATTGGGGTAAAGACCTATTTAGAGCCCCTTTTGGGTTGGGTCTTTACAGACTCGTTGCTCACCCTTACTTTTCTGTGGTTTTCCACCAGGTAACTTGGGACCAAGACTGGATGGCTAGGAGGAGGCTGCTGGATGATCATGGACAGTTGTTACTTTGAGTCTTGTTTTGTCCTTTTCTTAACTTTTTATGCATGTAGACAGGGCACGGAGCCCTTAGGTGGATTTCGATGTATTTCCGGAGGTTAATGTATTTTTTTGTTGGATTTGTTCTGGATGTTTGAATTTGCAATAAAAAGAAACTCTGGCCAGGGTTGGATTTGACAAATGTTTTTTACAGGTACTTGGAAATAGGGACAGGTCCAAATTCTTGAAAATTTTACTGAATGTTTTATTGTTTTTAGAGTTTTATAATTTCGCATTTCTGATTTCGAGTTTTATTACATGCATAAGAGGTTAAAGACCACGATTTAGGACCCTATTCGGGTCGGGTCTTTACATTTCTCGACCTAGAACCTAGGAGCTTGGGTTTTGTACACCCTTCGGTCATGTGCTGATCATACTTGTTAGCTGATGTTTGTATTCTTCTGCTTGTCTGTCTCCAAGCTGGGGAAGCCTTACAGAGTTTGCGAAAACGCACCCTTTCCACTGTGGAATCCCCACAGGTACTATTAGATTGTACCGAGATGGATGATCGATGGAGCTTGAGATGACCATGGGACCTGCTGCATTACTTGTGTATAGTCTTTCAAATTTATTCCTTCTACATGAACTATTTAGGGGCATGATAAGTTGTACACATTTACTCATGTTTTTATGTTTTGACTCTTGGGTACCCAATGACACTTTGATCGAATTTTTATGGTTTTTATAAACTAGTTCTTTAGTAGATTTCAATAACATTGTTTTACCATATTTAACTATACATGCCCTAAGTGTCGAACGTTGTTTTCATGCATTGAGAGTTTAAGACTTAGGTTTAGATCCTGATTCGGGTCGGGTCGTTACAACTCAACCCTTTGTTCATTGTCCACTGCATTGATTTCACAACCAGTAAAATACAATGAAGAACACTTCTCCCCTTTTGCTACCACCATAGAGCCTTTATTAAGCTTCCATGTACCATTATAGAAGGTATTACAAAAACCTTCATCATCTAGCTTACCTGTGGAGATTAAGTTTATGCGAATATCAGGGATATGTTTCACATTTTTCAAAAGCAAGATAGTACTATTCTTGGTCTCCAAATGCACATCGCCTATGCCAACTGCTTTTGCTAATCCATCATTACCCATCCTAAAATTGCCATAATCTTCAGATGTGTAGGATGCAAGGAATTATCTCATAGATGTAGTATGGATCAAGGCATCGTTGTTAATCACCCAACTGCTCTGTTCTGTGGCAAGGTCTACACTATCACACTTCGAATAAAACAAAGAATTCTTCGGTGGCCACAGTAATTCTGTCCGCATCATCATCATCAGTCGCCTTTTCCTTTCATTTATCAGCTTTATTTTCTCTCTTCAATTTTATACAATGCTTCTTTATATGACATTTCAAGCCACATTGAAAACATTCAACATTAGAAAATCGGCCACTCTTGCTTGTTCTTTTGTGTTTGTTTTTCATACCTTTGCTCATACTCCTTCCATTTCTTTCAGTAATAAGAACATCAAAATATAAAGAGGAACCTCGTGGCTTTCTTCTCATCTCTTCATTACATACACTGCTTTTTACCAAGTCCATACTTAGTACACCATTTCGGGCTGAGTTCGACAAAGAAGTTCTAAATGTCTCCCATGAATCTGGCAACGAACCAAAAAGACATAACCCTTATATGTCCTCATCAAACTTGTTACTCATTCCAGCTAGCTGATTAATAATAACTTGGAATGTATTCATGAGATCTAACATAGATGTTCCTTCTTGATACTTCAAAGCCATCATTTGTTTAATCAAATACAATTTACTTATACCAGTTTTCGGGACATACAAAGACTCAAGCTTATATGATTTAGAATATTTTCTTCTACCCAAAGACTAATCATGTCACATACTTTCTTATGACATATTTCCCATTTTAAATTGGTTTTATCATCTAGCTTCTCAAGTGAAAACACAAGAAGATATAAATCATTCACATATAAAATATCTTCCATTTTTCTTTTCCGCACCTGATAATTTGATCCATTCAAAAGAACCATTCTACCACCATTATGACTCTTTTCCATATTTAACACAAGGTCTCTAATTAACTTAACCACAGAGCTCTGATACCACTTGTGGGAATAAATACTATACTAATAGGATCTTATTCCTCTCTTGTGTTCCTAATGAAAAACAATAAGTATAAATATGGTAAAAATATCAAGCACACAACACACAACGATTTTAACGTGGAAAAACCTCCTCAAAGCGAGGAGTAAAAAATCACGAACCGAATTCAAAATCTCCACTATAATCAATAATGGGTTACAAGAAGTTCTTCATAGTCACAACTAGAGTTATACACCAGAATTATACACCAGATAATAACTCAAGATAATTAATTTCTGCAACAAACGACACTAAACCAAAGAGAAACAAATAGAAAAGTTTCACAAATTGTGAAACCAAATCGCCATTAGAGTTTGGATATAGAAGTATTTAAAACCCGATCCCACTATTCAGATTGAAGAATTTCATGTTGCGAACACTCGGCCAAAATTTCAGCTCGATCCAACGATTGGTTACCTCGGAAACACTAAAACACAAACTGGACGAAAAACCTTCCTTTCTATTTTCCTTTATTCTCTTCGTGTTGTCTTTTTCTCTTCTTCTCTGGGTGAAAAGCAAAAGTGAAAATTTTCACTTTATATAATACACAACACTAATGAGCATTGGGCCTCCACATTGAATAAAGACCCAAACAGCCCTTGGTGGCTGCTTTTCAATTGAGAAGTTGTCTCGTTGTGCTTAGGCGCGATCGAGATGGGCTTGAGATGTACTTCGGATCTAAGATGCAATGCTAGATGTTGCTCTCAATGGACGTTGTTTTCTCTGTTATCAACGAATACAAAGAACACGAGGAAAAGCAGGTGTGATCCACGTGAAATATGAATTTTGAGAAAGAGGAAAATTAGATGGGAGTTTAGTGTTGGAAAATGTTAACAATGAATCCAATAAGGGATTTTGGCCAAATCTCATACTACAAAAGTGGAATTCAAAATGCTGGATGGGGAGGAGTTCACCACTCCCCACCTTCCTACAACTATGCCTTCCCATGACCTACTTCAAATGAGTTGTTTGACAACCCATTTGCCCAACCCCAAAATCCATGAGTTCCATGACCCATTTCAACAACCCATGACACTAACCCCCAAATTTGTGAACAAAACCTTACTCCCTATGGAACCCCAAAACAACCACACATCTATTATTTGGACAAACCAACAACAATCAATAATTGCAATCAAATCCCTAGGGCATTATACTATACTTCTTATATAAATATTTATTGCCTTCTTAGTAAGACATATCCTTCCAATTATATGTAATTGTACAATTAGTCCAAACTTTATTGAATCTGTTTGTTGTACATTTTTTGGAAAACCTTCATGCTCTACATCAAGTTGCATACCTCCTTTGTAATATTCAATTTCATAATTTAATCCTAACAATTATTTTTCCAATTAGGTAATACAACCCGATCCAACCTTAAACTATTTTAGTTGGATTGCACTTTATATAGTACAAAGTTGATCAAGTTGGATCTGACAAATCCAAAAATTTTAGTTAATCAAAATAATTCTTTGAACTCAATCTTATAACAATTGTTTTGTGTTCCAATTTTTAAAATTTCAAGTATTTGGATCCCATTAGGATTCTTTTTGACAAGTTCTAAATTTTATCATTATATTATCATATTACACACTTTTCTCATCTATTGGACATTTATCAAATTAATTTTATAAAATTATAGCAAAAGGAACAAAAAACAGGCTGATTATATAATAATAAGGAAAATAAAGGACAATTTTCTTTTTAATCTCTCTTGGCAATGAGTGGCAGAACGACAAAATGAAATCTACAGGTGCCAAGATTTCTGGATGAAACAAATTATAAATAATGCGATGATAAAATCAATAAAGGCTTCACTTTTTTATTTTTTGAATCAAATAATTAAAAAAAAAAATAAAGGCTTTGAGAAAAGAAGGGATTATTTTTATGATCACCTTATAATAATTTGTTTTGTATACCTTCCTTTTTGCCATTCACTTTTGACAACTAAATTTTGATTTATTTATTATTTTTTTGAAGAAGGCTAAATTTTGATCGTTGATTGAAAAGGAAAATTACAAAATGAGAGAACACATCATTACCTTAATCAATCACTTATCTAATCATGGTCCAAAATCATCTATACCAAAACTATCATATGGGGCTGTTTGTTTGACATATTTAGATAGTTTTTGGGTTAAGGACTTATATTGGAAAGTTATGTTGAGGAGTTAAAAATTGAGAGTTGTGTCAAAAACTCGTTTGGGTGTAGTTTTTGTATAGAAGAGTTAGTCAAAATCTTGTTTGGATGTAGATTTAGAAATGGGTAGTTATTTTAGTAGTTAAAAAAAGAAATGATTAAAAATGAATAGTTAAAAATGAGTTATTTTGATTGATTTAAAATGGATAATTAAAAATAAGCGGTTAGAAATGATTGAGTAGTTATAAATAGATGATTAAAAAAGAGTGGTTAGAAATGAGAGTTATTTTTAAAAGTAAAAATGAGGAGGAGTTATAAAAATTGGTTCGGATATATGTTTTTAAGGAAGAGTTAATAAATCTTAGAACTAACTCCTCCCTAGATATGCCAAACAAACCGCCCCTATAGGTCTAAATTATATGGGAGTCCTTAATATTTTTTCATATATATGTTTTTTAAATGATTTATTTTTGTTTCCTCGACTTATTTATTTTTATTTGGGGTTTTCAACTTTGAACCAAAAGAATTTTAATCATTGGCGTTAGTTTTTATTTAAATGATTTAGGACCACTTTTGTACCTCTTTAGTTCATTATCCAATTAGTAAAGGTCTACGAGAGACAAATTTGTAAGTCACACATTGATAATTCATATGTTCAAAGTTTTATAGATGGTGAGCATTAAATTATGATTAAGATTACTTTTCAAAAAAAAAAATTATGATTAAGATTAATACGGAATTGTAAGTTCCTTGGGTCTTACGCTGAGGTTAATAATGAGAAGATCTTAGTATAAATATTTGTTCTATTAGATTTTAAGAGTGTGGGGGCACTTGTGCCTCTATTATCTTTTTCTCCCACGGTAATATATTTTTTAAGCCTTCGTTTGATATTCATTTTGATTTCATTTTTTGTTTATGAAATTTGAGCTTACAATAACTACTTTATTATATATTTTTCTTATTTGGATATCTACATGTTACCTCTATTTTAATAAATAAAACTAAAATTTGAAAACAAAAAAGAGTACTTCCAAAAGTTTATTTTTGTTTTTGAAATTTAGTTAATATTCACCTACTTTCTTAAGAAAATATAATACATGGTAGAAAAAATGGAGCACATGGTAGAAATTTTGAGTAGGAATAAACTTAAATTTCATAAACCAAAAACAAAAAATCAAATGGTTAACAAACGGGCCTAAACAATTTCATAGATTATGATCTTTTTGCTAAACCATCATAAATTTTTTGTAGATACAAATAGGAGTTATTTGGGTAAGCATTTCAGGCGCGCGATTGCAAAAGGGTGTTCTGTATTTTTGTTTTGTTTTTTTTTTCTTTTACAAATCGCAATTAAGCGATTAGTGAAGGGATTACGTGGCCTCCTGGAGCGAAGAAAATGCGCCCAAGAACACTGATTTATAATTCTTTTTCAATTTTTTTAGTTTAATTTTTTTTTCAGTTTTATTACGTTTTTTAATTTCTTTTTCTTTCAGCCATTTATTTTCTATGAAATATTATTTTTGAATACTTCGGTCATTACATTTTTTTTTTAAAAAATCATTTTTTTTAACAGTTTATTATTAAAATTGTTAGTTATTTATTTATTATTATTATTATATATATATATAACATCCTTAAATTTTAAACTATAATATAATATTCTTTTTCAAAAAAAAAAACTATAATATAATATTTTAAAAATATATTTTGTTGGTTCAAATTAACGCTATTTTTATAACCAATTTTGTCTGGTTAAAAAAAATAATGTTTTTCAACTAAAAAAATATTATGCTTTTGTTTCATATTTCTGTTTTACAAATAAATTTTTTTCTGTTAAAATTTAAGTACAAATATATTTTGATTTTTCGTAAAACTTGTATTTCAATTTTTTAATATCAAAACCGACTATCCAATATTGTCATAAAAAAGAGATCCATTAGATCAGTTTATATTCATTAGATTTCATCAATTTTTTTATTTTTTTCATTCATCCCTACTTGATAATATAAATTTCTAACTAAATAATTAGAAAGTATTATCATTCCAATAATTTTGTATTTTAAAATTTTATTTTTATCAACTAAAAAAGGGAAAAAATTATTTAAATCTATTTAGTAATTTATAACTTTTTTATCATTCATTTTGTTTTTGTTAAAAACGTAATCATATATTTTTTATTTTTTATGATATTTTTTTTATTATGTTTCGCTATTATTATATTTTCTATTCATTCACTTAATATTAAATTTTAGAAATTGCATTTAATTTTATGTGTATAATATCTTTAATTTTAAACTAGTTAATTGAAACATAAAAAATATGTTATATAATCTATTCATTTTTATTTATATAATATCTTTAATTTTAAACTAATTAACATAATATTGTATTTTTGTTACAATCTATTCTCTAATTTTAAATTAACAATAGTTTCATAAATTTTTATGTTTTTTTTAATTTAGTTTTTAAAGAAAGTCCAAAATATAAAAAATAATTTGAAATTTGAAATAATCAATAAATTAATTAAAATTATTATAAATTTAAAAAATTCATAAATTTGATATCATTGATGAAGCAACAATCCTTATTATACAACTCCTCAATAAAAGAAACTATATCCAAACAAATTATTAACAATCATTTATAAATCACTTTACAAAAAACTGCATCTAACGAACCAATAATCATTCTACCAAGCATTCAAATAAATTGTCATCCAAGCACCTCCTAGGTTTTTGTGCCCAAGATTTGCGATAAAAAAAAGTTTTGAATAATTAAATTCTAAATTCAATCCTAAATTACTTGCTAAACTAACGGGTAAGGTCTATGATTATCTTTCCATGTTAAATAAATATGATATAAACCAAAGTTGGTGATTCTAAAAAAAAAAAAACCCAACGTTTGTGGATATACGTGGCATGCTGTAAAAGAAAGAAGAAATGAAAAATCATTAGAAAATAGTAGTAGTAACTGGGTTGTATATAAAGCGGTTTAAAGCGTATGTAGGAAGTGTTTTCTGTTTTTTTTTTACATGTTCATGCTTTTATAACTTTTCTCTACTATATCAATCAACCTATTTTTCAAACAAACATTGTTACTGTGTTATTTCTGAAATATATAGAGTTACAATTTAAAGTAAAATAATGGCATAGCTTAAATTTTGGAAAGTTCAAACCTAAAGCCTTGGTTTAATTAATCATTCGGTGTTCGATTAGTTTTTGTTAAAATTGTGTTATATCCCATATTTTATTTATTATAGTTTGTTAGAATTTAGTTGCATAAATTCTAGGTTGACTAGTTAATAACTCCTATTCTTTAGGAAAGCATTCTAACTTTAGAATGTTTAAAATTAGTTGAGTCATGGACTCCTATTTTTGCTCTTTTTTTAGTTGTAATTGACAGCTATATAATGCTGTGTTTTTCATTATTTTCATATCAAATCAAGAGAACTTTCTCTCTTTTGTGTTCCATTCCATCAAAGTAGCATTTTACTATAACATATGGTATCAGAGCCAACTCATAGGACCTGATTGAAATAGAAAGCAGCAGCTCTCTAAGTGAGTTATTGAAGATGGCAACTGAAGGTTCATTTGTGCAACCAGCCGTTCCCAAATTTGATGGGCACTATGATCATTGGGCAATGCTCATGGAAAATTTTCTTCGCTCCAAAGAATATTGGATTATTATGGAGAATGGATTACCTGCAGCAGCAGAGAGTGGTGTCTCAACAGAGGCACAAAAGAAACATGATGAGGATCAAAAATTGAAAGATTTGAAGGCAAAGAACTATCTATTTCAAGCATTGGATCGTTCAATCCTTGAGACAATCCTAAATAAGGATACATCCAAAAGCATATGGGATTCAATGAAGAAGAAATTTCAAGGGGAAACAAAGGTGAAACGGGCACACCTTCAAGCTCTACGAAAGGAGTATGAAATCCTAGAAATGAAGGTCGATGAGTCTGTTAATGAGTATTTTGCTCGAACTCTCACAATAGTCAGCAAAATGAAAGCAAACGGTGAAAGCAAGAGTGATGCTGATGTGGTCTCAAAAATTTTGAGATCAATGACCTCCAAGTTTAATTATGTTGTGTGTTCTATTGAAGAATCAAAAGACACAAACGTCTTAACTATTAATGAATTGCAAGGAAGCTTACTTGTGCATGAGCAACGCATCAATATGAGTTCTTTGGTTGAAGAATCACAAGCTTTAAAAATCTCATTTGGAGAACAATCCACCACAAGAGGTCGAGGCCGAGGTGGCTATAGAGGTAGAGGGAGAGGCAGACCAAATTTTGATAAATCTACAGTAGAATGTTACAAATGCCATAAACTTGGACATTTTCAATGGGAATGTTCGAGTAAAGAAGCAAACTATGCAGAAACTCATTAAGAAATGTTGTTGATGGCCTCTTTGGATACAGAAGAAGCTAATAAAGAAGATACATGGTTTCTTGATTCAGGTTGCAGCAATCACATGTGTGGAAAGAAAGAATATTTCATCAATTTTGATGAAAATTTTAAAGATAGTGTAAAGCTCGGCAATAACACAAGCTTGACAAGTAATTGGAAAGGGAAATATAAGATTGCAAGTGGCTGGAATGGTACAAATCATCACATAAGTATTTTATGTGCCAGAGCTAAAGAATAATTTGTTGAGTATTGGGCAATTGCAACAGAAAGGATTGGCCATTCTGTTTCAACATGATAGATGCAAGGTATATCATTCTGAGAAAGGGTTGATCATGGATACGAAGATGACTATAAATAGAATGTTCAAGCAACATGCAACAATTTCATCATCTGCTTGTTTCAACACAATCACTGAAGATAAAGTTCATCTTTGGCATTGCAGATATGGACACTTGGGTTATAAAGGTTTGAAGACACTTCAACAAAAAAAAAAATGGTGAATGGCTTGCCAGAACTCAAGTCTTCGTCAAAACTTTGCACGGATTGTATGGTGGGAAAGCAGCAAAGAGAATCAATTCCAAAGAAGAGCTCATGGAGAGCAACACAAATTCTTCAATTAATCCATGCTAATATTTGTGGGCCAATCAATCCCATTTCAAACGGTGGAAAGAGGTACCTGATTACTTTCATCGATGACTTTAGCAGAAAAGTTTGGGTTTATTTTTTAAAGGAAAAGGCAGAAGCTTTTGTTGTCTTTCAAAGTTTCAAAGTTCATGTAGAGAAGGAATCAGATTTACCCATCAAATTCTTGCGAACTGATCGAGGCGGAGAATTTATATCTCATGAGTTCACAACATTTTGCAATAACAATGGTATCCAAAGACAATTGACAACGGCATATACACCACAACAAAATGGAGTAGCGGAACGAAAGAACAGAACTATTATGAATATGGTACGTAGCATGCTTTCTGCTAAGAAAATTCCAAAAACGTTTGGGCCAGAAGCAGTCAAATGGTCAATACATGTGCTCAACCGCAGTCCAACGCTTGTTGTTAAAGATCAGACTCCAGAAGAAGCATGGAACGGGAAAAAGCCTTCAGTTGAGTAATTTCGTGTTTTCGGTTGCATATCTCATGTTCATGTACCTGATTTTAAAAGAACAAAATTAGATGATAAGAGCATGAGTTGTGTACTATTGGGGGTTAGTGAGGAGTCAAAGGCTTATAGACTTTTTTATCCAAATTCAAAAAAAGTTATAATAAGTAGGGATGTTGTATTTGAGGAAGATAAAGCTTGGGATTGAGATCAACAATATGAAAGCTCGATTGTGGGTGACTTAGAATGGGGAGATCAAGATGATGAAGTGGAGGGAACGGATGAAATGACTGAAGTTGATGATACTGAAGATGGAGATACTGAAGAAAATACAAATGTAGAAAATTCTTACTCTATTTCCTTACAGGGAGATGATGCTCCTAGTAAAGATGAAGGGAGAAAAAGAACACCACCTGTTTGGATGAGAGATTTTGAGACTGAAGAAGGGCTTTCTGAAGAAGATAATGAAGCTTATTTGGTGATGTCTACAACTGATGATCCTGTTCAGTTTGAAGAAGCTGTTAAATGTGAGAAATGGAGAAAAGCAATGGATGCAGAAATGGAAGCAATCGAGAAAAATAATACATGGGAGCTGACAGAACTGCCCAAGGGAGCAAAACATGTAGGAGTAAAATGGGTTTATAAGACCAAATTCAATGAGTTTGGAGAGGTGGATAAATACAAGGCTAGACTTGTAATGAAAGGGTATTCACAACAATATGGAGTAGATTATACTGAGGTATTTGCACCTGATGCGCGTATGGAAACAATTCGACTAGTCATTGCATTAGCAGCACAAAGAGGTTGGAATATTTACCAACTAGATGTGAAATCAACATTTCTCCATGGGGAACTAACTGAGAGTATATTTGTGGAGCAACCGAGGGATTATGTTCTACCAGGAAATGAAGGAAAGATATATAAACTAAAAAAAGCACTTTATGGGCTTAAACAAGCTCCTCGTGCTTGGTATAATCGAATAGATGCTTATTTTATGAAGGAAGACTTTAAAAAATGTGATTATGAACACACTTTGTTCATAAAACAACAAGACAAGAAAATAGTAGTAGTCAGTCTATACGTTGATGATCTTATTGTGTCAGGAAATGATGAGTTAATGATAATTAAGCTTAGAAATTCTATGAAGAATGAATTTGACATGACAGATCTTGGGAAGATGAAGTATTTCCTTGGTCTTGAAGTAATACAAAAACCTGATGGCATTTTTATCAATCAAAGTAAGTATGCATCAGAGGTGTTGAAGCGTTTTGGAATGGATAAGAGTAATTTTGTTGATAATCCAATTGTTCCTGGATCTAAGATTACAAAGGATGTAAAAGGAGTCAAGGTGGATCAGACTTATTACAAGCAAGTTGTTGGTAGTCTCATGTATCTTACTGCAACACGACCAGATATGATGTCTGTGGTAAGTCTTGCTAGTAGATATATGGAAAATCCAACTGAACTGCATCTGCAAATAGTGAAAAGAGCTTTGAGATACTTGAAGGGAACTACCGAGCTTGGAATTTTTTATAAGAAGGGAGGAATAGATGAACTAGTTGCTTACACTGATAGTGACTATGCTGGAGATGTAGAAGATAGAAAGAGCACTTCAGGTTATGTGTTCTTACTGAGCTCAGGAGCAGTTTCATGGTCTTCTAAAAAGCAACCAATAGCTAGTTTGTCTACCACAGAGGCCGAGTTTATTGCTGCAGCTTCATGTGCATGTCAAGCAATATGGTTAAGCAGGGTGTTAGCAAATTTGAACCAGAATCATGAAAAATCAATTACTATTTTTTGTGATAGTAGTTATGCAATCAAGCTTTCAAAGAATCCAGTCATGCACGGTCGCAGCAAGCATATTGATGTGCGTTTTCATTTTCTTCGAGAGCTAACTAAGGCAGGCAGTGTTGCGATGGTGCATTGTGATCATTCTCAAGATCAATTGGCAGATGTGTTGACTAAACCTCTCAAGTTGGATCAGTTCTTGAAGTTTCGAAGACTTTTCGATGTTTGTTCAGAGGCTGATATAAACTGAATGAATACAACATTTCAATTTAAGGGAGGAATTGTTAGAATTTAGTTGCATAAATTCTAGGTTGACTAGTTAATAACTCCTATTCTTTAGGAAAGCATTCTAACTTTAGAATGTTTAAAATTAGTTGAGTCATGGACTCCTATTTTTGCTCTTTTTTTAGTTGTAATTGACAGCTATATAATGTTGTGTCTTTCATTCTTTTCGTATCAAATCAAGAGAACTTTCTCTCTTTTGTGTTCCATTCCATCAAAGTAGCATTTTACTATAACATAGTTTTCATATTTTTATAAGAAAATATTTAAATTTTTATCCCAATTTCAAAAATGACTTCTTTTAAGTTTCAAAATGCTGTTTGTTTATCTTTCTTTAAGAAAAAATTTCCTTTCAAAACATTAATAAAAAGTTGATACAAAAGAAAAAGAAAGAAACACATCAGTAAATGTAGTACTAAATCTATATAACTGAAATACATTTGAATAATTAGAAAAGATTAAGACGTGAATATGTAGATACAAAAGGGGCTGTTTGTTTGTCCTAATATTTAACTACGATTTCGTTCGAGGATTTACCCACTCATTTTCAAAAATCTATATCTAAACGAATTTTTATTAATTTATCTTCTTTTTTACTTTTAAAAATAACTCTCATTTCTAACTATTCATTTTTAATATATAATTCATTTATAATTACTCAACCATTTTTAATCACTCATTTTTAATCATTCATTTCAAATTAGTCAAAATCTAAACGAGTTTTTATTAATTCATCTTTCTTTTTACTTTTAAAAATAGCTCTCATTTCTAACAATTTATTTTTAATCATTCATTTATAACTACTCAATCATTTCTAACCACTCATTTTTAATCATTCATTTCAAATTAATCAAATTAATTCATTTTGAACTACTTATTTTAAATCATCACTTTTTTAACTACTCAAAATAACTATTAATTTTAAATCTACATCTAAACAAGATTTTAATTCTAAATTCTCTACACAAAAATCATATCCAAACAAATTTTTAGTTACCACTCTCAATTTTAAGCAGATATAATAACACTCCAATATATCTCCATAAACTAAATTATTTTTAAATATGAGAAACAAACAGCAGCCCCAAAATGAAAGATTTAGGAACAAGTGGTGTGAATGAGAGAGAGAGAAGTGTTGGGGCCTATAAAATAATTTGGTATGATGAGCATTTGATTCCGTGGGGTTATGATGACGATGAATAAGAAGAAAGTTTTTTTTTTAAAAAAATAAATTAATAATAATAAGTAGAAAGAAAAAGATAAGGATTTGTGTGTGGAAGTTTGTTCCGGTGGGCTTTATTTACGGCCACCCGACCATTTGCGGTCTTTCTTTTTCCTTTTCCATTACCTTTGCTTCTCTTTCTTTTTGTATCATTTTTCTTTGATGGGGCATGTTTGGTAAGGGTGGAAAAAAAGGAAAGGAAGGAATAAAAAAAAGAAGAGAAGCGAGAATAAATTAGTGTTTGGTGGAACAAGAAAAGAAAGAAAGTGATAATAAATTGATGTTTAGTAGAAAGGAAAGAAAAAATGAGTCATAATAAATTGGTGTTTGATAGGATGGAATGGGAAGCAGAGTGAAAAGATGTAAATCTTTTAAGGGATTTTGCATGTATAACAAAAAATGAAAAATATTTTCATTTATAGCCCAAAATCAAAACTAATACATTTGTAACAGAAAAAAAAATTCAAATTGAGTTCTATCACTAATAGAAAATTATGAGTTATAAATGAATTATTTTAAAAATTGTGCTATATTTAAGAGGTAGAATATATATATATTGATTACAAATATCGCTTCCGGAGATCAAACCTGTGACGTAGAGTAGAAATGGATTAACATCAAACTACATAACTAATCGTGTCACCGACCCATTCGGTTATAAGAGGTAGAATATGCTGCTGAGGTAAATTCCCAATTTTGTATTATAAAAATTAGATAATCAATAATATTTTAATATAATAATCATAATTCAATATATTTTTAATTTATTAATAAAATATAAATTTAAATTTAACTAGTTTAATTTATTATTTAAATTTAAATTTAGTACTTTTTTTTAAGTCAAATTCTAAAATAAAAAAATAAAAAATTCAAGTAATTATACTTGATATGTAATCATCAAAATATAGTATATATAAATAAAATTAATTTAAAACTCATGTTGTATTATACAAGATTTTTGAACTAGTTAAAATTATACTTATTTACTCATGTATTATAAAAGACTTTAATAATTAATAGCATCCAAAATAAATTTTCCTATCAAGATTATCATTAGTGAAAATTTATAAAATGTAATAGTACAATGTTTGTCAATAATCCATCCAAAATATAAAATTGTGGAAATTAAAAAAAAAATCATGAGAAAAAAAATCTCTATATAAGCACATAACATTCATGAGAAATTAAACTGTTTATAAAATCCATAGAATTTAATTCGCAATAAAAATGATACTCCTGGCTCATAGAAGTGATAGTGTGGAAGTGTACTTTCGTACTTTCCACTCTTATGTTCGGGCTTGCCACTTAGCAAACATTCGTTCGATAATTAAATCTCGAAAATATGTCCAGTGTGTGGAATTCTTGTCTATTGTCACTTGAGTGAGAGCAACATCAACATCATCACCCTTGTATTAGCCATGCATATACAATCTTCCATATTAGAAGATTCTTACGATGATCTGTCATCTATAGCATGATAAATGAGAATTGCAATATTATAATGGAGTGTAGTATTGTAGGATCTCACAAATGTCCCACGTTGTAAAGTGGGAGAGTCCAACATCAATATAAGAGCTGAGATATGAGTTATTCTCCTCATAGTCAATTGGTTTTGAGATGGAACCCCATATTCTCTAATATGGTATCAGGGCCCATAAAGTCTAAACGGGTATCGGTCCAATAAAAATAAAATTGAGATCCGATTCAAGATTGGTGAGTCCAAAAAGAGGCGGAGAGTCCAACATCAATATAAAAGAGATATGAGTTACTCCCCTCATAGCCAATTGATTTGATGCAGGTAATGTAATAACTAAGTAATTTTTTTTTTTTATAAAATTAAATTTATATGAAGATTAAAATGATTATACTATCAATGTAATGGTATCCAAAATACTAATTCCCCATAAAATTATCTTAATTGAAAAGTTATTATAGGTAAGAGTACAATGTTTTCCCAGCAGTCCATCCAAAATATAGTAATCCTAACACTAAAAAGGGAGTCACAGTACACAAAACAAACTTTGTAATGGACACACTTTCTCTCTTCGTTCTTCTCCTCTTTATAGGCTTTTGAGATGTTCGGGGATCAAATAATCATATATTGGCTGCTTAAGGCCCAAGGAAGCGAATAATTGGAAGGCAAGGAATTAGATACTTGGAGAATAAGAAATTAGTTACTTGGAGAACAAGGTTTCGAAAAACCCTACTTGTTTGGTAAGTAATCTCAATCTACTACATTTCCACTATCTTGTCGCCAGGGGATCTTCTACTTATGCCGTGAGAATTACATACTACCTCGCATTAGGTCTTTATCTTATCGTTTGTATTTTTGCAGTTGATCTTGTGAGAATTACATACCACCCCGCAATTCTCTGATTGTTGTTTGCTTTCTTATTTTCGACGCTTTTAGCCTTTCTAATTCCAGCAGTTATAACAAGAAATTAGCGAAGTGTGAGATCTTTAGCTTTTAAGTACGAAAATCGTCTAACATCCACACTTTATTCCAAAAAACTTTAAGTTTTATATTTAGCCTCAGAAATTATATATGCATCTTATTTATATAAATTTCTCATCTTAATAATACTCTAACTCTAAAATACATTCAATTAATGCACAATACCATTATAATGCATTAGGATATTAGCCGAAATAACTCTCTATTTGAGAGTTATTAGTTTTCATGCTTTTTTATTTCTTACTTAGTTGAAAGCATGAACTAAACCCTCCAAAGTGAGGATTAAAAGCTATTGTTGTGTAACTTTTTATTGCTTCTAATGAAAAGAAGAAGTTGAACTGTGTGTCAAAGTTATATTACTACTAGCTTGTTTTAATTGAAATCCATTTATGCTTAGGTTTACATTTGCTTTTGAGAAAAATAAATATTTAGAGAACCACTTCATGCAAACATTAGCTTTACATTTAAGACTCTTTTTGTAGTTAGAAATAATCACTCCAACTAATGCATATTGCATTTTCTTAATGCTTGGTTGGTTAAATAAGATTATAGTGAACTTTGTGAATGACTTTTTAGAGATAAAATGGTATTGAAACTCCAGAGAAGTTTGCATGGTTTAAAAAAGTCTTACAAACAATAGTATAAGAAGTTTGATAGTTTTTTTATATGCAATAGTTGATTTCATAGGTGTCAGACAGATTATTTCATAGGTGTCAGATAGATTATTGTTACTATATAAGGTCTAAAGGTAACTTATAGTCATTATATAGTAAGGTGTATAAGTCAAATTAGTTTACTTCACCAATTCTTATCTGTCTATATAATTTAGAATTTATTATGATAAAAGCTTATTTAAACATAATAATCTTTCGGTTCAAGTATGGTTCAAATGCTAAATCGATGTTGTTGCATTCCAAATAACTTTTTTATTCAAAGAATTGAAAGTTGTTGAATTGTATTTTTGTTCCATTGTTTGTGTTCCACCAAGTTTTCCACCAAGTTCTTGAATCACTATGAAATAGACACAACCTTGTAAGAAATAGATCAAGTACATTTTGTAAGAAATCGTCAATGAACATTATGAAATAGAGACAACCTTGTAAGGAAGAAGTTTTATGAGATTCATCTATATCTAAATGCATAAGTTGTAGCTTCTTTGTGGCTTTTCAAGTTGACTTTGGAAAGGGCCTTCTACTCATTTTTCAAAATTTGCATGCACTAGAGTCTTAGATAACAATGGTAAGCTCTAGTAGATTTTCTATAGGTATTTTGTAACAGCCCAGATTTTCCTTCCGATTCTCCAGGTACGTTTGGTTGGTTTTCAGTTTGTTGGTTGGGCTGTTAGGGCTTCTTGAGGCTCTAGGGGCATTTTGGTCATTTGGCCTACCGGGGGTGTTTTAGTAACTTTCCAGCTTTGTCTGGAGTTAATAAATTATTTTGGTGCTTGTTTCAGGTTTGGGAGTTGTGTGGAGGAGTTTGGAGCTTGCCCGGGTTTAAACAGAAATTCTTTTTAAAAAGTGTTGGAGCTGGGACTCGAAGGGGGAACCTCATTTGACACTTTTCAAAAGGAGGATTTTTAAAAAAGAAAAAGAAATCTTTTTCCCTTCCCTTTTGCCCTAGCCGTCCAAGCCTTCTCCTTCCTCCCTCACTTGGCCGAATTCTCCATTCCATCTTCACCATTGCTCCAAGCTTTTGCCTTCTCCATTTTCTCTTGCAAGTGAAGATCCGAGAGGCTTCTTCTTCTCCATTGTGTTGGATTTAGTCAAGCTCAAGATCTTCATCTTCAATCCTCCTCCATAGCCGAGACCTCAAGGTATGTGTTTGATTGGTTTTGCTTGCTTGAAGAGTGGATTTAGCCGAGAGACACCATTGTTGGGTGTGGGTGTTCTAACCAAGCTCTTCCTTGTTGTTTTGCATAGCCTAACCGAAACCTCCATTGCTCTTGCTCTACCCTCCATTGTCGAGAGTGCCTTGAGTAAGTGTTGATGTTGTTTGCTTTGGTTAGTTGATTGGTTGGGTAGATCTAACATGGTTCTTCACTTTTGTGCAAGACAAGCCCTACCCGAATTTCCCTGGGTGTGCTTCCATCTTGGTCGAGACATCATAGCTACATTGGAGGCCTTGCTGAATCCTCCTAGGTGAGTTGGGTGAGCTTGATGTGTTGTCATTGGATTTTTGTGTTGCTTGGCCAAGAGCCTCTTGTAGGTGCTTTGTTGGTGTGTTGAGTGTTTAGCCAAGCTTAACCTTGTGGTGTTTCGGTGTTGTTTTGTATGCCCTAGCTGAGAGTGAAGAGGAAGATGCTTGAAGTTCTCTTGTTTTTGGTTTGAGCTCCATTGCCGAGACCACCCTTGGAAGTTGAAGTCTTGCTTGGGTTTCGGTAAAGCCCTAAATCCTTGTGTCTTGATTGCTTGGGATGTTGTGAATTGGATTGTAATATGTTGTTCTGTTGTTAGGGTAGCTTGTGTGGTGTTCTGCAGCTTAAGGAATTACTTCTGAGTTTGGATTCTACTGTTGGCAGGTAAGGGTTCCTTACCGGGGTTGTGTGGGCCCTGCCCACTGCAATGATATCTCCTGGTTGTGTGTTGTTTTATATTGAACTGTTAGTGGATAGGTTTTCTGCAGGTTGTCTGGAATATAAATTGCTAGTGTTAGGTTCTTGCAGGTACCCTAGAGGATGTTTGTTCTGGAGCAGGCTTAGTTCTGTATAACCTCTGTTGCTTTTGATCTGAATTGTATGTTGTGTATGTTCTGCTGAATATGTATGTTAAGCATGTTTGTAGTTAGTTCCCTGAATTGTTGCTAGGGTGTTGGCATGTAGATTATTGTTTTCTGCCACTGTTCTCTCCTGTTTATTGACTGCCTATCTTTCATGTAATTATTCTAGTATTTTGAACTTGTTGTTTGATATACTCTGTAGACTTATGTTGCTTAATGTGTTAGGTCCTTAGGGAGTCTGGAGTGTCAGTCGAGTTGCGTGCTGGCTCGGTTTGCTCAAGATAACCCAGTGTGTTGCTGTCCCCTGTTAGCCCAGGCTGTTGCTAATCAGGTTGAGCAGGACTGCCCAGTGTGTTGCAGTCCAGGAACAACCCAGTGTGTGATGTCTCTTTGTTAGCCCAGGGTGTGCTGACCAGATACAGGATTGGCCCAGTGTGTCGCTGATCCCTGGCGAGCCTAGTATGTTGCTGCCCGTGTTACTCCAGGACTAGCCGAGTGTGTTGTTGTCCCCTGTTAGCCCAATGTGTTGCTAATCAGGTTGAGCAGAACTGCCTAGTGTGGTTGCCCAGTGTGTTGTAGTCCAGGACTAGCCCAGTGTGTTGTTGTCCTTAGTTAGCCCAGTGTGTGCTAACCTTGCTTGTTGTACTGTTATAGCTTTTGAGATTACTTAAGTAGTTCTCCTGTATGTTAGCCTAGTGTGTGCTAACCCTGTCTAGCTGTGAGCTTATACCTGTGTTAATCTTATCCTGCTGTATTGTATGAGACTGCCTTGTTGTAAGTTGTTGCTTGTATGCTAGGATGTTAGAGGATTTGTTGTGTGTATTGTACCCCGATTGGGGGATCCTTACTGAGTGCAATTGTACTCACCCTTTCTGTGGTTTTCTCCACCAGGTAACTTGGCACAGAATCGAGGTGGCTAGAGGAGGAGCTGATGGATCATGGGAAAGGCCGCTACATTGTCTGAGTCTTTTCATTTGTTGGAAGTGTCTTGAACTTAAACACTGTTATTGGGATTTTTGTATTTTTGTATTTGTTTTATGAACTCTGGCCAGAGGCTTGTTTTACTGCTTTTCCTTATGAACACAAAGAAGTTTTCATTTTAGTATTTTAATACAGATGTTTGAAATTTTTAGTCTATTGCATGTTTTACTGAGTTATCATCTTAAAGTAAATACTATTTAGGTCCATTTTAGCGTCGGGTCTTTACATATTTCTTCTTCAACTCTATCATTATTGGAAGGTAGCAGTGACCTAGTCTTTTGTGCCAAGTTTCTATTTCACTTGACTTAGTAAGATATGTTGTAGTTTCCTCATCAGATGGGTTGATTGAGAAAATTTTACCTTTCATTTGAACTTTTATAATTTCTTCTCCATATTTGCAATAAACGTGATAGCGTACTTATTTTTAAATACAATTTTGAGCCCTTTTTCAACTAGATGTCCTACATTTAATAGGTTTTGATTTATGTTTGGAACATAAAGAAGATCGGATTTGATCTTGATACTTGTTTAGTTGTTATGGCCAGGATACCTGTTGAGTTAAGTTAAACCACCAATCAATCCAAAAGTCTAAGCTGATGGATTGAGGCAAATTTAATTATATCAACTAACACTCCCTCTCACTTATGGGATTTGAAATTTGAGAAATGCCATACAAGTGGAATTCAATTTTAATTAGGGAGGAAATGACTTGGCAGGGATACAAACTCATGACTTCCTACTCTGATACCATGTTGAATCATGTTAAACCACCAATCAATCCAAAACCCTAAGCTGACGGATTGAAGCATTTGATTTTATATTCTACCTTTAATTGAATTATTCATCTGTAACACTTCCTTATCTAGAGTTTACCTTATTTGGTGACTAGGGTTCTAAGTGAAGTAGTGTCCAGGTATTTGAATAAGGACCTGTCATACGTCATATGATTTATGCAGCCATTGTCAATCAATAAGTTTTCAGTGATGTTACTGTTCAAGTAGCATTTTGCTACAAATATTTGATCAACATCTTCCCTTCCATGGTCATCAACTTGAGGTTCTTTTTTCTGAAGCTTGCATATTACCGGCTCATTACCCAACTAGTTGCACTTATTACACTTTGCATAAGGCGTTCTCCAACATTTGAAGGGAGAATGCCTATGCATTTGAAGGGAGAATGCCTATCTTTCCACAATGTTCACAAGGTAGAAATACTTTCTAACTTTTTCCTTTGCTTGAACTCTCATGAACCCCATGTACTTACTTTTTTTTGCTAAACTTCTTCTTGGGCAAAACTTGATGCTTTGATGTCAAAACTTTTTCAACTCCATTTTCTACTCTGACAACCTACCATAGAGCCTATAAAGAGTACAATAGCTCTAAAAAAGTGATTATTGATAGATGTGTTCTCCATAGTTGTAAGAGATGCTCCATACCTCTTAGGTATTGTGATTAGTATTTTTTCTACTAATTGATTATATTTAATAAAGTTGGTCCCAAATAATCTTATTTTGTTTGCTATGTTTAGCAATTTATCAGTGCTGCTTAATGGTTTCTATTCATACTTTGCAACTCAAACTCTTGAATGGGCTGCTTAATGGTTTCTATTCATACTTTGCAACTCAAACTCTTGAATGGGATTGAGGACTTGCTGGTCTTCTTATTTCTTGAATATTGAGTCCTCAGATAATCCCATATAGCATTTGCTGACTTGAGACTCATTCTTTTGTGGAAGATATATGTAGATACTATAGTAAAAGGGCAATTTTTTTCACTTAGGTTTATTGATCTTTCTTTCCTTACAGGTTTCGTAGTTCACCCAAGGCATAGTCCTCTTCTATAGCTTCTCAGATGTCTAAAGCATCTAGGTATGCCTCCATCCTTATTGTCGAGATTTGATAATTGTCACCATTGAAATAATGAGGTGCAAGATTGGAATGCTTGATTCTCTTTCCATCAGGTCCCTTACAAACAATTTTTCTTTCATAACAATTGTTGAAAATAAATAAGAAAATGAAAGAACACGAGAAAAGAAGTGTTTGACAACCAAAGAATAAAAATAACTAAATAGTCAAGACTTGATAAGCTGTTTAACACATAATCAATGGTCCACTTTTATGATAGCCTAAGTTTGCCATGCAGCAGCCAATGGTTCCCCTAATCTCCATTTCAAACTTGATCTTCCTCCTCTAAACTCTCTTCCTTAAATCAAACTTAAAAACTTGTGTTTCGTGTTCTTTTCTTTTCCAAAAGCTCCCACCTCATAGCACATATTCCCTTGCACTCACTTACTTTATCTTTGTTTCCTTTCAAGTTTTGGATCAATTCTTTATGCCTCGAACTAATTGAGAGATATATCGAATAATACATGATGTATGTCCTATATATAACAATTTGCAAAGTGTGGATGATTTCGTCACTCATCTAAAAGCGAAAAGTTCAATTATATAAAAGTGTTACTCACCTTTCAAGTATAAAATCGTGAAGTATGCTATGATGTATCGTTAGGGTTTATTATTCTTTGATTGGGTTCCACATTCCCTTTTTTAGAGCCAATAATAGGCTAAGTAACATGGTTTGATCTAAAAACTAATTTATTGTGAGATAAGTAATTCATCTATGATCTTATATAGATTGTAAAGATTCCTCACTATTCTCATAAGAAATCTTGAACATATTTAAGCTTTCATTTTTTTCAGAGGTCATACACTTTCAATTTTGAGAGGTCATAAACTTTCAATTTTGTGCATAATAGATCTAAGTCTCATTCCACATTGTGTTTAAAGAAATAACTGATCTATTTAACTTGAAATACTATTCAACTATATTTTAGACTCAAAATAGAAAGTTTAAACATCCATATATAGTATAAACCTATTAGACAAGTTTAAAATCTCAAACCCCGATTAAAAAAAACTAAATTTAAGGTCTAAAATTGAAATTCAAAATAATAATAATAATAATAATATTACTTCTAATACTTTTATAAAAAAAAAATCTCTTGGTTTTCCAATGGTTTTAAAATCCATGACATCAAACTTATTGGCTGAAAGATTAGTTGACATATAAAAAATATAAACTCTCTTGGATCAATTATTGTTTTCTAAAGATAGAACACACAACAATCCACCTTGTTAAAATTATACAAAAAGTTGTTTTTTATTCTTTTGCAAAGCACTAATAACGTCCCCAATTGTTTCCCATAATTTCAACCGTACATAACAAGAATAACTTTTCTTAAAAGGCAATTAAATAGAAGAAAATAGCATAAAACTGCACTGATGAGCAGTTGCTTTTGGTTTCAGGCTCACAAAAAAGGGCCAAAATTTTCTTTGTTGTTCACAAATTGTTTGGAAATGAAAAAACGTAGAATTGCACTCAATTTACAGATTAGAAAGTAGCCAACTTGTCACATAAAAAATAAACCAAAGGCTGACTCGAACACCAAAAAGAAATTCTATTGCATGCTTATTATGATACATCTCCAAGAATTTAAATGGAAGTGCCACGCCAACTTTTCTTTCTGTTCAAAATTAAATACCAAAAACAAAAAAAACTTGGTTTTGTTCATTTTTAACAAGACAAACTCATCGCACCCTTTATTTAATGTTGGCATTACATTTGCAACTTCCACTTTGTTCCACCTAATGTGGATGAGATTATCACCTTTTTCTTATTATTATTCCATCTCTTAATTTTTCTTTCTTTTGCTTATCCTCTCATTATTATTACTCAACACTAGTGCAAAAGGTTAGGTTGAATAATTAATTTAGGCGCGACCTTTATTAGTGGCTTTTGTCTAGTGTTCAAGTTTAAGTTCACTTTAGCTTTAAATTATAATGTTTGCGTCATTAATAATTATATCTATTTGATTTTGGTTTTTTATTTTAGAACATTATTTTTATAATATTTTTTTAACCGTTTTAAAGAAAACACATTCCTGTTTAGCGTTAATGAAATTCCAAAAACAAACCCAAATTCTTAAATAGTACTTTTTTTTGTTCAAAATTTGTTATTAGCCTTCTTCCATACTCTGGACTATAGCGGGTCTTAGTGCGAGGATTTATATCTTATGCGTTCTTGTTGGATTTAGGGATGTCACATGTTTTTATTGATTTGATGGTTGATTTGTTGATTTCCTTATTTTATATTGTAAGATAGAAGGTTTCAATGGGAGAGTTTATAATATCTCATGTTCATACTGCAGCCTACCATGCCATAATGGAAGAGGGTTTATATCCCAAGCAATTTATAATATTATTACTCGTTTAGAAATTTCTGATAGTTTAGATTGTGCCATGAAGTTTAGCTTGAGGCTAAGACTATTAAATTAGGTTATGGTCATGAGTGTTTTGCTCTATATTGTTTGCTCTTTGATGTTTGAGTTAGACAGCTGCTTCCATGTATTACCTTGTACATGGGATTCTTACCAAATATTTTATACTAATCTTTTCGTATAAATATGTCCTCCGGGTTTTGGAGCATGTCGTAATGATTAATCGAGAGTTCTGAGAAGATCATGATTATAATCTTGAGTCATTTATTTCTACATTAGAAATAAAGACACACATGCGCGCACACACACGCACACGCGCGCGCGCACACAAAAAATCAAAATTGATGTGCTTGGTGTGTGTAAGAAAAATGGGATTAGAAGCAAGGTGAAAAGTAGAGAGGTTATCACCAAAAACAATGCAAGGTTTTGAACAATAATAACCTGCAAGTCAAGGAGAAAATATGACGGCCATATAGAAACTCACAAGAAGTAATGGCTATACCCCAATATTTTTGCTTCAGCATACCAAAGGGAAACCATGCTCCATTTCTTTTCATACGAAATCAAAGAATTTCCCAAGAAGATGCAATAACCAATGTCGATTTGCGTGTATATTAAGAAAGGACCCCAATCGAAATTTTAATAACCGTAAAACTCATAAATGTCACAATCGGTTGAAACAACACACCTTGACCAAAAGAACCCTTTAGATAAGCAAAAGACACCTGCGTTTATCAAGACAATTTTTGTTTAGTTATTTAATTCCTTGTGACTTTTTGCATGTTAGATAGGCTCCTTTTGGATTTTTGAATCTGTTGTGGCTTTTGGGTGTGGATGTATTTGATCTTTTTTAAATCTGTTTTGTAATTTAACAAGTTTTCATTTCTATTTTGAATTATCTTGGCCAGGAGAATGTTTTATTATTTTACCCTTGTTGAATATATATCTACTTTTAATTAAAGAGCATATTTTGATTTTAAATATTTGAGTCATTTAAGAATTTAATCATGCATGCTTGTAAATACCTATTTAAGACTATTTTTAGTCTGATCTTTATAGGTAGTTGGGAAGAGCTGAAGAGATCATAGGTAGGGATTGCTGCATTAAGCTCTGTCTAGGAAATTGTTCAGTTATTTACATCCTTGTAACTCTTTGCATGCTAGATAGGCTCTTGTTGGTATTTCTAAATCTGTTTTGTATTTGGGCATGGATGCCTTTTAACTGTCATTACAATTGTTTTGAACTTCCTTAGCTAAGGGTTTGATTAAACTCTATGGATTCTGGTTTTTATTTTCATTGGTTTGAATAAATAAATAGAAGTAATCACAATTTTTTAAATATATGTTCAGCTTGCATGTTTAGAACTATTTTAGAGTGAGCATGATGACAAATCGTAGATAGAAATTATGGGTTCTTATAGTTAATATATATGCTCGAACTTTCTACAGTATACTGTTGGTTATCTGAAGCAACTAAGGAACCAAAAGCTTCCTTTCTCCAACCTCTTCCTAATAAATCGGCGATCTGCAAAGCTTATCATATAGTGCCTCGAACAGGGCCATTTTGTATGGTAGATTGGTAATTTTTGTTGTAGGAAAACTCCATCATCGACAAATGCTTATCCCAACTTACAAAAAAATCTAGCACACGAGCTCTCAATGTATCCTCAAGAATATCCTTAAGGCGTTGTGCAACCATCTATTTGAGGGTGAAACTTTGTGATGAAACAATAATCTAAGCCTAAAACTTTCTTGAACGTCTTCTAGAAACCTATGGTGAAGCATACATCTCTACATGAACAATCTTGGCAGGCATAGTGATATCTAACCGGCTCGTCCAAATAAATTTGTGGTCATTTCTTCTCAGTACGTACTATCAAGCTGCCTACTATGGATGAAATATACACACTTGGTAAAACAGTCGACAACGATGAAATCAACATGTGCCCTCTCAGTATCCTGGGTAAACCATTTAATAAGGCTCAAACGCTTGATACAAGTTACACGTGGTGGTTCAACTTGGTTTTCATTCTTTCTATAGAATAAATGATAGTTAGCATATAATTAGGCAAAAACACGGAACATATTACATGCTTGGACTTTACTATGAGTATGAGCTTAGACTCGGCTAAGAAATGGCTGCATGAGTTGGTCTCCTTGACTTCACAAACCAAGAATCGCGTGCTATAGTAACTTGAAGTTGTGCGACTTCGCACACGTGAAGAAGAAACGCGATGCTAAGGATCGCGCCACACGATTTGGCACTTGACCTCTAGTATACGGGGTAGACAGGAAAAAGAAAAGGCCTTGGGTGCAACTTGCCTGCTGATCAACAAGCAAAATAACACTTGGTGGAGGGGCAATTGGTTTGGTAGCTTAGATCACGTCAATGGCTCAGGTGGGATCACTTCTTGGTTGCGGGTTCACTGATCACTGATAGGGAATGGAGGTGGTGCACCTGAGATGCCTCGCCCAAGGTAGTAAGTTTGGTGTTGGCATGAAAGTTGGGAGATGAAAAGAATTAAGATGGGAATTCAGTGAAGGTATTTTTGTGGGGGAAGAGGGGTTGCTAGAGAGAAACGAGAGTTGTACTTGAGATTAAAATGCTAAATGAATTCTTACAAGGGGTTAGAGGGTTCAACAAATTGTGGGAAGGTGGAGTCTCAATAATGAAGTGGGTGGAGGGAATGAATCCACTCGATCTCATGTCTGATGCCTCATGCAATTACAAAACATGAAATGTGTCATTTGACCTATCCTTTACTTGAATATTTGTTCACGGGTGAGGTTGACCCACCGAAAACCAATAAAACTATAATATTTTTCTAAAACTCTCAGATATGGACTCACCCAATAGGCCCCCAAGCCAAGCATTAATATAAATAAACCACACCACCATCCACAATTACAAACAACTCATATAACAACAAAATAATCAAACACCTATAATTATCAAAGAGTCATAACAAGCTATAGATACAAACGACTCATATTAGTATAATGCGAAAAATTAACATCAACGCATTCCAACAACAAATTCATACATATATATGGATAAAAACCAAATAATACAATCAGAACACACAAATATTTCCTTAAATAAAAACAAAAACGTGGAGCGTCATAGGGAAACTTAAATCCCTTGGGCGGATTGAATAATCTCTAATCCCATAAATTGACAAAAAAAAAATTGAACTTTTATCTTTTGTTCATTAAAAGCTTAAAGAACGAATTTGCTCAGTATTAGCTCTTGTGATAATGATATCGTTGAAATATAGTAATAAAGTAATAAAATGGGCATCCTTCCCTTTAATAAAAATATATTTTAGTTACTTTATTCATATTAAGTAAGCTTAATGCATACATAATATTATTCCCTTCAATGATAAGGTTAATCACAATGGCCAGAACTAATCCAATCAACTCTCCTACAAACCTAATGGCTGATAAATAAACAAGTATAACATTTAATTGATGAAAGAATTAGCAGAGTATGGGTAACAATCAAAATGTAACATATTGATGCTGCATTCTGTTATGAAATCGGCAATCAACAACCAATCGAAGAATAAAGAAAACACAGAAGAAAAGAAACAATACAGAAGTTGACGTGGTTCACTAACAATATGTTAACTAGCCACAGGTAAAGACATGGCGAATTTTATTGAGGAGAGACGAATTACATAATGAAAATCATAATCGGCTAAGGTTTAAATCGAATTTATATATACACTCTCGATAAACCATATTACAGATAAAAGACCCAAATTCGAGCGCGTACACAAATGCAGAAACAAATACCGAATGTGTTCACACATGTAGAATGCGTTTATGAATTGGGGGCATTGCTGCACCCCCTGTAGTGTAACGGCCCAGTTTTCTATTTCGGTTTCCCAGGTGTTTCCGGTTCATTATTCGGATGCTCGGATGGGTCGTTAGTGCTATTTTAACCCTTAGGGGCATTTTGGTCTTTTAGCCCCCGGTCAGGGTTTTGTGGATTTTGAGGACTTCAGGGTCACTCCTGTCTTTGTCAAGGCTTGATTGTTGTTGGTTGCAGGACCCAAGAAGTTCGGGCTAGTTGTTTGGAAGTTTGGAGGTGTTTTGGTAATTAGCAAAATTATTGTTAATTAGAATGCTTCCTTTGGGAATTGAACCCTTGACCTAACGGTTATTAGGAGGCTTGATTTAAATGGGTTTTATTAAATGGAAAAGAATGCGTCAGCTAGGTCTCGAAGGAGGAAAGCCTTGGGAAGGGATTTTGGACCACCCAAAGCCTATTTAATTTAGGAAAAAGGAAAAGAAAAGAGAAAACCCCTTATTCTTTCCCCTTCTCTCTCTCTCTCTCTCTCCCTCTCCCTCTCTCTCTCCTTGCCGACCTCACCAAGAAACCCAACTGAGCCGCACCGAGCCACTGGCACCAAGCACAGACCACCACTGTCACCTGGCCGGCCGAGCATCCCAGACGCCCCCCAGATACCCCTGTCGCCACGACCGACCAAGCGGCCAGACGCCCAAAGATACCGCATCGCGCCCAGACGCCCCGCCAGCCTGCTTGCGTCGCGCCCGCGCGCCCAGTCCGTGTCGTCGTGCCGTCTGCGCGCGCCCGTCCTCGCGCCAGCCGCTTCCGTGTCGCCGTGCGATGCCGTCCCTGCCATTGCGCCACCGCGCCAAGACGCCAAAGCCGCCGCCAGATTGCTCGCCCTCTGCCGCCCAACTGCGCCGCCTTTGCTGCCGAGAGCCTGATTTTTGCCAAGAAAGTTGGGCCGAGACCTTGTGTCTTCTCGGTTGGTAATTCTCGAGCCTCCACTCTTTTGGACCTTAAGATGTTAGTTGTTGGTTGCTTAATTAGGATGATTTTTATTGTTTGCTTAGGTTGCTCGGGTTCTCTTAGAAGCTCGAGGGTCGCTTGTTGGTTGTGGTCATTATTTTCCGCTTACCCCCAGGTAAGGATTTCTTACCGTAGTTGTGTGGACCCTACTATGCTATCATGATTGTGCCTTGTATGCTTGGTTGCTGTTATGAGTATGTTAGCTATTGAACAGCTTGTGTTTGAAATCTTGCTAGCATGTTGCTTGTTGTTCATGTTATTGCCATGCTAGGTTTGTTCTTCTAGCATGCCATGTCTTGTGATTGTATGAAATTTCCACTGGGCATCACTGATTCTGGAGGTGTAAGGCCCCGATGGGCATCCTAGGTGTGTAAGGCCCCACTGGGCATCACTGAGTCCTAGGTGTGTAAGGCCCCACTGGGCATCACCGAGTCCTAGGTGTGTAAGGCCCCACTGGGCATCACTGAGTCCTAGGTTGTGTAAGGCCCGAAGGGCATCCAAGTGTAGAACCTAGGATAGGCTGTAGATGAAAGCCCATGAATAGGCTCGCTCTAGAAGTAGCTCATAGCCTAATTCAACCGTTTTGCTCTAAGTCATTGTTTTATTTGCATGTATACTAGGGTGCTAGATGACTGATGTATCGTATTGTACCCTGGTTGGGATTCTTCACTGAGTATGTTTATACTCACCCTTATTTCTGTGGTTTTTCCACCAGTAACTTGGGACAAAGACCAGGATGGCTAGCGGAGGAGCCTGTTTGATCATGGGGTTGCAGCACTCTGTCGTTTATTGTTTGCATTTATTTATTCAAAGATGTAGATGGACAGAGTCCTAGGGGAATGATGTTAAAGTTGTTTAAATTGTTTTGAATGTTCTTTTATAAATACTGGCCAGGCTTATTTTACCTTGATTGGATTTGCTTTATGAAAATTGTTGGATATGTTTTAAGTGTTCCCCGTTTCCAAATGTTTTGAAAAAGTTTTAAATATGAGCACTAAACCGCTTGTTGAAATATTTAACTTGCATGCTGAGTGAGGACCTAGGTTTAGGACCGTATTCCAGGTCGGGTCCTTACATGTAAAGACCCGACCCGAATGGGGTTCTAAAATAGGTCTTTACCTCAATGCATGTGTTCAAAAGATAAAGACAATATGCAAGAATGGTTTTCGGATTTTAAGTGAAAACTAAAACATGCAAACAACCATTTAAAACAGACACAGTTATAGAATTCCTGAAACCTGTCCCTGTTTCCAAGCACCTGTTCCAAGACAAATACATTTACAAAACTCACTTTGATCAGAGATTTATTTAAAACATTCAAAACTTTCCAATAGTTACAACAGTACTAGAATCCGAAAAACAGTTAGAAAACAACCTAGGGCTCCGTGCCCAACTACATGCATCCAGAGGAAAATAAAACACAAAAAATCATAGACATAAACTCAGAGTTCGAACAACCGGTTTCCATGATCACAGCTCTTCCTCCAGCCATCCTGTCTCGCACCATGGTTACCTGTGGAAAACCACAAAATAAGGGTGAGTAACGAATTACTCAGTAAGAATCCTCAACCGGGGTACAATACGATATACATGGTCATCTAGCAGAAAGGTATGCAAGCTATGAATATAAACACAGAAGAGAGCACATAGCTTAAAACCACACATAAACCTCGGATGCCATCTCAGGGTCTTACTCCGGAATAATCCACCTCATGATACGATCCTATACGAGAAACAAGTCTCGGCCTCGGCACTCTCTCATCGTCGATACGAAAGGTGCACGGCTCAAGATCCCGAGGAACTCTCGGTCGGCGTTGTAATGAGCGTGTGCGCGCCGCCGCATGCTCACGCAAACCATGGGGTGCCGGTCTAGTGGCAAGTTGCCCGAGTCCGATCCACCATGCCTAACTAAATCTCCGGATCGTTGTCACCGACATAGGGGTGTGACTGGACACGTGAACAATGTCAGCCTGAACCACCGCACCTGAGGCTAAGGAACCGGTCGTGGTAGGCTTACACCAGGAAGCCGTTCTTGCCCTAACAGGTGGCAATCAAGGGCTACGGCCGAACACGCTGAGGACGTGCCGACTGCCGGGGACAAGGCAATGCCATGTCATCATCCCGACCGTTGGGGCATTTAACAGTCTGCCACCCTCACCCAAGATTGCAGGGCCCGCCGTTAGGGTTAGCTAAACCCTAACGGGGGATCAGGGACGGAGTACTGCCTCGTACGTCCCTGCCGTGGATGCAAGTTACGTTATGCATCCTGGCCCGGATGATGCTACCTACCATATCTCAAACCTATAAACAGATACAACAAACAATCCAATACGTTCTCAACAGATACAACGAACCTAGCATGATACTACAAAGCAAGAACAGATAACGAGCATGCCAGAACGGAACAACCTAGCATGGACTAACATGAGAAACAACATAAGAAATCATGCCAGTTAGGAATTCAGAGCAGAGCACCTATCACTAAACATGCTGATAAACACAAACAAGCATACAAACAACAATCACATAAAATTTCGCAGGGCCCACACAACTCCGATAAGAAATCCTTACCTGGTCGGAAGGCAACTACACACAAGAATCCTAAGTTGCGATCGATCCCGAGCTAGCTAATGAGAACCTAACAAGCACAATAATTATCACCATCCATAGGCCTAAAAATAACAAAATAAACAGGGCTCGGCTCGAGAGCAACTCACACGGCAAGGCTGACGGGCGGACGGACAGGCTGTAGGGTCGTGGCTTGTTGGGCGCAGGCGCGTTGGCGCGGACACGCAGACACGATGGCGCAGATGCAGGCGTGCGGGCGCTGGTTGCTCGCGGACGGGAGGAGCAACGCAGAACGGGGGGACGCGCTGGCGCGGACGAGCGACAGGCACAGGGGCGCGCGGACTGGGCGACGGGCTGCGCGCGGACGAGCGATGCGTTGCAGGGCTGGGCGACGGCGTCTGGGCGTCGGCGGCTGAGCGACGCTTCTTGGCTGCGACGAGAACCTCTTCTTCTGGGTGGCGTCACATCGATGATGGGGCTGCTGGTGCGATCTGGCTGGGCTGCTCGACTCAGCTGCTCGGTTGGGTTTCTTGGCTGGCCTGGACGACGGTCGGTGGGGCTCTTGGGGAGAAGACACACGCAAGGGGCTTGAGAGAAGAGGGTTGGGCGGCCAAGGTGCTTTTGGAGAAGAAACTCAAAAAAACCTAATTTCCTTTCATTTAAACAAATGCACCAAAACCCAAAGGACTCAAGGTTAACCAAGATATGCCGCGGAAAGAGTAACAAGAACCTCATGTGTTTCAATTGGCCACTCCACCCACTTGGCTTCCTAGCACCCCGGGTTCGAAACCCCACACTCACACTTTTAAATCCCTATTTTACTTTTGCATCTCTCCATGCCCAAATACATCCACAAAGCATCAAAATCCTACTTAAGACCATCCAATAATTTTAACAACTTAAAATGACATAAACTGCCCGACCAAATTACCAAAATACCCCTAGGGCATACCTGGAAGACCGGGATGAAAACCTGGGCCGTTACACCCCCACTCCCAACTAACTAATCTCAAGGAGTTCAAAACACATTTCAGGCAAAATACATTCTAATCTATACACCATAAGCTAGAAGTTCAAAACAGTTTCCATAGTAGCTATGCACATCTTCTTATACCTTGATCCTGAATTTATATGTGCAACTTATTGGTCTTCTTAAACGTTCTGTCGATGCTCCATGGGGGTGCCTGATGCGATATTTTGGCGTGGTATAAATATGCTAATGATTAATTCTAAGAGTGAAACTACGTTCTACACTTCGAATCGCATTAATACGCAAGTATACACAGTCGAGTATGCAGCAAGTGATAAGTATTTATATTTTATCGTTCTCCATAGGGATTGATGTCTACAATTAGTTAATTAATCTAAGAGTCGTGCAAGAAAAGTAAAATGAATGGTGTTGGGATTTTTGGTTTGTTTTATATCTAAATGCAAAGGTGAAAATAAAATGTGAAATGAACTAAGTAAGACTCTAGTTAAGGTTATGGGGCGCATCTAAAAATTCCTAGGATAAATTGTAGTAAGTAGTAATTGTCATACTTCGCCTAACAAACGTTCACTTCCGCTTCCGTTCAGCACCTAGCCCAACTTCCGTTGCGACTTGATGTAGTGAAAAACTAGCGCTTCCATAGTTACACGCTTATTCCTAAACTCCGATGCCGTCAAAATACTAATCTATTGAACATGTAAACTAGCCTTATCGCATGTCTTCGCATAGTGATGCACATCCTTAAATACGCTAGGCCAAAAGTAGTCAGTTTGCATTCCTCCGAAATGTCCTTCGTAAAGCAATGCATGACATGATTCCAGAATTGCGTTCTTCTCATGCTCTATTACGCATCGACATATTATTCCGTCAGCACATTGCCTAAAAAGATACGGTTCAACCCAAAAATAGAATTTCGCGTCATGGAAGAAGCGTTTTGCTTGTTGTTGAGTCATCTGGGATGGAATGATATGGCTTGCTAAATAATTGGCAATGTCTACCAACCAAGGGTCATTTCTTTCTTCTATTACCTTCAATGCAAAAAACTTTCTCATCAGGGAATTTTTCTTATATGCTGAGCATAGTTGTGTCGGGATATGTGACCTAGAGTAGTGATAGGTGATCTGCCACAACATTCTCACATCCCTTTTTGTCCTTGATTTTTATGTTAAACTCTTGCAGAAGAAGTATCCATCTAATCAGCCTTGGTTTTTGTAAGAACCCGACCCAAAATGGTCCTAAACTCGGTTCTTACTAGCATGCTTACAATTTAAAACTTTTAAAACATTATGGAAACAACTAAAAGATAAAACTCATTTAGACTTCATAATAGAAACAATCATTTCATAAACATCCTTAAAACAATCCTGGCCAGTATTTCAAACAAAAAAAGTTAAATAAGTCTCAACAGTAAACAAAGTTCCCAGCATGCTACTACATAATAAAAGACTCCAAATTATAAAGACACAGAGTTCGCCGGCAGCTCCCATTATCACACAACTCCCTCCACTAGCCATCACGGTACTGTCCCAAGTTACCTGAAAGATAAGTAAGGGTGAGTATAAACATACTCAATAAGAATCCCCAATCGGGGTACAATACGATATATCCATCATCTAGCATTCTAGTACACATGCAATCAGTTACCAACACAGAATCTTTGCTCAACAAGAAAATCGAGTCAAGTCCGAGAACCTCGGAAGTTTCCTACTTCTGGCCTAATGATTGGTTCTCTTAACCAATCCCAAAGACATCCTCGAGGGTCTTTCTCCCTCGGCCAAATGATCAACTCAAAAGTTGATCCCAAATAGATGTCAGACACCCTCGAGGGTCTTTCTCCCTCGGCCAATTGACCAACTCAAAAGCTGATCCCGAATAGGTGTCCTCGGGGGCCTTTTACCCCTGGCCAGGCTAAACCCTAAGACAACAGGAGTGTACCCGAGGTCAGGCTCTAAACAAGAATAAGAATGGTGTCACTGATCTACAGTAGTGCAGAGCCCTCGGCACTCAGCTGTAGCAGCATGTACCACCAACCTGAAGCTAAGAACTGTCTCCGGGCAGGCTTGCACCCGTGACGGGTTTCGCTCTAGCAGGTTACAAACTAGGCTTGTACCGATGCGGGAGCTAATCCGCACCGGCTGTCGGGGGCGGAGACAAAGTACGTTATGCCTCTCACTGATCCCGACCTGTGGGGACAAGATACGTTATGTCCATTCTCAGCCTCTGGAAGACAAGTCTAGCTAACTATCTAATATCACATAATATACATCCCTAGCAACTGAACATGCTTATCAAGAATACAAAAATAACCTAGCATGGTACTACGAATGTAAACAGGGAACTCAGAACATGCTAGAAGGACAAACCTAGCATGGCACTAACATGTAGAAACAGGGTAAACATGCTAGCAGAGATAAACAGTGAAACAGTCCTAACCACTACATGCTCATAACAAACAACATATATATATAAGATGCAATCAAAACATATCGTAGGGTCCACACAACCCTGGTAAGAGATCCTTACCTGGAACAAGCAGAAATACAAACAATAAAGTGCTCATTGAGCTGTAGTGTCTCACAACCCCAACAACAAGCAACAAGTGCTCTCGACCAAGCACTTGGAGAAACCTTAGAAGCTCTCGGCCACAACCCCTTCAACACTTGGTCTTGGCTAGGGCAACACAACAAACACCAACACAAGTTAGATATCTTATCCATGAAGCAAGCTAACACTCCCAACCATTTCATGAAGCTCTCTGCCAAACACACCAAGAGAGGCTCTCAGCCAAACCAACACACAAGCATAGCAACACAACACTTACCAACTCACCAAGAAGATTCGGCAAGGACCTCCAATGGAATTAGGTGTCTCGGCCAAGATGGTTGCACAACAAGGGGAGGCTCGGCTAGGCTTGACTTTCACAAGGATGAAGCACAAAGTTAGATCTACACCAACCATCAACCAAAACCAACATAAACACCATTAAACCTACCTTGGACTCTCGGAAATGGAGCTTGGATAGGGGACTTCGGATCTACCAACCAAGAAGAAAAGCACTACTCTCGGATCCAAGGAGATGTGCGAGCAAGAACTCCAAACCCCCAAGCTATTGATGTAAAGACCCGACCCGAAAGAGGTCCTAAACTAGGCCTTTACCTCAATGCATGCTTTTAAAACTAATAATAATATGCAAGATTGCTTTCCAGATTCTGGATGAAAATAAAAAATTGTAAACATTCATGAAATAACCAATTATAAAATGTCATGAAACCTGTCCCTATTTCCAAGCACCTGTTCCAAGCCTAAAGTAGTTTAAAACATACTCTGATAAGAGATTCATTCAAAACATTCAAAACCCAAACAGTTTACAACAGTGCCAGAATCCAAAAACAATAAGAAAACATCCTAAGGGCTCCGTGCCCAACTACATGTATTCAGAGGATAAAACAAAGACATAAACATAAACTCAGAGTTAAAAGACCGCAGGTTTCCATGATTACCTGTGGAAAACCACAAAATAAGGGTGAGTAACGAATTACCCAGTAAGAATCCCCAACCGGGGTACAATACGATATAACTGGTCATCTAGCAGAAAGTATGCAAGCTATGAATACAACACATAAGAGAGCATATCACTTTAATCCATACATATATACCACGTATGCCATCTTACGATCTTACTCCGGAAATTACAACGCATCTCGATACTCTACGAGAAACTAATCTCGGCCTCAGCTTTCCTACTACTGTCGATACGAAAGGTGCACTGAACTCAAGATCCCGAGGAGCTCTCCAGTCGGCGCTGTAATGAGCTTGTACGCGCATCGCATGCTGCTGCAAACCAGGGGGGTGCTGGGTCTAGGGCATGCTGCCCTGGTCCAGTACGCATGCCTAAAGAATCTCTGGATCGATGTCACTGAGCATAGTGGTGTGAGACCAGGACACTATGACTATGTCATCATGTACCACTGCACCTGAGGCTAAGAAACCGGTCGTGGTAGGCTTACACCAGGAACCGGTCCTTGCCCTATCAGGTGGCAATCAAGGGCTACTGTCGACACGCTGAGGTCGTGTCGACTGCCGGGGACAAGGCAATGCCTCGTCATTCCCCCGACCGTTGGGGCATTTAACAGTCTGCCACCCTCACCCAAGATTGCACTGGGCTTCCGTTAAGGTAAGCTAAACCCTAACGACGGATCAGGGACGGAGTACTGTCTCGCACGTCCCTGCCACGAATGCAAGTTACGCTATGCATCTTCGCCCGGATGATGCTACCTATCAGAACTCTAAGCTATAAATAGCTAACAGTAAACATACTAACACATGCTCAGCAAAAACAATGAACCTAGCATGATACTACAAAGCAAGAACAGATAACGAACATGCCAGAACAGAATAGCCTAGCATGGAACTAACATGAGAAATAACACTAGAATCATGCCACTCGGAATTCAGAACAGAGCACCTATCCACTAACATGCTGATAAACATAAACATACATACAATCAACAATCACAGAAAATATCGCAGGGCTCACACAACTCCGGTAAGAAATCCTTACCTGGGTCGGAAGGCAAACAACACACCAGAAAGATCTTAAGCTGCAACCAAACCCGAGCTAGCTATTGGGAACCTAACAGAAAAACAACAAACATCACAATCTATAGGACTTAGGTAAAATACGATCAGAACTCGGCTCGGTCAGAAGCAACTCACACGGCACGGTGCTGGCGCGCGGACGGACAAGCTGCAAGGCTCACGGCTCGGAGACGTGCAGCTCGGCGTGAGCGGCAGGGCTCGACAGGGTGTGCGGCAAGGCTGGCAGGTGAGTGGCGATGGGGCGTGCGTCTACGCTGCTGCGTGGCTGGGCAGCGTGTGGCACGGAACAAGCGCGGGCGAGCGGTGAAACTGGGATTGCGGGGTGTGGACGAGGGCGTGCAGCTCGGTCGCTGGGCGTGCGAAGGGTTGCGGGCGTGAGGCAGGGGCTGCGATGGGCGTTGGGGCCCTACAGGGCTGGCGAGCGACAACGGCTGGGGTTGCGACAGCGGTGGGGCGCTGCGGACTGGGCGACAACGTGCGGCAACAAGGATGCTCTCGACTGCAACAAACACACAACCAGCAAGAACAACAACCACATCCCTTAGCCAAACGGATCGACAACCAACAACAAGAAGGAGAGATCGAGGCTCAACGAAACACTTACACGGGACGATCGATTGATACTCTCGAGAGGAAAACGCACGGCAAGAAGGAGCTTGGAGAAGTGGTTTGCGGCAAAGTGATTTGGGAAGGAGAAAAGAGAAAAACCTATTTTTTAATCAAACTCACTTAAATCTCGAAAACCAAGGAAAACCAAGATAACCTGCAGAATGAGTATCAATAACTACCTGAAGCTTGACTGGCAGAACCTCACCGCTATCTTCCTAGCCACCCAGGCTCGAATCCCAGCTGCTGCATTTTTAATCCGGCAAAATCCTTATTTTATTTTTGCAACTCTCAACTCCCAAACTCAACCAAAATGCAACCAAACCCTATATTTGAACATCCAAGAATATAAACAGCTGAGAAAGACAGAAACAGCCATAACGGCCTGACCAAATTACCAAAATACCCTTAGGGCATACTTGGAAGACCGGGTTGAAAACCTGGGCCATTACAATTGAGGTCTCGGATCTACATAAAGAGGAGAGGAAAAGTTCCTCTTGGTTAGCTCTAGGATTCGGCCAAGACAAAAGAGATGGAGAGGATGAGTTTTGCAAAGAACTAACCTTGAAACAAGAAGGAGATGAAGAGCTATGGAGGGGATCTTGAGAGCTTGACAATGGAGAGCTTTGTTGATGATGAGTGTCGGCCAAGGAGAAGAAATGAGGGGGGTGTGGGTCGACCAAGAGGAGGGAAGGGGGAAAATGATAAATCCCTATTGTATTTTCCCTATTTTTCAATAATAAAAATGCTTGGAAAAATCCCACCTTCAAATCCCACCAAGCTCACTTTTTAAAACTATTTTATTTTCCTCTACACAAGGCTCAAACTCAACTCCCGAGCCACCATGGTTCGAATCCTAGCTCAAACACTTTTATTTTCATTTTTTCTTCTTTTAACCAGGAGGGCTCCAAACTTACCATAAATGGAACTCTTGCCCTAGAACTTGGAACCGAAGAATAAACTGAAGTCCACCAGCTCATAAACATTCTTGAAGCCCTATCTTACTGCAACACTGTCTCGGGAAGGAAAAATGACCAAAATACCCCTGGAGGACAAAATTACCAAAATGCCCCTAGAAGCACAAAAAGCCCTAACAGCTCAACCGACCCATTGGAGAAACAATAGAATAAACCTGGAGAACCGGAAGGAAATCTTGGGCTGTGACAGTTTTGCATTAGCTTTGCTCATTAAGTATCTTATGGCAGCATGGTCAGTGAACATGGTTACTTTCGATCCGACTAGGTAGGAACGGAATTTTTCCATTCAGTATACTACTGCCAGAAACTCCTTCTCTGTAGTCATGTAGTTCTGTTGTGCTTCCATTAGAGTTTTGCTCGCGTAGTAAATAGGATGGATTAGCTTTTCTCCTTTTTGTCCCAAGATAGCTTCTATTGCGTAGTAACTAGCATAGCACATGAGCTCGAATGGTTTTCCCCAATCAGGCGTTATCATTATTGGTGTAGAAATCAGGGCCCTTTTTAATTGCTCAAATGCTTGAAGACAGCGTGCATCGAAATTGAAGGTTCTCTCCTTTTCCAGGAGTTCACACATGGGTTTTTCTATTTTCGAGAAATCCTTAATAAATCCCCTGTAAAACCCAGCATGGCCTAAGAAACTACGCACACTTTTCACATTCTATGGTGGCTTTAATTTTTCTATTGCCTCCACTTTTGCTTGAGCAACCTCCATTCCTTTCCTGGAGATTTTGTGCCAAAGGACAATTCCTTCGGTTACCATGAAATGGCACTTCTCCCAGTTGAGTACCAAGTGTGTTTCTTTGCATCGGCGGAGCACTTTCTCAAGGTTTGCTAAACAATTATGGAAGTTGTGTCCAAATATTGTAAAGTCATCCATAAAGAATTCCATAACTTCTTAGAGCATGTCTGAGAAAATCGACATCATACATCTTTGGAAGGTGGCAGGTGTGTTACATAATCCAAACGACATTCTTTTGAAGGCGAATGTTCCATAGGGGCAGGTGAACGTAGTTTTCTCCTGGTCCTTAGGATCTATCGTGATTTGGTTGTAGCCAGAATATCCGTCCAAAAAACTATAATACTCCTTTCATGCGATGTGATCTAACATTTGGTCGATATAAGGTAATGGAAAATGATCCTTCCTTGTTGCTTTGTTCAACTTGTGGTAGTCCATGCACACTCGCCATCCTGTAACTGTCCGTTTGGCAATTAATTCATTTTTCTCATTACGAACGACGGTGGTGCCTCCTTTTTTAGGTACGCACTGTATTGGACTAACCCACTGACTATCTAATATGGGATAGATGATCCCAGCATCTAACCATTTCAAAATTTCCTTCTTTACTACCTCCTTTGATGTTCCACTGAAGTTCTGGCACTGTCCTCGAGAATGATTTTGTGCATACAAAATGTGGGGTTGATGCTTGTTATATCTGCCAAAGTCCATCCAATTGCCTTTTATGCTACGTGAGTAGTGCCATTAGCGCTTGCTCGTGCTCCATGGTTAGTTTCAAAGATATGACAATTGGTAATGACTCATTTTCTCCAAGGTAGGCATACTTTAGATGATTAGGTAGAGGTTTTAGTTCCAACGTAGGAGGTTCGTTTGCTGAAGGATGTTGCTTGCAGTTTGTTCCCATATTCATTACTTCATAATAATACACTATGTGTGCTACGTCCTCCATTTCATTATCTTGTAAATCCTTTGCTTCCTCGATATGGTCCTTAATATTCAGCCACTCCTGTTGTTGCTCGGACATAATTGCTTCTTATAGTAGTACTTCTAGGTGGCTAACGTCGAAGCTATCTTCTATGTCAGGCTACTTCATCGAGTCGAATATGTTGTACTGAATCTGCTGGTCGTTCATCCTTAAGGTGATTGTTCCTTCGTAGACATCTACTAATGTGCCCCCAATTTTCAAGAATAGCCGTCCCAAAATGATTGAAACTTCTTGATCTGCTTCATAGTCTAGAATGATGAAATTCACAGGAAAAATGAACTTGCCGACCTGAACCAGGATGTATTCAATTTTTTCGTTAGGACGAGTTATCGACCTATCGGCAAGTTGAATCGTGAGTGTTGTTAGTATTGCTTCACCTAGTCCGAATTTCTTATAAATCGATAGGGGCATCAGATTTATGCTAGCACCTAAATCGCAAAGTCCTCGCCCAATGTGATGGCTACCGATTCTTACCAGAATGTTAAATTGTCCTGGATCGACTTCTATCTTGGGAATTTTATTTTGAATAATCGCACTACATTCCTTATTCAATGCTAGTACCTTGAATTCCTATTTTCTCTTTTCCTTAAGTGCATCCTTCAAGAATTTCATATAGTTCGAAATTTGTTAAAGTGCATCGACTAGAGGTATGTTAATGTGGATTTATTTCAAAATATCAGTGAATTTTTCGTAATTCGACTCATTTCCTTTTCGTTTAAGCTTTTGAGGGTACCATGGTGGTGGCAGTTGGTAAAGAGGTAATGGTTTCTCTTTATTCTTTCCTCCCTCTTTTGTTGTGATGGCCTCCTCGTCATCCTTTAATGGCTCAGTTGGTGGGGTTGATGTAACCTTTGTTCCTAGGAAATTCTTGATTTCTTCACCGTCCACCAATGGTTTTCCACTCCGTAACTCAACTGCATGGACTTGTTTTTTTCCATTTCGCCTAGATCCTTCCTTATTTGACGGTAATTGTCCCAGTGGAATAGCCTTCAAATCTACGGTGATTTGTCCTATTTGCAGCTCCAGCGCCTAAAGTGTTGCTTGCTTAGTTTTTAACATAGTTTGATGCTCCATCATGACCATGTCATTCTTTGCTATGTAATCATTCAGTGTTGAATCTGTCCGCATAGTTTGCTGATGGTTGGTTCCCGAATTCAGAGGTGTGCGATGTTGTCCCATTTGATTAGCATTGTTGCTCTGTCCTCCCCATGAGAAATTTGGGTGTTGTTTCCATCCAACATTGTATGTATTCAAGTAGGAATTGTATGGCTTGCGCGAATTAGAATTTCTAATGTAATTGGCAGACATCAAATTCTCACTGCAGAGCTCATACGCATGATCACCCCTACAGAGTGCACAGAATTTAGGAGTTGATTTCTCAACTGCTGATGCATTCTGAGGTGCAGTCACTTCTACGTTCTTTAGTGTATTAGTTAGTGTAAAGACCCGACCCAAAAGGGGCTCTAAATAGGTCTTTACCCCAATGCATGCATTCAAAGTAAAGAACGTTATGCAATTTAGTTTTTGGATTCCCAATTAAAACAAAACAAAAGAGATTCAATCAGAAATCAAATAGATTGTTGAAACCTGTCCCTGTTTCCAAGCACCTGTTTCAAGGCAAATACATTTCTAAACGCATACTCTGATCAGAGATTTATTAAAAAATTTGAAACAATCCTCAAATACAATAAAGCTGGAATCCATAAAAACATTCAGGAAAAACATCCTAGGGCTTCGTGCCCGGCTACATGCATTCAGGGGAAAATAAAAGACAAGAGTCATAGAAATAAAAAGTCAGAGATGACAGCAAATTCCCATGATCACAGCTTCTCCTTCAGCCATCTTGTCTCGCACCTTGGTTACCTGTGGAAACCACAAAATAAGGGTGAGTAACGAATTACTCAGTAAGAATCCCCAACCGGGGTACAATACGATGCACATGGTCATCTAGATGAGTGTATGCAAGCTATGAATATAAACACAGAATAGAGCACATAGCTTAAGTCCACACTTGGACCTCGGATGCCAACTCAGGGTCTTAGTCCAGAATAATCCACACCACACAATACGCCCTATACGAGAAACAAGTCTCGGCCTCGGCACTCTCTCATCGTCGATACGAAAGGTGCACTAGCTCAAGATCCCGAGGAGCTCTCCGTCGTGCTGTAGAATGAGCGTAAGCATGCACCGCGTGCTTCTACAAACTATGGGGTGCCGGGTCTAGTGGCAAGTGCCCATATCCGGATATCACGCCTAACTAAATCTCCGGATCGGTCACCGACATAGGGGTGTGAGACTCGGACACGTGAACTATGTCGGCTGAACCACCGCACCGAGGCTAAGGAATCGGTCGTGGTAGGCTTACACCAGAAGCCGTCCTTGCCCTATCGGTGGCAATCAAGGGCTACGGCCGAACACGCCGAGGACGTGCCGATCGCCGGGGACGAGGCAATGCCAAGTCATCATCCCGACCGTTGGGGCATTTAACACCGCCACCCTCACCCAAGATTGCGGGGCTACTACGGTCGGGTTAGCTAAACCCTAACGGGGTCGGGGGACGGAGAATTGTCTCGACGTCCCCGCCATGGATGCAAGATACTTTATGCATCGGCCCGATGATGCTACCTACCCAATTCTATCCTGCCTTAACAATCGACAAAACAATCCAATACGTGCTCAAAAGAATACAAAGGACCTAGCATGGTACTACTGAACAAGAATGAATATGAGCATGCGAGAACGGAACAACCTAGCATGGACTAACATGAAAGAACGACATACAAAGTCATGCCATCGAGAATTTAGAACAGAGCACCTAAACTACACATGCCGATAATCACAAACAAACATACAACATCAATCACATAGAACATCGCAGGTCCACACAACTCCGGTAAGAAATCCTTACAGCCGGAGGCAACTACACACAAAATCCTAAGTCGCGATCGATCCCGAGCTAGCTAACGAGAACCTAACAAACACAATAGAAATCACAATCATAGCCCTAAAAATATAATAAAACAAGCGTGCTCGGCTCGGGGCACTCACACGCGACGACGACACGGGCTGTGAAGTCTTCTTCTTGCAGGCAGTGCAGCCGGGGCATTGGCGCTGGCGCTGGCCCGGCGGCGCTGGGCACGCGCGCGACACGGCGATGGGCACGCCACGGGCGAAGCGTCGCGGGCAAAGCTCTGGTACGGCGCGAGCATGCGGCGTCGGCGAGCCATGGCCAGCACGGCGACGGCGCGGCGTCGCGCGCGGCGCGAAGCGGCGCGGACACGGCGATCGGCTGCTGCGCGCGAGCTAGGCGTCTGGCTCGGCCGATCCGGTGCGACGACAAGGCTGGGCGTGCGACGAGCGTCTGGCTCGGCCGATCTGGTGCGACGACGACGGGCTGGCGGCGGCCGAGCGCGCGACGAGGATCGCCGGCAAGCGGGCGCGGCGAGCGACAAAGTCGCCGATCTAGGACGCGCGACGGGCGAGCGAGGTGCTCTCGGCGGATCTGTGCGGGTCTTGGTTGGGGCGTCTCACGCGACAAGGTGGCCGGTGGTGCGACGGTCGGCGGGCGGGCTCGGCGGATCTGGCCGGTTGGTGGCAGATCTGGCCTAGGCTGCTGCAACAAACACAAACACACACACTTCCTTACCTTCGGCCAGTAAAACAACCAATCGAGAAGAGAAAGAGGATGAAGACTTACCCGGAATGAAGATCGAGCAACGGAGCAGCGAAGGGGATGAAGAAATCGGCAAGGAGGCTAGGGAGAACTTGGCTTGGGTGGCTAGGAGATGTGTTGGAGAAGAAGACAACCTAGCCTATCATTTTTTCCATTTGACCAAAAGCACCCAAAAACCCCAAAATCCAAGGTTAACCATAAAATGACCCGGGAAGAGTAACAAGAGCTCTTACTAGCTCATCTGGCACGCATCCCCACAAGCTTTCCTGGAGACCCGGGTTCAAAACCCAGCTGCAACACAAATTCCTTTATTTTTACTTTTGCATCAAACCTTGCTCAACCCTTCCACAAAGCCTCACAAACCTACATAAATTCATCCAATATTTTTAGCAACTAGAAAAGACATAAACGACCCTGACGGCCCGACCAAATTACCAAAATACCCCTTGGGCATACCTGGAAGACCGGGATGAAAACCTGGGCCGTTACAGTTAGAATGGCCAATTGAGCTTTTATGGCGGTCATTTCACTTAGCTCGAACTTGCTTCCTGCTGTTGAGTTAAGAATCGCTTTGTCTACTTTGGTTAGCCCTAGAAATGTTCAATTTGAAGCGTATAAGATATACCATGGTACAGACATTTTGCTATAAGCTCTTTGTACCGTTCCCATGCTCTTCCTATAGTATCATCAGGTTCTTGTGTAAAGATGGTGATTTCATGCCTAGAGTTCATGCTACGAGCACTCGAGTAATATTTCACTAAGAAACTATCGACCATTTATCTCCAAGTGTAAGTACTTGGCAATGTATTTATCCAGCATCTGGCCTTATCCCGTAAGGAATATGGGAATAGAAATAGTCAGATGTCTTCTAAAGAAACGCCAACTTCTTGGTGAGCATCACTAACAGCTAAAATATTTTGTAAATGCTGAGGCGATTCTTCCGATGGAAGTCCCCTAAAAGGTTCATAGATTTTTTGCATGTTATACATAGTATTGGTCAATGTGGGGCGTCTACCTCCACCGTTTAATCTATGCATACCTGGGTATGTCAAATAAGTGAAGTCTCCCTGTTGCGTTTGCATGGCTTTATCTCTCTCATCTACCTCCTATTCTGGTGGAAGATTATGATCTTCATTTGCTCCTCGTTGTACACCTACTGCCGCTGCTGCGGGTGAGTTCATCATTCCAGGTAGCTGTTGATCCATGGGATCTGTCTCGTTGCAAGTGTTCCTTCTTTGCTCACGTCTCCTCCTTCAAACGTTCGGGTTCTGGATTAAACACAAGAGAAGCGTTCATGCACTAGTAAGCCTGAAATGTTGACAAATTAACTGTCACAAGTATATATATATATATATATATATATATATATATATATATATATATATATATAGCGTTCATGCACTAGTAAGCCTGAAATGTTGACAAATTAACTGTCACAAGTATATATATATATATATATATTCTAAACACTCTTGGCTCAAAAATAAAATTGCGCAGTCCCCGGCAACGGCGTCAAAAACTTGACTCGGAGCGTTCTGTATGGTGCTGGGACCTGTGTTACAAACGTGGTTATGATTAGCGTGAAATGATCCCGTGAAACGCAAGTATACGTGGTCTTTAGCAAGTAATAAGTAAATTATCACACTCCACAGGGACTTGAAATTTAATTTAGGTAATGTTTAGAATTGAAAAGTAAATTGCATGAAAAGTGTTGTTGATAAGAATTTGGGTTTTCGCAAGAAAAATAAATAACTAAACGAAATAACAGTTTTGATAAGTTAAGGCTAAACTAGGATACTTGTGAGAGCAGCAGCAATAAAATAGCAAGAAATATGCGATAAGGGAATCTATCAAACTACGCTTAGAAACTGATGTTTCTGCTTTAGTTCAGCACTTAGCCTACATTCTGCTGCGACTAAGTGTAATTATAACTGCGCTACGTATGTAATAGTTTCGCGTTTATTCCTAAACTTTGATTTAAAGTGTTGTAGTCGTAACACTACCTATTAAACGTGCATGACAGACTTAGATCCTTTCCTCTTTCGATTTACAATCTATTAGCCTGTGTGGATGGCTGGTCGACACTTACTGTTTTGATTAAGTTCCTATCTTACATGTTCTAGATTAAACCTTCCAATTCCTTCCTATAACATGCTACTAAAACTCATGTTCCCCCAGTTTCACCTTACGAAAACTAGTTCATAATAACAACAAACAACACAAAGCACAATGTAGCAAACATCATAGAATTGTACACTGAATTGAAATAAGTCTAACAATACGTCTTAACAAAACGAATAAAATAAATAACAGTTAAGTGTAGCGTAGATCGATTCTCTGTAATTCTCTGAGAAGAAAAACATGGCAAGGATCTAGCTCACCTTTTGAATTACATCATGTCCCTTTTTATAGAGCTAGGTCGTCAAGCCTCCGAAGGTTCCAAAATGGTGAGAATTAATTTTTACGAAGATTTCTCCTTTTAATTTCTAAGGAAGGAATCCCGTGATTTCAGCAATCTGTCTCTTAATTTTTTGGTTAGTCAACTTCTCTTTGGCAGATTCTTCCTTCCTTATTTACTTGTAGTGCAACTGACCCCTATCTTTCTAGCTTTAGTACTCGCGCTCGCTCGTTTTGATTTCCTTCGTGGCAATGCTTCCTTAGCGTTGATCCTGCCAAATAGACATAATCGTAAGTTTGTGCGGACTTAATGCTATATGCACTTCTTTTATCTTTATTTTGCATGATACCCGATATTTAGCATTCAACTCCGCTAATGAACAACATTAGCAAATTATACCTTAAAGCACGTACTTTTGTCCTTGCATACGCTTGATATGAATTGAATAACATGCAATATGATCCGAATTTAGGTTGAAATCTGACTCTATTCTAGAGTCATCAATAACGAAAAATCCTCTTCATAGCCTGCCAGTGTTCATTTCCAGGTTCGCCCATATACCTACTGAAAACAGTAACAACATGGGTGAGGTAAGGTCTCGTGTAAACCTTAACATACATTAAGCTACCAACTGCAGTAGCATAACGAACACGAGACATGTATTCCTTCTCAACTTCAAATTGGGGTGAAAATTCTGAGGAAAACCAAATACTTACAACATTTAGGCTATTTATAGGCTTTGCTTTCGACATGCCAAATTTTCACCAAATCTTCTAGATGTAACCCTTTTGTGACAAGAAGAGCTTCTTCTTTCTCTTTCCTTAAAAATCTCCACACCAAAGATTTTCTTAGCAGCGGCCATATCTTTCATCTCAAATTCAGCACCAAGTAGATCTTTCAACCTCAGAATATCAGACTTCAACCTTGTAGCAATGAGGATATCATCTACATACAAAACCAGATAAATCATCGAACCATCTTTGCACTTGTCGTGATACACACAACAATCATACGACTTCTGTTGTAACCTAGCTCAATCATATAGTTGTCAAACTTCTTGTACCATTGCCTTGGAGATTGCTTTAATCCATACATGGACTTCTTTAGCCTGCAAACGTAGTCTCTTTTCCAGGACACTAGTCCATCTGGTTGGGTCATATAAATCTTTTCAACCAACTCTCCATGCAGAAAAACTGTCTTCACATATAGTTGCTCAAGTTCTAAATTTTGATGTGCCACCAAAGCTAGGAGCACCCTGATAGATGTTTGTCTGACTACTGGTGAGAATATCTCATTATAGTCAACACCCTTTCTCTAAGTGAACCCTCTTGCAACTACACGAGCTTTATACTTTAACCCATCTATATGTGAGACTCCTTCCTTTTTTCTTATAGACCCACTTGCAAGTCACAATCTTCGTTTCTTTCAGTCGTTTGACTAACCCCAAGTTTGATTCTTATCCAGAGACTCTATTTCATCATCCATTGTAGTAAGCCACTTCTCTAACTCACTACATGAAATAACTTCTATATTGGTAAATGGTTAATAAGTGTCCACCTCTCCAGCGACCTACAATGCATAAGCAAACATATCCTCAAAACAATATCTAATTGGAGCTCGAACACCAGTTCTTCTAGATTTATGGAGAGCTATACTTGGCTGTATGATTTTGTAACGGCCCAGGTTTCCGTTCTGATTCTCCAGGTACGTTCGGTTGATTTTTCGGTTGTCTGGTTGGACCATTAGGGTAGTTGAGCCTTCAGGGGCTTTTGGTCATTTGGCCTTCAAGGGGTAGTTTTGGTATTTTTGTAGGGTTTTAGTTTGTTTCCAGACTTATGCTGAGTTGGTGTTTATGTTTCGGTTTTAGGTTCCAGGTTCGAGAATTGCTGTTGAGAGGTTTAGAGGTCGTTCGATTTAAAACAGAAATAAAAGCTTTTTTTTTTGTTGCCAGGACTCGAAGGGGGAACCGCTTAAGAACACTTCACATTTGGAGGATTTTTAAGTGATTTATTAAAAAGAAATTGGAAGAAAATCACATCTTTCTCCTATTTTGGATGCCTTAGCCGATCCTCTCACCCTCCATTCTTCTTCTTCTCCTTAATTTTGCCTAAAACTCCACATTCCACCATCTCCATTACCGAGCTAAGCATCTCCATCGCAAAACCCAGCTATCAAGTCCACCCCATCGCTGCCCCTTGTCGTTGCAAGCCCTAGCTCACGCCGCAGCCGTTGTAAAGACCCAACACTAAAACGGTCCTAAATGGCCATTACTCCAAGGTGCAATTTGAAATTCAAGATAATAAACTGAAAATTTAAAATAACCTTTCATAAATAGTTCAAATCCCAACATACTTCAATGTAAAGAAAACAGAAAACAATTTTAGCCTCTGGCCAAAGTACAATAAAATAGTTACAAATTCCTCAGTTTAAGAGTTCCAACATGAAAGCCAATAAAATGGAATAGACTAGTGCAACAGACTTTCCACATGATCATCCAGTTCCTCCTCTAGCCACCTCGATGTTGTGCCAAGTTGCCTGGTGGAAGAAACCACAGAAAAGGTGAGTATAATTGAACTCAGTAAGAATCCCCCAACCGGAGTACAATACGCAAGACAAATTATCTAGCAACCTAGCATACAAGCAAAGCAACAAACAATAAGGCAGTCTCAAACAGTAACAAACAACAAGGGTGGAGCAGGGTCACCACACTACTGAGCTGACTAGACAGAAGAGCAAACTAAGTGACCTCGGTCTCTGGTATGTCTAACTCTAAGACAACACACTAGGTTAGCACACCACTGGGCTAATCGGGACACCACACAACTGGGCTTGTCCTTACTATGCTCGCGGCAGCACGCAACTGGGCTAAACCCTGATACAGCTCAAACCTGGCTGCCTATGGACAGCACGCCACTGGGCTAGTCTTGAAGTATAGTTGTGTGGCACGCCACTGGGCCAAACCCTAGATTGGCAATGCCACTGGGCCAATCTGGATCGACAACACCACTAGGTCGATCTGAGACAGCACGCAACTGGGCGAGTTCGAAAAGAGGCTTAGGTAGCACACCACTAGGCCAAACCCTTGATCAACTCAAACCTGGAAGATTATAGACTGCACACAACTGGGCAAGTTTAGGACTGCATGCAACTGGGCGAGTCTTGAGCCAAACCAAGTCAGCAGGCAACTGGGCTGTAACCTGGGACAACCCTAACAGGCCCTAACACACTGGAAAAATCTAGAGCTAATAGGGTTTAACGTCCAACTGACATGTACATAGTAGAATATAATAAGCATACATAACAATTAGGTGAATAGGAGAATACATTCATCAAGTACAATAGTCTACATGCCAAGCCCTAGCACAAAGAATAGGCAAAATCACAACATTCAAGAAACATGGCATATACCGTAGAACACAATATCTAGATAACCTGCACAAGCCTATCCATTAACAGTATAATTATCAACAGACAACCTGCACAAGCCTATCCACTAACAATATATATCATGCAGAGCAAACAAGCTAGGAGATATCAATGTAGTGCGCAGGGTCCACACAACCTCGGCAAGGAACCCTTACCTGAAAAGTAGAAACAGAAAATCAACAGGAAAAATGCTCCTCAAGCTGCAGAATCAACAACGATGACCTAGCAATAAAATCACACATCACAAATCAAACCCTAGGAAACGAATCAACAAAACATTAAACAAGGCTCAAAAGCAGGGTTTTACCCAAAATCGAGAATAGCACACTTGTTCTCGATAGCAAGGTAGCCTCGACAAGGTGGCTTAGTGAGCATGTGTAGCAAGACACGGGCGTGGTGCTACGGCTGCATGGCAAAGACAAGGTTGTTCAGTATCTAGCATGTGCGTAGAATGCTGCAGCAAGGACACGACGATAAGGCAGCATGGGGCATCGCTGTGGACGAGGCTCACTTGGGAGATTCGAGTAGGTGCGGGGTCGAGTGTACGGAAGTAGGCGAGTGAGAGTAGGCAGTGTGGCTTTTTGCGGCACAATGTGTCTAAGAGACGGGGCTTGGTTGCGAGCGAGGGGCTAGTGCATTCGAGCGGCGAGGCTGGGCGAGTGTTGCTGCTCGCGGGCAGGGCTTCACGTGCGTGTGCATGCAGATGGCATGCTGGTGCAGCTGTGCTAGGCGATTGCAGGGGTAGCGATGCGGCTGCTTGTCTCGGTAAGAGCGATAGAGCTTGGGAGATGGAGATGGGGTGTTCGGCCAAGGGAGGAAGATGAAGAAGAAGATGAAGTGGGGGAAGGGTGTGGTCAGCTAGGGTGAGAAGGTAGAGAAAAATGATTTTTCTCTAATTTAATTGCTCTAAAAAATCCTCTAAATGCCATGTGTCCAAGGAGGTTCCCCCTTTCAGTCATGGCTAGGCCACTTTATTTTCTACTTTTCTGTTTTAAATCGAACGACCTCCAAACCTCTTAACAGAAACTCTCGGTCCTAAAACCTAAAATCGAAACACAAATAGTAACTCAACACAAGTCTAGAAAAATGCCAAAATTACCCCTGATAGCCAAATGACCAAAGTACCCTTGAAGGCTCAAATAGCCATAACGGCCCAACCAGACAATCGAATAATCAACCGAACGTACCTGAAGAACCAAAATAAAAACCTGGCCATTACAACCGTCCGTGCACTCGCCTCCCCCGCACGCCTTTGCGGAGCTGCTGCATCACTCGCATCGCTCACTCCCGCACCAGCGATCGTAGCATTGCCATCTCGAATCCCGTCATGTGTAGCCGAATCCTGTAGCCCTCGCATTCATGCGCCTAGCAGCTCGCCCATGCCCTCGACGTCCCTCGTGTCAGCGCGCGTGCAGCTTGCCCATCTCGAATGCCCATGCTGCCCAGCACCCCTGCCACACACCAGTCGAGCCTGCCGTAGCCCCACACCCATGTCCTTGCCGAGGCTGCCTTGCTGTTGAGAGCTTTGAGCTATTCTTGGTTTTGGGTAAAGCCTTAACTCTCGAGCCTTATTTTCTATTTTATGAATTCGGTTGCCTTGGGTTTGACTTGTGGTGTATTATTATTATGTTGCTAGGTTGTCTCTATTGATCCTGCAGCTCGATAAACACTATTCGATTGTTGTCTTTCTCTATTTTTCAGGTAAGGGTTCCTTACCGGGGTTGTGTGGACCCTGCGCATGGCTTTGATAGCTCCTAGTTGTTTAATCTGTTCGATATGTATGCATAGTAGATAATTTATAATTGCTATGTCTGGCTGAAATATATGATAATGGATTAGGTTCATGCAGGTTATCTGGATGCTGTGATGCTACTGTTTATGCTTTATTCTTTTATGTTTGTGGTTCAACATGTTAGTGGATAGGATATGTCTGTTTTGCTTGTTAGGGCTTGGCATGTTGTATATTTTTCATTGATGAGTGCACTCTCCTGTTCATTTAACTTCTCAGTATATTTGTGATATTCTACTATGTACATGCCGGTTGGATGTTAAACCCTGTTAGCTCTAGCGTGATTCAGTGTGATAGAGCCTGTTAGGGTTGTCCCGAGTTTGGCCCAAGTTTGTGCTAACATGGTTTGGCTCAAGACTTTCACAGTGGCATGCGGTCCAAGACTAGCCCAGTTGCCTGCAGTCTATGATCCTCCAGGTGCGAGTTGATCCAGGGTTAGCCTAATGGCGTGCTACCCGAGCCTATTTTTAGGAGTCGCCCAATTGCGTGCTGTCCAAGATCGGCCCAGTGGCATTGTCGATCCAGGGTTGGCTCAGTGGCGTGCCACCCAAGTTTGCTCCGGACTAGCCCAGTGGTGTGCATTCCATAGATAGCCAGTTGTGAGTTGTTATTAGGGTTAGCCCAGTTGTGTGCTGCCCGAGCATGTTTTGGACAAGCCTAGTTGTGTGCTGTCAAGGTTAGCCCAGTGGCGTGCTAACCAAGTCTGTCCTATAGTTAGACACCCCGAGACCGAGGTCACTTAGGTTGCCCTCCTGTTTAGTCAGACTAGTGGCGTGCTGATCCTGTTTGATACTTAATGTCAGTTACTGTTTGAGACTTCCTTACTGTATTGATGTTATGGTTGTATGCTAGGATGCTAGACGATTTTTCTTGCGTATTGTACCCTGGTTGGGGGATCCTTACTGTGTGCAATTGTACTCGCCCTTTTTTGTGGTTCTTCCACTAGGTAACTTGGCACAACATCAAGGTGGCTAGAGGAGGAGCTGAATGATCATGGGAGAGTCTGTTGCATCTGCTTGTTTCATTTCATACTTATCTTGTTAGAATGTTTTACTTGAAACTTTGTAATGGTTTTGTTGTACTCTGGCCAGAGGCTGAACTGTTTTAATGTTTTTCACTTAAGCATTTTGGAATTTTATTTTTTTTAAGGAAATGGATGTTTGAAATCTATTTTTATGTCATGTGAATTTGATTTGCTACTTTTAGTAAAGGCCATTTTTTACCATTTAGAGTCGGGTCTTTATAGTTGGTATCAGAGCTCAGAGTCATAGATTTTGTAGACTCACCTGTTGAGTTAGATCGTTGTTTTCCATGATCATTAGCACTCCAACAACCTTCAGGTATGTGATTAAGTTCATTCTAAGGGTTAAAGTTTAAAATACCTGCATCTAGCATGCTTGCTTTATTTTGTTGTTGCAGTGTTGGTCCGAGTATGGATTAACTTAGTGTGGATTGGGTTCGAATCGCCAGTATGTCGATCACCCGCAGAGGAGCAGGGATGTCTGGTACCACCAACTGAGGTGTTGGAGTTGAGATTACCACTGATGAGACAGTGTTCGGGATTGACCAGACTCGCAGGCCACTAGTGACCCCAGCTGCTGACATGCCCCAAGCAGGTGTAGAGACTGCTCAGCCCCATACTACAACTTCTAGAGCAGAGCTGACATCATTCATGAGAGAGATGATGCTCTTGATGGCTGAGCAGAGAGCTGAATCCCAGGCGCAGTTTTCAGCACAGCTTGAAGAGCACCTTGTAGTGCAAAGAGAGAAGTCCAAAGCACAGATGGCTTAGTTGACTCAATTGTTCCGACAGGCACCCCAGTTGCATCTGCAACCCTAGTGATTCCTCAGGGTCAATAAGAGCCTATGGATGTTGAGGCTGTTGCAGGAAATGGAGCCGCCGAGTATGGCAAGTGGCTCAAGGACTTTTACAAGTGGAAGCCTAGAGAGTTTGATGCTTCTGAGAACCCGCTGAAAGTTGCGAATTGGTTGGCCAGAATGGAGTACATATTCCAGGTTATAGATTGTCTTAATATCCAAAGGTCGAGGTGTGTTACCCATGTGCTCACAAATACAGTAGTGTGGTGGAGGGAGTCCACCGTTAGAGGTAGACCTGAAGGATCCCACCAAGCTACTTGGGAATTCTTCTGGATTGAGTTAAAGCTACAGTATTTTAGTGAGGAAGCTCAGCAAGAAATGATTGAGGCCTTCAACAACCTGAAGCAGGGTGATGACACCATAGCAGGTTACGAGAAAAGGTTTTCGGAGCACAGCTACTTCACTCTAGAGTTGGTTGCCACTGAGGAGTTGAAGATAATTAAATTTATCAGAGGACTCAGATTGGAGGTTGCCCAGGATATTAGGGCACTCGGTCTAGAGACGTACACCAGGACTGTGGCATTTGCAAAGATATATAACTGGAAGTATCCTCTTGTAAAAACTCCAGCAGCAGTTCAGAATGTGCCAGCCAGTTCAGGGCAAAAGGGAAAGTTTGAGCAGAGAGGTCATCCGAACCGTTAGGGCCGCTTCCAGCAGAAAGATTAGTGTCATCAATAGGGTACAGTGAGACAGCCACCCTATTGCCAGACTTATGGAAAAACCCATTTTGTTTTGTGTGGAGCACCGCCCAGAGCGTGCTTCAAGTGTGGAAAGGAGGGGCACATGGCCAGAACATGCCCACAGGTTGGAACAGATGCTAGACCGACTCAGTAATAGGGCCATATATTTTCCACGACTCGACAGGAGGCCGAGAAAACTGATGCAGCTATTGCTGGTATCTTACTTGTCTTGGATCATTATGCTTATGTTTTACTTGATTCTGGCTCGACCCACTCGTTTATCTCTACAATGTTTGTTAGTCAAACCTGTTTGGTACTGGAACCTTTAGGGATTGAGTTTTGTGTTGCCACTCCTTCGGGAGTTAGTATGATTGCTAGTGATAAGATTAGAGACGGTCAGATCCTAGTATCCGAAGAGTCACTAGCAGCCACCCTCATAGTACTGCCTATGAGTGGATTTGATGTAATCCTAGGGATGGATTGGTTAGCTAAGCACCATGCATTAATCGACTGCCGCTAGAAAGAAGTTGTATCCAGGCCGCCTAAGAAACAGAGTTTTAAGTTCCACGTTGTTCAGAGTGGAGTTTGTCTGCCGTTGATTTCTGAAGTAAAAGCCCAACGTTTGTTAGCTCGAGGAGCATGGGGCTACTTGTAAGGACCCGACCAAACTAACGGTCTCTAACCTAGATCCTTTCTTAGCATGCATAAATAAAATATGAAATCACTTATAGAGAGTACCAATTTAAAACTTTTCATTCAACACAACTAAGTTCAAGCATAAAATCCATTAAGCAAAACCAACAAGTAAAGTGACTGTTCGGTACTTTCAAGAAAATCAAGGAAACAGTCCGAGAAGTCTTAAACAAGTTTTTGAATGAATGATATTCTAATGACTCCAGCCCAACTACATGCTAAACCAACAAAAACATAATAAAGTGAAATGGTCTCAGAGTTGGGTCGTCCATGATCATCCAGCAGCCTCCTCCTAGCCATCCTGCCTCTGTCCCAAGTTACCTGGTGGAAGGACACAGAAAAATAAGGGTGAGCAATGTATTACTCAGTAAGAATCCCCCAACCGGGGTACAATACGCAAACATAGCATTTAGCACACCGACATGCAACCATACAATGACTTAGGACAAACCAGTTGTTTAGGCTAAGAGCTAACACTTGAGCTGGCCTGCCAAGGGCTTACAATTACAACCTGCCCTAGGTTCTACACCTGGATGCCCATCGGGGTCTTACACCTCAATCAATGATGCACATCGGGGTCTTACACATACGGATGCCCATCGGGGTCTTACACCTCAATCAATGATGCCCATCGGGGTCTTACACATACGGATGCCCATCGGGGTCTTACACCTCAATCAATGATGCCCATCGGGGTCTTACACATACGAATGCCCATCGGGGTCTTACACCTCTAGCCATCAATGCTGCCCGACGGGGTCTTACACATCTAGGATGCCCTTCGGGGTCTTACTCCAGCTAGGATCTCAGAGATGCCCATCGGGGTCTTATACTCTCCAGCTACATATGGAATCAATGCAGTGCCCATCGGGGACTTACCTAATTTTTAGATCACCTACCAAGCACTAACATAAAACTAACAGATTATAATAGGAACACCAGCACAACACAAACCTGGAAGCAAGAGGAAATATGTAACCTATCCACTAGAAATTTATACAATCACAAGGTAAGACTTGCTAGCAATTATACGCAGGATCCACACACCCTCGGTAAGGAACCCTTACTTGGAAGCAAGCAGAGAAATATCAATCACACCCAACAAGTGACCCTCGAGCTTCTATGCGATCCCAAGCAACCTAAGCAAGTAATAAAATCACCCTAATTAAACAATCAGCAGCTATTATCTCAAGGTTCAAGAGAGAGGAGGCTCGAGATTTACCAACCGAGAAGGCAACAAGCTCGGCACCAAGCTATCACGGCCAGCGCAGCTCTCGCGAGCGCGCGCGCGAGCAAGCGAGCGAGGGCTCGGTGGCGCGTCGGGCGCTCGGCCGGATCTTTATCCGCGGCTTCCGGACGTGATCGTGCGACACGACGGCTAGCCAGGCGCCGGCGCTGGCGTACGGACGTGGGCGTACGAAGTGACGCGGCAAGATCGCGCTGGGACGGCGGGGCGACGCTGCGATGGATCTGCTGTAGGGCTGCTCGACGTGGCCTGGGCTGGCGGCTGCGCGCGCTGAGGCAGAGCGACGACGACGCGATCAGGCTGGGCCGGTGCGAAGGATGGCGGCTAGCAAGGGCGACGACGGCGCTGGGCGGCGAGGCAAGGGGCTGGGCGACGGCTAGGGTGAGAAGGAGAGGGTGGGTGGCTAGGGTTTTCCTTTTTCCTTCTCTTTTCTCCTCTTTTCTTTTCCTTCCTAAAATTAAATCAACTTTGGAGAAATCTCAAAATCCCTTCCCAAGGCTTCCCTCCTTCGAGTCCTAGCTGACGCTTAATTTTCCTTTAATTAAATCCAAGCTTCCAATTCCCTTAAGTCTAGGGCCCGAATCTCCCAAGGAACCCTTAAAAGAAATTTCTTATTTCACCCCCGACCAATAAACCGCCAAAACCTTAACAAATCCCACTACTCCTGGAAATAATGCTACAAAAACCTTATCTCACAATTTAACAGAAATCTGGGCTGTTACACTACTGGGCAAAGTTGTAACAGCCCAATTTTCCGTTCCGATTCTTCAGGTGCTTTCGGTTCATTATTCGGTTGTTTAATTGGGCCGTTAGAGCTATTTTAACCCTTAGGGGTATTTTGGTTATTTTGCTCCCCGGTCACGGTTTGTGGATTTTTAGGGTTCCAGGGCTGTTTCTGTCCTTTGCTGAGATCTGTGAATTTGTTGGTGGCTTTTTCCCGAGAGACGTGTTGTTTGATAGGGTTTGGAGGTGTTCCGGTTAATTGTAAAATTATAAGGAAATAAGTGCTTCCATTAGGATTTGAACCCTTGACCTAAAGAGATTTGGTGACATGGATTTAAATGAGTTAATTAAGGAGAAAAAGGTTGCTTCAGCTGGTACTCGAAGGGGGAAAGCCCTGAAAAGGGGCTTATGTCGCCAAAACCTAATTAATTAAAAAAAAAAGAAGGAAATACGTATTTTGGAATCCCTTGGACTTGTCGCACACACACCAAGAGACTCACTCCCCATCTTACCGAATCCTTGCTTCCCCTCCATCTTCTTGTCGTTTCTCCAAGATCAAGATCAAGAACCGAGGTAAGTCATCTCCTTTTCCCTTCTTTTTCCTAGTCGAGACTTGCTTTCCTTGTTACTTGGGCAAACCCTAACTGAGCAAGTTGTTTCCTCTTGAAGCCGAGACCTTCCCTTGGAGTTCTTGGGATTGCCGAAGCTTCTTCCTCTTCTTGTGGGAGTGCCGAACACCATCCTTGTTCTTCTACTTGGGTTGGTGCAAGCCTAGTTCAAGAAGCTTGCCCGAGAGTTGTTTTCGCAAGCCCTAGTTCAAGTTGTTGTTGCCGAAAACTCCATCCAAGTGAAGCTCTTGTTGCCGCACCATCTTTACAAGCCGAGCTCCTCCTTGTTCTTCACTTTAAGTAGTCGAGACCCTAGAGCACACTCCCAGCCGAGGTCTTCTTTGGAGTTTGTTGCAGCCGAGTCCCGGGTGGTAAGTTCCTCATCTAGCCGAGACCACTTGTTGGTTGATTGCTTCACAACTCTTGCTTTTCTTTCCCTTGGCCGAGAGCCTAAGGTTGCTGGTTGGTTGTTCCCTAAGTGTTTCCTTGTTGTTTTTGCAAGCTCCGATCGAAGCTTAGAGAGTTCCCGCATCAAGCCCTAGCAATTGTGAGCAATTGCCTAGCCGAGCACACTTCCGAGGTGAGACTCCTGCCCCTAGCCGAGAGCATGCTTGCAGGTTTGGGAGCGTGTTATTTGCTTTTCGGACAAGCTAACTTGTGTTCTCTCCTGTTGAGGTGAAACCGAGTTTGTTCTAGGAGGTTATTGTGAGTAAGCGGGAAGTAAAGCCCTAGCCGAGAGTTCCCTTGGACTTTCCCAAGGGGTTGGCTGAGAGCTTGTGTAGCTCACTGGGTAACTTCCCGGCTCTTGCTTCCATGAGTTTAGTTTATAGATAGCTAGATTAGGTTATTGATGTAACTATGTATGTTTTGCTAGGTTGTGTGTTCTGCAGCTCAATGAGCGTTATACTTATTTACTACTTGTTTCCAGGTAAGGATTTCTTACCGTGGTTGTGTGGACCCTGCGATATTATCATGATGTGCCTTGTATGTTTGTTTACTGTTACGAACATGTTAGTGGATAGGAAAGCTTGTGTTTGACTTCTTGCTAGCATGTTTGCCTGTTTGTACATGTTAGTGCCAAGCTAGGTTTGTTCTTCCAGCATGTTTATGATTCATGCTTAGGTTCGTAGTACCATGCTAGGTTATGTGGTTATATTGTAGAGCATGTATGTTTAGCCAAGAATCGTTTACTCTGTACTCTTAGTTAGTATAGTAGGGTTTGTCATCATCCAGAGGCTGAGAGCGGACATAATGTACTTTGTCCCCACCGGTCAGGATCCAGTGCGAAGCATAACGTACTCTGCTTCCACCCCGACAGCCGATGCAGATTTGTTCCCGCATCGGCATAAGCCTAGTTGTAGCCTACTAGAGCGGAACCTTGCCAACGGTGTAAGCCTACCTAGGCCTGTTCTTAGCTTCAGGTCGGTGGTACATGCTATTGCAGATGAGTGTCGACAGCCTCGTACTACTGTATTCAGTGACACCGTTTTCGAGTATAAGGCATGCGTACCTGGCCCGCGTGGTTTGTCCCTAGGCCCCCACATTTACTCCAGTTGCAGCAGCATGCGGTGTGCGCACACACGCGTTAGTCGCCGATTCGGAGCGCTCCCCCGAGCTAATGTCTTGAGTACACCACTTTCGAGCCAGACTAAAGGTACTCTCCCGTTAGTCAAGTTTTAGCTAGTCAAGGGTAAGAGACCCTCGAAGACACCTAATTGGGATTCATTTTTTAGCTGATCATACGGTCGAGGGAGAAAGACACCCTCGAGGACCCTAGAGGGTGTGTGACGTCTATTGGGATCGATTTTTGAGCTGATCATTTTGTCGAGGGAGAAAGACCCTCTAGGATGTCTCGGGATTGGTTAGGAGAACCAATCATTAGGGCAGAGTAGGAGACTTCCGAGGTTTTCGAATTTGCTCTGAAAGCTTGTTGAGCTATGTTCTGTGTTGGTAACTGTTTGCATGTATACTAGGGTGCTAGATGATTGATGTATCGCATTGTACCCCGGTTGAGGATTCTTACTGAGTATGTTTGTACTCACCCTTATTTCTGTGGTTTTTCCACCAGGTAACTTGGGACAACACCGGGATGGTTAGCGGAGGGAGCTACATGATCATGGGAGCTGTCGGTACTCTGTTGTGTCATTCTTTATGCATTGTTATTTCAGCATGTAGTTGGACATGGAGTCCAATAGGGGAACTTAGTGATTTGTGGTTTAGAACTATTTGAATGTTTTTATAAACACTGGCCAAGCATGTTTAAAGTTATTGATTTACTTTATTGAAGTTTGCTATTGAGTTTAAATGTTCCCCTCTTTTGTTGTTTGAAACGTTTTAAATATGAGCATTAAACCGTTTGTAAACATATTTTTACTTGCATGCTGACTGAGAAACTAGGTTTAGAATTGTATTTCAGGTCGGGTTCTTACAGTTGGTATCAGAGCTCAGAGTCATAGATTCTATAGACTAACTTGCTTTGTAGGTTGTTGTGCCCATGATCATCAGCAGTCCACGGCCGTCAGGTTTGTCTAAGTTCATTTAGCTAAAGGTTTAGTTTACAATACCGCATGTAGTATACATGAGTTACCCCTTCTGTTGGCAGTGAGAGAGAGTCCAAGCGTGGACTAACCCTTTGTGGTTCTTGTGTAGATCGCCAGTATGCTGGTTACACGCAGTGGAGCAGGCCTGTTTGGAACTGCGAATAGAAATGCTGCTTAGACAGCAGCCAAGGTAGATCAACCCCGAGGCTGGCTGTGGCCGCAGTTTTAAACTTGCCCAAAGAGTGGGTGGAGGCTGCTATGCCTCAAGGTGCAGCTCCAGAAGGAGACATTTTTGCTATGAGAGATATGATGATGGGCCTAATGGCCGAGCACAGATAGCCCAGCTGACGCAGCTCATTCAGCAGGCACCCCCAACAGCTCTAGCAGCCCCGGTAGTTCCCCCGGGAGGGCAAGGTCAGCAGGACCTGACAGATGACTTAGATAGTGCAGAGGGAGCTACCGAGTTTGGCAAGTGGCTGAAAGATTTTACTAAGTGGAAGCCGAAGGAATTTGATGCTTTAGAGAATCCGCTAGTGGCGGTAAAGTGGTTGACCCGTATGGAGTATATCTTCAGGGTGATGAGATGTCCTGATGTGCAGAGACCGAGATGCGCGACCCATGTTCTGACAGACACAGCTGTTTGGGTGTGGGAGTCCACAGATAATGCTAGACCAGCTGGGTTTTCGCCAGCCACTTGGGAGTTCTTTCGAACTAAGTTCCGAGCCAAGTATGTGAATGATGAGGCTCAGTAGAAGATGGCAGAGGCCTTCTCAAATCTGAAACAGGGAACTGATAGTATAGCTGCGTATGAGAAGAAGTTCTCTGAGTACAGTTATTTTGCCCAGGAGCTCATTGCCACTAAGGAGCTCAAGACCAAGAAATTCATTAGTGGGCTGAGGAAGGAGGTTGCTCAGGATGTTCGAGCACTCGCTCTTGAGCAATATGATAGGGCGGTAGAGTTGGCTACCATTTATAATTCCAAGTACCCGCGGGTGCAGGTTCGTGTAGCACCAGTTCAGCCCGTTCAGCAGTATTCAAGGCAAAAAAGGAAGTTCGAGTCTTCCAGTGGGTCCCACTCAGGTGGATAGTAGACTAGCCATTAGGGCGAGTCTAGAGGCCGAGATCAACACCGATCACAGGGTAGACCGCAGGATTGCCAACATGGCGTGATCAGGCAGCCGTTTCAGTGCAATAAGTATGGTAAGGCGCATTTTGGTTTATGTGGAGCATCGCCTCGTGCTTGCTACAGATGTGGCAAGGAGGGACATTTGGCCAGATCTTGTACTCAGGATTTAGCAGCAGCGAGACCGGCCCAACAGTAGGCCCGAGTGTTTGCCACTACTCACCAGGAGGCAGAGCGTACTGATGCTGTAGTTGCAGGTACTCTGCTTGTCTTAGATCATTATGCACTTGTATTATTTGATTCGGGCTCGACCCACTCGTTTTTTTCTGATGCATTTGCTAGACAAGCTTGTTTGGAACTCGAACCTTTAGGGTTTGAGCTGTGTTGCCACTCCCTCGGGAGTGAGTATGTGAGCTAGTAGTAGAGTTAAGAGTGGCCGGATACAGATATCTGAAGATCTTTTAGAGGCTACCCTCATAGTCTTGCCTATGAGCGGTTTTGATGTGATCCTTGGCATGGATTGGTTGGCTGAGAACCATGCTTTGATAGACTGCCGCTGGAAAGAAGTCGTGTTTAGGCCACCTCAGAAGCCGAGTTTCAAGTTTTGCGGTGTCCAGGGCGGAGTGTGTCCGCCGTTGATTTCAGCAGTAAAAGCCCGTCGCCTGTTAGCTCGAGGAGCATGAGGCTTTTTGGCAAAGCTAGCAGGAGATAGTAGCGTCGCCTTGTCTGTAGACACAGTCCCTGTAGTGCAAGCGTTTGTGGATGTTTTCCCTGTGGAGTTAACGGGTTTACCCCAGAAGAGAGAGGTGGATTTCACTATCGAGCTGGAGCCAAGGACTCTTCCTATTTCTAAAGCTCAGTATCGTATGGCGCCAGCCGAGTTGAAGGAACTCAAAGTGCAGTTGCAGGAGATGCTTGATCGAGGTTTCATTCGATCGAGTGCGTCCCCGTGGGGAGCACCTGTCTTGTTTGTTAAAAAGAATGAAGGTTCGATGCGCTTGTGTATAGACTATAGAGAGTTAAATAATGTCACAGTGAAGAATAAGTATCCACTGCCGCGAATTGATGACTTGTTTAACCAGCTTCAGGGAGCTTCTGTGTTTTCTAAGATCGATTTGAGGTCAGGGTACCATCAGTTGAGGATCCTGGATGCAGACATCCCTAAGAAAGCATTCAGATCGAGGTATGGTCATTATGAGTTCGTAGTCATTTCTTTTGGACTGACGAATGCCCCTGCATCGTTTATGGATATGATGGGCAGGGTGTTCAAGGCATTCTTGGACAGCTTTGTCATTGTGTTCATTGACGATATTCTGATTTACTCTAAGACGAAGGAGGACCATGCTTCGCATTTGAGGCAAGTTTTGACAGCATTGCAAGAAAATTAACTGTATGCGAAGTTTTCTAAGTTTGACTTTTGGCTAGAGAAAGTAGCCTTTCTTGGACACATTGTATCCAAAGATGGTGTAGTGGTGGACCCCGCAAAGATAGAGCAAGTTAGTTCGTAGGCCAGACCGGCGACGATCGCCGAGATTTGCGGCTTTTTGGGACAGGTAGGTTATTACCGGCGTTTAGTGAAAGACTTTTTCGCTAAGGAAGCACCCCTAACCCGACTGACCAGAAAAGGGTGTTGACTTTGTTTGGGATGCTAGTTGAAAGAGAGCTTTGCCCAGCTTAAGCTCAGTTTGACGACAACTCCAGTGTTGGCAGTTCTAGAGGGAACAAGAGTATTCATAGTCTACAGTGTTGCTTCCAAGTATGGTTTAGGTTGTGTGTTGATGCAGCACTGGAAGGTGATAGCTTATGCTTCCCGGCAATTAAAACCTTATGATAAGAACTATCCGACTCACGATATGGAGTTGGCAGTAGTGGTTTTCACCCTAAATATTTAGAGGCACTATTTGTATGGTGAAAAGATTCAGTTGTTCACGGACCGCCAGAGCCTTAAGTATTTTTTCACTCAGAAGGAGTTGAGCATGAGGTAGAGGAGGTTGCTCGAGTTAGTAAAGGACTACGATTGTGAGTTATTGTATCACCCCATAAAGCCCAATGTGGTGGCTGATGCGTTGAGTAGGAAGACGTCGCATTCCGCAGCTTTGTTAAGCTCTCAGGTTGAATTACGAAAAAAGTTTGAGCGAGCCGGTATTGCAGTTTTATTGGGAGAGGTTACCACCATGGAAACCCAATTATCAGTTCAGTCGTCGCTTAAGCAAAGGATCATTGACAGCCAGCTGAGTGATCCTAAGTTGAAAAGATTGCTCGAGAGAGTTGAGGCTGATGGCGACTTTGATTTTTTCGTAGCACCAGACGGAAGCTTGAGATATAGAGGTCAGTTGTGCGTCTCAGACAACGTAGGGATTCGAGCCGAGTTGCTTACCGAGGCTCATAGTTCCCCTTTTACTTAGCACCCGGGAGGTATTAAGATGTATCAGGATCTCAAGCAGACGTTTTGGTGGATTGGTATAAAGCATGATATAGCTGAGTTTGTTAGCCGGTGTCTCACTTGTTAGCAGGTGAAGGCTCGCAGACAGAAGTCGGCAGGATTGTTGCAGCCGTTGAGTGTTCCACAGTGGAAGTGGGACGAGATTACTATGAATTATATCTCTGGGTTGCCGAGGACACCGAGAGGGTTTACTCAGATCTAGGTAGTAGTGGACAGGCTGACTAAGAGTGCACACTTTATCCCAGTAGGTTTAATTATACCGTGGAACAGTGGGCATAGTTATTCTTGGAGCAGATCGTTCGGTACCATGGGATACCAGCGAAGATAGTGTCAGATCGAGGTTCGCGGTTCACTTCCTACTTCTAAAGAGCGCTCTAGAAGGGTTTGGAAACCGAGTGCAGTTTCAGCACCACTTTTCACCCTCAGACGGATGGTCAGACGGAGAGGGTGAATCAGATTCTTGAGGATAAGTTGAGAGCATGTGTTTTGGACTTTCCAGGCAGTTGGGACTAGTACCTGTATTTGATGGAGTTCGCGTACAATAATAGTTATCAGTCAACTATTCAGATGGCTTCATTCGAGGCTCTGTATGGTAAGCGGTGTAGATCCCCAGTGGTCTGGGAGGAGGTTGGTGATAGACGGGTTTGGGTCTCGAGTTACTTCAGATGACAAACAATGTTGTGCAGAAGATCAAGGCTCGCATGTTGACAGCTCAGAGTAGACAGAAAAGTTACGGCGATGTTAGGCGTAGGGATTTGGAATTCGAGGATGGTCAACATGTATTTTTGAAGGTTGCACCGATGCGTGGAGTGTTGAGGTTTGGTAAGCGAGGTAAATTGAGCCCCAGGTTTGTAGGGACTTTTGATATTCTAGAGAGGATTGGAGCAGTGGCTTACCGGTTGGCATTGCCCCCGTCGTTGGCAGTAGTCCATAATGTGTTCCACTTTTCGATGTTGAGGCAGTACGTGGCGGACGCGACGCATGTGGTAGATCATGAGCCCTTAAAGCTGAATAAGGATTTGAGCTTCGAGGAGAAGCCTGTGAAGATTTTGGCAAAAGAGCGCAAGACCTTGAGTAACCGAGAGATAAGCTTCGTGAAGGTTCAGTGGAGACATCAGAGGGCAGAAGAAGCCACTTGGGAGTTAAAGGATGAGATGAGGACTCATTACCAGGAGCTATTTCAGTCTTAGGACTTTCGGGGATGAAAGTCTTAAAATGAGGGAGTATTATAATGGCCCAGTTATCCGTTCTGGTTCTTCAGGTGCTTCCGGTTCATTATTTGGTTGTTTGGTTAGGCCGTTAGAGCTATTTTAACCCTTAGGGGTATTTTTGTCATTTTGCTCCTCGGTCAGGGTTTGTGGATTTTTAGGGTTCCAGGGCTGTTTATGTCCTTTGCTGAGATCTATGAATTTGTTGGTGGCTTTTTTCCCGAGAGACGTGTTGTTTGATAGGGTTTGGAGGTGTTCCGGTTAATTGTAAAATTATAAGGAAATAAGTGCTTCCATTAGGATTTGAACCCTTGACCTAAAGAGATTTGGAAACATGGATTTAAATGAGTTAATTAAGGAGAAAACGGTTGCTTCAGCTGGCACTCGAAGGGGGAAAGCCCTGGGAAGGGGCTTATGTCGCCAAAACCTAATTAATTAAAAAAAAAAAGGAAATACGTATTTTGGAATCCATTGGACTTGTCGCACACACCAAGAGACTAACTCCCCATCTTGCCGAATCCTTGCTTCCCCTCCATCTTCTTGCCGTTTCTCCAAGATCAAGATCAAGAACCGAGGTTAGTCATCTCCTTTTCCCTTCTTTTTCCTAGCCGAGACTTGCTTTCCTTGTTGCTTGGGCAAACCCTAACCGAGCAAGTTGGTTCCTCTTGAAGCCGAGACCTTCCCTTGGAGTTCTTGGGATTCCCGAAGCTTCTTCCTCTTCTTGTGGGAGTTCCGAACACCATCCTTGTTCTTCTCTCTGGGTTGCCGCAAGTCTAGTTCAAGAAGCTTGCCCGAGAGTTGTTTTCGCAAGCCCTAGTTGGAGTTGTTGTTGCCAAAAACTCCATCCAAGTGAAGCTCTTGTTCCCGCACCATCTTTACAAGCTGAGCTCCTCCTTGTTCTTCACATTGAGTAGCCGAGACCCTAGAGCACACTCCCAGCCGAGGTCTTCTTTAGAGTTTGTTGCAGTCAAGTCTCGGGTGGTAAGTTCCTCATCTAGCCGAGACTACTTGTTGGTTGGTTGCCTCACGACTCTTGCTTTTTTTTCCCTTGGCCAAAAGCCTAAGGTTGCCGGTTGGTTGTTTCCTAAATGTTTCCTTGTTGTTTTTGCAAGCTCCGATAGAAGCCGAGAGAGTTCCCGCATCAAGCCCTAGTGTAACAGCCCGGATTTTAGTTAAATATAAAATAAGGTTTAAAAGATGTTTTTGGAGGACTCGAACCCTCGGCCTCAAAGAGAGATGGGAGTTTGGAATTAATTAAGGAAAATAAATGCGTCAACTTGGGTTTGAAGGAGGGAAGCCTTGGGAAGGGAATTTTAGATTTCCAAGCTTATTTAATTGGAGGAAGAAAGAAAAAGAAAAAAAAAAAAGAAAACACTCCTCTCGCAAAACCCTCTCCCCACACCCTCGCCGCCGCCGCCCACCTCGCTGCCGCTTTGTCCAGCTCGCCTCACGCACTCTGCCCCACCCGCCGCCGCCGACTGATCAGCCAGTCTGCCGCGCCGCATGTCGCCCTGCGCCGCTCGTCGTCGCACCGTGGCGCCCAGCCACGCCATCGCCGCACGCGCGCCCCAATGTCCGCTCCGACCGACCGCACCGCACGCGCGAGACCGCGCCTCAAAGACACCCACCGTGTGTCGTCCGTCCGCGCCTCGTCGCTGCCCGCGACGCTGCTCCAGCGAGCCCGCTCGCCCTCGCCGGTTCTCGTCGGCACGCGACGCCCCGCTTCGGCACCACCCGTCGTCAGATTCGCGCCAAAGACGCTGACCGCGCGTCAGACGACCGCGGCCGTCGGCCCGACGCCCCGCTGCACTGCCGAGGGCTGCCCGCGCTACGCGCGCCTCGCCCTTGCTCCCGCTAACCGCGCCCATCAGCGCCCCTCTTATACCCGGCCGCCCAGCCCGGCGCCGACGATCGCCGCCACAAGCGGCACATTGCCGCTCGCCGCGCGCCACGCTCGCACGCGCGCCGCTTTGCCGAGCCTGGTGCCTTCTCGGTTGGTAAATTCCCGAGGCTGACCCTTTGGACTTTTTGTGCTTTTTAGCTGCTGTTGGTTAACTAGGTTGATTTTTATTACTTGCTTAGGTTGTCGGGTTCGCTTAGAAGCTCTAGAGTCATCCGTTGATCGTTGGTTCTATTCACTTGAGATAAGGATTTCTTCCGGGGTTGTGTGGACCTGCGAATACTTTGATAGCATGCCATGTGTTGTGTTTGTATGGAATTTCTAGTGGATAGGTTGCTTGCTCTTTCTTGTTTCGTGTGATTTTGTGCTTGAGATTCTGATATATCCTGTTAGTTATCATGCTAGGAGTTAAATTGTCTCGGCATAACCGTGACCTTGTTATCTGTTAGTGCCATGCTAGGAATTGGCGGATGATGTATAGTGTAAGAGATTGTAGAGGTAACTAGCGCGTCCCGCTCGGGAAGGCCCCGATGGACAACCGAGGTGTAAGACCCGATGGGCATCCTAGGTGTATAAGTCCCCACGCGGGCATCACCGAGTTGGAGGTGTAAGACCCGATGGGCATCCTAGGTGTATAAGTCCCCGACGGCATCACCGAGTTGGAGGTGTAAGACCCGACGGGCATCCTAGGTGTATAAGTCCCCGATGGGCATCACCGAGTTGGAGGTGTAAGACCCCGATGGGCATCCTAGGTGTATAAGTCCCCGACGGGCATCACTGAGTTGGAGGTGTAAGACCCCGATGGGCATCCTAGGTGTATAAGTCCCCGACGGGCATCACTGAGTTGGAGGTGTAAGACCCCGATGGGCATCCTAGGTGTATAAGTCCCCGATGGGCATCACCGAGTTGGAGGTGTAAGACCCGATGGGCATCCTAGGTGTATAAGTCCCGATGGGCATCACCGAGTTGGAGGTGTAAGACCCCGATGGGCATCCTAGGTGTATAAGTCCCCGATGGGCATCACTGAGTTGGAGGTGTAAGACCCCGATGGGCATCCTAGGTGTATAAGTCCCCGATGGGCATCACTGAGTTGGAGGTGTAAGACCCTGATGGGCATCCTAGGTGTATAAGTCCCCGATGGGCAACACTGAGTCCTAGGTTGTGTAAGGCTCGAAGGACACCCAGGTGTGGAACCTAGGGTAGCTGGTAGCTGTAAGCCTCGAATTGGCAAGCCCCAAGAGTGACGTTCTGTTGAACCATCTGTTTGCTCTGAGTCATTGCATGGTTGCATGTCCGTGTGCTAAATGATATGTTTTCATATTGTACCCCGGTTGGGGATTCTTACTGAGTAACTCGTTGCTCACCCTTATTTTCTGTGGTTTTCCACCAGGGTAACTTGGGACATCGGCAGGATGGCTAGGAGGAGGCTACCGGATGATCATGGATAGTGACTGACTGGGGATGCATGTTCTTTAATTGTTTTCTTTATGATTTAGCATGTAGTGGGACTTGAGTCCCTAGGGAAACACTCAAACTATTTTATGGTTCTCGTACCGTACTCTTATTTGTTTTTAAGAAAAGCACTGATCAGTCTAATTACTCTTGATTTTTACATTGGCTTTTGTGGTTTGTTTAAAGTTTTGTTGATTGCAAAAGTTTTAAATTATTACAGTTGGATGGTGTTTTACATTCCTAGACATGCATGCAAAGTAAGGATCTAGGTTAGCGACCGCTTCTTTGGGTCGGGTCGTTACAGTTGGTATCAGAGCCCAGAGTTATAGGTTCTGTAGAGATGACTGCGCAGCTTGTAGGTTGTTTTCCATGATCATCAGCGCTCCGCCAGCCATCAGGTATGTCCGAAAGTTTAAGGTTAAGGGTTAAGAATTACAATACCATTTGCACCTTGCATGTATATGACTTGTTGTTGAGGAGCGAGGAAAACGAGTTCGACTCATTGTTCGTTTGAGTGTAGATTGTCGTTATGCGATCACACTCGTAGAGGGCGGGGAGGCTCGAGGCCGACCAGCCAGGCATTCGTATTGATTCCGACACGGGAGGGACGTCGTCCCAAGCCGATCGCGATGTTAGGCCGCCTACTGAGCCCTTCTCACTGTGTTGCCCGGTGAGGCGTGGAGGCAACTTCGGCCTCGGGAGGCTGCACCGAGTTGCTTTTGTGGAGTCCATGAGGGCTCTTATGGTTGGGTTGTTTGTCGACCGAGGGCCGAGCAGAGGGTCGAGACGCAGAGCTCATGTTAGCTGCACGCAGGGAGGAGTCTCGGATTCGAGATAGAGCGGTGACCGAGTTAGTTCAGCGAGAGACCGTCGTGCCACCAAGATGCCAGCTCAGCGCAGAGCCAATTGTGAACGAGGCCGTTGTGGCGGAAGGTGCTTGAGGATTTGGGCAAGTGGCTAAAAGATTTCGTCAAATGGAAGCCGGAGAAGTTTAGTGCCCCTGAGAACCACCGTGGCGGCCAGGTGGATTGCCGAGCTAGAGTATACTTTTTGGTAATGGCTTGTCCTCGAGGTGCAATGAGCTCGATGTGCAGCTCATGCGTTAGCCGGAATACTAAGTGGTGGTGGGATTCCACCTTGAGTGAGAGACCGGCTGGTCTCCCCACTGCACCAGGGAATTCTTCAAGGCCGAGTTCAAGGAAAAATTTATCAATGAAGAAGCCCAAGAAAAGATGATTGAGCTGTTTTTCGAACCTTAAGCGGGGTCCACCCAATCGAGGTGTATGAGATGAAGTTTTGGAGTATGGGTACTTCGCACCGCATTGATTGCTACTCCCGAGTGAAGATCGGGAAGTTTATTACTGTCCGAGGCGAGTGTCTCAGATGTTAGGGCACAGCCCTGCAGAGACTTTTGCCAAGGCGATGCAATTGGCAACTATTTATGATGGAAAGTATCCTCCGAAAGCGAGTTGTTAGTCTGTAGTGCGAAGGCCCCATGTACTCGGGTCGAAGCGTAAGTTTGACGCAGTGGTAATGGACATGGAGGCGGTCAGCGCCGTCAGTACTTATCATGGCGAGACCAAAGACCGAGATCGTAATCGCGATCGGCCTCGCCAACGAGCGTAGGAGGCCGCCACCGTATTGTAGACCCCGTGGTAAACAAAGATTGGGGGCCTTGTGATGGTAACCCTAGAGCTTGCTATAAGCGTGGTAAGGAGGGACATCGGGCCCGACATTGCAACTGCATAAGCGGTGGTGGCACAAACAAATTTCAAGAAGCAGGAAGAGTATATGCTACGACTCGCCAGGGAGGTCGAGAGAGCCGAACCCGCAGCAAGGCGGTGCACGCTCCTAGTTCTTGATCACCTCGCCTTTGTGTTGTTTGATTCGGGTTCCACCCATTCTTTTGTTTCTGCTGCTTTTTTCTTGAGCGTGCTTGCATGAATTTAGAGCCTCTAGGTTTTGAGTTATCTGTCGCTACTCCTCTCGGGAACTAGTATGTTTGGCTAGCTGAGAAGGTAAGGGAAGGTCGGATCAGTGTGTCCGACCAGACTCTGCAGTTACCCTCATAGTGTTAGCTATGAGCGGTTTTGATGTGATCCTCGGCATGGATTGGTTAGCCGATAACCACGCTATGATTGACCCGTCGTTGTAAGGAGGTGGTGTTCGGGCCGCCGTAGGCCTAGCTTTAAATTTCGGGGCACCCAGAGTGGGGTGTGTTCGCCGGTGATTTCGGCAGTTAAAGCTCACCGTTTGTTAGCTCGAGGAGCTTGGGGTTTCTTAGCTAAGTTGACCGGGGAGAATCGTGACCAGTTATCTGTCGAGTAGGTGCCCATAGTGCAAGAGTTTGCATATGTTTTTCCTGAAGAGTTGTCTGGCCTGCCGCCGAAGAGAGAGGTGGATTTCTCAATAGAGCTTGAGCCGGGGACTCGCCCTATCTCGAAAGCTCCTTATCGTATGGCACCGGCAGAACTGAAAGAGTTAAAAGAACAGCTGCAGGAGTTGCTTGACAGAGGATTTATTCGGCCAAGTGTGTCTTCGTGGGGAGCACCCGTGCTGTTTGTTAAGAAAAAGGATGGCTCGATGCGTCTATGCATCGATTACAGGGAACTGAACAAGGTAACCATTAAGAACAAGTATCCGCTGCCTCGTATCGATGACCTGTTTGACCAGCTCCAGGGAGCTTGTGTGTTTTCGAAGATTAACTTGAGGTCGGGCTACCACCAGTTGAGAATTCGGGATGCAGATATTCCCAAGACAGCGTTCAGGTTGAGGTATGGGCATTATGAGTTCGTAGTCATGTCTTTCGGACTGACGAACGCCCCCACCTGCATTCATGGACATGATGGGCAGAGTGTTCAAGGCGTTCTTGGACCGCTTTGTCATCGTGTTCATAGACGACATTCTTGTGTACTCCAAGTCTAAGGAGGACCATGCCTCGCACCTAAGACAGATTTTGGCACCTTGCGCGAGAACAAGCTCTATGCGAAGTTCTCAAAGTGTGACTTTGGCTCGAGGAGGTAGCTTTTCGGGACACGTTGTGTCTAAGGAGGGAGTGGTTGTGGACCCTTCAAGGTAGAGGCCGTTAGTTCGTGGGCGGGCACTGACGATCGTGTGTCGGAGATTCGTAGCTTTCTCCCGGCCGATATTACCGACGCCGTTCAAAATTTTTCCGCTATAGCCGCCCCGCTTACTCGATTGACGAGGAAGGGTGTTGATTTCGTTTGGGATAGGAAGTGCGATGAGAGTTTTGCTAAGCTAAATAGCAGTTTGACGTCTGCCCCGGTGTTGGCGATTCCGAGAGGAATCGGGGTTTCGTGGTGTACAGATGATGCCAAGCAAGTTTGGTTTGGGTTGCGTTTTGATGCAACACGGTAAGGTGATAGCATACGCTTCGTGCGCTTGAAACCGCACGAGCGCAATACCCGACTCATGATATGGAGTTGGCAGCGGTCGTCTTTGCACTTAAGATTTAGAGGCACTACTTGTATGGGGAAAAGATTCAGATTTTCTCGGATCACCAAAGCCTCAAGTATTTCTTCACTCACAAGGACCTGAACATGAGGCAGAGGAGGTGGTTGGAGCTGGTAAAGGATTACGACTGTGAGATATTGTATCACCCTGGAAAGGCAAATGTTATGGCAGATGCACTAAGTAGGAAGACCTCGCATCTAGCAACGTTGGCAAATCCCAAAAGTATCATAAGGAAAGACCTCGAGAGCGCAGAAATAGCAAAGTTGTTGTTAGGGGATGTTACCGCTGTAGTAGCTCGATTGACCATCCAGCCTTCTGGTAAGGCAAAGGATTATTGACGGCCAATTGAGTGATTCTAAGTTGAAAAAGTTGTATGAGAGGTCCAGTGCTGATGGTGACTTTGATTTTGAGATATTTGCGGATGGTGGCTTGAGATATAAGGGTCGGCTATGTGTCCCAGCCGATGCCAGTATTCGTTCGAATTGTTGACCGAGGCTCACACCTCGCCTTTTGCATGGCACCTGTGGGTAACTAGATGTACCAAGATCTTAAGCGGACTTTTTGGTGGATGGGGATGAAGAGAGAGATTGCCCAGTTTGTCGGTCGGTGTCTCACTTGTCGGCAAGTGAAGGCGCCTAGGCGTAAAACCAGCGAGGTTACTCTGATCGCTCGGGTGCCACAGTGGAAGTGGGAGGAAATTACCATGGATTTTATTTCAGATTGCCCGAACCCCTAGAGGATATGCACAGATTTGGGTGGTCGTTGATAGGTTGACTAAGTGTGCCCACTTCGTTTGAGCGGATAAACTACCCCGTGGAGCAAAGGCACAAATTCCTCCTTGAGCAGATAGTGAGGTACCACAGAGTGCCGCTTAGAATTATCTCCGACCGGGATTCCCGTTTTACATCACGGTTTTGGAAGGCCCTTCAGTAAGTTTGGGCACAGAGTGCACTTGACACTGACACCTTCTTTCCACCCACAGGATCGATGGCGGTGGCGAGCGGGTAAATCGGATCTTAGAGGATATGTTGCGAGCCTGCGTGTTGGATTTCCCCTGGCGATTGGGATCGATGACTTGTATTTGATGGAGTTCGCCTACAACAATAGTTTTGATCAACCATTCGATGGCACCGTTTGAAGCATTGTATGGTAAGCGCTGCAGATCCCCGATTCAGGAAGAGGTTGAGACAGCGAGTATTGGGTCCAGAGTTGCTCCAGATTGACCAATGAGGCTGTCCAGAAGATCAGAGCTCGAATGTTGACTGCCCAGAGCAGGCAGAAGAGCTACGCCGATGTCAGACGTAGAGAGTTGGAGTTTGAGATTGGCTAGAACGTGTTCCTTAAGGTGGCTCCGATGCGTGGAGTTCTGAGGTTTGGTAGGAAGGGAAAGCTGAGCCCCAGGTTTGTCGGACCATTCGAGATCCTCGAGAGGATCGGGGCCGTAGCTTACCGGTTAGCATTGCCGCCATCCTTGGCCGTAGTGCATAGTGTGTTCCATGTTTCGATGCTCCGCCAGTATGTGGCAGACCCTTCGCATGTCATAGATTTCGAGCCTTTGCAGCTAAACCATGACTTGAGCTTTGAGGAAAAACCCATAAAGATCTTAGCATTTGAGAAGAAAGTCTTGAGGAACCGAGCTATTGATTTAGTGAAAGTGCGGTGTGGCGAATCGAGAGTCGAGGAAGCTACTTGGGAGTTGGAAGGGAGATGAGGAGAAATTACCCGGGGTTGTTTTAGTGCAGCAACTTCCGAGGACGGAAGTCCTCCAAGGAGGGAGTATTGTAACAGCCCGGATTTTAGTTAAATATAAAATAAGGTTTAAAAGATGTTTTTGGAGGACTCGAACCCTCGGCCTCAAAGAGAGATGGGAGTTTGGAATTAATTAAGGAAAATAAATGTGTCAACTTGGGTTTGAAGGAGGGAAGCCTTGGGAAGGGAATTTTAGATTTACAAGCTTATTTAATTGGAGGAAGAAAGAAAAAGAAAAAAAAAAAGAAAACACTCCTCTCGCAAAACCCTCTCCCCACACCCTGCGCGCCGCCCCACCTCGCCGCACACTTTGCCACTCGCTGTCGCACTCCGCCCGACCGTCGCCGCCGCCGACCGATCGGCCAGTCGCCGCCGCACGCGCGCCCCAGCGCCGCTCGTCGTCGCACTGTGCGCCCCAGCGCCGCCCATCGCCGCACCGTGCGCCCCAGCGCCGCTCGTCGCCGCACCATGGGCCCCAGCGTCGCTCCGACCGACCGCACCAGCGAGACCGCGTCTCAGCACACCCACCGTGTGCCGTCCGTCCGTGCCTCAGCGTCGCCCGCACGCCTGCTCCAGCGAGCCCGCTCGCCCTCGCCGGTTCTCGTCCGCACGCGACGCCCCGCTCGGCACCAAGACTGTCAGATCCCGCGCGCCCAAGACGCTGACCGCGTCTGCACGACCGTCGGCTACCGCCGCACGCCCTGCGCCGCGTCTGCTGCCGAGGGCCACGCCTCGCCCTTGCACCAGCGCACCGCGCCAGCGCCCTCGCTGCGCTGCACACGCCAGCAGCCAAATTTCAGCGATCGACCGCGCGCGCGGCAGCCTTGCCGCCCCGCTCGCGCTCGCCTCTGCCGCCGCGCTTTGCCGAGCCTGGTGCCTTCTCGATTGGTAAATTCCCGAGGCTGACCCTTTGGACTTTTTGTGCTTTTTAGCTGCTGTTGGTTAACTAGGTTGATTTTTATTACTTGCTTAGGTTGTCGGGTTAGCTTAGAAGCTCGAGAGTCATCCGTTGATCGTTGGTTCTATTCACTTCAGGTAAGGATTTCTTACCGGGGTTGTGTGGACCCTGCGAATACTTTGATAGCATGCCATGTGTTGTGTTTGTATGGAATTTCTAGTGGATAGGTTGCTTGCTCTTTCTTGTTTCCAGGTGATTTTGTGCTTGAGATTCCTGATATATCCTGTTAGTTATCATGCTAGGAGTTAAATTGTCTCGGCATAACCGTGACCTTGTTATCCTATTAGTGCCATGCTAGGAATTGGTGGATGATGTATAGTGTAAGAGATTGTAGAGGTAACTAGCGCGTCCCGCTCGGGGAAGGCCCCGATGGACAACTGGAGGTGTAAGACCCTGATGGGCATCCTATGTGTATAAGTCCCCGACGGGCATCACTGAGTTGGACGTGTAAAACCCCGATGGGCATCCTAGGTGTATAAGTCCCCGACGGGCATCACTGAGTTGGAGGTGTAAGACCCCGATGGGCATTCTAGGTGTATAAGTCCCCGATGGGCATCACTGAGTAGGAGGTGTAAGACCCCGATGGGCATCCTAGGTGTATAAGTCCCCGACGGGCATCCCTGAGTTGGAGGTGTAAGACCCCGATAGGCATCCTAGGTGTATAAGTCCCCGACGGGCATCACTGAGTTGGAGGTGTAAGACCCCGATGGGTATCCTAGGTGTATAAGTCCCCGACGGGCATCACTGAGTTGGAGGTGTAAGACCCCGATGGGCATCCTAGGTGTATAAGTCCCCGATGGGCATCACTGAGTTGGAGGTGTAAGACCCCGATGGGCATCCTAGGTGTATAAGTCCCTGATGGGCATCACTGAGTTGGAGGTGTAAGACCCCGATGGGCATCCTAGGTGTATAAGTCCCCGATGGGCATCACTGAGTTGGAGGTGTAAGACCCTGATGGGCATCCTAGGTGTATAAGTCCCCGATGGGCAACACTGAGTCCTAGGTTGTGTAAGGCTCGAAGGACACCCAGGTGTGGAACCTATGGTAGCTGGTAGCTGTAAGCCTCGAATAGGCAAGCCCCAAGAGTGACGTTCTGTTGACCCATCTGTTTGCTCTGAGTCATTGCATGGTTGCATGTCCGTGTGCTAAATGATATGTTTTCGTATTGTACCCCGGTTGGGGATTCTTACTGAGTAACTCGTTGCTCACCCTTATTTTTTCTGTGGTTTTCCACCAGGTAACTTGGGACATCGGCAGGATGGCTAGGAGGAGGCGGCTGGATGATCATGGATAGCTGACTCTGGGATGCATGTTCTTTAATTGTTTTCTTTATGATTTAGCATGTAGTGGGACTTGAGTCCCTAGGGAAACACTCAAACTATTTTATGGTTCTCGTACCGTACTCTTATTTGTTTTTAAGAAAAGCACTGATCAGTCTAATTACTCTTGATTTTTACATTGGCTTTTGTGGTTTGTTTAAAGTTTTGTTGATTGCAAAAGTTTTAAATTATTACAGTTGGATGGTGTTTTACATTCCTAGACATGCATGCTAAGTAAGGATCTAGGTTAGCGACCGCTTCTTTGGGTCGGGTCGTTACACCTAGCAACTGTGAGGAATTGTCTAGCCGAGCACACTCCCGAGGTGAGACTCCTACCCCTAGCCGAAAGCATGCTTGCAGGTTTGGGAGTGTGTTGTTTGTTTTCCCGACAAGCTAACTTGTGTTCTCTCCTATTGAGGTGAAGCCAAGCTTGTTCCAAGAGGTTGTTGTGAGGAAGCCGGAAGCAAAGCCCTAGCCGAGAGTTCCCTTGGACTTTCCCAAAGGGTTGGCCAAGAGCTGGTGTAGCTCACTAAGTAACTTCCCGGCTTTTGCTTCTGTAACGGCCCAGGTTTTCATCCCAGTCTTCCAGGTATGCCCAAGGGGTATTTTGGTAATTTGTCCGACCGTCAGGGTGAAAAGCTGTGCTGAACCTGCCGCCTGTCGCAGCCCTGCCTCGCCGTCGCCGCAGCTCGTAGCGCAAACGCCCAACCCGTGCCCAGATCTGCTCGCCCGTCGTGCGTCCCAGATCTGCCTGAGCAGCTCCCGTCGCACGCACCAGCGAGCCATCGCTCGGCCAGCCGCACCAGATCCGGCCGAGAAGCAGCTTCGCTCGCCGTCGCACGCCCCGGGTCCGTCGCCCCAGATCTGTCGCCGTCGCACCATCGCACGCCCAGGTCGCAGCCGAGGGAAGCCCATCGCCGAGCCGCTCGCTCGTCGCGACGCGCGCCGCGCTTCCTTCGCTCCCACCGCTTCGCCAGCGCCGCGCGCGCGCGCCGTGACGTGCCCAGCGCGTGTCCGCGCGCGCGCAGCCGCGCCCAGCGCCTGCCCAGCGCCCAGTCCAGCTGCACCAGCCCGCCAGCAACGCCCAGCCTCGTGTCGTCGTGCCGTGTGAGTGCTCCCGAGCCGAGCCTGCTGTGTTATTATATTTTTAGGACTATGGTTGTGATTGTTGCTATGTTTGTAGGTTCTCGATAGCTAGCTCGGGAGTGTTCGCAGCTTAGGAAATTTGTGTGTAGAAGTCTTCCGACCAAGGTAAGGATTTCTTACCGGGGTTGTGTGGACCCTGCGATGTTCTATGTGATTGATGTTGTATGTTTGTTTGTGATTATCAGCATGTATAGTTTAGGTGCTCTGTTCTGAATTCCTGACTGGCATGACTTCGTATGTTGTTCTTTCATGTTAGTCCATGCTAGGTTGTTCCGCTTTACGCATGCTCATATTCATTCTTGTTCTGTAGTACCATGCTAGGTCTGTTGTATTCTTTTGAGCACGTATTGGATTGTTTGCTGATTGTTAAGGCAGGTTAGATCTCAGGAAGGTAGCATCTTCCGGGCCTGATGCATAAAGTATCTTGCATCCATGGCAGGGACGTCGAGACAGTTCTCCGTCCCTGAACCCCGTTAGGGTTTAGCTAACCCGACCGGTAGGCCCTGCAATCTTCGGTGAGGGTGGCAGACTGTTAAATGCCCCAATGGTCGGGATGATGACTTGGCATTGCCTCGTCCCCGGCAGTCGGCACGTCCTCAACGTGTTCGGCCGTAGCCCTTGATTGCCACCTGTTAGGGCAAGGACCGCTTCCTGGTGTAAGCCTACCACGACCGGTTCCTTAGCCTCAGGTGCGGTGGTTCATGCTGACATAGTTCACGTGTCTAGGTCTTACACCCCTATGTCAGTGACACCGATCCAAAGATTTAGTTAGGCGTGGTGACTGGACATGGGCAGCTTGCCACTAGACTCGGCACCCCCCATAGTCTGCAGTAGCACACGGTGCATGCTTACGCTCATTACAGCGCCGACCAAAGAGCTCCTCGGGATCTTGAGCTAGTGTACCTTTCGTATCGACAGTAGACAGGCTGAGGCCGAGACTTGTTTCTCGTATAGGACGTATGGTGTGGTGGATTTATCTCCGGACTAAGACCCTGAGTTGGCATCCGAGGTCCAAGTGTGGACTCAAGCTATGTGCTCTTTTCTGTGTTTATATTCATAGCTTGCATACACTCATCTGGATGACCATGTGCATCGTATTGTACCCCGGTTGGGGATTCTTACTGAGTAATTCGTTACTCACCCTTATTTTGTGGTTTTCCACAGGTAACCAAGGAGCGAGACAGGATGGCTGAAGGAGGAGCTGTGATCATGGGCACCTGCTGTCACCTCTGACACTTTTATTCATTTTATGACTCTTTAACTTTATATTTCCCCTGAATGCATGTAGACGGGCACGGAGCCCTAGGACGTTTTCTCATGTTTTATGGATTCCAGCATAGTCGTACCTGCAAAGGTTTTTTGAATGGTTTAAATAAATCTCTGATCAGAGTATACTTTTAGAAATGTACTTTTCCTGAAACAGGTGCTTGGAAACAGGGACTTTTAATGTTTTAGTTTTACTTGGAATCTGAAAGTATGTTGCATATTGTTTTATTTTGAATGCATGCATTGGGGTAAAGGCCCATTTAGAACCCCATTCGGGTCGGGTCTTTACAGTTGGTATCAGAGCTCAGAGTCATAGATTCTGTAGACTGACCTTTTGTTGTAGGTCATTTTCCCATGATCATCAGCACTCCGACAGTCATCAGGTACGCTTAAGTTTACTGTTTTAGAAAAAGGGTTAAGAATTTACAATACCTTTTATCTAGTGTATGCCTTGCTCAGTGTTGTAGAGCGGGGACGAGCAGGTTCTGACTCGTTGTTGGTTTGGGTGTAGATCGCCAAAGATGCCGCCACCGTGCGCCGAGAGGACGTCCGAGAGCGGGACGAGGTATCGGGATCGGTCGACATCGCACGGACATCGTCCCAAGCCGAGATCGGTGGCATTCCGCCGATGAGCTCCCCGCCGCGCCTAGAGTAGGCGTTGAGGCGACCGAGCTCGTGAGATCGCTCTCCCGGAGCAGAGTTGGCTGATTCTATGAGGGCTTTTATGGTCGACATGCTTTGAGTGACCAGAGAGCGAGAGACCCGTGCCTTGTTGGCGCCAAGCGGGAAGAGTCCCGAGCCCAGATCGAGCGGTGACCCGCATGTTCCAAAGAGGCGCGGAAGACTTCAACTCCTCAGGAGCAAGTAGCCCCTGAGGCGGATGTAGCAGAGGGTGCAGTGGAGCTTGGTAGATGGTTAAAGGACTTTGTGAAGTGGCAACCGGAGAAGTTTGATGCCACCGGGATGCGTTAGCGGCAGCCCGTTGGATTGCCCATATGGAGTACACCTTCCTGATCATGGTGTGCCCCGATATCCAGAGACCGAGGTGTGCAGCCCATGCACTAGGAGGCACAGCGAGATGGTGGTGGGAGTCCACCTTGAGTGAGAGACCAGCTGGGTCACCACCTGCTACTTGGGAGTTCTTCAAGTCGGAATTCAAGGTCAAGTACATCAGTGATGAGGCTCAAGAGAAGATGGTGGAGCTTTTCCAGAACCTGAAGCAGGGTTCTGATTCTATTGAGGAATATGAGAGAAAGTTCTCGGAGTATGGATATTTTGCTTCGCAGTTGATAGCCACCCCTGAGTTAAAGATCCTAAGTTCATATCCGTTTTGAGACAGGTGTTTCTCGTGATGTCGAGCTCGTGCCCCGACACATATGCTAGAGCTGTTCAGTTAGCCACTATATATAATGGGAAGTATCCTGTTGAGCGGATTGTTGCCGCTCCGGTCCAGCGTCCTGTCCCAGCTGCAGTGGGGCAGAAGAGGAAGTTCGATTTCCGAGGAGGCGGCGCTGCCGCCAAGGACGATGTCTCGAACCGAGACCAAAAGGAGTTTCGACCGTTTCGGCCTCTCCGCAGCGGCGGTCCCGAGCAAGTTCCCGCATGTGCCACCTGTGGGGAAAGTCCACGCCGGAGCTTGTCGACCGGACCCAGATTGTGCTTTTCGTTGTGGTAGAGAGGGGCACATGGCCCGTTTTGTGATCACCCACTATGGCGGCTCGGCCAGTGGCAGCGGAAAGGGTCGAGTGTTTGCTACGACCGTCGTCAGAGGCCGAGCGTAAGGATGCCGCTGTGGCGGTACACTTCTTGTTTTAGATCATCTGCGCATTTGTCTTGTTTGATTCTCGTTCTACGCATTCATTTGTATCTGTGTTGTTTCTTTGAGCATGCTAAGTTGAGACTAGAGCCTCTAGGTTTTGAGTTATCTGTTGCAACTCCTTCGGAGTTAGTATGTTAGCTAGAGATAAGATTAAGGATGGCCGGATCGAGATATCCGGAGAGTTGCTTAGTAGCCACACTCATAGTTCCTCGCCTATGAGTGGTTTTGATGTGATCCTTGGTATGGAGTGGTTAGTTTGCTAACCACGCGTTGATTGATCGCCACCGTAAAGAAGTGGTGTTCAGGCCACCGTCGGCCCTAGTTTTAAGTTTCGTGGAGTCCAAGGTGGAGTTTGCCCGCCAATGGTGTCACCGTGAAAGCTCGTCGTTTGCTAGCTCATGGAGCTTGGGGTTACCTAGCCAAGTTGTGCAGTGGAGAGCCGTCCCTCGCCGATCGTTGATCAGTGCCGGTCGTGCGGGAGTTCGCGGATGTGTTTCTGAGGAGCTACGGGTTGCCCCGAGAGAGAGGTTGACTTCACTATTGAGCTCGAGCCGTGGACCCTTCCTATCTCGAAGGCTCCGTGACGCATGGCGCCAAAGAGAGTTAAAGGAACGAAGATTCGATTCTGAGGAGATGTTAGATCGAGGGTTCATCCGTCCGAGTGTGTCCCGTGGGAGAGCACGATTCTGTTTGTGAAAAAGAAGGATGGTTCTATGCGCTTATGTATTGATTATCGCGAGCTTAATAAGGTGACGATGAAGAATAAGTACCCGTTGCCCCGTGATCGATGATTTGTTCGATTAGCTTCAGGGAGCTTCTGTGTTCTCAAGATAGATTTGAGATCCGGTTACCATCGATTGCGGATCGTGGGATGCCGACATTCCTAAGACGACTTTGAGTCCGGATATGGTCACTATGAGTTTGTGGTTATGTCGTTTGGATTGACCAATGCCCCACCGCGTTCATGGACATGATGGATAGGGTGTTCAAATCATTTTTGGGCGAACCGTCATTATGTTCATTGACGATATTCTGATTTATTCAAGGTCTAAGGAGGACCATGCAGAGCATTTGAGGCGAGTATTGGCGGCTTTGAGGGAAAACCACTTTATGCGAAGTTTTCCAAATGTGATTTCTGGTTGGAGCGGTGGCCTTCCTAGGCCACGTGGTTTCGAGAGATGGTATAGCCGTGGACCCCGCGAAGATTGAGGTCATGAGTTCGTGGGCCAAGCCGACTTCGATTGCTTGAGATACGCAGCTTTACTGGTTTGGCGAGTTACTACCGCTCGGTTCGTTAAGACTTTTCCGCCATAGCCTCGCCTCTCACTCGTCGGACGAGGAAGGGTGTCGAGTTCGTTTGGAACGATAAGTGTGATGAGAGCTTTGCCGGGCTCAATCGTAGTTTGACTTCAAAGCACCGTGTTGGCGATCCCGGAGGGGACAGTGGTTTCGTAGTTTACAGCCGATGCTTCCAAGTTTGGGTTAGGTTGTGTGTTGATGCAAAGACGGGAAGGTCATAGCCTATGCTTCCCGTCACCAAAACCGTGATGAGCGAAACTACCCGACTCATGATATGGAGTTAGCGTGCAGAGTGTTTGCAATCAAGATTTGGAGGCATTACACGTATGGTGAGCGGATTCGGATGTTTACCGATCACCGAGCCTCAAGTATCTGCTTTACTCGAAGGAGTTGAATATGAGGCGAGAGGAGGTGGTTGGAGTTGGTAAAGGATTATGATCGCTGCGATTTTTGTACCATCCGGTAAAGCCAATGTAGTGGCTGATGCTTTGAGTAGAAAGACGTCGCACTCGCGGCGTTGTTGAGTTCCAGCCAGTTTGCGGAGAGAGAGTTCGAGCGGGCCGAGGTTGCGATGTTGTTGGGTGAGGTTACCGCCGAGGTAGCTCGATTAGACTGCTCACCGTCGATTAGACAGGATTATTGATAGCCACCGAGTGACCCCGCGCTTAAGAGATTGTTTGATGAGTTAGTCTTGACGGAGATTTTGATTTCGTGTTCTTGCCGACATGTGGGTTGACTTATAGAGGTCGGTTGTGTGTTCGGACATTGCAGGATTACTGACAGAGTTGCTCTCGAGAGCCCCACGCCCCATTTGCTTGGCACCCCGGGTACCAAGATGTATCAGACCTTAAGCGCACCTTACGGTGGATGGGGATGAAGAGAGATGTGGCAGAGTTTGTCACCCGGTGTCTCACTTGTCAATAAGTGAAAGCACCAGCAGAGGCCACCGGTTTGTTGCGACCACCGAGTGTGCCTCGGTGGAAATGGGAAGATATCTCTATGGACTTTATTTCTGGTTTGTCGAGGACTCAGAGGAGGTTCTCTCTCAGATCCGGGTGATAGTCGACCGGTTGACCAAGAGCGCACACTTCATTCCCGGTAGAGACACTTATACCGTGGAACAGTGGGCGCAGTTGTTTTTGGAACAGATCATCCGATATCATGGTGTGCCGGTGAGGATTGTGTCCGATCGTGACTCGCGGTTCACTTCTCTTTTAGGAGAGCACTTGTAAGGGTTTAGGCACCGAGTGCGATTTCAAAGATGACTTTTCACCCTCGAGACGGATGGTCGACCGAGAGGGTGAACCAGATTCTCGAGGATATGTTGAGGGCTTGTGTGTTGGACTTCCCGCGGTTGGGACCAGATATCAGTATCGATGGAGTTTGCCTATAACAACGATTATCGATCGGCGATTCGAGATGGCTCCATTCGAGGCCTTGTATGGCAAGCGTTATGCCGGTGCCACGTGTTCTCAGGAAGAGGTTGGTGATAGGCGGTTTTGGGTCCCGAAATTCTGCGATTTGACTAATGGAGCGCGATGCAAAAAGATTAGAGCTCGTATGTTGACGGCTCGAGAGCGGCGAGAAAAGTTACGCCGATGTTCGCGCGCCGAGATTTGAGTTTGAGGTTGGCCAAAGATGTGTTCCTAAAGGTTGCTCCAATGCGTGGTGTTTTGAGGTTTGGTAAGCGAGGAAGTTGAGTCCCCGTTTTGTCGGGCCGTTTGAGATTCTGGAGAGGATTGGCGAGAGTTGCTTATCGGTTAGCCCTACCTCCGTCGTTGTCGCGATGCATAGTGTTTTTCATGTATCGATGTTGAGGCGGATGTACGGCACCCGCGCACATTGTGGACTTTGAGCCTTTGCAACTGAATGAGGATTTGAGCTTCGAGGAGAAGCCAGTAGGGATCCTTGCATTTGAGACGAAGACGTTGCGTAACCGCGAGATCCGGTTGGTAAAGGTTCAGTGGAGGAGTCAGAGTTCCGAGGAAGCCACTTGGGAGCGGGAAGACTAGATGAGATTGCATCATCCCCGAGTGCTTCGATCTTAAGGACTTTCGAGGACGAAAGTCATAAATAGGAGGGAATATTGTAACGGCCCAGGTTTTCATCCCAGTCTTCCAGGTATGCCCAAGGGGTATTTTGGTAATTTGTCGGGCCGTCAGGGTCGTTTATGTCCTTTCTAGTTGCTAAAAATATTGGATGGATTTATGTAGGTTTGTGAGGCTTCGTGGAATGGTTTGAGCAAGGTTTGATGCAAAAGTAAAAATAAAGGAAAATTGTGCTACAGTTGGGGTTTAAACCCGGGTCTCCTGGACAGCTTGTGGGGATGTGTGCCTGTTGAGCCATGGAGAGCTCTTATTGCTCTTTCTGCATCACATCTTAGTTAACCTTGGATCTTTGGTGTTTGGTGCTTTTGGTCAAATGGAAAGAAAAAGGCTAGGTTGTCTCTTCTCCAACACATCTCCTAGCCACCCAAGCCAAGTTCTCCCTAGCCTCCTTGCCGATTTCTTCATCCCCTTCGATGCTCCGTTGCTCGATTTTCATTCCGGGTAAGTCTTCATCTTCTTCCTCTTCTCGTTTGGTTGTTTTGCTGGCCGAAGGTAAGGATGTGTGTGTGTTTGTGTTTGTTGCAGCAACTGAGGTCAGATCTGCCACTAGCCGGCCAGATCCGCCCGAGCCGCCGCACCAGAGCCGCCACTGTCGCCGCAGCTCGTCGCGCAGACGCCCAACCCGCGCCCAGACCTACCGCCTGTCGCAGCCCTACCTCGCCGTCGCCGCAGCTCGTCGCGCAGACGCCCAACCCGCGCCCAGATCTGCTCGCCCGTCGCTCGTCCCAGATCTGCCCGAGCAGCTCCCGTCGCACGCACCAACGAGCCATCGCTCGGCCAGCCGCACCAGATCTGGCCGAAAAGCAGCTTCGCTCGCCGTCGCACGCCCCGGGTCTGTCGCCCCAGATCTGTCGCCGTCGCACCATCGCACGCCCAGGTCGCAGCCGAGGGAAGCCCATCGCCGAGCCGCTCGCTCGTCGCACGCCGCACGCTCGCTCGCGCCCAGCCGCTCGCCCAGCGCCGCACGCCTTCGCCCGTGACGTGCCCAGGTGTCGTGTCAAGGCAGCCGCGCCGCGAGTGCTCGCCAGCGCACCCCCTACGCCAGTCCAGTACACAGACCCGCCACCAAGAACGCCCAGCCTCGTGTCGTCGTGCCGTGTGAGTGCTCCCGAGCCGAGCCTGCTGTGTTATTATATTTTTAGGACTATGGTTGTGATTTTTGCTATGTTTGTAGGTTCTCGATACCTAGCTCGGGAGTGTTCGCAGCTTAGGAAATTTGTGTGTAGAAGTCTTCCGACCAAGGTAAGGATTTCTTACCGGGGTTGTGTGGACCCTGCGATGTTCTATGTGATTGATGTTGTATGTTTGTTTGTGATTATCAGCATGTATAGTTTAGGTGCTCTGTTCAATTCTGATCGCATGACTTCGTATGTTTTTCTTTCATGTTAGTCCATGCTAGGTTGTTCCGCTCGGCATGCTCATATTCATTCTTGTTACAGAGTACCATGCTAGGTCAGTTGTATTCTTTTGAGCACGTATTGGATTGTTTGTTGATTGTTAAGGCAGGTTAGATCTCAGGTAGGTAGCATCTTCCGGGCCTGATGCATAAAGTATCTTGCATCCATGGCAGGGACGTCGAGACAGTTTGTAACGGCCCAGGTTTTCGTCCCAGTCTTCCAGGTATGCCCTAGGGGTATTTTAGTAATTTGGTCGGGCCGTCAGGGCCGTTTATGTCTTTTTCCAGTTGCTAAAATTATTGTATGGATTTATGAAGGTTTTTGAGGCTTTGTGGTTTGGTTTGAGCATGGGTAGATGCAAAAGTAAAAATAAAGGAATTTGTGCTGCAGCCGGGGTTTGAACCCGGGTCTCCTGGGAAGCTTGTAGAGATGTGTGCCAATTGAGCCATTAGGTGCTCTTGTTGCTCTTTCTGCATCACATCTTAGTTAACCTTGGATCTTTGGTGTTTGGTGCATTTGGTTAAATGAAATAGAAATTAGGTTTGTTGTGTTTTCTTCTCCAAAAGAGTTGTGGCCGCCCAAGCTTTCTCCCAAGCTCTCCTTGCCGATTCTTCATCCTTGCGGCTCCTTGGATCGTTCATCATCACTCCGGGTAAGTCTTCATCCTCTTCATCTTCTCGATTGGGTGTTCTTGTTGGTGAAGGTAAGGAGAAGAGCTTGTGTGTGTGTGTGTTTGTAGCAGTGCCCAAAGATGCCCAGATCTCGCCAAAGAAGAAGCTCGGAGCCGCCCGGATCGCCTAGCAAAGAAGCCCAGTTTGCCCAGATCGCGCGCCGAAGCGAGCACCGAGCCGCCCGGACCGCCAGCCCGTCGCGGCCGTCGCGCGCGCGCTGCTGCAGCGGCCAGCGCGCGCCAGCGTCGCGCCGCGCGCCGCTCCTCTCGCTGCTGCGCCGTCGCGCGCCGCGTCGCGCACGCTCGCGCCAGCCAGCGCTCGTCTCGTCCGCTTGCCGCGCGCGTGCGCTGCGCCCGCCAGGCGTCCGCGCGCGCAGCGCGCGCGCGGCCTGCCGCCTCCTCGCCGCCCGTCAGCGCCAGTGTGCGGTCCGCCGCCCATCGCCCCTTCTGCGCTGCGTCGTCGCGCCCAGCCCAGCCCCGCCGTCTTTGCCTGCCCGTCCGCGTGTCGGTCGTGCCGTGTGAGTGCCCCGAGCCGAGCTCGCTTGTTTTATTATATTTTTAGGGCTATGATTGTGATTTCTATTGTGTTTGTTAGGTTCTCGTTAGCTAGCTCGGGATCGATCGCGGCGTAGGATTTTGTGTGTAGTTGCCCCGGCCAAGGTAAGGATTTCTTACCGGAGTTGTGTGGACCTGCGATGTTCTATGTGATTGTTGTTTGTATGTTTGTTTGTGATTATCAGCATGTATAGTTTAGGTGCTCTGTTGCAATTCTGACTAGCATGACTTCGTATGTTGTTCTCTCATGTTAGCCCATGCTAGGTTGTTCCGTTCTAGCATGCTCATCATCTTCTTGCTTCGTAGTACCATGCTAGGTTCGTTGTATCTGTTGAGCACGTTTTGGATTGTATTGGATTGTATGTTATTGATATGATAGGTTAAAGTGTAGGTAGGTAGCATCATCCGGCTTTGATGCAAAAGTATCTTGCATCCATGGCGGGGGCGTCGAGACGAGTTCTCGTCCCCTCGACCCCGTTAGGGTTTAGCTAACCCGACCGGTAGGCCCCGCAATCTTGGGTGAGGGTGGCGGTCGTAAATGCCCCAACGGTCGGGATGATGACTTGGCATTGCCTCGTCCCCGACAGCGATCGGCACGCGTCCTCGGCGTGTTCGGCGTAGCCCTTGATTGCCACTGTTAGGGCAAGGACCGCTTCTGGTGTGTAAGCCTATCACGACCGGTTCCTTAGCCTCAAAGTGCGGTGGTTCAGTGACATAGTTCACGTCCGTGTCTCACACCCTATGTCGGTGACACCGATCCGGAGATTTAGTTAGGCGTGGTGGCGGACATGGGCGACTTGCCACTAGACCCGGCACCCCATAGTCTGCGGTGCACGCGGTGCATGCTTACGCTCATTACAGGCGCCGACCGGAGAGCTCCTCGGGATCTTGAGCTAGTGTACCTTTCGTGATCGACGATGACAAGTGAGGCCGAGACTTGGTTCTCGTATAGGGCGTATTGTGTGGTGTGGATTATTCCGACTAAGACCACGAGTTGGCATCCGAGGTCCAAGTGTGGACTTAAGCTATGTGCTCTATTATGTGTTTATGTTCATAGCTTGCATACACTCATCTAGATGACCATGTGCATCGTATTGTACCCTGGTCGGGATTCTTCTTGAGTAATTCGTTACTCACCCTTACTTATCTTTCGGTAACCATGGCGCGAGGCGGGATGGTGAAGGAGGAGCTATGATCATGGGAACGTCTTTGTCGTCTCGACTTTTTATTTCTATGACTCTTGTCTTTCATTTTCCCTGAATGCATGTGGCAGACACGGAGCCCTAGGATGTTTTCTCTCAATGATTTTGTGGATTCCCGCTTTATTGAATTTGAGAATGTTCCAAATGTTTTAATAAATCTCTGATCAGAGTGTACGTTTTGGAAATGTATTTGCCTTGAAACAGGTTTCAGCAAACTATATTGATTTCTGATTGAACCTTGATTGTTTTGTTTTAATTGGGAATCTAAAAACTTATTTGCATATTATCCTTTCCTTTGAATGTATGCATTGGGGTAAAGGCCTATTTAGAGCCCCTTTTGGGTTGGGTCTTTACAGTTGGTATCAGAGCTCAGAGTCATAGACTTTGTAGACTGACCTTTTGTTGTAGGTCGTCTTTCCCATGATCACCGCACTCAAGCGGTCATCATCAGTGCGCGCCTAAGTTTTACTGTTTTAGAAAAGGGTTAAGAATTTACAATACCTTTCATCTAGTGTATGCCTTGTGTAGTGTTGTGGAGCGGAGACGAGCGGAGTTCGACTCGTTGTTGGTTTGGGCTTTGTGAGCCATCATGCCAACTTTCAGCAGATCGAGCGATTTGTTTAGCGGCTTGTTGAGGTATCCAGATAGATTCGGATGCCCCGGGACATCGTTCCGGAGGGAGGCGAGCTTAGACTCCCGTTGGCCATTTGTGGCCCGATTCTTTCGCTTTTCCCTAGTGAGAGGGTGGTGGTGCTTCGTGCGGATCGCCAAGTATGTTGATCGCACCCGCAGGAGCAGCGGGCGCTTGGCATGTCCGACCGAGGAGTTGGACAGATCGTGTTGATGTTGAGGCCGCGTCCGGGGTTGTTAGGCCCGCATGCCGGTTTGGCCCCGCAGATTGAGTTGCCTAGAGGAGGGGTAGAGGCTAGCGGCGCCTCAGAGTGAGACTCCTTGAGCGAGTGTGCTCCACCATGAGAGATCGATGGTAGGTCTTTAGCTATCGAGAGAGCGGAGACCCGGCGCAGATTTGTAGCGCGTAGTGAGGAGTCCCGGCACGATTAGCCCAAATTGACAGAGTCTGTTTCAGATTTTTCCCCAGTAGCTCTTGTAGCCGGAGGTTCTCGGGAGGGCATGATCGTGAGTTTATTCGGATGAGTTTGTTGGCGTTGTTGGAGACGCCCGGGTTGGCAAATGGATGCCTGTAGAGCTCGATGTTTTAGTAAGTCCTATCGCTAGTAGTAAGGTAGTTGGCCGAGTTTGAGTTTAGCATCCGTGTGTGGATGCCTGTGCTCAAAAGCCGAGGTGTGCCGTTCTGTCTTTGTTTGGTTCATCGGATGGTGGTGGAAATCCCTTGTGAGAGGTGGTCTAGCGAGTCTCCACCGATCGCCCGATTGTTTGGCAAGTTGCCGTGTTAGTGGCTTGAGGCGGATGAAGGGTCATCTTTGCCCCCTTGCGAGCTGTTGTTGTTTAACGACCCCGCTTCCTCGAGATGTTGATTTGGTAGTAGTAGCACTTGAGGTGCATTGGTTGGTGTGCCACTTTGGCACTAAGTCCAGTTCGAGCTTGAGTTTGGCTTGGCATAGCGGATGGTTCTATGCCGTCCGGAGTTCAGCACACTTCTTTAGCCATTGGATCCATTTATGGAAAATGCACTTGTTTAGGTCGTGCAAGAGGGCTAGTTCAGTGGTAGTTGAAGGACCACAAGTGAAAGGATGTTCGAGAGGAGCTGGAGCCTCTTCCTAGTGTTCTTGGGGTCGAGTAAGTCGTGGGTTGGCGGTGCAGGTAAGTGTTAGTGCGTGTGAGTCTCACGCTAATGCTAAGGCCAAGAGATCTTTGTGGTTGGTAGTGCGGTCCACTACCTTCGGGTGCCTAAACTCGAGTTGAGTGAGCATTGTAGATGCGAGTTCGGTCCAAAGAGGGAACCATGAGTTGGATGCCCGTGAGATGAGTTGGATGCTCTCGAGATGAGTTGGATGCTCTCGAGATGAGTTGGATGCTTATGAGATGAGTTGGATGCCTATGAGATGAGTAGGACGCCTTATGTGTAAGCGCACTTGGTAGAGTCTTGGTATAAAGTAAGTTCGGTTTGGCGTCGTTATGTTTTAGCAGAGCAAGGTTGCCACCGCTTGAGTATCGTGGGAAGATGGAACTTTTGGTGTTCCTTGGATTGTTTGTATCATTGCCGGAGTTATCGTTGCTTTGTGGAAAAGCGCTTGTTAGTCTTGGATCTCTAAAGGAAGGTTGGGAGTTGTGCACACAAGTGTGTTTTGTGTGGTTCGTTCCGTGGCGAGAGTTTCAGATCCATGTAGGGTTTGCTTTGGAGATCTCGTGCTCAGTTCCTTGAGAAGTGGGACTCCAGGTGGTTGTTGTAAGGCTTCGGTTGAGGTGGTAAGGATACCGTGCTCGTGGTATCAAGTTGTTGCTTAGGCAAGATTTGTTAAGTTGGGCCTAAGCTTGGTTGGCGGATCTTCTTGTTGATCGTTGGTTGGGGTTCAGTTGGAAACTGAACAAGAGCGGTGGTAGCTAAGCCGCGTGGTTTCTGATCGGCATGGCTAAGAGAGTTGTTCGGATCCTTCCTTGGGTAGAAGTTATGTTGTGGCTGATGCTTTGAGTAGGAGGATGACGCATTCTGTAGCGTTTCGGGTCCTCTAGGTTCCCAAGGAGTTGGAGTTGGCCAAAGATGGTTGGGATCTTTGGAAATTGGAGTTGTTTGTTCAGCGGTTGTCTGCTTAGATCGTATCTGGCGGCAGTGTGTGTGTTGAGGGTTGCCGAAGAACCCTAGGTTGTGGAGAGCCTCTCGAGCTCGGTCGAGCCCAGCTAGTGAGTTTCATTGGCTAGCTTGAGGCGTGTAGTTTGTAGCCTCGGTGGAGTTGCTAGCAGTCTTGGTAGACTAGCAAGCTAGTGTTTATTTGGAGTAAAGTCCGGAGTGGTTTCGGTGTGGTGGCAAGTTGATGCTTGGTGTTGACCAAGTGTGGATTGAAGTTGCTAGAGTTTAGTTTTGCTCGTGGGGGGCGAGTGGTTTGTGCCATGTTGGTTGTTTTTTTTCCTGTTTCCAAGATGTTGAGTTGCCCCGTTTGGCATTTGGAGGTTCAGTCTGAGATGGACCCTTGTTGTGCCCCGTGAGATTAGATGTTGTTGCTCTGGTGGAGCAAGACAGTGAGCGTATGTGGAGTTCTCTGTCCGTTGGTTGTCTGCTTGTAGGAGCCGTTTCCTTCGGGGAGTTGTCAGGTTACTCCCTTGGTCTTGGAGTTAATGGTGGAAGCGCTAGCTTGAAGGAAAAGTTTGTTGGCTGCTTGGAAGTAGTCGTTTGTCCAGTTAAGCGGATTCTTGGAGGGTGTTCTAGAGGCTGCAGTAAAGGTTGTCCTGCCTCTTATGAGTGTTTGGCCTAGTTGGTTAAGATTTTGTGTGTTGGCATGGAAGATGTTGCACCTTTGTAGTGGAAGATCTCCTTTGTATCAGTTGTGGGTTGAGGTTGCACCATTGTGGCTGGATTAGGGTCTGGACTTATCGAGGGATCCTTGCTGGCTAGTGTAGCTTGCACTCTGCCAGCCATTGTTGGTATTCTTGTTCTTGGTAGTTGGTGTTGACCAGGTAGTGGAGTTCCGTTATGAAGTTTCGGTGGGAAGGTGCATTAAGCCTAAGCTTGAGGGTTAAGCCTGTATGTGTTATCGTTTGGACTTGTGAGATGTGTTTCATATTTGAGGCGAGCTTTGTTCCGTTGTTTGCACGGAGGTAAGTTTAGTGGATGGAGCCCTCTGGGGCCTGGTTGTTTGCAAGTTGTCTTGCCCAGCTAGTGATTTGAGTCGAGCTAGAGATGAGTGGATTGGCATAGCTATGCAGTTGTAGTTGTTTGAGCTTCCTAGTTCGTAGCACTCAAGTTGTTGGATTGTAAGTTTCCGTGTGGGAGCTGTCAGCTAGTTGAGGTTGTTGTGTGAGTTCGGATTTTTGGAGTATTGACTTCAGTAGCTAGAGCTCGCACCTCGGTTGTTGTGCAGATGCCATTTCTATGGAGTAGAGGCATGTCGATTTGAGTTGGAGATGTTGCCATTAGGGTGTGGCAACAAAGGTTTGTTCTAGGCGATGCGTGGGCGAACCGTGATTCAGAGAGTGTTCTTAGAGGCTTATGAGCCGAGTGCGATTCTGTAGTGTTTTCACCTTTTTTTCCGAGGGTCTTTTGGGAGGAGTGAGCCAGATCCTTCGGAGCTTGTTGCGAGTTGGTGTTTCTGTGATTAGGCAGCGGGAGACCAGTGTGTTGTGCAAGAGGTTGAGCTCGTTTGTGGTTAGCTCAGAGCAGGCATGAAAGTTTCGTCGATGTCCCAGCGTCGAGTTTTAGAGTTTGAGGTTGGACAAAGGCGTGCTTTTAAGATTGTGCCGTTGTGAGTTGTGTTGAGTTTTGGTAAGCGGGAGAAGTGGAGTCTCCTGTTGTTGGACCATTTGAGATTCTCGAGAGGATTGGCGAGTTGCATATTGGTTAGCTTTTTCGGTCAATGTCACCGTGTGCAGTGTGTTCTCATGTATCGGTGGGAGGCGGTATGTGTCGGACCCATTGCTCATTGTGGACTTTGAGCCTTTGCACGTGATTGAGGATTTGAGCTTGAGAGGAAGCTGTGAGTATTCTGGTCCTTGAGGCGAAGACGTTGCATAATCGTGAGATCCGTTTGGTAAAAGTTCGGTGGAGGAGTTAGAGTTAAGAGGAGGCCGCTTGTGAGCGGGAAGACGGATGAGATTGCGATATCTGTCTTTGTTTGATCTTAAGGACTTTCGAGGACGAAAGTCATAAAAAGGAGGGAATATTGTAACGGCCTGTGCTTTCGTCCCCGATCTTCCGTGTATGCCCTAGGGGTATTTTAGTAATTTGGTCGGGCCGTCAGGGGCGTTTATATCTTTTTCCATTGCTAAAATTATTGGATGGATTTATGAAGGTTTTGAGGCTTTGTGGTTTGGTTTGAGCATGGGTAGATGCAAAAGTAAAAATAAAAGGAATTTGTGCTGCAGCCGGGGTTTGAACCCGGGTCTCCTGGAAAGCTTGTGGAGATGTGTGCCAATTGAGCCATTAGGTGCTCTTGTTGCTCTTTCTGCATCACATCTTAGTTAACCTTGGATCTTTGGTGTTTGGTGCATTTGGTTAAATGAAATAGAAATTAGGTTTGTTGTGTTTTCTTCTCCAAAAGAGTTGTGGCCGCCCAAGCTTTCTCCCAAGCTCTCCTTGCCGATTCTTCATCCTTGCAGCTCCCTTGGATCGTTCATCATCACTCCGGGTAAGTCTTCATCCTCTTCATCTTCTCGATTGGGTGTTCTTGTTGGTGAAGGTAAGGAGAAGAGCTTGTGTGTGTGTGTGTTTGTAGCAGTCGCCCAAAGATGCCCAGATCTACCAAAGAAGCAAGCCCAGCCGCCCAGATCGCCTAGCAAAGAAGCCCAGTGCCCGATCGCAGCCAGCGAGCACGAGCCGCCCGGTGCCCGGCCACCATCGCATCGCGCCGTCGCGCGACTGGCTGAAGCGGCCAGCGCGCCGCGTCTCGCGCGCGCGCGCCGCTCCTCGCTGCGCCGTGCGCTCGCAGCGTCGCGCCTCGCGCCAGCGCGCTCGTCGTCGTCCGCTTGCCGCGCCCGTGCGCTGCGCCCGGCCAGCCGTCGCGCGCAGCAGCGCGCGCGCAGCCTCTGCCGCCTCTGCCGCCCGTCAGCGCCCGGTGTGCGGTCCCCGCCGCCATCATCCCCCTCTGCGCCGTCGGCGCCCGGCCAGCCAGCCAGCCGTCTTTTGCTGCCCCGTCCGCGTGTCAGTCGTGCCGTGTGAGTGCCCCGAGCCGAGCCTGCTTGTTTTATTATATTTTTAGGGCTATGATTGTGATTTCTATTGTGTTTGTTAGGTTCTCGTTAGCTAGCTCGGGGATCGATCGCGTAGGATTTTGTGTGTAGTTGCCCCGGCCAAGGTAAGGATTTCTTACCGGAGTTGTGTGGACCTGCGATGTTCTATGTGATTGTTGTTTGTATGTTTGTTTGTGATTATCGCATGTATAGTTTAGGTGCTCTGTTGCAATTCTCGACTAGCATGACTTCGTATGTTGTTCTCTCATGTTAGCCCATGCTAGGTTGTTCCGTTCTAGCATGCTCATATCTGTTCTTGCTTCGTAGTACCATGCTAGGTTCGTTGTATCTGTTGAGCACGTTTTGGATTGTATTGGATTGTATGTTATTGATATGATAGATTAAAGTGTAGGTAGGTAGCATCATCCGGGCCTGATGCATAAAGTATCTTGCATCCATGGCAGGGACGTCGAGACAGTTCTCCGTCCATGGACCCCGTTAGGGTTTAGCTAACCCGACCGGTAGGCCCTGCAATCTTGGGTGAGGGTGGCGGTCATTAAATGCCCCAGCGGTCGGGATGATGACTTGGCATTGCCTCGTCCCGACGGTCGGCACGTCCTCGGCGTGTTCGGCGTAGCCCTTGATTGCCACTGTTAGGGCAAGGACCGCTTCTGGTGTAAGCCTATCACGGCCGGTTCCTTAGCCTCGAGTGTGCGGTGGTTCATGCCGACATAGTTCACGTGTCCGTGTCTCACACCCCTATGTCGGTGACACCGATCCGAGATTTAGTTAGGCGTGGTGATCGACATGGGCGACTTGCCACTGGACCCGGCACCCCCATAGTCTGCGATAGCACGCGCGTGCATGCTTACGCTCATTACAATGCACGGCCGGAGAGCTCCTCGGGATCTTGAGCTAGTGTACCTTTCGTGTCGACGCGGTAGACAGCGCCGAGGCCGAGACTTGGTTCTCGTATAGGGCGTATTGTGTGGTGTGGATTATTCCGGACTAAGACCACGAGTTGGCCTCCGAGGTCCAAGTGTGGACTTAAGCTATGTGCTCTATTATGTGTTTATGTTCATAGCTTGCATACACTCATCTAGATGACCATGTGCATCGTATTGTACCCCGATCGGGATTCTTACCGAGTAATTCGTTACTCACCCTTACTTATCTTCGGGTAACCATGGCGCGAGGCGTGATGGTCAAGGAGGAGCTATGATCATGGGAGCGTCTTTGTCGTCTCGACTTTTTATTTCTATGACTCTTGTCTTTCATTTTCCCACGAATGCATGTAGCGGGCACACGCCCCTAGGATGTTTTCTCTCTCAATGATTTTGTGGATTCCCGCTTTATTGAATTTGAGAATGTTCCAAATGTTTTAATAAATCTCTGATCGTAGTGTACGTTTTGGAAATGTATTTGCCTTGAAACAGTTTTGACAAAACTATATTGATTTCTGATTGAACCTTGATTGTTTTGTTTTAATTGGGAATCTAAAAACTTATTTGCATATTATCCTTTCCTTTGAATGTATGCATTGGGGTAAAGGCCTATTTAGAGCCCCTTTTGGGTTGGGTCTTTACACAGTTCTCCGTCCCTGAACCCCGTTAGGGTTTAGCTAACCCGACCGGTAGGCCCTGGAATCTTGGGTGAGGGTGGCAGACTGTTAAATGCCCCAACGGTGCGGATGATGACTTGGCATTGCCTCGTCCCCGGCGATCGGCACGTCCCGGCGTGTTCTGCGCCGTGGCCCTGATTGCCACTGTTAGGGCAAGGACCGCTTCTGGTGTAAGCCTACCACGACCGGTTCCTTAGCCTCAAAGTGCGGTGGTTCAGCCGACATAGCTCACGTGTCTAGGTCTCACACCCCTATGTCAGTGACACCGATCTAGAGATTTAGTTAGGCGTGGTGACTGGACATGGGCAGCTTGCCACTAGACCCGGCACCCCCCATAGTCTGTAGTAGCACACGGTGCATGCTTACGCTCATTACAGCGCCGACCAAAGAGCTCCTCGGGATCTTGAGCTAGTGTACCTTTCGTGTCGACAGATGAGGCGGTGAGGCCGAGACTTGTTTCTCGTATAGGACTTATGGTGTGGTGGATTTATCTCCTGACTAAGACCCTGAGTTGGCATCCGAGGTCCAAGTGTGGACTCAAGCTATGTGCTCTTTTCTGTGTTTATATTCATAGCTTGCATACACTCATCTGGATGACCATGTGCATCGTATTGTACCCCGGTTGGGGATTCTTACTGAGTAATTCGTTACTCACCCTTATTTTGTGGTTTTCCACAGGTAACCAAGGAGCGAGACAGGATGGCTGAAGGAGGAGCTGTGATCATGGGCACCTCCTGTCACCTCTGACACTTTTATTCATTTTATGACTCTTTAACTTTATATTTCCCCTGAATGCATGTAGACGGGCACGGAGCCCTAGGACGTTTTCTCATGTTTTATGGATTCCAGCATAGTCGTACCTGCAAAGGTTTTTGAATGGTTTAAATAAATCTCTGATCAGAGTATACTTTTAGAAATGTACTTTTCCTGAAACAGGTGCTTGGAAACAGGGACTTTTAATGTTTTAGTTTTACTTGGAATCCGAAAGTATGTTGCATATTGTTTTATTTTGAATGCATGCATTGGGGTAAAGGCCCATTTAGAACCCCATTCGGGTCGGGTCTTTACAGCTTCCTTGAGTTTAGTTTAGAGATAGCTAGATTAGGTTATTGATGTAACTATGTATGTTTTGCTAGGTTGTGTGTTCTGCAGCTCAAAGAGCGGTATACTTATTTACTACTTGTTTCTAGGTAAGGATTTCTTACCGTGGTTGTGTGGACCCTGCGATATTATCATGATGTGCCTTGTATGTTTGTTTATTGTTACGAGCATGTTAGTGGATAGGGAAGCTTGTGTTTGACTTCTTGCAAGCATGTTTGCCTGTTTGTACATGTTAGTGCCATGCTAGGTTTGTTCTTCCAGCATGCTTATGATTCATGCTTAGGTTCATAGTACCATGCTAGGTTATGTGGTTATATTGTAGAGCATGTATGTTTAGCCAAGAATCGTTTACTCTATACTCTTAGTTAGTATAGTAGGGTTTTTCATCATCCAGATGTTGAAAGCGGACATAACGTACTTTGTCCCCACCGGTCGGGATCCAGTGCGAAGCATAACGTACTCTACTTCCACCCCGGCAGCCGATGCAGATTTGCTCCCGCATCGGCATAAGCCTAGTTTGTAGCCTGCTAGAGCAGAACCTTGCCAACGGTGTAAGCCTACCTCGGTCGGTTTTTAGCTTCAGGTCGGTGGTACAAGCTGTTGTAGATGAGTGTCGAGGGCCGCACACTACTATATTCAGTGTTACCATTTTCGAGTCTTAGGCATGCGTACCTGGCCCGTGTGGTTTGTCCCTAGGCCCCCACATTTACGCCAGTTGCAGCAGCATGCGGTGTGCGCGCACACGCGTTAGTCACCGGTTCGGAGCGCTCCCCGGGCTAATGTTCGTGAGTACACCACTTCCGTTCTGGTTTAGAGCCAGACTTCGGGTACTCTCCTATTAGTCAAGTTTTAGCTAGTCGAGGGTAAGAGACCCTCATGGACACCTAATGTGATTGGTTTTTTAGCTGATCATACGGTCGAGGGAGAAAGACCCTCGAGGGTGTGTGACATCTATTGGGATCCATTTTTGAGCTGATAATTTGGTCGAGGGAGAAAGACCCTCGGGAATGTCTCGGGATTGGTTAGGAGAACCAATCATTAGGTCAGAAGTAGGAGACTTCCGAGGTTTCCAGATTCGCTCTGAAAGCTCGTTGAGCTATGTTCTGTATTGGTAACTGTTTGCATGTATACTAGGGTGCTAGATGATTGATGTATAGTATTGTACCCCGGTTGGGGATTCTTACTGAGTATGTTTGTACTCACCCTTATTTCTGTGGTTTTTCCACCAGGTAACTTGGGATAGCACCGGGACGGTTAGCGGAGGGAGCTGCATGATCATGGGAGCTGTCGGCACTCTGTTGTGTCTTTCTTTATGCATTGTTATTTCAGCATGTAGTTGGACATGGAGTCCATTAGGGGAACTTAGTGATTTGTGGTTTAGAACTATTTGAATATTTTTATAAACACTGGCCAAGCATGTTTAACGTTATTGATTTACTTTATGGAAGTTTGCTGTTGAGTTTAAATGTTCCCCGCTTTTGTTGTTCGAAAAGTTTTAAATATGAGCACCAAACCATTTGTAAACATATTTTTACTTGCATGCTGAGTGAGAACCTAGGTTTAGGACCGTATTTTGGGTCGAGTTCTTACAGTACAGGAGTTTGCAGATGTGTTTCCAGAGGAGCTACCTGGTTTACCACCTTAGAGAAAGGTTGACTTTACTATAGAGCTCGAGTCAGGGACTCTCCCTATCTCGAAGGCTCCTTACAAGATGGCGCCAGCAGAGTTGAAGGAGTTGAAAGTTCAGTTGTAGGAGATGTTGGACCAAGGGTTCATTCGTCCCATTGTGTCCCAGTGGGTAGCACCAACTCTGTTTGTGTAAAGACCCGACACTAAATGGTCCTAAATATTCTTAACTTTAAGATATTTTCACATTAAAACATGCAATAGACTGTAAATTTAAAACGTCTTTATTAAAAATCTCCAAATTTAAAACTTTCTAAGTTTATAAGGAAAACCAGTAAAACAACCTCTGGCCAGAGTTCATAAAACCAATACAAAATCCCTTACATTAGTGTTCAAGTACAAAACAATTCCGATAATGAAAAGACTCATAATAAAAGACTCCGACAATGCAGCGACCTTTCCCATGATCCATCAGCTCCTCCTTTAGCCACCTCGATGTTGTGCCAAGTTACCTGGTGGAGAAAACCACAGAAAGGGTGAGTACAAAAGCACTCAGTAAGAATTCCCCAACCGGGGTACAATACGCACAACAAATCCTCTAACATCCTAGCATACAAGCAACACTTACAACACGGCGGTTAAACACAGTACAACAGCAGGATATCATTAACAAGGTCTAAGCTCATAGCTAGACAGGGTTAACGTACACTGGGCTAACTAACGTATGAACTACTCAAGTAATCTCATAGGCATATCAACTCAGCAAACAAGGTTAGCACACACTGGGCTAACTAAGGACAGCAACACACTGGGCTAGTCCTGGACTGCAACACACTGGGCAGTCTTGAACTGCAACACACTGGGCAATTCTACTCAACCTGTCTAGCAACACACTGGGCTAGTCCTGGAGCAACAAGGGTAGCAATACACTTGGCTAACCCGGGATCAACAACACACTTGGCCAATCATGAATCTGGTCGGCACACACTGGGCCAACAAAGGACATCACACACTGGGCTAATCCTGGACTACAACATCTAGGCAGTCCTGAGCAAACCGAGCCAGTAAGCAACTCAACTGACACTCGGGACTTCCTAAGGTTCCTAACACATTAACCATTCTAAGTCTACAGAGTATATCAGCAACAAATCCAGAATATTAGAATAAATGCATACAGACAGGCAGTCAATAAACAGAAGAGAACAGTGGCAGGAAAACAAGAATCTACATGCCAACACCCTAGCAGTAAATCAGGGAACCTAACTACAACATGCTTACATACACAATCAGCAAGGCATACACATCATACAATCTAGATTACAAGAAATAGGGAATAAACAGAACAAGCATGTACAAGTGTAACCATCCTCAAGGGTACTTGCAAGGAAACTCAACACTAGCAGTTATATCTCGGGAAACCTGCAGAAGCCTATCCACTAACAACTCAAAGTGCAACATACAACAGAAACCTGCAGAAAACCTATCCACTAACAATTCCATGCATAACATATAGACAGGAACCTGCAGAAAACCTATCCACTAACAATTCGAAATATAAACATACAACCAGGAGATATCAATGTAGTGCACAGGGCCCACACAACCCCGGCAAGGAACCCTTACCTGTCAACAAAAGAATCCAAACCCCGAAGTAATCCTCAAGCTGTAGAATACCACACAAGCTATCCTAATCACAGGACAACAAGTTACAAACCAAACCATAACAAACCAAGCAACCAAACAACCAGGAATTAGGGCTTTACAGAAAACCCAAGCAAGACTTCAACCTCCAAGGGTAGTCTCGGCCAAGCTAGGTCACACCACACACAAGAGAACTCCAAGCTTCTTTCTCTTCACTTTCGGCTAGGGCATACAATCCAACACAAAACATACATTAGATTCATTTGTAAGCAATACACAACCCAAAACCCTTCATGGTGCTCTCGGCTACCAATGGAAAATTGGGCAAGAAACCAACGTCAACCACTTTAAGGCTCACCTTGAAGTCTCCGCCAAGGAAGGATGCACAATGATCTCGGCTAGCACTTTCCACAATCACCCAAGGTGTTCTCGGCTAGGTTAAGTTGCAAGACAAAGAAGAAGCTTTGAGTTAGAAGCCAAACCAATCAACCAAGGTGTCCTCGGCTAGATCTACAAATATACAATAAAAAACAGAACAAAACTTACCCTTGGAGACCTCGGCAAAGCAAGCTAGAATAGGACCTTCCGGGTCTTCAACAACTAGGGCAAGAACAAGCAAGATCTATCACTCCCAAAGCAAAGAGATTCGGATCTACAAGGAGAGGAGAATAACCAAAACTCCCTTGAGTTGGAGTCAACTCTCGGCCAAGACAAGGAAGAAGAGAAAAAGGTTTTGCATCAACTTACCTTGAAGCAAAATGTAGGAGATGAGCTATGGAGATGCACTCAAGAGCTTGAAGGTTGGAGAGCTATGGAGATGTGAGAATTCGGCCAAAGAGAAGGAGAGGGAGAAGTGTGAAATTCTGCCAAGGGGGGAGAGGGTGTAAAGACCCGATCGGAAAAAGGTCCTAACCCAGGCCTTTACCTCAATGCATGCTTTTAAAACTTAAATAAGTTATGCAAGATTTCCATCCAGATTCTGAATAAATTTAAAACTTACAACCATTCATTAAACAAACAAACATAAAAACATCCTGAAACCTGTCCGTTTCCAAGCACCTATTCCAAGCTAAAAATAATTCAAAACGTACTCTGATCAGAGATTTATTTTCAAACATTCAGTTCCAAATCATTTCAATGGAAAGACAGAATCCAGATACAATCCAAAAACGTCCTAAGGGCTCTGTGCCCAACTACATGCATTCAACAGATCAAGTAACATAAAACATAAGACTCAGGGTTTATAAATTAGCGGGATTCCATGATCAGCAGCTCCTCCTTCAGCCATCTAGCAGAATGTATGCAAGTTATAAATACAAACACTAAAGAGAGCACTTTACTTTAATCCATACATAAACATAAACGGATGCCATCTTACGGTCTTACTCCGGGAGTTATCTCAAAAATCAGAACTCTACAAGAAACTAGTCTCGGCCTCAGATTTCTACTATAATGTCGATACGAAAGGTGCACTGAACTCAAGATCCCGAGGAGCTCTCCAGTCGGCGCTGTAATGAGCGTGCTCGCACACCGCATGCTGCTGCAAACCAGGGAGGTGTCGGGTCTAGGGCATGCTGCCTTGGTCCATGACGCATGCTTAAATAATCTATGGATCGGTGTTACTGAAAATAGTGGTGTGAGACCAGGACACTATGACTATGTCAGCCTGTACCACCGCACCTGAGGCTAAGAAACCGTCCGTGGTAGGCTTACACCAGAGATCGGTCCTTACCCTATCAGGTGACAATCAAGGGCTACGGTCGACACGTCTATCGGGGACAAGGCAAGGCCTCGTCATTCCCCCGACCATTGGGGCATTTAACAGTCTGCCACCCTCACCTAATATTAAAATTGGGCTGCCGTTAGGATTAGCGAAACCCTAACGACGGATCAAGGACGGAGTACTACCTCGCACGTCCCTGCCACGGATGCAAGTTACGTTATGCATCCTCGCCCGGATGATGCTACCTATCAGAACACTATGCTATAAACAGCTAACAGCAAACATACTAACATGTGCTCAGCAGAATCAACGAACCTAGCATGGTACTACGAAACAAGAACAGAATACGAACATGCCAGAACAGAACAACCTAGCATGGAACTAACATGAGAATAACCACGAGAAGTCATGCCAGTCGAAATTCAGAACAAAACACCTAATAACTAAACATGCTAGTAATCATAAACAGGCATACAAGCAACAATCACAGCAATATCGCAGGGTCCACACAACTCCGGTAAGAAATCCTTACCTGAAACGGAAGAGAAACAATCATGCAAGTGGACACCCAAGCTGCAAACGAACACGAGCTAGCTAATGGGAACCTAGCAAACAAACAGCAATTAAATTACTACCCTCGGCCCTAAAATAAAATATAAACAGAAGCTCGGGCTTGGTCAGGAGCAACTCACACGGCTCGGCCCAAACACCAAGGGTGTTTCGGCTGCAAGGCACACGACGAGGAGCTGGCGCGCGGACGGCTGCGACGCGAGGCTAGGCAAGGGCGTGCGGCACGGGGGGTGCGGCACGACTGGGCGGCGAGGGGACGCGGGGGCATGCGGCTGCGCGGCTGGGCAGCGTACGGGCGAGCGGTCGAGAGACTGCGACGCTAGGCTGTCGGGCGTGCGTGCGAGGGGCCGCGATCGGGGTTATCGGGCATGCATGTGATGAAGGGCTGCGATGCTTGCGGCTGGGCGGCGATGAGCTGCGACGGGGCTGGCGCTTGCTGTTGGGCGGCGATGAGCGGCGATGGGGTTGTTCTCGGCTGGCCAAAACATACACACACACACAAGTCTTAGAGCTTGGCCAACAAGGAAATTGACCACAACAACCAAGGGGAACAAATCGAGCAAGAAGAATGACTTATCAGGAATGGATGATCTGCGAAGGCTCTCAGGAGATGGTGGAATCGCAAAGCATGAAGAGGGAGAGGGAGAGGAACCAATTTCTGTATCCTGGAACAAATGAAACAACCCCCAACCCTTAGCTTCTAATTTTACTCCAAAACCCAAGCAACCACGCGATATGCAAAACACCAACAAAACAAGAGCACAAACTACTTACTCGGCTCAACTGGAAACACCTCATTTTGCTAGCTACCTCAACCAAGATGACCCAGGTTTGATTCTTGGCTCGAACACCCTTTTCTTTTTAATTTCTGATTTGCAAGCCAATGCCACAAACCTCTCCAAACACTCTCGGGGCATAGAACCTGCACACACAATAAATCCCCAAACTCAGCAAGGGCTCAAACAGCCTCAACGGCCCAACCAAATTACCAAAATACCCCTAGCACATACCTGGAAGACTGAGATGAAAAACTGGGCCGTAACATAGGGAGAGAATAAGATAAAACCCTAGGCAATTTTCCCTATTTTTCATTAATAAAATACCCCCAAAAATCCCACCTTCAAATCCCAACAAGTGCAATTTTGAAAACCTTTTTAAATTCTCTACACTTGGCTTAAACTCACTCTTAAACCACCATGGTTCGAATCCCAGCTTCAACACTAATTTAAAGGAATTTATGTTTTAAATCCGGACAAGCTCTAAACACCCCCACTCAACTCCCAAACCTGGAACAAACACCAAAATAATTTTATTAACTCAAGACAAGGTTAGAAATTACCAAAATACCCCCAGGAGGCCAAATTACCAAAATGCCCTTAGAGCCTCTAGAAGCCTCGTATTGATGATCTGTTCGATCTACTTCAGGGAGCTTCTGTTTTCTAAAAGTTAGATTTGAGATATGCAGAGATTCCTAAGGCAGCTTTCAGGTCAAGGTATGGCCACTACGAGTTTGTTGTTATGTCTTTCGGGCTGACCAGCGCCCCAGCAGCGTTCATGGATATGATGGACAGAGTATTCAAGGCATTCTTGGACAGCTTTTTCATTGTATTCATCGACGACATTCTGATTTACTCTAAGACCAGGGAGGATCATGCCTTGCATCTGAGACAAGTACCGACAGCTTTGAGGGAAAATAAGTTGTATGCCAAGTTCTTCAAGTGTGACTTTTGGTTGGAGCAAGTGGCTTTTCTTGGCATGTTGTTTCTAGAAATGGCATTGTTGTGGACCCCATTAAGATAGATGCAGTGTGTTCTTAGGCTAGACCGACCACGGTCGTGGAAATTCATAGCTTTCTAGGTCTGGTAGGTTGTTACCGTAGGATCGTCAAGGACTTTTCTGCCAAAGCAACACCTCTTACTAGATTAATGAGAAAGGGTGTTGAGTTTGTTTGGGATGACAGTTGTGCCTTATTGAAGCACAGTTTGACTTCAGCCTCACTGTTGTCAGTTCTAGAGGGAACGAGGTTGTGGTATACAGTGGGGCTTCCAAGTTTGGGTTGGGTTGTGTACTGATGCAGCATGGTAAAGTTATTGCTTACACTTTGAGACAGCTTAAACCGTATGAGAAGAACTACCTGACGCATGACATGGAGCTAGTAGTAGTGGTTTTTGCTTTGAAACTCTTGAGGCATTACCTGTATGGTGAAAAGATTCAGACGTTCACAGACCACCAGAGCCTCAAATACTTCTTCACTCAGAAGGAGTTAAACATGAGGCAGAGGAGATGGTTAGAGTTGGTGAAGGACTACGATTGCAAGATTCTATTCCATCCGGTTAAAACTAATGTTGTGGCTGATGCTTTGAGTAGGAAGACCTCACATTATGCAACCTTACTAAGTTCAAAGGTCCCACTGCGGAAAGAGTTGGAGCGAGCTAGTATAGCAGTACTGTTGAGAGAGGTTACCGCCAGGGTAGCCTAGTTGACTGTTCAGTCTTTGATCAGACAGAGGATTATCGATGGCCAGCTAAGTGATCCCGATTTAAGCAGACTGATTGCCAGGGTACAGGCTGACGGAGACTTTGACTTTGTGGTAGCACCAGACGATGGTTTCAAGTTTAGAGGATGCCTTTGTATGCTAGCTGACGCCGTGCGAGCTGAGCTACTCACTGAGTCTCACAGTTCCCCGTTTACTTGGCACCCTAGGGGTACCAAGATGTATGAAAAGGGACATAGTAAAGTTTGTCAGCTGGTGTCTCATTTGTCAGCAAGTGAAGGCTCCATGACAGAAGCCCACAGGGTTGTTGCAGCCACTGAGCATGCCTTAGTGGAAATGGAAAGAGATCTCCATGGACTACATTTCTGGATTGTCGAGGACACCGAGAGGGTTTACTCAGATTTGGGTGATTGTTGATCATTTGACCAAGTGTGCACACTTCATTACCGATAGGATCACTTATACCGTGGAACAATGGGCGCAGTTATTCTTGGAGCAGATTGTTCGGTACCATGGGGTACAAATTAAGATTGTGTATGACCGAGATTCCCATTTCATTTCTAGTTTCTAGAGGGCACTCTAGAAAGGTTTGGGTATTGAGTGCAGTTTCCATACCGCGTTTCACCCTCAGGCAGATGGCCAGACTGAGAGGGTGAACCAGATCCTTGAGGATATGTTGCGAGCCTGTGTACTTGACTTTCTGGGCAGTTGGGACTAGTATTTGTATCTGATGGAGTTTGCTTACAACAATAGTCACCAGACGACAATTCAGATGTCGTCGTTTGAGGCCTTGTATGGCAAGCGCTGTAGGTCTACAGTATTTTGGGAGGAGGTTGGTGACAGACAGGTTCTGTGTCCCGAGTTACTTCAAATGACTAATGATGCAATGTGAAAGATTTGAGCTCGTATGTTGACCGCGCAGAGTAGGAAAAAGAGTTATGCCGATGTTAGGCGTAGAGACTTAGAGTTTGAGGTGGAACGACATGTTTTCCTGAAGGTAGCACCAATGCCTGGAGTTTTTTAGGGGTAAGCGGGGCAAGTTACGTGACTATAAAATGAGAGTATTCGCTTGGCAAAAGGGGAGCTGACCAATAAAATTTCGTTTTTTTTTTCTATTTTTGGCATGAATTAGGGAAATTCAAACGGGCTAAATGGTTACAGCATCAAGAGCAAGGTTGCAAGTCCAATCTGGTGAAATCGAAAAAGGATATACTCGCTACTTAGAGTCTGTGATCGCTGATGAGCTAACAACATGAGCATAAATGCGAACAAGTCATTGGAATCTTAATCCCAAGCTTGTTGTATATGATGATTTGGTGATACCAATTGACAATTGATATTGGGGGATGATAAAGGGATTAGTTACTAGTTTGATGCTTTGATTACTTAAGACGAGTAATACTTTAAGTTTGTGGGTGTGATAACTCGCGAAGAATTGTAAGTTTAAAGCAAATATAATGAAATTATAGTGGTGTTACATGTTATATTTTAGAAGAATGATTCGCTAATTTCGAATTCACGCGAGTATAGTAGCCTTATATTTTTCTGAGTAAGGCGAAGTGTTTTTCGCAGTCTTAAGCGAGAATTGGAACATTTTAATGTTTGATTTGGATCCAAGGAATATTCGCTTAACCACAGTTAAAGACCGTAGACGGACGCGTGGCAGAAATTAGATGGAGAAACAGCAATAGATTACAACCTCAGAATGTGCCATCATTCGTAAAATACGTGAAGTGGATGAATCATGGGATGTTTGCGGAAAAGGCGGACGTAGCAAACCATCCTATAAAAGTCGGGATTTGCGGTTCAGGAAGAGGTCGAGAGATCAAAGTTAAGCTTCACATTTATGAACTGATATTATAGTACGACGTGATTTGAGAGTACCATCAGGCCTCCAATTCTTCCTAGCAATTTCAGTATTTCTTTACTTCATTCAAGTTTTATTGTGTTTCTTGTTCTTTATTGAAATTCATGTACTTCGTTTATGACATTAGTTTTTCATATTTAATGGCAGTTCTTTCCATAATTCCGCGAGTTCTATTTATTAGCATGTCTAACTAAAACTCATGTTCAGAAGTAGCTAAGTGTTTCTTGTTCGCTAAGGCGTAGGGTTAGGATGAAATTAGCTAAGTATTGTTGCATGTAAATTTGTATGTTGGGGAGAATTGGTGGGGATCCTGCAGGTCTGCCTCGAAGTGTAGACTCCCACCACCACACTGTTGTGTCAGCAAGGACATGCGCGACACACCGCGGCTTCTAAGTATCTGGGCAATCCATCACTTGGAAAATGTATTCCATTCTGGCCAACCATCTCGTTGCCTTCAGCGGGTCTTCAGTTGCATTAAACTCTTTAGGCTTCCACTTACAAAAATCCTTGAGCTAGTGTCCGTACTCGGAGGCTCCGTTCCCTGCAGCAGCCTCAACAACCATGGGCTCCTGAACTCCCTGAGGATTCACCAGGGCTGCAGGTGCAACTGGTGGTGCCTATCTAAAAAACTGAGTCAAGTGAGCCATCTAGGCTCGGGACTTCTCTCTCTGCACTACGAGCTGCTCAGCAAGTTATGCTGAAAACTCTGCCTGTGACTCGGCCCTCTGCTCTGCCATCATGAGCATCATCGATGCCAGCTCTACTCCAGGAGCTGCAGCCTGGGGTTGAAAAGTCTCCCCTGCTCGGGGTAAATCAGTGACTGAGGCCACAAGCGGCCAATGGGTGCAGTTCGATCACCCCGATCTTTGTCTCATCGATCGATATCTCAATTCCAACGACTCTGGATGCGATGCGACGACCTGCTCCCACGATGGGCAATCGGCATACTGGCGATCTGTACCCAAAACACTAGATTAGTCTAAGCTCGGACCAACACTGCCAATCAACAAAACAAGGCTAGTATGCTAGGTGCAGGTAACGTAAACTTAATCCTTAAACAAGCTTCAACACATACCTGGTGGTTGTTGGAGTGCTGATGATCATGGGACACAATGACCTAACTCAGTAGATCAGTCTACAGAATCTATGACTCTGAGCTCTGATACCAACTGTAAGAACCCGACTCTAAATGGCACAAATGGTCTTTCTTGTAAAGACCAGACCCAAATAGGGCTCTAAACCTAGGTCTTAGCCTTTTATGCATGAATTAAAACTTGAAAACATAAGCGCGGAATTACAAACTTTAAGTCGGTGCAAAACTGTAAAGACCCGACCCGAATGGGGCACTAAATGGGCCCTTACCCCAATGCATGCATTCAAAGTAAAGGACATTAAACAGACATGATTTCGGATTCCAATAAAAACAAAACATTCAAAACAATCCTTTAAAAACTAGACAATTTCCTAGAACTCGTCCCTGTTTCCAAGCACCTGTTCCAAGATAAATACATTTCCAAAGTATACTCCGATCAGAGATTTCTTAAAATCATTCAAAACATGTCTAGATACAATAATGCTGGAATCCACAAAATATTTAGAAAACATCCTAGGGCTCGTGCTGACTACATGCATTCGGGGAAAATAAAACATAAAGAGTCATAACACAAAATCGTAGTTTGATGATCGGGCCCCATGATCACAGCTCCTCCTTCAGCCATCCTGTCTCGCAACTCGGTTACCTATGGAAAAACCACAATAATAAGGGTGAGTAACGAATTACTCAAAGAAGAATCCTCAACCGGGTACAATACGATATACATGGTCATCTCGATGAGCGTATGCAAGCTATGAGTATAAACACGAGATAGAGCACATAGCTTAGCCCACACTTGGGCCTCGGATGCCAACTTAGGGTCTTAGTCCGGAATAATATCCACCACACAATCCAATATACAAGTCGCCTCTATACGAGAAACAAGTCTCGGCCTCGGCTGTCTCATCGTCCGACGAAAAAGGTACACTGGGTCACAATCCCGAGGAGCTCTCCAGTCGGCGCTGTAATGAGCGTAAACATGCACCGCATGCTACTGCAGACTATGGGGGGTGTCGGGTCTAAAGGCAAGCTGCCCATGTCCAGTCACCACGCCTAACTAATTCTTTGGATCGGTGTCACCGACATAGGGTGTGAGACACGGACACGTAAACTATGTCGGCTGAACCACCGCACTTTGGGGCTAAGGTGCGGGTCGTGGTAGGCTTACACCGAGAAGCCGTCCTTGCCTTAACAGTGGCAATCGGGGCTCTTGCCAAACATGCCGAGGACATGCCACCGTATCGGGGACGAGGCAATGCCAAGTCATCATCCCGACCGTTGGGGCATTTAATAGTCTGCCACCCTCACCCAAGATTGCAGGGCCTACCGGTAGGGCTAGCTAATCCCTCACGGGGTCCAGGGACGGAGAACTATCTTAACGTCCCTGCCATGGATGCAAGGTACTTTATGCATCAGGCCCGGATGATGCTATATACCTGCAACTCTAACCTGCCTTAACAATCAGCAAACAATTCCATGAAATCCAATACGTGCTCAATAAGAATACAACGAGCCTAGCATGATACTACGAAACAAGAACAGATATGAGCATGCCAGAGAAAACAACCTAGCATGGATTAACATGAGAAATAACCAGGAAAAATCATGCTAATCGAGAATTCAGAATAGAGTACCTAGCTACACATGTCAATAAACACAAACACGCAATCAATCAACAATCACATATAATATCGCAGGGTCCACACAACTCCGGTAAGAAATCCTTACCTTGGTCGGGGACAATTTGACACGAAATCCTAAGTTGCGAACGAACCCGAACTAGCTATCGAGAACCTATCAATCACAACACAATTACACACAAATTCTAATTTAAATTAAATATAATAAAATAAAATAAATAGGCTCGGCTCGTGTAAAGACCCGACCCAAAAGGGGCTCTAAATGGGCCTTTACCCCAATGCATGTAGTGAAAATAAAAGGCATTATGAAAAAAAATACATTTCGGATTCCAAGTAAAAACAGAACATTCAACAACCAACACATACATTTCTAAAAGCATACTCTGATCAGAGATTTATTTAAACCATTAAAACAATCCACAAGTACAAATATGCTGGAATCCATAAAACGTAAGAAAACATCCTAGGGCTCTGTGCCCGTCTACATGCATTCAGGGGAATAACAAAAGTCAAGAGTCATGATAAAATAAAATAATCGAGATGATGACAGAGATTCCATGATCACGCCTCCTCCTTCATCATCCTGTCTCCCGCTTGATTACCCGAGGAAAACCACGAGAATAAGGGTGAGTAACGAATTACTCAAGAAGAATCCCCAACAACCGGGTACAATACGATATACATGATCATCTAGAAGAATGTATGCAAGCTATGAGTACAAACATAGAGCGGAGCACATAGCTAAGTCCACACTTGGACCTCGGATGCCAACTCGTGGTCTTAGTCCTGAAATACCACAACACACTAAACGCGCTATACGGGAACAAGTCCCGCCTCGGCTGACTCATCGCGATACGAAAGGTGCACTAGCTCAAGATCCCGAGGAGCTCCGGTCGGCGCCAGAATGAGCGTAAGGATGCACCGCGTGCTTCTACAGACTACTATGGGTGCCGGGTCTGGTGGCAAGCCGCCCATATCCGGATACCACGCCTAACTAAATCTCTCGGATCGGTGTCACCGACATAGGGGTGTGAGACACGGACACGTGAACTATGTCGGCTGTACCACCGCACTTTGAGGCTAAGGAACGGGTCATGGTAGGCTTACACCAGAAGCCGTCCTTACTTTAACAGTGGCAATCAAGGGCTCTTTGCCTAACACGCCGAGGACGTGCCGGCCGCCGGACTAGGCATTGCCAAGTCATCATCCCGACCGCTGGGGCATCGCTTAGACTACCACCCTCACCCAAGATTGCGGGGCCTACCGGTTGGGATAGCTAATCCCTCACGGGGTCCAAGGATCGGAGAATCGTCTCGAACGTCCTTGCCATAGATGCAAGATACTTTATGCATCGGGCCCTGGATGATGCTATCTACCCAATTCTAAACCTTAACAATAATAACAATTCAATCAATGCACCCAATACGTGCTCAACAGATACAAGGAACCTAGCATGATACTACGAAAGCAAGAACAGATCTCGAACATGCTAGAATAGAACAACCTAGCATGGGCTAACATGAGAAACAATACAAGAGTTCATGCCATCAGAATTGAAACAGAGCACCTAGGGCTAAACATGCTAGTAATCATACACAGCATACAAAACAACAATCACAAATATACCGCGAGGCCCACACAACCCCTGTAAGAAATCCTTACCTTGGTCGGAAGACTTCTACACACAAATCCTAAGTCTGCGAACAATCCCGAGCTAGCGAGCGGGAACCTAGCAAACCAACAATAATCAAATCTAAAATGTCTAAACAACAATAGAACAACCAAGCTCGCTCTCGGGGAACTCACGCGGCCGACGACACGAGCTTGGGGTCAGCTGCAAGCCGCACGGCAGCAGGCTGGCGCGCCGGCCGCTACCGCACGGCAACACGCACAGTGGACGCGCCGGCGAGGGCAGGCCGCTACCAGCTTCATGCACGCACGCGACGGCAGGGACGCGCGCTGCGGCCGCGCTACCCAACACGACACTTCTGGCGAGGATGCACGACAGACGCGCGCGCGCTAGCGAAGCGTCGGGCGGCGGCGCGCGGCGCGCCGGCGTGCGATGCGCGACACGGCGCGAGCTGCCGGCGAGGACGCGCGCGCGCGAAGCGAACGTCTTGGCGTCGGGCGAGCGGACGCGGCCGACGCGCGGGCGCCGGGCGAGGGCCTCTGGCGTCGGCGAGCGACGGGAGAGAGACGAACGACGATCTGGCCGCTCTCGGCGCGATCTGGCGTCGGCGAGCGATCGGGCGAGGACGAACGGCAAAAGGCTGCTAGGCGGATCTCGCGTCGCGAGCGATCGACGCGAGGACGAACGGCAAGGCCGCGCTAGGCGGATCTGAGGCGGCAGGGCTCTTTGACAGATCTGGGCGTCGCGAGCGATCGGCGATGATGGTCGCTTCTCTCTCGGTGGCCGCAACCAACACAAACACACACACACACTACATCTTACCTTCGGCCAACATCAAAACCAAATGAGGAGATGAAGAGGATGAAGACTTACCCTAATGATGATGATCGAACCCAAGGAGATGCAAGGGAAGAAGAACTCGGCAAGGCAATGGAGAGGAGAGAGCTTGTGCGGCCAAGAGGAGTTTTGGAGAAGAAGATGGAATAAACCTAATTCTATTTCATTTAACCAAATGCACCAAAACTCCAAAATCCAAGGTTAACTAAGATGTGATGCAGAAAAGAACAACAAGAGCACCTAATGGCTCAATTGGCACACATCTCTACAAGCTTCCCGGGAGACCCGGTTCAAACCCCATTGCAAAGACAAATCCCTTTATTTTTACTTTTGCATCAAACCTTGCTCAAACCAAACCACAAACCCCTCCAAAAACCTACAAAAACCATCCAATAATTTTAGTAATCGAAAAGACACAAACGACTCACTACGCCCGACCAAATTACCAAATTACCCCTAGGGCATACCTGGAAGACCGGGAAGAAAAACCTGGGTCGTTACAGCTCGGCTCTCACTCGGCTCGGCGACTCGGCTTGGCGACAGGCGCGCGGACACGGTGCTGGAGCGAGGAAGCGCGCGCGGGCACGGGTCGATGCGCGGCGTGGCTCGGCAGGTTGGGCTGCGACAGGGCACCGATTTGGCGAACTCGAGCGATGAAGGAAGAACGCGAATTTGGGCGATTGGACGAGATTCGATGAGCGATTTGTTGTTGGTCGAACTCCCCTACTGCAGCTGCACAAAAATCACCCAGCAACTCGCTTTAACATGGCCAGAAAAATCGAAGTCCAGAAACAGGGGAAAGGGTCGACAGAAACGCGAAGGAGAAGAAGAGAAGGAGAAACTTACCAGCTGCTCGAGATTTGGCTTCGGATTTGGGAGAGGAACTCGGTCGAATTGGAGCTGGAGAAGGAAGAAATCGCGAAGGAAAAGTGAGTCGGTCGGAGGAGAATTTCGCGAAGGAAGAAGAAGAAATGGGGAAGAAGCTCGGGCGAGCTGGCCTTTTAAACCAAAGGCAGGGACAAACACACATAAGTAAAAGATGGCGCGCTCAGATTAACAAACACGCCCGGTGGCTCGATTGGCAGCGACACTCGCCTAACTTCCCATGCGACCCTGACTTGAATCTCACTCGACGCGCTATTTAATTCCCTATTTATTTTTACCTTTTACCAAGCCCAAATACCTTCACCAAACTTCCCGATCCCATTCAAATCAACCCATAATTGTTCTGGCAATTAGCAAAGACATAACCGGCCCTGTCGGCCCGACCAAATTACCAAAATGCCCTTGGGCAACCCGGGAAGACCGGGATGAAATTTCTGGGCCGTTACAAAAACATTCAGAAATATTTCATTTAATTTTGACCTGTTCCAGTTTCCAAGCACCTGTCAAAACATTTATCAAAAACCAACCCTGGCCAGAGTATCGTTTATTTACATAAGGAAACTTCCAAAACGAGTTTACAAAGAAAACCGAAATACAACAGAATGCTTCTAAGGGTTTCATGCCCTATCTACATGCAAAAGAATTGAAAACAACATGACATGACCCAGAGTACTCTGTCCATGATCATCCAGCAGCATCCTCATAGCCATCCCGTCGTGGTCCCAAGTTACCTGGTGGAAAACCATAGAAAATAAGGGTGAGCAACGAGTCGCTCAGTAAGAATCCCCAACCGGGGTACAATACGAAAAGTCAATCATCCAACACACAGATACAAGCAACCACAATACGAGCTCAGAAGAAAATAGTTTGGCTCAAGCTATCCGTCAATCCAGAACTTGCCTAATCAAGGACTTATTAATGCAACACACTCTCGGTTTTACCTTTGGTTGCCCATCAGGGAATTACACCGACTAACACAAGGAAGACCATCGGGGTCTTACACCTGGTGAGGCCCATCGGAGACTTACTCACTGTTTAAGCGTGATGACGCCCAACAGGGTCTTACTCAAACAACACTCACGGTTGCCCATCGGGGACTTACACAGCTTAAGCACAAGGATGCCCATCGGGGTCTTACACCTGATCAATATAAGGAAGTCCATCGGGGTCTTATACCAGCTCAAGCTCAAGGATGCCCATCGGGGACTTACTCCTACTAGGTTTATAAGCTGCCCAACAGGGACTTACACTCCCTAGAAGCACTATGATGCCCATCGGGGACTTACACATACTGCTACAGTGTGATGCCCATCGGGGACTTTCACCCACTAACCTACACTAACGGTTCCTAACAGTCTCCTAAACACAATCTTACAAATAGCAGTGCAATAGGCAGAGATCTATGACTATACTGCACTAGCAGGTCTACGGAACGTAAACAGGAAACATGGATTAACAATGAACACGCCGGCATTTCAGAAAAAAGAATCCTATCACTAGAACACTCAGACATGCTTGCAAGATATACATATGCTTTCAGGGTATTTTCGCAGGGCCCACACAACTCCGATAAGAAATCCTTACCTGAACAAGCATAAATAAAAATAGTAAATTGCTCCTAGAGCTGCAGAGACACACCACCTAGGCATATGATAGGTAATAAACACGTATTAAACACTATTTTAAGACTTAACGGAGAGGCAATCATCACAAAAGGCTTGAGGAAGTTGATACCCTAAAATGGAAGAAAAAGGTCTCGGATCTTGGCCTTGGCGAAGGTGTTGGCGAAGGCTTCGCGGCTACGAAGCTTGGCGAGAGCGAAGGCGATGCTGCGACGGTGAGGCTTGGCGAGAGCGAAGGCGATGCTGCGGCGGCGAGGCTTGGCGAAAGCAAAGGCGAAGGACTCAGCTGCGGTGTTCGCTGGGGTGAACGGGCGTGCAACCAGGCGAAGCTTGCTCGGGCACAGCAAAATTGGCTCAGCGACGGTGAAATTGAGAGAGAATCTCTCGGGTGGGATTTTGAGAAAAGGGGAAAAGGAGTTTACAAATGGGCTAAGCACCCTATTTATAGGCAAATGTTGATAACTATAATTACAAAACTTCCCCTAAGGGTAAAAATTACCAAAATGCCCTTTAGAGGTTCAAACGGCCCTAACGACCCAACCGATCAGCCGAAAAACTCACCGAACATACCTGGGGAACCGGAATGGAGAAATGGGTCGTTACACTTCTAAATGCCATGACTCATAAATTGAACTCAAAACATAGACATAAAAGATTTAAGAAACATGCACTTCAAAAAAATAATTCAATATTCCAAAAAATAAACAGTTAAAACATAATCATTTAAAACCTTTAGCCTCTGGCCAGAGTATTCAAAAGAATATAAAACCCAACAAAATAAAAGTCTTTCTGAAAATAAAGTGCAATGCAGAATAGAAGATGCAACAGACTCGTCCCCATGATCAACCAGCCCCTCCACTAGCCACCTCGATGCTCTGCCAAGTTACCTGGTAGAAGAAACCACAGAAAGGGTGAGTACAATTACACTCAGTAAGAATTCCCCAACCAGGGTACTTTATGCAAGACAAATCATTTAGCATCCTAGCATACAAGGAACAACAATATTACATATAGGCAGTCTCATCAATAAGGGTCAACAAGTGACGAGCTGGGCCAGCACACCTGTAAAGACCCGACCCGAATGGGGTTCTAAATGGGCCTTTACCCCAATGCATGCACAATTAAATAAAATATAAAGTAATATGCAACATACTTTCGGATTCCAAGTAAAACTAAAACATTAAAAGTCCCTGTTTCCAAGCACCTGTTTCAGGAAAAGAACATTTCTAAAAGTATACTCTGATCAGAGATTTATTTAAACCATTCAAAAACCTTTTCAGGTACGACTATGCTGGAATCCATAAAACATGAGAAAACGTCCTAGGGCTCCGTGCCCGTCTACATGCATTCAGGGGAAATATAAAGTTAAAGAGTCATAAAATGAATAAAAGTGTCAGAGGTAACAGCAGGTGCCCATGATCACAGCTCCTCCTTCAGCCATCCTGTCTCGCTCCTTGGTTACCTGTGGAAAACCACAAAATAAGGGTGAGTAACGAATTACTCAAAGAAGAATCCCCAACCGGGTACAATACGATGCACATGGTCATCAAGATGAGTGTATGCAAGCTATGAATATAAACACGAAAAAGAGCACATAGCTTGAGTCCACACTTGGACCTCGGATGCCAACTCGTGGTCTTAGTCCTAATTAACTACCATAACCACACAAATCGCCCTATACGAGAAACAAGTCTCGGCCTCGGCTGTACTATCGAATGAAAGGTGCACTAGCTCAAGATCCCGAGGAGCTCTCCGGCCGACGCCAGAATGAGCATAAGCATGCACCGCGTGCTTCTACAGACTATGGGGTGCCGGGTCTAGTGGCAAGCCGCCCATATCCGGATACCACGCCTAACTAAATCTCCGGATCGGTGTCACCGACATAGGGTGTGAGACCGGACACGTGAACTATGTCACCGTACCACCGCACTGAGGCTAAGGAACGGGTCATGGTAGGCTTACACCAGAAAGCCGCCCTTACCTTAACAGTGGCAATCAAGGGCTACTTTGCGCCGAACACGCCGAGGACGCGTTGCACCGCCGGGGGACTAGGCATTGCCAAGTCATCATCCCGACCGCTGGGGTATCGCTTAGACTACCACCCTCACCCAAGATTGCGGGGCCTACCGGTTGGGATAGCTAATCCTCACGGGGTCCAAGGACGGAGAACTGTCTCGAACGCCCTTGCCATAGATGCAAGATACTTTATGCATCGGGCCCGGATGATGCTATCTACCCGAATTCTAACTCGCCTTAACAATCAAAGAAACAATCCAATACGTGCTCGAAAGAATACAAAGAGACCTAGCATGGTACTACGTAACAAGAATGAATATGAGCATGCCGAACGGAACAACCTAGCATGGACTAACATGAAAGAACAACATACGAAGTCATGCGATCGAGAATTGAACAGAGCACCTAAACTATACATGCCGATAATCACAAACAAACATACAACATCAATCACATAGAACATCGCAGGTCCACACAACCCCTGTAAGAAATCCTTACCTTGGTCGGAAGACTTCTACACACAAATTCCTAAGCTGCGAACACTTCCGAGCTAGCTATCGAGAACCTACAAACATAGTAACAATCACAACCATATCCCTAAAAATATAATAAAACAAAGAGGCTCGGCTCGAGCACTCACACGCAGACCGCGACACGAAGCAAAGCGCGCCACTAGGTAGGCTGGCACGGAAGCTGGCGCTGGCGCCGCTGCACACGGCTGGCTGGCGCGCGCTGCTGCGCGGATGGGCGCCAGGGCACGGGCATGCGCCATGACGACAGACGGGACTTGGCGGCGAGCGGCACGCAACAGCGCGCGACGGGCACTTGGCGTGCGATGCGGGCACGGGGAGCTGCTCGGTAGGGACGCGCGCGCGGGCGAACGTCTGGGCGTGCGGGCGAGCGGCTCGGCAAGCGACACGGGGCGAAGGCGAGCAGGCGTCTGGCGTCTGCTGCTGCGCGCGATCTAGCTTGACGTTGGGCTGGCGATGGCCGAGCAGGGCTGAGCCAGTTGCTGTGCGAGATCTGGGCGCGACAGGGGCTGTGACGGCAAGCGCGATCTGGTGCGACGGCAGGGGCGATCTGGGCTGCTGCTGGCGCGATCCGGCGTCGCGATCCGCCGGTACCGGACGTGCGGCGACGATGGTCTGGCTGGGGGGCTTCTCTCGGTGGGGCGCAATCACACAAACACACACAACACTCTTCTATTCACTTGGCCAAACAAAGCACACCAAACGGATGAGAAGAAGAAGAGGAAGATCGATACCTACCCGGAATGATGATGAACGATCCAAGGGAGCTGCAAGGATGAAGAATCGGCAAGGAGAGCTTGGGAGAAAGCTTGGGCGGCCACAACTCTTTTGGAGAAGAAAACACAACAAACCTAATTTCTATTTCATTTAACCAAATGCACCAAACACCAAAGATCCAAGGGTAACTAAGATGTGATGCAGAAAGAGCAACAAGAGCAACTAATGGCTCAAATGGCACACATCCCCACAAGCTTCCCAGGAGACCCGGGTTCAAACCCCGGCTGCAGCACAATTTCCTTTATTTTTACTTTTGCATCAAACCTTGCTCAAACCAAACCACAAATCCCTCCAAAAACCTACATAAATCCATCCAATAATTTTAATAACTGGAAAAGACACAAACGGCCCTGACGGCCTGACCAAATTACCAAATTACCCCTAGGGCATACCTGGAAGACCGGGATGAAAAACCTGGGTCGTTACAACACCACTGGGCTGACTAGACAGGAGGGCAACCTAGGTGTCCTCGGTCTCTAGAAAGTTTATCTCTAAGACTACTCTAAGTTAGCATGCAACTAGGCTAACTGGGACAGCACGCTTCTGGGCTTGTCCTAAACATAGTCGGGTGGCAACGCAACTGGGCCTAACCCTTGATTGGCAACGCAACTGGGCCAATCTGGATCGACAACGCAACTGGGTCGATCAGAGATCGCACGCAACTGGGCGAGTCTGAAAAGAGGCTCGGGTGGCAACGTAACTGGGCCAAACCCCGAATCAACTCAAACCTGGAAGATCGTAGACTGCATGCAACTGGGCAAGTCTGGAGCCTACCAAGCCAGCACGCAACTCGACTGACACTCGAGAAAACGAGCCATCACGCAACTCGACTGACACTCGTGAATGAGCCAGCACGCAACTCGACTAACACTCGTGACCCCCCGAAAGAACTCTAGTACTCAGGGCAGCCTAGAGCTAACATGGTCCAGTAATCCACAAAGTCTATAATCAACAGGATAATCGTAGCCATATGGAACAACACTAGACAAGCCCTAACAACAGAACGTGCATAATACAGTAATCAGGAAACAGGGGCATACAAGACAAAACCCAGCATTCAGTCAACCTGCATAAACCTATCCACTAACAGTTTATAAAATCATATAGCACAAACAACTAGGAGTTTATCAAGCCGTGATCAATGGAAATAGCTGACAAACGAGAAGTGATCTAGAGCTACAGGAACACACGAATCACCTAACAATAACCATGACACAAAATAGAATTAAACCTAAGCAACGGATTAGCAATCGACAACAAATAGCCTAAAATATTGTGCCTTACCCAAAACTGAGAAGGCACTAGCTCGGTAAGGAGTGCTTTCGACAACCAAGTTGGCACGGCAACAAGGTAGCTCGGAGTGGGCGTGCGCGGCAGCAGGCGGGTATGTGCGGCGAACAGGCGTGCAGCTGGAGCGCGGGTGAGCTGCGACGTACACGAGAGTGAGGGCTACGAACTGGTTGGGTCGTGGGTGTGCAGATGGCCGAGCGGTTGTGCGTTTGCGTGCGCGATGGAGGCTAGGTGAGCGACTGGCTTCGCTGTGGGTGAAGCTGATCTGCGAGATGTGTGCGGCGCTGGCGTCGATGAGGCACAACTGGGCTGAGACGAAGGCGACGCGTGCAAGACTTCGCTCGAACGTGTGGCTGGTAGCAATGGCAACGCAGCGATGGAGGGGGTTGGGGTGAAGGCTAGGGGCAACGATAGGGCTTGGCTCCGACAACTTGTGCGACGGTGGTGAAGGGCTGCAATGGGGCGAAAGAGATGAAGCTTGGTGTTTTCGGTGGAGAAGATGAAGGGTTAGGGAAGTGAAGAGTAGGCTAGGCTTGGGGTAAACAAGTGTATTTTCCCCCAATTTCCACTTATTAATCCCTTGAAAATCCTCCAAATGCCACAAGTCAATTGAGGTTCCCCCTTTGAGTCCTAACAAGCTCACTTTTAATTTCCAATTTTTTGTTAAATCCCGAACGACCTCCAAACAACTCCCAGTCCTAAATCTTGAAACCATAACATAGATAACAACTCAACACAAGTCTGGGAATCAAGCCAAAACCCTAAACAATTACCAAAATGCCCCAGAGGCCAAATGACCAAAATACCCCTAAAAGCTTAGAAAGCCCTAACGGCCCAACCAAACGACCGAATAAATAACCGAACATACCTGGAGACCCAGAATGAAAACCTGGGCCGTTACAAGTAATACCGGGAGAATTAAACTACCAGCAGCTGAAACGATTCCTTCATGATGTGAAGAGTTATTTCTAGGACAAACCATACTTGTACAAACAATCTGCTGACAATATTATTCGCAGGTGCGTTGGAGATAGCGAGGCGAAGGAAATCATCAGCGAATGCCATGTGGGATCGTATGCTAGACAATACGGAGGAGCGAAAACAGCGGCCAAGGTATTTCAAAATGGGTATTTTTTGCCTTCTATTTTTAAAGATGCATATGCTTTTGCTAAATCTTGTGATCAATGTCAGAGGTTGGGTAACATTAATAAAAAAGATAAAATGCCTCTGAAATATATTTTGGAAGTCGAAATCTTTGATGTATGGGGAATTCTCAAATTCGCATGGGAACATTTATATTCTTGTAGCCGTTGATTATGTGTCTAAATGGGTAGAAGCAATCGCATGTGCAAAAAACTATTCGCAAACAGTGATCAAATTTCTGCATAAGAATATTTTTACACGTTTCGGTACTCCACGCGTTTTAATTAGCGATGGAAGAACTCATTTTATTAACCGTGCATTGACATCAGTGTTGTAGAAATACAATGTTCGCCACAAGGTTGCGACCGCATATCATCCGCAAACTAATGGTCACGCAGAGCTTGCTAATCGAGAAATCAAGTGAACTCTGGAAAATGTGGTGAGTCCAAATAGAAAGGATTCAGCAATTAAATTGGATGATGCACTATAGGCCTATTAAACGACATACAAAACACCATTAGGAATGTCCCCATTCTATTTGGTGTTTAGTAGGGCATGTCATTTACCTGTAGAATTAGAACATAGAGCATATTGGGCAACCAAATAATTAAATGTAGATTCGACAGGAATAGAACCCACTAGAAAACTTCAACTGTTAGAACTCGATGAGTTGAGACAATTCGCGTACTAAAATGCTAAGTTATACAAGGAAAAGAAAAATCGTTGGCATGATGAGCGAATTAGACCAAAGCAATTCTTACCATGGTAGAAAGTATTATTATTTAGCTCTAGTTTGAAACTCTTTATATGAAAGCTAAAATCTAAGTGGTCTGGTCCGTTTGTAGTAGTGTAGGTATATCAAAATGGAGTCGTTTTGGTACGTGTTGGGGACGGATCGACACACTCAATTTAATTATAAATTATAAATAAGAAGAATGATGACGTGGCTTGTTCAAGACTTTGCCGCAGCGAAGTCTCTACTTCTGATTAAGCGAAATGTGTGTGTGTGATCCCCAAAGGTTGTGCAAATATACACAGTCTTTGTTGTAGCAAGTTTTAAAGTAAGTAAACGTCATCTCCACAGGAAATAGTTATTAGTGTCATGTTCAAGAAAAATCGAGAGTCAGGGTGATGGGGGAGTTTGTTTTGGCGAAGTAAATCTAAACTAAGTAAATTAAAGATAAATCGAACAGATAAAATACATCGGAAGGGAATAAGACATTTCAGAGAGTTTTGCTTCAGCAAAACTATTTACAGCAAAGAAGCATTTGTATCGGCTACCGGGGCCGAAGCATTATACGTCGTGCAACTCGCGATCTTGGCCCATGGGAACAATTTACTTTATGTCCACTCTCAACCTCTGGATGATGACAACCCTAACAAGTATAACTAAGAGTCTCGCCCCGTGCCTTAACAGGCCAAACATGCTCAACATATAACAATGGAAATGCATGCCGAAGAACAACCTAGAATGGTACTAACATGTCACAGGAATAACATACATGCTAGCGGAACAGGACAAGATAACAATCATAACATGCTCGTTCAAAAACAACAAACCTATCCACTAAACATGCTCATAACAGTCAAACATATAAAAGTAGCAGTCATGATGAACGCAGGGCCCACACAACCCTCGGTAAGAAATCTTTGCCTAAAACAAGCAGAAAACGAATAATCAGAACTATGCTCCTTGAGCTACAGAACCAACACGAACTAACAACCTAGACAATTAATATAGCAAGTACACATTAAAAACCAGCTAACTAATCAAACAAACTAGGTAACTAAAAGCAAAGGCTCGAGAAGCTACTCAACCAACAGGAACAGGTGCTCTCGAAGCACTAGGGAGGAGACCAAAGAACCTCTCGACTGCAACACTTGAGCAAGATGTTTTCGGCTAGGAAAAACTCCACTATTGGCAATGCAAGCTCTCGACTAGGGCGTCACAAACAACAACCAACAACAGGAATTAGTTTCTCGATAGCACAAAAACTCACACACCCATCATCGGCCAAGGGGTGTGCAACATGCACAAGACAAGCTACTATGTAGCTCTCGGCCAAGGCTACACTACAACTCCAACCTTCACAATTAACAACACAAACTTACCCTTTGAGGATCTCGACAAGGACCGAGCTCAGTAATCCAATGGTACTCTCGGCCTCAAGGGTTTGCAACAACCAGTAACTCGGTTAGGGTTTGACATGCACAACACAAAAACCTCGGTTAGAGAACAACCAACCAGCACACAATAGGATTAGGCTAGGGGAGAAATTTACCTCTCGAATCTCGACTACAACACCTTCGACAAATGTTAGCTCTCGGTCAACCAAGGCTTGAGGCTAGGATGCTTTCGGCTGGCTTGGTTTTTGCGGCACAAGAAAGACTCATCTCGGCTTGGTTGAAGAGGAAGAGAGATCGGCACCACCAAGGGCAAGGTGAAAAGGTGTTTTCGACAATGAGGGGCTGATTTGTTAAGGTAGTGCGGCAAGGTGAGAAGGGAACAAGAAAGGGCTCTCGGCCAATGGAGATGGTGATCTCGCCAAAGGAGAAGAGGGAATATGAAATCGACAATTATGCTTAAGGAAGAGGAATCAGCAAGTGGATGGGGATATGAGAATCAACCGATTGAATTTGAGAGAAGAAACAAACAGAAATCGCAAGAGGAGAAGATAAGATCGCAAACTCCAAATGCCTCTAGGAGAATTCGATCGGCAAATTCCCTTTCCGTAACTTTGAATAGTAAAAACACTCCTTTCACGCCACGTGTCCCTGGCCATCCTCCCTTCGAGTCCCAGCAACAACACCTTTTCCCTCTTTTTTCTTCTTTTCCTAAACATGCCTCCAAAAGCTTAGCTGGTCACAGGTTCGAGTCGCAGCAGCAACACTTTTAACTTCTTGTTTCTTCCTTTTAAAACAAGCTTCCAAAGCCTAGCTGGTCACAGGTTCGAGTCCCAACAATAACACTTTTAATTTATAATTTACAAAACAACCAAACTCCAACTCTTAGCCACCTGGGTTCGAGTCCTGGCTCGAACACGTTTCTTTTAAATTTTCCTTTTTCAAACCCAGCCACCAAAACACAATAATAGACTCCAGTTTCAAGAACCTGATACTAAATAATAACTCCAAGCTTAGCGAAACAATCGAGAAGATAACCGAACAAACCTTTGGAGCCAGAACAGAAATCTGGGCCGTTACAATACTCCCTCCTTTTAAGACTTTTTCCCCCGAAAGTCCTAAAACTAAAAAAACTCTGGAAAAACTCCACTGAACTTTAACCAACTGAACTTCTGATTAAAACTGCACCAGTTCCTCCTCGAAACTTAAAACCTTCTTCGAATCCAAAGGCTCAAAGCCACAACATCAACAAGTCTGCCACAAACTACCTCAACCGAAACGTGATATTCACAGAGCTCCAAAGAAAGAGATGTGAAAGTGTTAATCGATAAGCCTCTACTCCGACTCGCTCCAACACTCAAACGGTTCTACAACCCTCGGACTCACCTATCCCCGCTTACCAAACTCAAAACACCTCACCACGGCGCTACTTTCGACAAACACGTTGACTGATCACAAGAGTTTAAACACTACGCTGGGCACCGGCGTAACTTCCCTGAATACTCACAGCTGTTAACAAACTGCCTCAACTCTACACCACGTCGACAATCAACTAAACCTCTCGGGTCCCAGAAACCAGTCGACCTCCACTCGCTTCACAGGAAACCAGCGAACTCCCATGCTTGCCAACAAAACTCAACAGAACCATCTGAACCACTGACTGGCGACTACTCCTAAGGCAAACTTCACTAACTGGTACTGGTCCCAACTGCCTGAAAAAATTAATAAGTCGACACGCAACAAGTCCTCAAAAATCTGGTCCACCCTCTCAAACTGCCCAACGGTCTGAGGGTGTGCGGCGAACTAAAACTGCCCTCAGCTCTCAAACCTTTCTAGAGAGCTCACCAGAAGCGAGGGGGTAAACCGACACACGGTCTGACACAAACCCCGTCGGCACACCATCGTGTCGACGATCGGGTCCAAAACGACTAAGTCACTAACTTACATAGAAATCAACTTACCAAGGCCAAGGGTCGCACTCTTAGTTCACTGGACGGCTAAAACACAAACTGAGTACTCCTTTCAGGGTGCTCGCCACCCCAAGATGGATTCTCAACGATCTCCTTGTAAGTCTTCGAAACAAACTAGACGGCTTTAACCACTCAATCGGCTCATTCACGGCTCCTTCATATGCTAACCATACACACTAGCTGAAACTTCTACCACGACCACACTAAACAACAAGGTCGGGGCACAGGCCTAACACGGTCAAACCAACAACTTGGGGGATACGAATTCAAAGGTCTAACCAACCAGGGGCACTGAACAGCTGTGCCAACCTACTCAACTCTGGCTCAACTATACCACCAACTGAGAGCGTGTTACAACTAGAAACAAGACCCGAGAAGGGCTTGCTCTACTATAACTCAAATCCAAGCATACAATGGGGCAGAGCTCGCATCAAAGGTGACACGTAACTCACAAGTCCAACTAGTTACTCAAAAGGACTTCCTCCTTTTAAAATAATGATGTGATTTGAAGAAATATTTTTAACAAAAGCTTTGCAGATGTGTCTTAGCTTTATTTTAAATAAATAAAAAAAATCAAGAAATCTGAGATTGATCACAAGAAAAGAGATATTGGGGAGTTTTAAACAACATTATCTCCTGAAAATCAGGGGATATACCAGCCTGCTCGTACTTTGGTGGAGATCGATCTACCTGGCTAAAAACAGAAATTATTTATTAAAAAAAAAAGGATTGAAATGGGTATTTAAAGATACAAAAGTATTCTCTTACTTGTTATTGACGAAAAAAAGGCATAGATTTTAAATTTTAAATTTTAAAATATGATCACATGGATTATTTTAGAAAAAGTAGACCTTCTGTGCCATTTATGTTAAAAGAAATGAGGGCATTTTATAGAAATAAGTTAAATGGGAAAAAAATTATACCCATGTTCATCCTAAAACAATTTAGCAAAAGTAAGCACTAGTTTAAAAAAGGAAATTCGTTTTATAGGAGAATTATATAAATATCCTCCGATTTTTTATAGCAAAAAATTCTCTCGACCAGTATTTATTAAAGTAAAAAACATTAAATTTTCAAAAATAAATAAAACAAAAAATCTCTCCAAATCATCTGTACTTTTCAACTTTCACTGCAAAATTTTATTGCCATAAATAATGTTTTCTTAAAAAAAAAAAAAAAAACAATTGTGTGAATAAGCAATTTCTTATGAAGTAATTAAATGGTGTAATATATTATGAATTCTAAAATATATTAATATTGTAATTTTTTTACATGAGTACGTATAAATACCTTATTAATACGGTATTCTATGTTTAAGATGTCTAATATATTTATGTGTTCTCATTTTCATCCTACTTTATATTTATTTGTATTGTTTGTTGATTATTTGACGATGATTTTACTATAAATACAATTGATTTAATTTTTATAGCAGATAAATTAAACAAACTAAACAGCTACTCTTGAAAAGAAAAACAAGATACAAGTGTTATGGTATTAATTAAAGAAATGTTCAAAGATTCATTATTTAATACCATTAATACTATAGAGGTAGTACTTTTTCTTATTAAGAAACTAAAATATATTAGTGAATATAGATGAATGATTTTTCTTTTTAAGATAGAATATAGATTAATGATTTTTCTTTTTGAGATAAAATATAGATTAATGATTTGATATTAAAAGACACTGCAAGTCTCATGTATATACAATATTAATAGTTGTATTATTTATTATAAATATAATATTTATCTTTTTTATATATAAATATATTATTTACTTTTTTTAAGGGAATTTACTCTAGGTAACAGATTTTGGGTGATGTATTACATTTATAGCAGATTTTCCAAAATAATTCATTTATAGCAGATTTGGGGCATTGCTTTTTTACTTTCCAATTTTGCCCTCCCCTCTTCTTTTCAACGAATTCACTTTTCTCCATCTCCACGAGTTATCGACTTCATCTTCTATCGACTTTGCTTTTCTCATCTTTTTTTCATGCTTCGCTTTTCTCCTCTTCTTTTCACGATTTACCTCAAAATAGAGAAAGAGAAATCGTGAAGTAATTCATAGTCAATTTCGATCGTCTTCAGCTTCTATCAGCTTTAGATTTTATCGATCAATAAGCTTGAAGACAAAACTCAGAAAAATATCACTTAGAAGGAGAATCGTGAAGTATCATTTGACAGGATGAACATGAAATCTAGATAAATTCAAAATGTCAACCAATACTTTCGTTGACGTTTATAGAATGTCAATCTATGTCCATTTACTTGACGTTTTGAAACAACTGTTGACATTTACAAAACGTCAACAAAACTCTCAGTTGACATTTTATAAAAGTCGATTAAACCTTCACATGACGCTTCTAATATGTCAATCACTTGTGGTCTTGACATTTTGAACATGTCAATTATATCATTGGATGACGCTTTAGCAAGCGTCAACTATAGTGACTTTAGTTGATAGTCGATTCGTTGACGCTTTTAAGAGTGTCAACTGTACTATATAGTTGACGTTCTATGCGTGTCAACTAACTCATTTTTTGTAGTAGTGATGTTTTTTTAGTGATTGAATCTATCATTTTTCCATTGATAGAATCTAAAAGGCGTATGATGTATTATTAAACAACAATTTTAATCGTGGAACATTATTAACCAAGGGCTTACAACTTCAGCAATAGAAATCTCACATATAATGACTATAATTTATAGTCATAAACACCTTACATGACTAAAACAAGAGTCATTGTATCCGCTGTCACGAAAGGTTCAACCATGACACTATAATAAAAGTGTCATGTAGAACCTCTTACGACACTATATTTTAGTCATAGATAAATCATTAATGACATTATACATAGTCATTGATAAAGTAATAACGACAGTTTAGAAGTGTCATCGTAGACCAGTTATGACATTTTATTATAGTCATTATTGATCATTTAATGACACATATACATAATTATGATTGAGTAATTTATGACATTTTATTTTAGTCATGGTTGATCCATTAATGACTCATATCTATAATCATGATTAAGTTATTTATGCGTTTTATTATAATCATGGTTGACCTATTAATGACATATATGCATAGTCATTGAAGAAGAATTGACAATGTTTTCAAGGTGTCATGGTCAAGTCATTTACGACATTATATTATAGTCATAATTGATATATTTATGACTATAAATTTATGCCATATCTATTTGCATGACACTTTTATGTGTCTTTTCATAACATATTTTCATTTACCTTCACTTGCCATGGAAAATCTAATATGCAGCAACATAGCAAAACAAAATATATTTCAACAAATATCATTTCATTTATGATTAAACAAGTTGTACATTACACTTACATAAAAGAAAAATGTCATGGCAATGCCTACAAAGCGTTTGAAAACAAGAAAATTTAAAACATCACAAAAAATATAGTCCACTGTCTCTTATGTGAAGTATAAGTGGGTTGACAACATGCAAATAATTCTCCCCTTGAATAAAGTACCTGCACAATGTAGCAATAAAACTTTGAATGAGAAGTTACAAAATTTCAATGATCATTCAAGATAGGCATAGACAATATATCACTTACCCTATGATCTACAATCTAGCATTCTAAAATTAAGAACAAAAGAGTTTTATCCACCATTAGAAGTCTGAGACAAAAATAAATAGAGTAAGTATAACTATAACACAAGAACATCAATTTTATCCACCATTCAAAGTCCAAATGGCCAAGATTTCTTTTACAGTCATTTTAGGATTATGGACACCATTTTAGCTCACATAGGCAGTAGTTTTATGTGGAACAAACTCATTAAAGTTGTATACATTAAAAGTCACCTTCCTAGAGACCTATTAGAAGTAAAATCTAGTTTCAATCTAAAAACTAATTTTGAAGAACTTAGAACTCAAAACTAGCTTCAGATTAGAAGCAAGCCTCCATGCTATAGCCATCAAAAGCTTCGTTTTCCCTAAATCTACATGGCCTAAAAGCAGTGTCATATCCTACACATTTTACCCAACAAAATATTTTAGCTCATTGCAATTGAAAACAAGAATCTACTGATAGACCACAACTTCAAGTTATAACAACCACAAACAAAGAAAAAAAGATTGCTCACCTTTGAAGGGATATGTTATTCAGTCATACCAAAATTACAAAAAGTACAATTATTCTTTAAAACAATTGAAATAGAGTTTGTAAGAACTTTTCACGCCTTAAAAGTTCTATTCTTTTCTCAATCTCCAAAAGAAATATGATAGGGCCCAACCCAGTTGGCGCATTTACACACGGAGGGGAAAAAGAAGAAATGACCACACTGGGAATTTGGGAGAAAGGGGAAGTTAGGAGTACTTTATTAATATCTTAATATTTTGGTATTTAATGTGTTTCGATGGTTGTAAGGGATTTTATCTAATCTATACTTTTGGAACTAAGTTCTTGGTAGAACTTAAAGGGAGAGAACCCACCCTCTCGAATGGTGGTTAGTTTGTAATCCATTATTCCCAAGTAATCCCACAACGTATTTTGTTAGTCTTGTGTTACACTCTCGCTGCGCAGGTGCAGGTTGCAGGTTAGATAGACTGATCGAACTGTGTTCTATCAAAATACCATACATAAAACTTTTGTACTTTATATATGGTGAAAGAATCAAACCTCAACTTAGAAGCTGGTGATATATATAAGCAATAATATTTTTTTTAAGAAAATAGATCATTGAGTTTTGATCAGGTAGAAATTTATGGAATCCATAAAAAGTGAAAAATACATTTGAGTCCTAAGTCTTGGATGCTATGCTACAATGATCAGACCAAGCTAATTACACTAGAATCAACAAATAACGGGGTAAAAAGAATAGCAAATCATCGAATATATAGATCATGTATAGAAAACATTATGAGAGTATCAATACAGAAAGTGAAGAAATTATATTGTTCTGACATATAACATTTAAACATATGATATGAAGTTTGTTTGGAGAAGTGTAGAAATATGGATCAAATTATGACAACAACTTGCTCACTCTTGGGGTGGTAATCGATCTTTTGCATTGCAATACATTTGAAGTGCTTTCTTAAATTCTTTTTGAAGCATTCCAATTATTAGTTCCCTGAAAATAAAATAATCAATTCACAAGTAATTTAATAAGGAATATATCTTTGACAAGAAATTTCAAAATTTCCTACATCTTAAAGAGTATTGGCACCTGTTGTATTATTATCAATGGTTTCCATCCTTAGACAATGAAAGACATAATTAAACCAAAAAAATCGGTCATTGAAGAATGATTGCTTAAATCCTTCTTAGCTTGGTCTATTTCCCTTTTTTCTTGAGCCTCATACATCACTTATGAGTCTCTCATTTCTCTAACTTCTCTTTAAGAAAAAATAACAAAACTTTATTAATTTTTGTGCATACCTATAACATTTTCATAGTACCAGTAAGAGTCTAGCTCTTATGGTATCATGTGCAGGAGGTTATAGGTTTAAACCCTTCAATCCTTAAATGTTGTTGAATTCAATTTTTTCCCATATTTGTTCCCAACATATGAATCATAGGAATTGAAGTGTTAATATTAAGTATTCTTTTAAAAAATGAAATAGAGCTTGTAAGAACTTTTCGCACCTTGAAAGTTGTTTTTTTCTCAATCTGCAACGGAACAATTGATATAAATTTACTAAAAATTGAACAAAGCTAAGAATGATAAATTTTCATCAGTTGATATAAACTTACTAAAAATCGAATCAAACTGAGATGCAATTCTTTTTCGTTCTTGGTGGCAACTTCTTGCAAGAGAGTGAGAGGAGGAACCCTTCAAAACAACACTCAAACAACTTAAAACCAGAATTAAGTGGTGACATTTATTTTTTTACACTTATTGCAAACGATGGACTTTAAACCATTTTAGTCAGAAAAATTAACCATGCGTTCAAATAATCTTCAAGTAAAACATAGTAATGATGAAGAAAATTTTGTATATGCAAGACACTTTTTCTTCTCTATTACTGTCTTTAAGTACTCATGTATCCAAATTCCAAGCACACCACAACCTCATTACATGAAGAGCAACTTGTGCAATGACAATCAACTAATTAAACATCTCTCTTCAACATAACCTCATTACAAATTTTAAATGTCCAAATTTATCTCTACACTTTAACATTTGTAATATTTTGGTTGCTTAATATTAACTAATTATCTAATTTTAAAATCCACTACAAGATTGATGGTGGCAATAGAGAACATGAGGATTGTGTGATGTTGTTATAACATACCCGCAATAATTGCATTGCACTTTAAACATGAAAGAAATACCACAATCTAATATAATTCCTAAGCCTGATGGCCAAATAAATATCCATATCCAATTAGAATAAGTCAAAAGGTAAATAAACTCAACTGTTTGGTTAAAATTAAAGTCACATTTTCATCAGCATTTATAGGAATGATCAAGAGAAAATTGGTCTATATCTTATTGAACTTACAGTATACATCAGGGAATTAGAAATTTCATGAAGCTTTAAGCCCAATAATCATCTGTTAAGTCTGTGAAGTCAAATTTATGGTTACGGTAGAAGATCCAAACTTCAATTGGGAATCCTAGTGCCACAAAAAATCCTAAAAAATTAGAAAATAAAAAATGTTTTAGGCAAGATAACGCAAGTACTTTCCATTTACAACCCATTAGATATATTCTTCTAGTCACCAAGTCTTGTTGCCAAAATTTCCCACATATGCCACTAGATGAACAAGTATATATGAACCAAGTCATAACAACGTATCTCAACCATGAGCTTAATAATATTGCACTTTATACAACACTATTTCAAGACAAACATAAATTTAAATCAAATAGAAACTTATACAATCCGATAATAGTACAATTTATAGGGGACTACAAAGACAAGATAAAATGGGGAAGAGCTACAAAAGTTATTGAAATGTGGAATTGTCGATTACCAAATCTAAGTTGAATCATCAAAAGAAGCAGAGGTCCAATGACATCATGTATGACTCAATAATGAAGTTTTTACAGGTTGGAATTCCCTACCTCCATAATTTTATTTTATTTTATTTTTTTATTGAAGTTCTTTTAGTTTTAGTTTGAAACAACACTACTTCACGTGGTTACAACACCTAGTAATCAAAACAAAGTACTCTACATTAAATCTAATATAAATTGGCTTTAAACAACTTTGAATGTTAATTTCATGGCTTATTAGGACTCTTCTTAAGTCCCTATAGGAGCACGGTGCAGTGGTCTCGAGTGCCTGGGCTTTGTGGTTGTGCTTCCCTCATGGTCCCAAGTTTAAGGTGACTGTGTGGATTTATGTCCCAAGTGACTTTCCATTTGGCTTCCGGTCCTACGAAGTATCCCGGTGCTACAATCTAGAGACATACTAGTTGTGCGGTGTGAGCAAAGCTTGAAGTTCCCAGATCATAAAAAAAAATTATGACCCAATGCCAAACTACAATTTATGTTTTAATTTCTTTGCAAGTTTTATTAAGAATGAAAGCCATACAAACATCTAGGATAAGTCTGAGGTTTTCCCCCGACTTAATATTTGATAAAGTCTATTCCAAATTCAATCAAGTGATACCAGATCAAATTGAGATTCATAAAAATCAACTGGCATAGGAAGATATACATATATGATTACTAAATACAAAACTAGACTACGAAAGTGTTTTCTATTTTGCTAAGTAAGAACATTTAGTCATATTTGATAATTGATGTTGAATAGAATTCATTAGAGAAATAAGAGAAAAATAACCTTTTGAATGAAGTTAATGTAGCGATCAACTCCCTCCTTGAATTGTGTACCACCCCAGGAAAGTTAAGATAATCACCAGATTTAACTACCCAATGTTGTTCTTTCTTGTATTCAACAAGCAGAAATATTATCATACCAAATCTACAAAAACATAGTTCACATAATTAATACAAACCATCACCAATTTCCAACGAAAACACAAATTTTACCTAGAAAATCTCAATTTCGTCAACTAAAGAAAGAAGGAAATGAACAGTACAATAAACCTCAATTAAAAAAAAATCATAACAAAAACAAGAAAACTCTTTTTTTTAAAAAACAATGGCATCTTATAACCTTGGCAAATAATCAAGCTCACTATATCTCTTACTCTTGGGCCACAGAACTGGCACCTTATAACCAGTCGGAAGCAAAATCAAATTGGGCGGACTCGTACTAGGGCAATATCGTTCGCGACGCTCCATGGGCAATTCAGTCAAGTGAATTTTCAGTTGAAATTGAGGAATCACGACGACAGGGAGAGGAATAACCGGAGAAGTTTGCCAGAAGGAGAAATGAAGATGCACATTTTTGGAGGTTAACTTAGGTTTTAAGTTTGAAGGAAATTTGTAAGAGATGAGAGGAGGAAGAGGTTAACTTAGGTTTGAAGTTGTAGGAGAAATTGAAATTTTGGGGAAATTCACGATTTTTTGTTTTTTTATTTATATTTTATTTTGGCTGAAGCACACATTTTTACTTTTTAATGACACTTTTTTACTCCTCTCTTGCAAAATGTAAATTTCAAAGTGTCATAGTAGGCGATATTTCTAGTAGTGATAGTCCACTTTGTAGAAAAAATCATGACCAATGGAAACTATAAAGTTTGAATTGAATGATGGAAGTTATTGAACAACAACAAAGCTCAAATGAATGAATTACATCCGGCAAGAAAATCATCCAAAAGTTGAAAAATAGGCGACTAAGACATTTTGCTACTATCTATTTGTTTCTCCTTCACTACTTTAGCAACAAACAATACCCAAATGTCCAAATATAAGAAGTAATATCATAACAGAGATAGAACAAAAGCTTTTATTTGATTCACTTTCAAGTAGCTGTCAATTACAATCAAAACATGAGTAATTGTTCAAACATAAGTAAATGGTCTAAATGTTCAAACTACATACAAAACTAACAAATTGACATTTTCAATCATTCATTCATTTAAGTAATCTTTAAATTGAATGATGGAGGTTCCATATGCAACTTTGGTGATTGCCTTGGTGGTGAGAACTTGGGTGATAACTCTTAAGACTTTAATTGAACTCAATCAGTTGAGTGATAGAACTCAATCAGTCTAGTGATAGAACTCGATTAGTCCAGTGATAGAAATCTGTCACTAATTGATTTCAATCAGTGATAGAATTCAATAAAGTGATAGACTCATTCTCCATAAATACCTTTGAAGCTTGATCTCTTTGGTCATCTTCAACACTATGAACTTCATCTTTGAAGCCTTTGAACTCAATCAATGATAGACTCATTCTCTATAAATACCTTTGAAGCCTTTTCCAATCTTCTTTTGGTATTATGAAATTCATCTTTTCCTATTGAAATAATGTCTATCATTTAGTATTCTATGAATTTACAGAATAATTAAATTGATTGAAGTTATTTATGAATTACTTTTGTACGTTTCATCTTCTTAGTAGAAGATGTTTCTTCATTTACTAATTTTCTTTTCTCCATCTATTTGACACTAAACTAATCAAACTCTTGGCTATTCAATTTTGAAAAACAGTAAGCACGTTATGGAGTTAGAAAAAGAACATAAATCGATAGAATATTTCTGACTGGGTGATAGAATGTTTTTAACTAGGTGATAGATTATTTCTGCATAAGTGATAGAATGTTTAGTAGGGGTGTTCATTGAAAATATTGAAACCGATCCGACCGACAAAAATCGATCGAACCGACGTCAGTCAATCGGTTTTGTATAGTAATCGGTCGTAGTCGGTTAAAGCATATTAAGAAATATATATTAACCGACCGACCGAAAAAAATTGGGTAAAAGAAAATTTGTGTCACATTTACTACTGATTTGACAACATAGACTCCATGCACACTATTCTAAGTATGTATCATCATTACAATTTATTATATTTAGTATTTTCTAAACAAAAAAAACATTTAAATATATATATTGAATTTGATTTTATAAAGGTCATCGTTAAGTTTTTTAATAATAATATATTTATTATTAAAAATGTACCTATTCTAAATATTAAAGTACAAATATATATTTTCTTTATTTCTTTGTCAGATTGTTTGGTTCTTCCTCTTCTTTTTTCATTTTTCAAAATAATTTCGTATTTTTATCTTCTTCTTAAGTTCTTCCCAGCGTCTTCTTCTCTGACTTGATTTTTTTTTCTTTTATTTTCTCTCATATTCTATTTAATTTTCTAGAGGTTACATTAACCGACCAAACCGACCGATCGAAGTTGTGACTAAGCGGTCGATTTCTCCAACTAATTTTTTGTCGGTGGTCGGCGTCGATTTTCATAAAAAACCGACACTGACCGGCCGATGAACGCCCCTAATGTTTAGTATGACTCAATGAAAACAGATGCACATATATAGAGTTAGAAACAAAGATTTCAAATATAAATTTCAAATCGAAGTCATACATCTATTTCAAACAGTAAGCACATCAATGCTAAGGGGAATACAATTACTTGAGATATCTTAAGAACATTCAAGTCATACATCTATTTCTCCCTAGGTGATAGATTTTTTATACCGAGGTGATAAAATGTTTCTAACAAATTGATAGAATGTTTCTTCCTAGGTGATAGAAATGGCTATGTATGGTAAGACTGAAATGAGTTGTTTGCGATTGTTAGTCGTGAAAGGGGCTTTTTAGCCATTCACTTGGCCGATTTTGATTTTCTGCTATGAAAGAAATTCTTTTGAAATTCTACTATGCATGTAAATATTTTCCCCTATTTTACTATACATGCAAAACCCTAACTATAATACAATATTTATCTTTTTTAATATAAATTTAGTATTTATCTTTTTGTCAATATAAATACAGTATTTATCTTTTTAATATAAATACAGTATTTATATATTTTTTAAAATATAAATACAATATTTATATTTATATTGAGAAAAATAATAAAAATAAGTTAAAAATTAAAGGTTGTGACGTGGCCACCATAAGCAATTACTAACGGATTGAAAAAAGAAAAAAAAACAACTTTAACACGCAGAAGTGGCCACACGATAAAAGAAAGGTATAATACATATTCTTGAAATATATTATTAATTAAATTTAAATAAAAAAATAGATTTACAAATACTTTAAAATATAATTAGATTTATAATTATTTCCATGTGTAGATTTGTAATCATGCGGGTATTAATGAGTATTTACAATGCGGAATTAAACTATACTAATGATTAATTGAAGTATTAATAAGTATTTATAATACAATATTCATGATTAATGTGGGTAATAAGTATTTATAATACCGTATTAAATGACTAGTACAGACATTAATAAATATTTGTAATATATCATTAAAATATATTAATTATTATGGATACAAATATTTTAAAATTTTTCTCAATTTTTTTTTAAATTTTCCCATTCGTAATTATTCTATGAAAAGAAATTATCTAGTTCAATTTTTCTTTTTTAAACTAAAAAATATTCATGAAAATGAATTTACGAATTAATTATTAGAATATTTTTTTAGTACAATTTTTTGAACACATTAACGTTCAAAATGCTAACATTATTCTTGACTTAATAAAAAAATGCGTGAGAAATTTAATGTTGATTTCATAAAATCAATAATAATGTAGTAATAAATAAATATGAGTTTCAAATAAATAAGGTTTATGAATTATTGAAAAAATGTGTAAACATAATGTAGATATCATAAAATCAATTTGTAATTATTTTATTAAAAGTGACTATGGAAGAAATGATAGACAAGGTTATTTAGCTTTGATGGGCCATGATGATTTGGATTAAGCAGGCCCAGTCCACTTGTAAGGCTATGGGGGAAAAAGAAGAAAAAGTCAATTCCCCTCTGTCGTTCAAGAATTCTCCGCAAACAGAAATTATGATCTGTATTAGTATTATATATTTGGAATGACAACCCCTCCATCTCTCTTGTCTCTCCTTTGTCCCCGATCACATCCTCCTCCTCCTCCTCCTCCATCTCTTCTCCGGTACTTCTCTTTCTCTTTTGGGTTTTTTCTATTTCTCAATCTTCGCTTGTGTTTCCTCTCCTCTCCATTTTGGATCTTTCTTCAGTTATTTGACAATTTTTAATTGCAACTTAGGCGTGATGGTGTTTTATTTGCTTTATAATTAATGGATCTAAAATGGTCATACGTGATTTTGCGACTTTATACAATCAATTTTTTCCTCTACTTATTTATACCTATGTATGTAAGCTCTAGTCGCGAAATTCAAATTGACATTTGGTAATTTTGGTGTTATCTGGTTGAAAAATTGTTTTCAACTATCCATTGCATTATGTTTGTGTTCCTAGATAGGTAGCCATCATGACTTGAATCCATAACCTTTTGGTTCTTTAAATTAAGACCTTTTTTATCACACAAATAAAAAATTTATCTCAACAGTCATAAGTATGTTGTCATGACCAAAAGGTCATAGTTTGGAATCCCCATTGTTGTTGTACTAAAAAAAGGCCCTCTAAACCATAGGCATGGTTATTGGTTACTATTGCGTTATGTTTTCATGGACTTACACTTTTAGATCTAGATCCACATTTTTGTATAAAGTCTTGCTTGTTTAAAACATTGTGTAAAACTAACTGCGTAAAGGGACTCTATTCCTATAGAACAAGACCAAGATTCATAGTTACTAAGTTACTAACAGGCCTAGTAACCAATACTCACAAGGAAGCATTAAACCTGGCAATGTCCCAAATCAAAACTTGCTTAATGTTATTTTTTGTTGCCTTTCAATACAGAAAATTGAAATTATTGCTTCATCATGTTGAACCTTCTCACTGGCTTTTTGTATTGTGCGAGTTACTGAGCAGAGAAAATACTTTCATGAACCAGGAAACTTGAAGGGCTCGAAAATTAAACGAGAGGGTTTTAAAGTTGTTTGTGGCAACTGGAAAAGATGAAGTTTTTTCACTCATTGAGGCATTCAATATCCAGCATATTGTCACCCCTGTTCTTCCTACTAGTAAGAAAAATCTAGATATACCAATATTCTGTTACTCTTTATCATTTTTGTGCTGCTGGGTTTGTCGATTTCTCTTCCTTACACTGAATACTTGATGCAGGCTGTTCCGAAAAATTCTAGGATTCAATGATATGGTGTGATTGCATTTTAGAGCATTAAACGTCAGCTGCTCCTTTTAAGGAGACTTGGAAATCCTTTTCACCTGTTTAATATTACAATCACATAACATTGCTTTTTTTTCCTTGAGAAGTTTGAAAGATGTCTCAGCTTATTAAGGATAGCGAGATCGACATTGTGGTCGGAGCACTCCGTTCTGATCTGACATCGTTTATGAATGATTGGAAGCCTATTTTATCCCGATACCACTTGATTATTGTCAAGGATCCTCAACTGAAAGAGGACCTCATAGTCCAAGATGGCTTTGACCTGGATGTCTATTCCGAGGAGGATATAGATAGAATTGTTGGTAGTTCCAATTCGATTAATTTCTCTGGTTACTCTTGCCGATATTTTGGCTACCTCGTGTCCAGAAAAAGATATATCATCTCTATTGACGATGACTGCATTCCAGCCAAAGATGACAAGGGACTTTTGATAGATATTGTTGCTCAGCATCTGTCAAACCTTTTAACTCCAGCCACGCCATTCTTCTTCAACACACTGTATGATCCCTACAGGAAAGGAGCGGATTTCGTTCGTGGCTACCCATTTAGCTTAAGAAGTGGGGTTGCTTGTAGTCTGTCATGTGGACTGTGGCTCAATCTAGCAGATTTTGATGCACCAACGCAAGCACTCAAGCCAGATCTAAGGAATACTCGCATTGTCGATGCAGTCCTTTCTATCCCGGTCGGGACCATGTTGCCTGTGAGTGGAATCAATGTTGCATTTGATCGAGAGACTATCGGCCCTGCTTTATGTCCCGCTCTGAGATTGGCTGGGGAAGGAAAGTTTCGATGGGAAACGATGGAAGATATATGGTGTGGATTATGCATTAAGGTAACATGTGATCACCTAAAGCTTGGTGTGAAAAGTGGGATGCCATATGTTTGGAGAAATGAAAGAGGAAATGCAGTAGAGAGCCTGAAGAAAGAGTGGGAAGGGGTGAAGCTGATGGAAGAAGTTGTTCCCTTCTTTCAGACTCTTAGGTTACCAGAAGCAGCAGTGACAGCTGAAGACTGTTTTCTCGAGATTGCGAAGGCAGTAAAGGAGCAGCTAGGTCGTTCTAATCAAATGTTCGCTCAAGCTGCTGTAGCTATGGTTGAATGGATCAACATGTGGAAGAAGGTTGGATCTGGTTCTTTGTCTGAGGACAATTAGGAGGAATTCATAAGTGAGTTTGGCCTCCTTTTAATTAATAATAGAAAGCTCCCTTTATTTCTTGCTGTAACAATGACCCCAAAACTGTTGAAATTCCTAATAACCAAGAAAACTGTTTCGCACTTATTGAAGTTTACGTGTTTAATATATAATAAGCATCATTAAAGCCATGTTGTTGTGTTGTTTGATTGGATATTGGCCTAGTTTCATATGATGATATGCTTGTTTGATCCAACAGAGCGAATAGCAAAAATAGTTGTGTTTCATTCTTTTCTTTTTTTCTTTTTTAATTTTTAATTTTTTTTGTTTGTGAAGAGTCTATGCAGAGTTGTGGGCAAAGCAATGCACAATGAAGCCTACGTTTGAGACGCCTGCCCACGACATGCAAGCCTTGTGCTACATTGAGTGGAGTTCATGAGCTTATAGAACATGATATCTTTGATCCATGAATGTTCTTAATAGAGATAACTAAAATCAAAGGTCCAAATCCCCTTTGATAAAAGTCAATAAATTTCCAAGAACCTTTGGAAGTTTTCATTTTGTTTTAAAAAATTGCAGTCCAACGACCTCCAGGCTTTCTTTTTATCGAAGAAAACAACAATATTTGAAAGTTAAAAGATTCAAACTTACTGCTGGTGAACTTTAACTTTGAATAGTATTATATAATTAAAAGGAAAAAAACAATGAACAACTAGACAACTTTACTTTCTTCAAAGTAAACCAGAAAAGTTAAAATTTTGAAGCCTCCATTTTATAATAGCTAGGGACAATTTCCTAAACTGGCGGTGTTGGTAAAACCAACGAGGATGTGTTTTTAATATTCAGATAGAAACAATAACTTTGTCGAAAGTTTTGGCTGATGTTATTTAATTCCACATCATTCGTCACATCTTCTGTTCCAATCTAATTAACAGAAAATATTCCATTTTCTTAATCATGCTCAACATGAACAAGTCATAAAAACTACTTAATATTCCTTCACTTTTTCCAATTTCCTTTGGTGGAATCTTCGTGTTTAGATACCAGCAGCGAAAACGCCAACCACATGGGGGCCGGCATTGACGCATTTTAGCTTCCTCTTTCTCTAATTTGTTCTTCCCTTCATTTCCGTTTCTGATATCTTAATTTTATCCAAAATCAAGGCAGCCCATCCTCCATGGCTGCCAATTTCACCCTTCTTAATCCGTGTTCGTCATTTTCGAACACCCCATCTTCCGTTCGGAGGAAATTTCGTGCGCAGAGATTAGTATCCACTGCCCCATCTTCCTCTTTTTATCGACAATGTCAAGGAGGTTTGTTGGCAGCTACTTTTCTTTCGTTTGATAGAGTAATTTTTTGGTTCTTCATTTGGGTTTTGGGTTTTCTAGGTGCTTATGGCTTATGCGTTCTTAAATGTGCTTCTTCAAATGGGAAGGAGCCTGATTCGTTGGATAATGGAGTTAAGAGTGTGGAGCGGCTACTTGAACAGAAACGGCAAGCTGAATTGTCTGCTCGGATTGCTTCTGGAGAATTCACTGTCCAAAAACCTGGGTATATACAGACTTTTGTTAATTACTTAGTCCATGAATGGTTCATTTTCTAATTTGTAATCCTATCAGCATGTTTATGTATAATCTTGACTACATGTGAATTCATGCTGCTGCTGTACATTTTCTATTAGAGGGTTTTTTTTTTGTTTTTCTCCTATTTAGTTCCTACAAATTGAGAGCTCTTTCTAAATTTCGTGTTTTGTTTTTGAAATCAAGTTTCCCATCTGTATTGAGGAGTGGTTTGTCCAAGATGGGTGTTCCGAGTGCGATTCTGGACTCATTATTTACTTTCATTGATGCTCAAGAAGGATATCCCAAGATTCCTGAAGCGAAAGGATCATTAAGTGCAGTTCGTAGTGAGGCATTCTTCATACCTCTGTATGAACTTTATCTCACGTATGGTGGAATATTTAGATTGACCTTTGGGCCAAAGGTTTGTTCCCTTTTAGTTTCGTAAGTTTTAGTAACTTCTACTGCGAACTTATTTCTTGTAAGGCATCCCATATATTGTTGCTGTGCTTGTGCATGATATCTCGATCTTCTTGCAGTCATTTTTGATAGTTTCTGATCCTTCCATTGCTAAGCATTTACTGAAGGATAATCCAAAGAATTACTCTAAGGTATCTGTTTGTCAACTTATTACAATTTGTTGATTCCTGCTTTGTATACTGATGATATTTTGATGCACAGGGTATCTTAGCTGAAATTCTAGACTTTGTCATGGGGAAGGGACTTATACCAGCTGATGGGGAGATCTGGCATGTGCGAAGACGGGCTATAGTCCCATCTTTGCATATGAAGGTATGGCAATTTATGCTTTCCTTTGCATCCTTATTTTTGTATCTAGATATTTCCTCATGAGAACAATCGCAAGTGACAAATCAGGGCTTTCTTGTCATGTGAAAACCTTTTCTTATATATATATTTTAAGATAGTATTTAAAAGGGAACTTCAATTAATTAGCCAAATAAGGTCTCAGGTTCGAGACTCACTTGTGACATTAATTTATTGACACCTCCCGCTCCCATGTCTCCATTTCTTCAATGTTTTCCGGTACCTGGTCTAGGGACGAGTGTGGCTACTGAAGTGAAGCTCCTATTTCTCAATTTTCAAAAAAAATTAACTAGCTAAATAAAGGTATCTAGTTGTTTTCATGGGAACTCGCAAGCTAACAATTCTACCTCTACTCTTATAAATATGCACAAGAAGATGAGAGTAGTGTTGTTAGCATGTGAGTTCTCATGCAACTGAAAAATAGCTAATGTAAGTGGACTGTGGGATAATAATATGACTAGCTATTGCTTATTATTGAGAAAGCTCTTTGTACCGAACGAGGTACAATATTTTACTAGGAATTTAGTTGTCGGGATAAGGGAGGTCTTGAATCATCTCTCGAATGTGTACTCTGTTTTCAATTGTGATACGATCCGGCCTTGGCATTTTAGGAATATTAGTATTTATTAATTATTAGTTAATTGCTATTTTAAATGTATTGGGCTTGGGCCTATTATTAGTCTTTTATTAATTAGGTCAAATTAGGGTTTAGGGTTATAAGTAGGAGTTGTTAGGTCATTGTCAAGCATTGAATTCAATTGTTGTCTTTGTACTCTGGCTCTTTGAGAGATCCTCTCGAGAGAATTATCGTAGTTTAATAAAAAGAGTGGTAGTTTCTATCATTTTGGTATCAGAGCCATTTGCCGATCCGGGAATGGTTACTACTAAGATGGAATCCAGGATGCAAGAATCTGAAGAAGGAACGGCCGACTTGGCAAGAAAGTTACAAGAAATTAATGCGAAGATGGAAGCGATGGAAGAACGATTGGGAAAAAGGTTGGATTCACAAGATTTGAAAATCGAGAGCATCAACCGGAATCTAGAGTTGTTGATGGAGTTGTTTCGAGCAGACAAAGGGAAGGGTTTATGATAAGGTTGGGCCTAGGGCTCGATTGGGCCTAGGGCTCTATTTAGCCATTACTTGGAGAATAAGTTAGTATTTTGTTATAAATAGAGTGGATTAGGTTAGAGTTTAGGCATCCAAATTATTGAATAGTTATTGAGTGATTTATTGTAGGGCTCAAGAGATTCTCTTGAGAAGGGAGGTTCCAAGTTCCTATCAAAACTTGGTTTATCTTTATTCTTTTATCTTTTGATATAATCTAGATCCTGGATCATATCAGTTTATTAATCGACGCTTTAGCAGAAGGGTCGGAAGGCGGGTAGCAAATGGCCGGGCCGGTTTAGCGAGGGCGCGGCCGCCACAGGAGCGATCGCGCTCTCGAGTCAGCGGGGAGGCGAGGCGAGCGGAACGGGTGCGGGGATGCGGACGAGTGCGGACAGGCGCAAGGGAGCGGATGGGCGTGGGGGTGTGGAGCTCCGAGGGTGTGCGCTGCGGGCGTTAGGTGAGGCGCAGAAGGGGACCAGTCTTGGGTTAAATGGGCGCAGAGCATGGGCCAGCGGTGAGCGGTCGGGTGGGGCGGCCGGGAGCGAGCGGCGCGGGTGGTCCGGGCCGAGGCTGAGGTGAGTCTGGCTCGGGCTGGCCGAGTCGGGGTGGGCTGGTCGGACCGGGTCGGGTTGGACTGGAGGGTGGAATTTCAAGGGAATTTTGACGGGGACACTTGCACGAGGCTGAATTTTGGTCGACGAGAAGAACCTAGGAACGACCGGGGGGGAAACAGGTTTCCGGAGGAGTGGAGAGTGCGCGTTGGTTTCGACAGATCGATAGCGCATGACGGTTGGAACGATTGGGGCCGAAATTGGGTTGACGATTTACAGGGACCGGAGTTCGGCAAAAGGGGGGATCCAAGGGTCGTGGAGAGAAAAAACAGGGTTTTGGAGGAGAGAAGGTTGCGCATGGGCTTTGATAGGTCGTTGGTGCATGACGGTTGGAATGATCGTGGGTGGAGTGACAATGTCCGAAGTAGGGGACGAGATTTCGGGTGGGGAGGAGAAGAAAGATTTGAACGGGGAGGTTAGAGAGTAGGAGGAAGGGAGGGACCGGGATGTGACAGGAGATTTAGAAAATTGGAGATGTCGGTTTTCAAGGGTCTTGCTGATGAGGATCCGGTGGGATGGTTAAGCCTGGTCGAGCGTTATTTCCTGGTAAACAGGCTGACTGAATATGAAGGGGTTGAGGCAGCAGGGTTATGTTTAGAAAGGGAAGCATTGGAGTGGCTTCAGTATGAGGAGGATCGTGCTCCTTTTCGTTCGTGGAACGAATTCAAAGATGGGTTGTTGGAGCGTTTCCAACCGATGGCCCAAGCCAATAAGTATGATGTATGCCAACTTCATGAGTTTGAAGCAAATAGGAACGGTGAAGGAATATCGTCGGAGCTTTGAGCGCTTTGCTAAGGGAATGCACGATATCAGTATGAGTGCATTGGAGGGGAAGTGGGAAAGTGGACTGAAAGAGGAGATACGGAGCGCGATGCATAAACTACGACCAGTGGGCATTGAAGAGAAAATGTTTATGGCCCAAGTGATTGAGGATGATTTTGCTTTTCAGGCTGCCGCCAAAACGAGGGAAGTACTTCACAATGATCAAGGCTAAAGCGAGAACGAGTGTATCGGAACTGGAAGCACGTAGATTTTGTCCCACAGAATACAACCGCTTCACCCGACGTCTTGTAAAAAACTCACCGAAGCTGAAATTCGAGCTAGGAAGGACAAAGGGTTATGTTTCCGCTGCGATGAACAATTTGTCCCGGGACATCGTTGTCAGAAGAAGGAGCTCCAGAACTTGGATGTGTGGGTCGTTCGAGATGCGCACGAGTGCCAGGGTGCTGATGTGACAAAAGTTTTGCTAGAAGACGGGGCTGTAAAAGATGGCATCGGAGATGGAACACCTTGAGGACAAGGTGGCTCTTGGGAGGGAAAGTATTGATGCGATCCGGCCTTGGCATTTTAGGAATATTAGTATTTATTAATTATTAGTTAATTGCTATTTTAAATGTATTGGGCTTGGGCCTATTATTAGTCTTTTATTAATTAGGTCAAATTAGGGTTTAGGGTTATAAATAGGAGTTGTTAGGTCATTGTCAAGCATTGAATTCAATTGTTGTCTTTGTACTCTGGCTCTTTGAGAGATCCTCTCGAGAGAATTATCGTAGTTTAATAAAAAGAGTGGTAGTTTCTATCAAATTGATACTAGGTCAATCTTTTGGTCTTCTTAGCCCTTAAGAAAGCCTTTTGATGTAGAACTTAAAAATTAAGCCATCCATTTATAACATCTACAATCTTGTTGATCTTTCATGTAGTTTGTAGGAGCTATGATTAATCTGTTTGGAGAAGCTGCAGATAGGCTTTGCAAGGAGCTAGATGCTGCAGCATCTGATGGGGTAGATGTGGAAATGGAGTCCCTCTTCTCCCGTCTGACTTTAGATATCATTGGCAAGGCAGTTTTTAACTATGACTTTGACTCACTCACAAATGATACTGGCATAGTTGAGGTATTCTTCCATTTCTTTTCCTCTTGTAAACTTTGTTGGTATATTAATCATTATATTCTTCAACATTAGTGTATCAGATTATTGTGTTTTTTGTAATGCTTATATTCTATTTCAAGCAGGCTGTTTATACTGTGCTAAGAGAAGCAGAAGATCGCAGTGTTGCGCCAATTCCAGTATGGGAAATTCCAATTTGGAAGGATATTTCACCACGGCAAAAAAGGGTCTCTAAAGCTCTCAAATTGATCAATGACACCCTGGATCAACTAATTGATATATGCAAGGTAAAGTAGCAATTGCTAGAGCAACTTGCAAATTCTCTTCTTTTCTTTTTTCACTGTTCCAAAACTAACTGTACATCAGATGTCTCGTTTTCATTTTCCTGTTTTACTCTTTTGTAGTAATCATCAATGTTTTAAAAGGCTAAAGGCAGCCTCGAGCCTTTTCCTCTTGAAGAGGTGAGGTGTAAGGCTCGAGGCGGTGTGAGGCGTAAGCCTCAATTTTAATTAAAAATATTATAAAAGTTTTAAATTTGTGTAAACAGGTATGGTAAAACATAATGTGTGAGAAAAATATATAGAACATAACATCAACACTAATAGGATTGAGTTTTTTTTTGAATAAGAAACAATTTCATTAATGAATGAAAATGATAAGGCCCATTTAGGAGTAGGATAAGGAATGGTCAATCCTATTAGGAGTAGGATAAGGAATGACCAATCCTATTAGAAGTAGGATTAACATATTAGACTATAAATAAGAGAGGATAGGAAAGTAAGTAGACATTGAGAAGTATTGAGATAGTGATTATTTAGGGCTTGAGAGTGATCTCAAGATTAGGAGGGTCCAAGTACCTTTAACACTTTGGTTAATTAATATCTTTATTATTCTTTTATTTAAATATATATTTGGTTCTTATCAATTTGGTATCAGAGCATTCGATCAATGGATATTGAAGGGATAATCAACCAAATGTGTAAGGAAGGTTTTTTTGAAGCTATGCCAAAAAAAGTGGCGGATGACGTAGTGAAGTCAATGGATTCTTTATTCAAAATTCACCAAGAGTATTTTGCAAGTATGAGGATGGAAGGGGAAGAGCAATTGGCCGAAGTTAAACAAGAAAAAGCTATAGGGATGACAAATTATGCGAAAGTAGAGGAGGAGGAGGAGAAAAAATTGATCCATGAAATCACTTTTTTGGAAGAAAAGATAAAAAAGCAGAGAAAATCGTTCCTCAACTCAATATTTCATCAATAAAGGAGGACGAGGAAGAGATGAAGAAAGATTTGGTCAAACACGAAAATAAAGAAGATAGAAATATGGAAGAATCTTTGATTTGGACCGACTTTGAGAGAGAGAGACTAACCAATGAAGTAGCAATCTTGAGTACAACCAAGAATCAAGAAAAACATAGCACGGTCCAAACCAAGAGAAAGATTGAACTACAACAGTTTGGAAAAAGCAAGATTTCAAAACAATATAGAGTGGTATCATTATGGCAGTCAAGATCGATAAAGAGAAACACTAATGCAAGCAAAAAAGAAGAAATTAAAAAAGCGTTAGTTTTGGAAAAATTCGAAAGAAATAAATTGAGGCAAGAACTCATTGCGCTGAAGAAGTTAATCCAAGAACGAAGAAGAATAAGTTCGTCAATGAAGAAAAGAAAAAATGGACGAATACAAAACCATCAAAGAATACAATTATGTGAGAGAAAAATAAAATTCATTCGACGAGTGAAGAAACGAAAGAAGCAACGTAAGCTCATGAAAAAGAAAGATTAAGAACATCAAATGGCCACTGCCGCCACCTATGATCACCCGCCACCACCACCGGCACCACCTCCAATCATTGTTTATTTTTGTTCTTTTGTAATAAACACCTTGAGGACAAGGTGTATTTTGGGGGCCGGTAATGATAAGGCCCATTTAGGAGTAGGATAAGGAATGGTCAATCCTATTAGGAGTAGGATAAGGAATGACCAATCCTATTAGGAGTAGGATTAACATATTAGACTATAAATAAGAGAGGATAGGAAAGTAAGGAGACATTGAGAAGTATTGAGATAGTGAGTATTTAGGGCTTCATATCTTTATTATTCTTTTAGTTAAATATATATTTGGTTCTTATCAGAAACATAAATGAATTCTCCAAGCATCTATGGTGAATAAAACAAAGAACTCCAAAAGGAGATGCCAAAAGGAGATGCTAGGGAAAATAAGCCAACAAATTATCAAAATTAAATTGATTGAAACAATGGTCTTTCCATCAAAAGAATTCATAAGAGAAAATCTATGATCTAAATGGATGACATAAGGTGTTTGAGAACTAGATCATGAATCAAGTCCTAAAGCTTATATTATCAATGAACTAATAAAGGACCGAGTTATTTTCTAAACATTGAAGACAAATAGTTTATAGGATTAAATTATTCTATATATTTTTGTAATCAATGTTTTTAAGCGTAAGTAGTAATAATTCATATGTTATGGTTTAAACTCTTATATTATAAAGAATGGTAAAGATTAACACTATTCTTCTAGTTATTTTATGAAGCGTAGGGATTTTAATTCTTAGTGCGTTATCATCGAGACATAAGCCTCTTATGATTCATCAAAGGCGTAAGACTTGAGGCTAAAAGTTAGATCCTTACCTTGAGGTGAGTTTCAAGGCGTAAGCCTCAATAGCCTTTTAAAGCATAGATAATATGTATCAATTCAAAAGTTAAACTGACACAGAAATGCTTTCAACATCCCTTTTTTGCACCATTCTTAACTGAATTTTAATATGGTTTAATTATCGTTTCAATGTGATCAAATGTGATCATTCTTTATGAAGAAGTTGATCAAGGTTTGAACTCTGATTTCATTCTTATAGTTTTCACCCATTTGCAGAGGATGGTCGATGAGGAGGAGCTGCAGTTTCATGAGGAATATATGAATGAGCAAGATCCTAGCATCCTTCATTTCCTTTTGGCATCAGGAGATGATGTGTGTTATTAATTGTTGATAAGTGCATTACAGTTAGAGACAGAAGTCCAATTAGTTCACAACTTTATTGGCTATTTTGTGTAGGTTTCAAGCAAGCAGCTTCGTGATGACTTGATGACTATGCTTATAGCTGGCCATGAAACATCTGCTGCAGTTTTAACATGGACCTTTTATCTTCTTTCTAAGGTATTCAGTTTCTTTTCATTTAAGATGCACTTTTGATTATATTTCTACTCTTTTCGTTTGCATATAAAACTTTATCAAACACATAAATTTTACATGGTAGAAACCTGTTAGTTTGTTTTGATTTTGAAAACCTTCACGATATTTTTCTTCCCAGACTTGTTTTATTAAACATAGTTTTGGTCCCTAAAGTTAAGAAGAATGCACTCCTCAAAAAAGAAAAAGAAAAAGAAGAATGCCACTTCAGTCCCTCCAATTTTGATAGACCCCCTGTGCGTTATGTGTACCAACGTAGAAATTAGAGGGGTATTAATGTCAATGTAAATAGTTAAATAACAGGTTAAAAATATATCCAGTAAAGTACTATAAATAGATGCATTGTGTACTTTTATTAGATTATCAAAAGTAATAAGAGCAGTAGTGTGGAGAGTGGGAGCTCTGTAATCCCATGTTTGTCCTTTGTCTTTGTTTGGTACCTATCATCTTGGTATCAGAGCAGACGATTCTTCGGACCTCGATGACGACTCGGATGGAAGTGAGAATGGAAATTGTAGAGTACAAGGTCAGCGATATTCCAGATACGATTCAACGAGAAATCAACAAGGCTGTTTCGGCGGTAATCCAGAAGGAATTGACAAAAATTAGCGAAAAATTGGCCAACGATTAGAAGAAAGAAATTATGAAGAACGGTTCAGAGGCGATGAGCGAATGTATGCAATTGTTACGCATGCAATTAAAAGAAGATCGATTAGCGGAACGTTCTGAAGAACAATTAATACAAGATCGGGCTATTGTGGAAGGCAAGAAATAGGAATCGGCGATAAAGATTCCAAGAAAATCGAGGAATCATTCACGGAAAAGACCGATACGCTTCTCGAAAAAAACCCTGGCACCTGTTTTCGATTTACGGTTGAGGAAATTAGAAGTTCCCGTGTTCGAAGATGAAAATCCTCATGAATGGCTACAACAAGTGGAGCGCTATTTTGTGATAAATGGATTGACAGAAACAGAGAAGATAGAGGCAGCAATTCTTTGTTTGGAAGGAGTGGCATTGAAATGGTACGCTTGGACTGAAGCACGACTACCAATTGAGAGCTGGGATGAATTTCGCCGAGCATTATTACGCCGATATATGCCCAAGAAAGCTGGAACCTTACACGAAAGATTTTTTTCATTAAAACAGTACACAACAGTTAAGGATTATAGAGAAAAGTTTGAAGATTATTTGTCAGTCTTATCTTTAGATGACGATACGTTGGAAGGAAAATTTGTTCAGGGATTACAAGAGGATATTCAAGTCAAGATCAGGGTCGGAGCTTCGAAAGGCTTAATTCCATTAATGGAACGTGCAGAAGAAATCAAGGACGAACTTGAATATTTTGATTTCAAGAAAGCCATTTCTGATAACCAACATCTGGAACAAGCAAAACATCTTATGAATCAGGTCAGAATTCTTGCACAATTACTTTAAATTCTAATCGTATAGCAGTTGGAGTTTGAAAAGAAATGAATAGCGGTCGATTAAGTGAACCTACATTCAAAAGATTATCTGATGCTGAGCTTCAATCTAAAAGGGAGCGAGGCCTGTGTTTTCGATGTGAGGAGAAGTTTTTTCCCGGCCATAAATGTAAGAAAAAGGAACTTCACGAATTGGAAATTATTGTTGAACAAGATCCTAATGATGTGATTTATGCTGAATGCCATAATTTGAATTCTGAAACTCAAGATACAGAGTTCCTTAATGAAGAAGAACAACCAGTAGTTGAATTAGCCCTTCAAATGATGGTCGGAATTGATACTCCGAAGACTCTTAAGATGAAAGGAATGGTAGCAAGGCGACAGGTTATTATCCTTATTGACTCAGGAGCAACACATAATTTTATTTCGGAAATGATCGTAGAACTACAAAACATATCAGTAAATGAATGTAATGGTTATGGAATTATGAGGGATCAGGTTCTTCAGTTTGAGGATGCAAAATTTGCAAAGATGTAGTTGTACAGTTGGGTGATTTAACAATCATTCAGGATTTTCTACCAATGACATTGGGTAGTGCAGATTTAATTTTGGGATTGCAATGGCTATGTACTTTGGGGGATGTTGTCGCTAATCATCTCCGATTAGAGATGAGTTTCTTACTTGGCAAGTCAACAATTAATCTTAAAGGAGATCCTTCATTGGTGCGTTCCCAAGTTTCATTAAAGTCCATGATCAAAACTCTTAAATTAGAGAAAGAAGGTTTTCTAGTAGAGCTTAATAATATCAGTACAAGTAAAGATCAAGCAACTACTACAGTGGATACCAAAATACTACCCATTGATCTCCAGAAAGTATTGACTGCTTATTCCTCTGTTTTTATGCCTATAACAGAGTTGCCTCTGTGGACCACAAAATAGAGTTGGAAGCCTGGGACAGGTCCGGTTTCTGTTCGACCTTACAGGTATGCTCAAAGTCAGAAAGAAAAAATTGAAAAGCTTGTAGAAGAAATGTTGTTAGTAGGATTGATAAAACCAAGTCATAGTGCTTACTCTAGTCCGGTATTATTAGTACGAAAGAAAGATGGGAGTTGGAGATTTTGCATTGACTATCGTGCTTTAAACAAAGTAACAATTCCAAATCAATTTCCAATTCCGGTAGTGGATGAATTATTGGATGAGTTACACAGATCAATCATCTTCTCCAAAATTGATTTAAAATCAGGATACCATCAAATACGATTACGGGCAATCACAGAAGACATTGAGAAATCAGCGTTCATAATGCATGAAGGTCACTACGAATTTGTTGTTATGCCTTTTGGACTACACAACACACCGACAACATGTCAAACTTTGATGAACAAAGTTTTACATCCGTACCTTAGAAGGTTTGTCTTAGTCTTTTTTTATGATATCCTTATTTATAGTAAAACCCTTGCAGATCACGCCCAACATTTGAGTACGGTATTATCCATTCTACGTGATAATCAATTAATGGCCAACAAAAAGAAATGTTCTTTTGGAATACGCGAAGTGGAATACTTGGCACACATTATTTTGAAAGATGGAGTGGCTGCAGATCCAGCTAAAATAGTAGTTATGTGTGAATGGCCAATTCCCAAGAACATTAAAGTTCTTCGAGGATTTTTGGGACTTACAAGTTATTACAGAAAATTCGTGCAAGGATACAGTACCATTGTGATACGATCCGGACCTTGGAGTTTTAGGAATATTAGTATTAATATTTATTATTTATTAGTTAATTTCTATTTTAATTGTATTGGGCTTGGGCCTATTATTAGTCTTTTATTTAATTAGGGTTTAGGGTTATAAATAGGGGAGAAGAGGTCTTTGTTAATCATCTATTGAATTGTCGTCATTGTACTCTGGCTCTTAGAGAGATCCTCTCGGGAGATTTATCTTAGATTAATAAAATAGTGTGGTAGATTCTATCATTTTGGTATCAGAGCCATTTACCGATCCGGGAATGGTGAGTACTAAGATGGAAACGAGGATGCAAGAATGCGAAGAAGTATCGACGGAATTGGCAAGAAGGCTGAAAGATGTCGAAACAAGGATGGAATCGTTTGAAGAACGTTTAGGAAACAGATGGATCTGAAATTCGAACAACCAGATGCGAAGTTCGAGATGATCAACCAAACCTCGCAGATGCTAATGGAATCGAAGCAAGGTGACAAGGGAAGGGGGTCGCGCGATCGAGGCTGCGGGCGAGGGAGAAGGTGTGGTGGCCACGGGTGGGGCGTCGGTGGCTGGGGCGACGAGCGAGCGAGGCAAGCCGGGGTCGGGCGCGGAGGTCGGGCCTGCGGGGGGTGGCGTCGGGCTGGCGACGGGCGTAGGCGGCGCGAGCGAGGTGGGCGCGGCGTCTGTCCGAGGAGCGGCCGGTGGGTTCTGGCGGGCGGCGCGCGATTGTGCCTGGTCTGCGGGGTTGGCGCGCCGTAGGGACCCGGGTCGCGCGCGTCGAGCGGTGGTGCGAACGTGGCGGCGGGGCCAAGCTCGGGAGTGTCGGGTCGAGTGAGGTGGGGCGTCGCGAGGTCCAGGGCGTCGGGGAGAACCGAGGCGGCGTGGGCACGCGGGGAAACGGGAGCGGGCTTGGTGCGGCGAAGTGGGCGAGCGCAAGCGGAGTGGGGCGCAGGTCGGGCGGTGAAGGCCGGGCGCGTGGCACGGCGGCGCGCGCCGGGGGGACTCGGGTTGGGGCTCGGCGTAGGCGGCGCCGAGGCTTCAGTGGGCGCGCGGCGTGGGGTGTCTTCTTGTCGGGCCGAGCGAGGCCGGGGCGGTGGGCTTGGGTCAAGCGCGTCCGGGCGGCGTGTGGCACAGCAGCCGCCTAGGGGACCGGGTCGGGGCGGGCTGGTCGGGGCGGGTCGGTGCAGGTCACCGGTTGGGCCGAGAGAGAGCCGCTTTCGATTTGTGGGGGGGATTCGACCAAAGGGGGGAACCAAGGTCGATGGTCGAGGCAACGAGTTTACGGAGGAAAGGAGGGTGCGCGCCGGTTATGATAAGCCGATAGCGCATGAAGGTTGGAACGACCAGGGGATGGGATAATCAATTTCGAGGAGACCGAGAGGACCGGAGGGAGTGGGAGGATCGTTATGAACGAGGAGGACCGAGAAACGGGGAGGTAGAGAAGGGTCGGTGTTAGACGGAGATTACGGAAACTCGAGATGCCGGTATTCAAAGGGCTTACTGATGAGGATCCGAACGGATGGTTGTGTCGAGTAGAACGATACTTTTGGGTAAACCTACCGGAAGGGACAGAACGGGTCGATCTTTGCAGACTCTCATGTATGGAGGGTGAGGCTTTGGAATGGTTGCGGTATGAGGAAGATCGATCCCCGATCAGTTCTTGGGAAGAATTCCGAGAACTACTGTTGCACCGCTTCCAACCAACGATTAATGACAACAAGTACGCCAATTTGATGAGCTTACAACGAGTTTGGAACAGATTAAAAGAGTATCGACGACTGTTTGAGAAGTATGCAAAGGGAATGCGTGATATTAGTGCAAGTGCATTGGAAGGGAAATGGGAAAGCGGGTTGAAGGCAGAAATTAGAAGTGAAATGAGGAAACTGCGACCTGTTGGAATTCATGATAAGAAGTTTATGGCACAGGTGATTGAGGATGATTTTGCTTTTCAGGCTGCCCAAAATGAGGGAAGTACTTCTGCAACGGTCAAGGCTAAAGCAGGAACGATTGCATCGGGAACTGGAAGCACAGAGACTTTTTCTCACAGGACTACAACCATTCACCCGGCGTCTTGTAAAAAACTCACTGAAGCCGAAATTCGAGCAAGGAAGGACAAAGGGTTATGCTTCCGTTGTGATGAACGATTTGTCCCGGACATCGTTGTCGGAAGAAAGAGCTCGAGAATTTGGATGTGTGGGTTGTTCGAGATGCGCCGCGATTACCGGATGTTGATGTGACAGACTTTTCGCGTAAGACGGAGTGCAGAGAAGATGGCATCAGAGATGGAACACCTTGAGGACAAGGTGGCTCTTGGGGGGGAAAGTATTGATACGATCCGGACCTTGGAGTTTTAGGAATATTAGTATTAATATTTATTATTTATTAGTTAATTTCTATTTTAATTGTATTGGGCTTGGGCCTATTATTAGTCTTTTATTTAATTAGGGTTTAGGGTTATAAATAGGGGAGAAGAGGTCTTTGTTAATCATCTATTGAATTGTCGTCATTGTACTCTGGCTCTTAGAGAGATCCTCTCGGGAGATTTATCTTAGATTAATAAAATAGTGTGGTAGATTCTATCACATTGCTTTTCCGTTAACACAACAGCTAAAGAAGGACTGTTTTGAATGGTCCCCTGCGGCAACGAAGGCCTTCGAACATCTCAAAGAAACTATGACTTGTGTGCCAGTGTTAAAATTGCCAGACTTCACAAAACAATTCTTAGTGGAAGCAGATGCATCAGGAGTCGGAGTTGGAGCAGTTTTAATGCAAGATAACAGGCCCATAGCATTTTTTAGTCATGCTCAAGCCCCATTACATAGAAATCGACCTGTCTATGAGAGAGAACTCTTGGCTATTGCACTAGCTATTCAAAAGTGGAGACCTTATTTGTTGGGAAGGCGTTTTCTTGTTCAAACAGATCAAATGAGCCTTAAATATATTCTGGATCAGCGGCTGGTTAGTGGTGATTATAAAAAATGGTTGTCCAAGTTGATGGGATATGACTTTGAAATCAAATATAAATCGAGCAGATTAAATGTGGTTATTGATGCTTTGTCCCGTTTACCAAAATCCATGGAATGTACTGCTTTATCCTTTATTGGAAATATAAACATTCAACATCTTAAAGAGCAACAACAAAATGATAATGATATTAAATCTGTTATTCAAAAGATGGAAACAGGACAGATTGTTCATAATGGCTACCAATTTAAAGAAGGGCTCTGGAAGTTTAAAGGCAAGATTGTCTTACCAAAATCTTCACCTACTATTCCTTTGTTATTAGAGATGTTTCATTCATCTCCAGTTGGGGGTCATGGAGGAGTACTTCGTACATTACGAAGGATTGGAAAGGAATTCTATTGGAATGGTATGAAATCTAGAATACGGACGTTTGTTCAAACCTGTATTGTATGTCAGCAAGTTAAACATTTGACCTTAGCTCCAGCTGGCCTCTTACAACCTCTCCCTGTACCAACTCAAATTTGGAGTGACATCTCAATGGATTTTGTAACCGAATTACCTAAATCTCAAGGATACAACACAATTATGGTTGTCGCTTATCCAAATATAGCCATTTCATAGCCATTAAACATCCATTTATAGCTATGATAGTGGCAGATGTGTTTTTGAAAGAGATTGTGAGACTTCATGGCATACCACTTTCCATTGTGTCTGATAGGGATCCCACATTCACTAGTTTGTTTTGGAAAGAATTGTTTAAGGCACAAGGAGCATCACTCGAGTTTAGTACGGCTTATCACCCGAAAACAGATGGGCTAACTGAGGTCATAAATAGAGGTATGGAGGCTTATCTGCGGTGTTTTACAATGACTACTCCAAGCACATGGTACAAATGGTTAGCATGGGCTGAGTTTAGTTACAACACATCCTATCATTCGGGTTTAAAAACCTCCCCTTTTGAATTGGTATATGGTCGACCCCCTCCTGCATTGATCCCTTATAGAGCAATGGGGTCTCCAGTAGCAGCAGTAGACAAGGAGTTAATACGAAGGGACGCTCAACTACAAGTAATTCGTGAGAATTTACTTCAACCACAACAATATATGTCTAATTCGGCTAATAGTAAACGTCGAGATACTTCATTTGAGGTTGGTGAATGGGTGTACTTGAGGCTTTGACCGTATAAGCAAGGGACCCTTTTGCGACGATTAAATGCCAAACTTGCTCCTCATTATGTTGGCCCTTATGAGATCATCGAAAAGATTGGGAAGGTGGCTTACAAATTGGCTCTCCCTATTAATGTTAAAATCCATCCTGTTTTCCATATTTCGCAACTCCGGAAAGCTCTGGGATCTACTTTGGCAATGACTGAATTTCTGCCAAATGTTGGTGCTGATTTGATTTTATCTTTTTCTCCAATGGAGGATCTGGGAATGCGACAGGCTTCTAATGACCCTTCTAAAGTTGAAGTTTTGATTAAATGGGATAACTCTAGTGAGGATGATGCTACCTAGGAAGATGCGACCGTCATTAAAGAACAGTTTCTTGATTTTCACCTTGAGGACAAGGTGGTTGTTTGGGGGCTGGGAAGTGATAGACCCCTTGTGCGTTATGTGTACCAACATAGAAACAAGAGGGGTATTAATGTCAATATAAATAGTTAAATAACAGGTTAAAAACATATTCTGTAAAGTACTATAAATAGATGCATTTTGTACTTTTATTGGATTATCAAAAGTAATAAGAGCAGTAGAGTGGAGAGTGGGAGCTCTGTAATCCCTTGTTTTTCCTTTGTCTTTGTTTGGTACCTATCAAATTCTAATGACTTTCATATCAGTCCTTGATGTTAAAACCTTGATCTTGAAAATGACGTGAGTTGTGTTAAAGAAAGCTAAATAAAGTAAACAATGTCTACAAACTAAATTACAGAGCTAGAACTAGATTAAATGAGCAAATCTATCAGATTTGTTGAAAAGTTTAGCAAAAAACATCCTCAAAACTATTTTTTAGGGGCAAGATTTCTGTTAATCTTTCTACTGTCTTCTTTCTTAACTATTGAACTACTAACTTATACCTTTCCCCAAATTTTGTATTAAGATATAAAATGTTCCTGTTGAAATTGAACCTTGTGAAGTGAACTAACAATCATACCTGATGGTAATCTGACATTAAAATAAATTGGAAATTATCATATTGAAATGGAACTTTGTAAAATTCAAGAATTAAATTAGAAGTAGTGGTATTTTTTTTATATGTACTTGAGTATTCAGACGAGCTGATGCACACTTCGACTAATCTCACAAGCTAATAGAAAGATTCTCTAAAACTAAATTAGAAGTAGTGATAAATTATAGATACCAAAATTAAATTTTAACCAAACCAAAATTTTCTTAGGAAGATGTTGAATCATGTTACATCAATCATCCCAAAAGTTTGAGGTGAATTTAATTATAACAACCAACATTCTCGCTCACTTTTGGGCTGATATGGAAATTTGAGAGATGTCCATCTAGTAGAAATCAATTTTAATAGGGAATGAAATGATTCGGTAGATGTTTGAACTCATTCAGGACTTTCTACTCTGATACCATGAAGAAATACTTCTTTAAATTGAATTACTTAACCATATAAATACTAGGTATACAGAATCTGAATACAAGAATTTCACTTAACTAAATAAAAACTTAAAAGGTCTACTATCTAGAGAGAAATTGAAAAATTGATACAATTGCAAAATACCCTTACCAAAGAAAACCCCAACTTAATTAGAATTTTCAACAAAAAGTTGTGAACATATTAAGATATTTGGTGGCCTTTCTATAATTTACATTGGGTTACAATCAAACTCAGATTGTTTACCATGAAATCTTGTTAACTTCAGCCATGGTTTTTGCCTGCAGGAGCCTAGGATCATGGCCAAGCTCCAAGAGGAGGTAATTAAGTCTTCTTCTATACTTCATAGTAGATTAAGAATCCTTATTTTTCATACTGGTGTTATTTTGTTAGGTTGATTCGGTCCTTGGGGATCGGTTTCCAACTATTGAGGACATGAAGAAGCTCAAATATGCCACCCGAATAATTAATGAAGTGAGGATATTATTCTTTTTTCCTTCAGAACAGTAGAGTTTAATATAATCTTGTGGATATCTGTAGAGTATTCTTGTCTGACTTTAGCTCCTGCTACTGCAGTCCTTGAGGCTTTACCCACAGCCACCTGTTTTAATACGGCGATCTCTTGACAACGATATGCTCGGGAAGTACCCAATAAAGAAGTAAACAGCAAATCATCTGTTTCATTTTCTACTCTAAGCTTTAGTATTATATGAAACATTAGTTATCTCCTATAAAACTTTTTTCTATCCCACGGTTTGTTTATGTTGGTATTAGTTGCAATAGCTCCTTTTCTTGTTTCTAAAATCACATAACTAGCTTATTTTGATGTTAGCATTGAGAGAATAATGGGAAGTACTGTTTTTATTTGCAGGGGTGAGGACATATTTATTTCTGTTTGGAACTTACATCGCAGTCCCAAACTTTGGGATGATGCAGACAAGTTTGATCCAGAAAGGTGGCCCTTGGATGGACCCAATCCAAATGAGACAAATCAAAATTTCAGGTTCGATACATACTTATTTGGAGTTCAGTAGTTAATAGTATCTCTACTTACTATTTTGTTTTTAGTGTTTATTTTATTTGTCATTTTATAGAAGCTCTTAAATCCTTAGCTACCAGGAAAGTTTACGGCCCTTCCTGCGGAAACTAATAGAAAAATATCCCAACTTTGAATTAATTATGAATGGAGTGTAGTTACAATTCAAGCTGACAAAAGAATGCTACCTTTGATTCTTAAATGACATAAATAAGTTGGTAGATAAGAAGGCTAAGAGATGTCTCTAACCAATCTGTTGATTTATTCCTAAACATGTGAAGCAGAACAGAAGATGGGATGGTTCAATTATTAGATGGTTAAGCATTAGCGAGAGTTTGATTTTTCTGTTGTTTTTGTCTTATTTCTGTTTCTTATAAAAACGAAAGTTTATAAAAATGCATTTATTAACTATGCTGATCTTTAATTAATTTAGATATTTGCCTTTTGGTGGTGGACCGCGGAAATGTGTGGGAGACATGTTTGCTTCGTACGAGGTACATTTTTCAAAATAGGATCTTAAACATTGTTCTCTTACAAGAATTTTCAGAAAACTCGTCTAAGGAATCTGAATATTTATCTTTTTAATTTACAGACTGTAGTAGCACTTGCCATGCTTGTTCGGCGATTTGACTTTCAAATGGCACTTGGAGCACCTCCTGTATGTTTCTGGCTTATATGCTTTGTCTTCTTTTCTTATATTCTTAATGTTTTTCCTTTGTTGTATGAATTGTTTTCTTGGAATAGTATAGCTTTATTCCATAGTGTTGGTATGATGATGTGATAGACAAATGGCAAAACGACGAATCAGATCATTTTTAATTTTGCTATTTGTCTGCCACTTCATGTGTGAAGTCAATAGACATTAGCTTATAGAATAAATTTGGGTAAATTATACATTTAGTGCTGTAATAATTTTGTCCATATGGTCCTAAAATCTAGAATTTAGTCCATATGATTTGGACGAAGTTAAAAATTAGTCTTAATGGTTTTAAAAGCTAGAATTTAGTCACTATAGTTCAATAAAAATTAAAAAATAGTCCTTATCGTTCCTAATCGTTGACGAATTAAGTATATGTGAGTGACTATGTACATGTAAAAGATGTTATTTTTACTCACACCTCATGCATAACTAACTTTCACATTTAATTCGCCAACAATTAGGAATAACAAAAATTATTTTGCAAGTGTTACCAAACCATGACTAGATTCAAGCTTTTAAAATCATAGGGGCTAAATTCTAGATTTTCAAATTATAGGGACTAAATTCTAACTTTCATCAAACTATAGAGATCAAATTTATAATTTACAATTTTAAACCCTTCAAGATTAGGGGCTCAATTTGCAACTTAATATTTGTTTACTTTTTACCTACCCAAAAGTTTTTCTTAGTTGGTATATGGTTTTAAACCACCCCTATTCCCTAAACCATACCTACTTTCCTTTTTATCAGCTAAATAATTGTAGGAGAGTGATGTTAAGAAACTTGGGACGTTTGGGCCCCGTTTATGTAAACGGCTGAGTTGGTTATAATAATTCAACCGATGTTTGCCCCACCGTTTATTATAAACGGTGGTTACCTAAACCTGCGTGTCCATTTATCTAAACCTACGTGCTCGTATATCTACATCTGACACATATTACTTTTTGTTATATAACCACCTCAAGCACCGTTTATAATAATCCCTGTTATAATAACTTGCCCCTCAAACACCATTTATAATAACCTACCGTTTATCATAACCCACTGTTTATCATAACTTTTTGTCTATAATAACCAAACCGGTGCCCCAAACGCACCCTTGGAGATTAAGATGATAAAATTAAGATTATCTCTGCAGGTAAAAATGACAACAGGAGCTACAATTCACACAACAGATGGATTGAAAATGACAGTGACCCGTAGAATGAAACCTCCAATCATACCCTCATTAGACATGCCTGCAATGGTCATCAACTCGCCTGTTGTTGATTCATCCATCGGGTTCTTGAAAGACGAAACACAAATTGTTCAGGAAGAAGGAGAAGTTTCTTCTGCTCATTCCTGATAATACTATAACAGTCTCAGCCGTGGTTGAGATCTAGCCTACTCTAGTAAGAAGATGCAGGACAAGGAGGAAACCGAAAACCGATCGTTGTGAGTTTCTCTTGATGGAATTTGAACTGGTGAGATCTACCCTATTTCGCAGATCATCAATTGCATATAAAATGATTTGCATATGTAAAGAAGCTGTTCATCCTACTCAGATGTTATAAAGATGAATGTATATTTTCCCTGTTTAAATCCAGCTGCAAACTTTGGCAGTCAAATTAATTCTTCTTATTCTTTTTCCTTACATGTAAATAGTTTCTACATTGAAAATGTGTTGGTCTGGGGTAATGCAGAAACATGGTCATTAAAAAATTCTCAGAAGTAGAGTTCGGTTCCAAACTGTTGTCATACTAGTTATTTTTTCATGAATTTTCTAATGTTAAAGACTCCACAGAGGAAAAAAACAAAACAAAAGGATTATTACTTCTTTGTTTTGTTTTGTTTTTTTTTTCTTTGAAATAGAAATTCATTAAGAATCAGCCAAACACCTCCTACAATCCAACTCCAGAGCGGAACCAACAATAGGGGGGAGATGGCCCATCCAAAAACCACAGAATCCTCCACAGAAGAGGAAGCAGGAAACGAACTAAAAAGCAAAGAATGAGTGTGTTTGGCTAAAGCATCAGCCACACAATTACAAGACCTGCTACAATGGGAAATGCTCACAATCCCAAGCAAAGAGATCAACTCTCTAATATCAAGTACAATGTTGTTAAACTCAGAAAAGTCTTGAGAATCACCACTTATGGAATTTAAAACCTCTAAAGCATCAGACTCAATCACAATAGGCGGGGACTAACAAATATCAGGCTCTTGAATGTGCTTTAGACCTTCCCTCAAAGTCATCCCTTTCAAAACCTTGACAGAAAGATTCTCAAATCCTGATCTCGAACCCATCAGCATGGGCCTTCCCATCCAGTCGCGAACAATCCACCCTACACCATCAACATTATGGGAAAGGGAAGCATCCACATTAAGGTTGCTGGAGGAGGAGCTTTCCAATAATTGGCATCCCTTCCTCTAGCAACCTTTTTAACAATCAGAGAACCTGCAACCATAGTCAAATGAGCATTAATCGCCTTAGAAACCAAATCGCAGAGGTTTTGGAACTCCAACTTAGTTTTATCGTGCATAACCAAATTTCTGAAGAACCATAACCCCCAAATGATAATAATAGCTTTAAAAAGATCTTCCTTAGGGATTTTAAGAGTAATGCCATCTAAGAAATCAATCCCTTTCTCCACATTCCTGAAAAAATAATCAAAGTCGGTAAACCCGGGGAAAAATAACTTCTAAGCCCTAATAGCCATTTTGCAACTTTTAAACAGATGAATATTGGTCTCTCCATAACGCCCACACAAAGGACAATTCACATCAATGTTAACACCTTTACAACTAATATTAGCCTTGGAAGGGATAACATTAGCAATGACCGACCAAGCTCCCATCCTTACTTTGGGGGACATATTGAATTTCCAAAAGCAATCCCACCCCTTGGAATCCGCCCTGAAGTCAGAAGTAGACTCCCTCTCTGCATTGGCAAGATTCATCACAAGATGATAAACACTTTTCACGGAAAAGAGCCCTCTCGAATTATGGTTCCAAATGACCTCCTCAGACGTACCAGAACGACTCAAAGGGGTATTGATAATAATCTCAGCATCAGCAGGGCTGCAGATATCATTAATCAACTCATAATTCCAAATGTTGCCATCCAAGATCAAATCCTTAACATAACAATCCTGCCACTCAAGTTTCACCCCATGGACAAACAGATTTCCTTCTCTATTCAACCAAGGATCCTTTTCGATAGATATTCTACTTCCAGTCCCAACCTTCCATCTATAACCTTTCTTAAAAGATCTCTGCCCCACAAAATACTTCTCCAAGCCAACGACGGATTGCTGCCTAAATTCGCGTTTACGAAATTACTTCTCACAAAATACTTACCTCTGAGAATTTTACTTAACAGACTATCCGACTTCTTGAGAATCCTCCAACTATGTTTAGCCAGCAAAGCTTGATTGAAAAGACTAATATCCCTAAACCCTAGCCCTCCCCTATCCTTACTCATCCCCAACTTCCTCCAACTCACCCAATGCATCCTTTTCTTATTAAAAGCATCCTCCCCCCACAAAAATCTGACACAAAGGCTCTCAAGATCCTCGTTAAAAGATTTAGACAAAGGGAAACAACTCATAATATAGGTAGGGATTGCTTAGCCCACAGCTTTAATAAGCACCTCCTTACCACCTTTCGAGAGAATTTTACCCTTCCAGGATTGGAGACACTTCTCCAGTCTACCTTTAATAGATTGAAAAAGAACTTTCTTGTTTTTATTATTCTGAGAAGGCATCCCTAAATGAACACCTAAATTATCGTTCACCTTCACCCCCAGAATATTACTAAGCTTATCCCTTTCCTTCCTACTCACATTCCTACTAAAAAGCATTGCCGATTTATCATAGTTAACCAATTGGCCTGAAGCTTCCTTATAACAATCTAAAATGTCTTTAATTTTAACACAATCCACTTCGGCAGCCCTGAAAAACAAAAAACTATTATCAGAAGAAAATAAATGGGAGATAGGAGGGCAGTAATTATTAATTTTGAAACACATGGAGGGGTTGATAGATTCTTCCCTGATGAGCAGTGAAGATAACCCTTCAGCGCAGATGAGGAACAAATAAGGGGACAGAGGATCTCCCTGCCTTAAGCCCCGCTCCGGAACAATATCTCCATAAGGGGAGCCATTGATCAGCACCGCATAATTAGCAGTGGAGATTCACATTTTAACCCTCGCGACCCAATCTTTGCTAAAACCCAACTAATCTATCATTCCAAATAAAAAGTCTCATTCCACCCTATCATAAGCCTTACTCATGTCGAGCTTCAGAGCAGCCCAACCTTTTTTACCTATCTTTCTTTTCAAAATAGTATGAATGCACTTAAAACCAATAACACATTATCAGTTATAAGCCTACTTGGGACAAACGTCGCCTGATTCGGGGAGATGATTTTATCCAGAACAGGTTTCAGCCTATTAGCCATAGTTTTTGCAATAATTTTATAGATCGTATTACACAAACTTATAGGACGAAACTTTTCCATTTTGCTGGAAACCTGCAACTTAGGAATAAAAGCAATAAACGTGCAATTGATCGACCCCAGCTCGATTCCCTCATTTAACACCCCAAGGCAGAACTTCACTACCTCATCCCCAACAATGCCCCAATAATTCTGAAAAAATAAGGCGTTAGTCCCATCAGGTCCTGGGGCCTTCGAAGGACTCATGCTATACAGAGCAAACTCAATCTCCTTCCTCGTAAATCTCCTATCCAAATCCCTAGAATCCATATCATTAATCTTTTTCTGAACACCCATTAGAATCCTATCTTTAGCCTTAAAAGAACTAGGTTGAGCTTTAAAAAGATTAATAAAATAATTTATAGCCTCTCTAGCAATATCCTCCTCCTTCAAACACCAACTGCCATAAGAATCCATTAACTTTTCTATGCGATTTCTTTTCTTACGATTAGAGGCTCTCGAATGAAACCATTTAGTATTCCTATCCCCCCACTTGAGCCAATCCTCCCTCGACCTTTGCTTCCAAAAAATTTCTTCTTCCTCTAAAATATTTTCAAGCTCTTCTTCAGCTTTCCTAATTGAGGGTGTACGTGAACCCCCTACCGACTCATTCAGCTGAAGAATTTCTTTCTCTTTTATCAGGATAGCCTTTTTTAAGGAACCATTCAATTTAAGCCTATTCCACCTAGCCATCTCTTTCAAACACCCATTAACACTCTGAAGAAGATTAAAAGCTTTGGGGCATCTAGCATCAGACCCAACCCAGTTAGATTTTATTAAGTTTTTGCACTCATCAAACTTGACCCAACTATCCTAAAATTTTAACGCTTTAGACTTTCGAAACAACACATCCCCTGCTCCCACCCAATGAAACTCAGAAAAAATAGGCCTATGATCGGAGGAATGATAATTTAAATGTTCGATTTTAATTCTACTAGCCTTAGAAAGAAAAAGCGGGTTAGCGAAATACCTGTCAAGACGCACCCGAGTAGTGGGATCAGAATCTTTCCGCTTAATCCACGTAAAGTGGTCACCCAAGTAGCCTATATCGATGAGCGAGCACTCATCTAACGCTTGACGAAAATCCTCCATGCACACTTGGTTCCTAGCCATGCCAAACATTTGCTCCCCCAGATGAATAATCTCATTGAAATCACCTCCAATAATCCATGGGAGATTACAACAGTGACTCAACCTCTTAAGCAGATCCCACGGCTCTCTACGCTTGGACTGAACCAGATTACCGTAAAAACAGGTAACAAAGTAGTTGCAAGAGGCTTTGTAAGGACATCAGAGATTTGGTCCATCGAAGGAAGGTACTTGACAAAGAGCTCTTTGTTGAGAACTCTATCTCGAATAAAATGTTGATCAATTTCGTTATGCTTTGTGGATGTGGTAAAATTTAAGTAAAGAAAGAGCTAAAACCTAGTTCCTATAGTAATGTATTGACCCAAACTAGTTCGGCTGGAGCATTAGCGAGGTTTGATATTCAGATTTCACACTAGAATGAGATATTGTCTTTTGCTTTGAAGAACACCAAATCTAAGGTTATTGCTAAAAAAAAAGTGGGTTGAATTGTGGATTGATTGTTGATGCACCATCGGCCCCTTATATTTTCTCTTATGTGGGACATCCTTCCTTCCAGTGTTCTTTAAGCCCTAAATTTCTCATAAATGGCAAAACTTGAAACTTCCAAAAGATGTTTTTTGAAAAAAAAAATCAATTTGATGGATATGGGATATTGGTGTATTGGTGGAAAATTTGTATTGAAAGGGAAGCTTCTATATTGGCCATGAGAATAATTTGATTCTTGATATTCGCCTAACCATACAAGAATTCAAATTTGGAATGATCAGGAGAAAAGGCGAAATATTCTCATTCACTTCACTGTATTTTTGTGTGTTTGATCTCATTACAAAGAAATGTATTTATACTACACAAAATTTCCACTTTGCAATATACGTTTCCAGATTCCATTTTCTCACTTTCCCAAGCAAACTTTAAGCTATTATATAAGGTCTCATTTGATAATTATTTGGTTTTTTGTTTTTGGTTTTTGAAAGTTAAGTCTATTGAATTCAAATTTTCTACCATGTATTCCACATTTCCTACAATCTATCCATCTTTCCTTAAGAAAGTAGGGGAATGCTAACCAACTTTTAAAAACAAATACAAACTTTTGGAAGCTACTTTTTTTTGTTTCCAAATTTTGGTTTGGTTTCTACAAATATAGGTGAGAGATAGATATCTAAGTAAAGAAAAAACATACGATAAGTTAGTTGTTGTAAGCTTAAATTTCAAAAATCAAAAACAAAAAAAATCAAATGGTTATCAAACGGGGCCTAACCAATATATTTACAATCAATTCGACCACCTGTAACTAAGACCCCGTTTGATTACTATTTAGTTTTTTGTTTTTTGTTTTTAAAATTTAAGCTTATTTTTCTTCAAATTTCCTACCATGTGTTTCATCGTTCTTACAATATATCCTTATTTTCTTAAAAAATATATATGATGCAAACTAAATTTAAAAAAAAAAAAACTTTTAGAAGCTACTTTTTTTTTGTTTCTAAATTTTTGTTTGGTTTCTAACAATATAGGTAAGATGTAGATGTCCAAGTAAGAAAAACATATAGTAAAATGGTTGTTGTAGACTTAATTTTCAAAAACCAAAAATAAAAAATAAAATGAATATCAAACGGGGCCTAATATATTGAGAACGTTGGTTTTAAGCATAATACTGAACTAAAAAGTTGAACTCGGGTTATTGGTAATGTTGGAATCTGGAAGCTGAACCATCTTATTTACTTTTCCAAGTAAATTTTTCAGCTACTATATAACTAATATACTTACTAATTCGGTAGCTATTAATTAATTTCCTCACATATATTGGGGATGGGGGACCAATGTAAAATGGACCAATAGTTGAACGACTTCTTGTTTCCATTTGGTTGATGGCCGATTGTCAATTCTTGAATAAATATATAATAATTTGATCAATTAATATACATAACATGCGATATTTCAAGCATTCAACAGATTAATACGCAAGTATACATAGCCGTTTTGCAATTAAGTGATAAATTTACAAGTCATTCTCCTCAGGGACTAGGGATTATTCGAATTAGTGTTGATCGAAAAGTCAATAGAAAATAAAAGAATTAAGCTTTGGTGGTCTCTTAAACTATGTACAATCAACTAAAAACTATGAATTAATAGTAGCCAACTAGATGATGTAAACATTGGAAAGGTAAAAAACTTATGCAATCCTTTAAACTTCACAGAAACACACAATAACAACTGCACAATGTCTACAGACGTTCAGTATGAAGGTAATAAAACAGAAACGTAGAAACAGGGGAAACAATTCAATTCAGAGAATAGGTTCGGGTTAAGGGTTGTGAATGCGGTTAACATGCATCAAGGGTAAAGTAATTGCGGGAAGTGAACTTCGCACAACACGTGATCAAATTCTCTTTCTCAAGAGTCATTTTCTAACAACATAAACTCTCGCCGTATGCTCATAGCAAAAAAGCAATGCAATGTACACTAGTGGGATGGTTATCTCTAACCTGTTCCTCTAACACGCAAGAGCTCTTAACGTGAAACTAATGAATATGGATAGTGGTTCTCTAGCCTTCCTCTCTCTCGAGATGAATTAACAAGCAAACATGGATAGATGGCCAATCAAAACATGCTTTTGGTTAAAGTGACAACCATGATTAGTTCAACATCCCCCGATTATCCAAGATGCATACAACACGCACTCTCTCCTTAACCTCACCTTTAGACACTTGGCTCATGCTTATACTGGAAAGGACAAAAACAACGTATGATTATGCATAAGACATTTCACAGCAAGCTAAAGATTAACAAAAGTTAAAAAAGAGGAACTTAAGACTCAAATCAAAACAGATTATAAACACACACCCGCTAATCACATGAACAAAACAACAATTCACCAAACACACGTAGAAAAAAATAAACAATCGAGATGAAGAGAACCTCCAACACTTTATATCAAGCTAAGGTGAACTACAAGTAAGCTCACCAACTATCAACTTACAACCTACATGTTTCCTGTCCAACAAACTATTTTTAGATAGAAACTACAAATCAAAATGGCTGAATAAATGCAGAAATTCTATTCTAAAGACATAGAAAAGAAAGTTGCAGTAAAACAGAGTAAATGTTGACAACACAACTTCTGCCCCAGAAAATTGCAACAACTCCTTTCTTCTCTTAGCCAAAAATACCAACCATTCTTTTCTTTCCCAAAATGATTCCTTATAAAGCTTCATCCCATCCAAGATTAACAACTCATATTCTAGGGCAAACGACCTTGATTTCCTCTCACAACCAACTAGGTCACTGGTTTACTTCGCTATACTTTCTAAAGCTTTCTTCTTTTGACTTAGGCTTTATTCAAAGCTTCTAGTATTTAAAGATCGAATGATAAACAACACTTAGCGAAAACAAGGATTCTTAAAATGAAATTTAAAAAGCTTTAAACATTTAACTTCTTAGCACTAAAACACGTTATTATCCTATGTTTCTAATCCTAGCCTCTTACCCTACATGGAATATCTTTTCAGGTAAAATTCTCTATCTAACGATGATTATATCTCTCCAAAGATGGTATTAATACTTAATTCACCATTGAAAATACCATAATGGATAGTTAAATAACTATCTAATTGAGATTTATCAGTTAATCATCTCAAGGTTCTATGGATACTTCTCGAATGATAGTTTGTATGTTTCCAAAAACAGTTTAAACTTTTTAGAAAAAAAAAATTATATTTCTTATAGTTGTTTTCAGCAAATACTTCTCTCATTATTTTTAAAAAGATATGCAGTTTATTAAACTACTTTAACATCTTTACAAACAAAAACTTCATAGCATATTTGTAGGGAAAAGAACTAAAGATAATCTATGCATTCATCTTTGCTATCAATTTGTTACTCAATAACTTATTATATATTTATGTAAAAAAATATTTTTTTATTCTCATTTCTCAATCCCTTTTGCATCAGGTCCTAATGGTCTCTCGTTGAGGTAAAGCATCACTGAGGACTATTGTTGTTATGCGATTATCTGAATCGTAGTTGAATTTTGGTATATTGTAAAAAGTATTTTTTCCTCGTAAATAAGATCAATTTTCCACCATTCTAAAGCTCAAAATGCAGTTAAACTATTTGGGTTAAAAAAAAATAATGAGTTTATAATTATAAGTATCAATCAAATCTTTTAAGTCCCGTCCTTCAGACTCTTGTGAAGGTGGATATACCATTATCTTTGTCTTATATTAGTTTCAGAATATCATCAAGATTGATCTACGTAAATTTAAGTGAACTTTAAAGAGTCTTGTATTAGTTGCCTAGTCATTAAGTTGAAGAATGTTTGTTTTGAAAGCTGTTAAGACTTTTTTTTAACTGAAAGCTATTAGTACTCGACTATACAACAATGTAGAAATCAAGGTTACAAGATAAGTCTTCAGCTTACCAAGACCCTAAATTACATAGGATCCTATGTTACGTTAGGAATAAATATCATTAGGATATTTTATGAGAATTGTTAAGTTTAGCATTTGATGTTTATTAAATATTCTTCAGGGTTTATTAGTATATTTATTAGATATTATTTAGGATTTGTTAGGAGATTTTTGAAATTTGATATTTTATGTCCTATATATTTAAACTTTTTTCAAAATTTATCATGGTATAAGAGTCATGATTTCTTAAAACTTATCATGGTATCAAAGCCAGCTAAATAGAAAGTTCATTTTCATAACCCTAAAAAAGTTTAAGTGTGGGGTTGAGGGTTTGATGACAAGTGTTCTACAACAAATGAAGCTTTCTATGTAGGAAATTTCCATGGTGAAAGGTGTTGTTTTCCATCGCAGAAGCCTACTACGTCGGAAATATTTTCATCGCCTTTTGTCAAAGAAAACGCATCGCAATAGCCTACAACAACAAAAAAATTGGTTATGTCGGCCAACATCCTAAATTCCATCGGAACTGGTTCCATCCTGATAGGTATCTACTGCGACGGAAGACTTCCGTCGCTTTTTTAATTTTCATTTTTTGTACCTATTCATTCTTTACCAAAATACTTAAATACAAAATAAATTTAATAACATTAGCGATCAACATAAAATTCTATACAAAGTTTAAATATCAAATGTTACTAATTCAATACAAATCAATTTAACACAAAAGTGTCTACGAGTGTTAATTAAAACATAATTGAACACAAAGTCTAAATATCTACTAAAAAAAAACTAAATGTGAATGAACGACAGCTTCACAAATCTCTTTATGTGTTAAGCTTGCATATCTCTCTATGTGTTAGCTTGCATATCTCTCTATGTGTTAGCTTGCATATCTTTCTATGTGTTAGGGATATACATGTTTAAGGAGTCGGTGTTTGTTGCATCTCTACCATCTTCCTACAAATAGATAATAGCATTTATTAGTGATCAGATTTATTAAAATTTTGAACATTTTGTTACATCGGGCATTAAATTTACGTGAGCTTCTCTCGCAGCATCATTTATCCATATGTCATCCTTATTACATCGGGCTTCTTTGAAAATCTCGATTGGACCCATTTCGACATATTCTTCTTCCTTTTTCTGTATTATAAAACATAAATAATTAGTGTTCAAATATTCACATTAAACACAAACACGTGTCATAAATAATACCTCATTAATGATTGATACAAATGACTTAGTTGCTTGTTTGATGGTTGTATGGCAATGCACCCCACCATAATCAAAGAATTATCTTTGTCTTTATAATAATTCACAATTTCGAAAATTCACCCACGCAAACATAATTGATACCACAACATAATTTATGTTGTCCCTTCTTAGACTTTATAAACACAACATAATTGATACCACAATATTGTTTCAAAAAAAAAAAATACAACAGCATAATTGATACCAATGCTTAAAATTTGTCTTTTCCACATTAAACTCAACCTAAATTGTGTTATAATACAAATGACCTACCTTTGTTTTATCCCTTCTTGAGAACTCCATGAACCATTCATGCATTTTTTACAAGGACATCTAGCTTTATCTAGATTAGCTAGATGGTCCACGTGTCTCTTCGTCATTTCTAAAAACTCATGAGACAATTTGTCTCTATTTGTAATGCTTTGTTCATTTTTTATATCCTCCTAAATTTAACATAAGTGTCCTTCGTTTTTTTAGCAAAACAATCCTACATATTTAATGTGGATGAATGATTAGACAGTGTGTTACTATAGATTTCGGCACCATAACGATGTATTTTAAATTATCCAAAAAAAAAAAACTAATTATATAATACATATGAAACATAAATTGGGCTTATCTCTATTGTAGGATAGCCACACAACCACAACTACTTTCTTTCTAATCAATATTTTACCAAACTCATACAAACATATCAAACATAAAATAAACTAGAACTTAAATTAAAGTGAAAGCCACTTAAAGCCACTACCATAACTTTAATCAAAGTTATAATCCAAATCCAAATCACACATATCAAACATAAAACATAAAATTAATCACTTACATAACCATAATTAAAGTTTAAAATATAAATACAAATACAAATCCTTATTTCAAATCTAAATTCCAAGCAAAGACAAAACGTAAAACACATACTCAAAACCAAAAGTTTAGAGACTAAACCAAACTCATAAACAAAATTAAACATAAACACTAGCTTTGGTTTAACAAATATGATTTTCAATCAAAATTATAAACCAAAATTGGCAGAAGCCCATAAATTATTTCAACCTCACTCAACAATACTTGAACAAAAAGCAAGAGATTTTCTTAAGCTAAAGAAGTGGAAATAAAGAAATGAAATTAAGCAAGAATGTAAAAGGGTTGATTTGGAGATGATTGAATTTTCACATGTATTATGCACCATATTCCAAACCATTAACGTGATGCACAATTCGCAAGCAAGCAAAACGTGTTGTCACTAGAGTCATGCTCTATGTACCTCCATAGATAAACTACTAAAAGACTTAGAATCAAGGTAAGAAAATTTAAAATGGCCAAAACCAAAAAAAAAAAAAATCCAATAACTAAAATCAAAACCCAGAGGTAAGAAAATACAGCTATAATACTTAACCACAAAAAATTTAAAAACAAAAAATTAAATAAATAAAAAAGAATGAGAAAAAAAATATTAAATGTAGATGAGATAAGAAAGACAAACATACTAATTCTTAAGATTGATGTTCACTATAGCAAAGCATGAGCTGCGTGGCCAAGAACATATCCAACTATAAGATAAGATTGATTCCAAAATATGCTCAAAATAAGGATTCTCATCCAAAGACAAGAATGCCCCTTCATAAAACTTGCTTAATTCTTAAGGTTATTGCAATTATTGCTTCGTTCCACTTTCCAGATATAAAAAAATGGATAAGATATTCAATAACACATTGGTACAACAAGCAAGGTGATAAATGTACAAATCACAAAAAGATATATATTTTGATCAAAACATCAATTCCCTTGCATATATGTCATGGATCTTCAAGTTTTTTAAAAGACGCACCTAGGCGAGTGCCGAGGCGCGCCTAGGCTCAAGTCCCACCTCTAGCGCCTCGCTTGTCCCAGGCGAGACGCGTGTAATAAGGTGTACGCCTTATGGCACCTTACGTGAAGCCCTGGGCGCCAAAAAGCGTGCGCCTTAAGGTATTTTTATTTTTATTTTCTTTGCGCTTTATGTGTTTTAGGTCCCCTTACTAGGCCATTCGAAGCTCGTGAAGGTTGATAGTTGAATATTATGTATATTTTATATATTATTCTTGGTTAAAACATCATTTATGTCCATGAAAAGAGTTTTTTATTGTGTATACACACATATACATGTATTTTTTGTGTTTTTTTTATATAGTGCTCCTTAAATAAAAAAAGCTCTCACCTTTTGGTGCAACTTTAGCCTCAAGCTCCAGAGGGCCATTGTGCCTTAGTGCACTTTGCACTTTTTAAAACATTGGTCCTTCCATACCATTACATCTGAACAAAATAAACAAGAAATGAATTAAAGATCAATCAAAGGAAACTTACAAGTGGGAGTGAAAGGGTGGCGGAGGCAAGGCGGTCATTAGATACGGAAAGGGTAGCGGCGACGGTGACTGGAGATGGCAAAGATGACGGTGGTGATGGGAGTCAACGAATGTGGTGGTGGTGGTGGTGAGTTGGGATAAGGGGGAAGAGGAAAAGTTTTGGGATTTAGGGATTTGGGGGTATTTTGAAATGGGAAAAATAGAGATATGGGTATCTTTTAAAGAGGCATTGGCTTAGGTAATTAATTATTTTTTTAAAATAAGGCTTCACCGACGGAGTTCCGTCCCGAAAGGTACACTACCGCAACAGAGTTTTGTCCCAAACGGTAGCCTACCGTGACGAAAAATTATCCGTCAGCTTAGCTTGGGTTTTTCCTGTTGAAGAATGATTCAAAGTTATTGTTATTTGTTCTTTAATAAGCTAATAGTTAGTTTCTTTATTTTTCTTAGTCAAATAAGTTGTGAAGAGAGTGGCAAAAATCTCTCAAGTTTGTTAAGTTATTTTAGATTTCATTTGCTTTGCAAATGCCTATTTAAAGGTATGTTATTTTCTTTTACTCCAATGAGAATAATTATCACAATCAATTAGTTTTTCATCTTTTTTTTGTTCTATTTCTCCAACAAAAGTGGTATCAAAGCTAGGTTTGATTGTCAGCGGGCATTTACTATGGCAACAAACAGCAATGTTATGAGTATTTCTCAACCAAAACCTCCCATCTTCAAAGGTGATTGCTATGAATTTTGGAGCATAAAAAATGAAGACCTTGTTCAGATCTCAAGAGCTGTGGGATTTAGTTGAGAATGGGCATCCCGATCCAGACGAGGAGGCAAGACTGAGGGAGATAAAAAAAAGAATTCAAAAGCATTATTCTTCATTCAACAAGTAGTTCATGATACAATTTTTTCAAAAATTGCAGCTGCTACAACAACAAAAGGAGCTTGGACAACTTTGCAAACAACATTCCAAGGAACCTCCAAAGTAATAATGGTAAATTACAAACTCTTCGTCATGATTTTGAGAACTTGCAAAAGCATAAGGGAGAATCAGTGCATGATTATTTTTCTCGAGTGGGTGCCATTGTTAATCAAATGAGATCATACGGAGAAGACATTTCTAATAAAACTGTTGTTGCAAAAGTGTTGCGGAGTTTGAGTTCAAAGTTTGACTATGTAGTTTTAGCCATTAAAGAGTCGAAAGACTTGGCTGCCTATTCATTTGATGAATTGATGGGATCACTCTTATCTCATGAGGAAAGATTTAAAAAATATGAAGAGAAGCATTAAGAAAAAGCCTTTCATGTGGGGGAGGCATTCAATACAAATGAGAGAGTATTTTTTGCTGGCAGAGGCGATGGTAGAAGAGGATTTCGAGGAAGAGGTGGTCGAGGCAGAGGACGTTGTAACGAGCATTTCAATAAATTCCAAATGGGACAGCAAATAAATAGAAGTAGTATTCAATGCTACCATTGTGGAGGCTTTGGGCATGTGAAAGCTGATTGTTAGAAAAGGGATCAACAAGTTAGTTATGCAGAACAAGCTAGTTATGCAGAGCAGGAGGAGGAGGAGGAGTTGAAGCTATATATGGCATATCAGGAAGAGGCAAATACTTCCAAAAACATCTTGTTTTTGGACAGTGGGTGCTCTAATCACTGACCGGAATATAATTGTTGTTCAAAGAACTTGATGAGTCTTACAAAATGAAGGTGAAACTTGGAGATGACAATCAAGTACAATTAGAAGGAAAAGGAACAGTGGTTGTCAACAATGGTCATGGTAACACAAAGCTTTTGTATAATGCTTATTTTATTCCCACTCTAACTCAAAATTTATTAAGTGTTGGGCAACGTATGGCTAGTGGGTATTCCATCTTTTTTTTTATGATGGATCATGTGTGATTAGAGATACAAAAATCAAACCAGATCATTGTTGATGTTCGAATGACACGAAAAAAACTATTCCCATTTGAAATTTATAGTGTAGAAAGTCATGCACTTATAGCTAAGGAAGCTAATGAGTCTAGATTGTGGCATTTACGGTATGGGCATTTACATGTAAAAGGACTAGCATTGTTGAGTCAAAAGGAAATGGTTTTTGGGCTGCCAAAAATTGAGTCTATAGAATTTTATGAAGGTTGCACTTATGAGAAACAGTGTAAAAAACCATTTACTACAGGAAAATCTAGAAGGGAGTCTAATTGTCTTGAGATTGTACATGCTGACTTATGTGGTCCTATGCAAACAAAGTCATTTGGTGGGAGTAGCTATGTTTTGCTATTTACATATGATTTTACTCACATGAGCTGGGTTTACTTTCTACAAAGAAAATGGGAGACCTTTGAGGCATTCAAGAAGTTCAACGCACTTGTTGAAAATCAAAGTGGCCTTAGCCTAAAAACTCTTCGAACTGATAGAGGAGGAGAATTCTTGTTTGGTAATTTTATTCAATTTTGTGAAGAACATGGAGTACACAGAGAATTAACAGCTCCATACACACTGGAGAAAAAGGTGTTGCTAAACGAAAAAACCGAGCGGTTGTTGAAATGGTTAGAAGTTTGTTGAAGGGAAAAGAATTGCCAAATGATTTCTGGGTAGAAGGAGTAGCTACTGTTGTTCAGTTGTTGAATTTATCACCAGCAAAGGCTGTACAAAATCAGACTCCATACGAGACTTGGAATGAGAGGAAACCTTGGGTAAGCCATTTGAAAGTCTTTGGTTGTATTGCTTATGTCTTGGTTAACTCACCGAATCGTATCAAACTTGCTGAGAAATCTCTAAAATGTATTTTTATTGGTTATTGTTCACAATCAAAAGCTTATAGATTGTATAACCCAGTCACTGGCAAAGTGATTATAAGCAGAAATGTAGTTTTCAATGAAGATGAAAGCTGGAATTGGAAAGAAAGTTCAAGTGTTGTTCAACTTGAAATTCAAATTGAAAATGAAGTTTTACAAAGTGATGTGTAGCCACCTGTTTTTGTAAGTTCATCAAACTTATCTCCTTCAACTTCACCAAGTTTGAGTTCAAGCAACAAAAGCTCAACTTCTGATGACACTCCTCTAAGAAAACAAAAATCTTTAAGGGAAATTTACGAGACAACACAAGCATTATTTGTAGCTGATCCAATGACCTTTAGTGAAGCAGTAGACAGAAAAGAATGGTTGGATGCTATGAAAGAGGAAATTGCAGCAATAGAGAAAAATAATACATGGACACTTACAGACTTGCCTAATGGAAAGAATGCAGTTGGTTTGAAATGGGTATTTAAAACGAAGTATCATTCAGATGGAAGTATTGAGAAACACAAAGCTCGATTGGTGGCGAAAGGATACGCACAACAACAAGGCATTGATTTCGATGAGACATTTTCTCCAGTTGCTCGTTTTTTAGACAGTTAGAGTTGTTTTAGCTTTAGCTGCACAAATGCAACTTCATGTGTTTTAATTTGATTCTCAATTGGCTTTTCTAAATGGAGATTTGCAAAAATAGGTGTATGTTCTACAGCCTGAAGGATGGCAAAGAGGAAAAAGTATACAAGTTGCAAAAAGCTCTTTATAGATTGAAACAGGCTCCAAGAGCATGGTACAAAAAGATAGATCCTTACTTTCTTGAAAATGGTTGAGATAAGTAAGAATGAGCCGAATTTGTACATGAAAATGGAAGGAAAAAATTATTTTCTTTTCATTTGCCTTTATGTGGGTTATATGATATATATGGGTTCATCCTCTATTTTTATTGATGAATTTAGATGTTGCATGAGGAAGACATTTGATATGACTGATCTGGGTCTTTTACATTACTTTTTGGGATTAGAAGTGATTCAAGCTGATGATGGGATCTTTGTCTCACAAAGGAAATATGCTCTGGATTTACTTAAAAGGTTCAATGTGATGAAATGCAAAATTTTTGCTACTCCTATGAATTTAAATGAAAAGTTACAAGTTGATGATGGTACTGAACTAGCTGATACAACACAATTTAGGAGTTTTGTGGGTGGTTTGATTTACTTGACACATACACGCCCTGATATTTCTTTTTCAGTAGGAGTTATTTCTAGATTTATGCACTATCCAACAAAGCATCATCATGGAGCAGCGAAAAGAGTACTTTGCTACATTGCTGGAACAAGTGATTTTGGGTTGTGGTATGGACAAGTTTCAAAGTTTGAATTGAGTGGATACACTGATAGCAATTGGGCTGGTTGTTTTGACGATGGAAGAAGCACCTCTGGTTACTCTTTTAATCTTGGGTCAGGTGCTATCTATTGGAGCTCGAAGAAGCAAGCAACCACAACATTATCTTCCTCTGAAGCTGAATATGGTGCTGCAACTTCAACATCATGTCAAGAGGTGTGGCTGAGGCGTTTACTCGTAGATTTTGGCAAGAACAGAACGGAGCAACTGTGATATGGTGTGATAACAAAGTCGCAATTGCAATGAGCGAGAATCGAGCATTCCAGGGGCGAACAAAGCACATCAACATTCGAATTCATTTCATTCGTGAGCTGGTAGATGAAAGTCAAGTTCAGCTGAAATATTGCAACACCAATGAGCAAGTTACAGACATATTTACGAAGTCGCTTCCTTGTGAAAAACATGAGTATTTTAGAGCTCAACTTGGAGTGTGCAACTTTGAATTAAGGGAGGTTGTTGAAGAATGATTCAAAGTTATTGTTATTTGTTCCTTAATTGGCTAATATTTTTTATTATTTTTCTTAGTCAAATAAGTTGTGAAGAAAGTGACAAAAATCTCTCAAGTTTGTTAAGTTATTTTTAGAATTCATTTGCTTTGTAAATGCCCATTTAAAGGTATGTTATTTCTTTTTTACTACAATGAGAATAATTATCACAATCAATTAGTTTTCCATCTTCTTTTTGTTCTGTTTCTCCAACATTTCCCTCAATAATGAAAAAAATAGGGGGAAATCAAACTTTGACAGACAGAAAATGGTGTTCACTTGGAAAAACACAAAGCAAAGTTGATGAAAGGTGCTTCCGTCTGTCGGCAAAAATTAATTTTTTTTATAGATATCAGCGACGAGTTTTATTTGCAAGGCCATTTCCTTCGTCATTTCTCTTGCAAGAGCTATAATTTACGTTCAAGCAAATTGAGAGTTTTTTTTAGTTATATTATGGTCGAAGACAAGATCATCAACGATATTTTTGACGATTTGTGAAATATATTCGATTCTTGTGGTACAATAATACATCGTACTAGTGGTATCTTATGTAAAACGAAGTGATCAATGAAAGTTTGACAATTCGTGAAATCTGCACAAATCATATGGTGCATGTTCAACAAATTATTTGGGGTATATTCTGTAACACACTGCCATAAACTTTAACCTTGCTAAGTTGACCCCTGTTCTTTATTCGATTCAACCCAAAAATTTACATCCTACGTCCAGAAGCAGTTCATCAGATTCAATTTAAATACCTAGTCCTACAAAATTCAAGTTTCCCCCACCCAAATTAACACGTTTAGAGTTTCAAATTTTTATGAACATCATATATTTAGTTTCCTCTAGATTGTGATCTTAACAAAGAATTTATAAATAGTATGCCGACAACTACAGTTTTGAATATCTTGCTCAGCCACATCCATAGCTTAATCACAACAGCCAACGTAAAAATATAAAAACTAGAGCATAATATACCCTCATTTAATCAACACACATTTAACATTTAACATCGAAGTTTGATAAACATGAAATTCCCACCCACCCTTTTAGCTTCCTATCTTAAGTGAAATTTGTATTTTTTCACATCAAAACAAGCGGTAGATATTTTCCTCCAGCCTACAATTCAAAATATACCACTCATCCATCACTTGCTATATAAAGTAAACAATACATAAGGTTTTTTTTCACCTTAATAACCCCTTAATTTCTTCTCACCTGTTGTTGAAGTCTGTATAATCTAAATGCCATTTTGATACCAATTTATAGAAACTCAAATCACAAATAAAACAAACAAGCACGAATAACAATCTCGCAAGCTTTTCGATTCATGATTGGAGAGACAATGCACACAAACTTTCTTTTCAACACTTTTCTTTATTTCTTTAAAACTTTCTCTACAATTCTCTCTCTCTCTAGCCCTTACTCTTTCTTTTTCTCTACGATTGTCTCTGCCTAATACAATGAATTTGGCAATCTATTTATAGCCTACAATACTTGGTCTCCAAGATTCTTAGTCATAAATTCATAATTGTTTTGGCATTCAGTTTCTAAAACCATGTTCCCCATAACTTCTAATTTAAGACTCATAACTCCTAAATAAAAAACTTCCACTAACAATAATTAAAACACATTAAAATATAGCATTAAAGTTTATTCAACAAAACTTCTCCATACACTTAAATGCTTCTGCCATCCTCCATGCCAATCATCTTCTTGAATTTCTCGAACAATACTTTCAGCATCAACTTTAAGAATATCTGAAACTTGATCCTTGCTCGCTTCAACGCATTCCAATGCGAATAAACCGGCTCCTCCATGAACCGATTAACATTGTCAACACCTGATGCAAGATTCGTTCTCGCAACATGATAAAAAACTTCATCATAGTCTATTCTCGCTTTCTGCTTGTATCCCTTTGCAGCAAGCCGCGCTTTGTCCCGCTCTATTTTTTCTTCCGCATTCATCTTCTTCTTGAATTCCCACTTCACACCAATCGACTGACTTGCATTTGGAAATTTTGTTAGCTTCCATGTATCATTACGCTCTATCGCATTAATCTCTTCATCCATTGAAGTTCTCCACTTCTCATCTCACACTATTTCCTCAAAACTAATACTTTCCGCATCTGCTAAAAGACAAACAAGATGTACCTCATTTGTTGCATCGTACAATTCTTGCAAACTCCGCATCTTGGGTTGTTGTGGTTCTTCTTCTTCTTCTTCAATCGTTTAAGACTCTCTTAGCATACTTGTTGATGCAACGACTGGCGATTCTCCAAATTCGTTGCTGACTTCCATCACCTTGTTCCAGTCTCAATCACTTTCTTCAATTACTCGCACGTCGCGACTCAAATTCAATTTATACATGTGATTTCTTCCCATCTCTACTTGAGCGACTAAACTCTCTTTCTTGTCCCTCAAATACAGCAATCGATCTTTCAAAAATATAGAATAACCCTTCTTTGTGAGTTGCCTCAAACTCAAAATATTTGTTTTGAGATCTGGTACATAATAAACTTCTTGGGCTGACCCTATCAAGTCATCCTTCTGCACAAAAGAAATCATACATTTGTATTTGACCTCCACTTTTGATGCATCACCAAAAGAAACATGACCATTCTTCAATTTTCGGCATCTCTTTAAATAGATGCTTGTGTCCGCACATATGGTTGATTGCCCCTGAGTCGAGATACCACACAGTATCATTACTGTCGCTTCTTTCTTTATGCGATATCAAAAGAACACCATCATTTGCATTGTTTTCTACTGCTAAGTTGCTTGTTTCTTCAACCCTTTTATCAGCCTGACAATCTCTCGCGAAATGCCCTTCTTCACAGTAATTGTAGCATTTATCGGAATAAAAATCTCTCAAATAGTAACTATACTTGTGACACTTATAGCATTTGATATATGACTGATTCTATCTATCGCCTCTTCTTGAACCGTGTCCTCTTTGGCGCCAATTTTCTTAACTCGCATGTCCCTTCTCTACATCATAATTGTCGCATTGACTACTACGACCATATCCACGACTTCCACATCCACTATCTCTACTTTAAAATTGTTTAGAATAGAGTACCTTTTCATCTTCGATCGACTCCTTGGTTTGAAGCGCTTGCTCTAGCGTTTCCTCTATCTTCTTGTTCTTGCGTTGCTCGTGTGCCTCAAGAGAACCTAAACGTTTATCAACAGTGAGTGTCGCAAGGTCCTTTGATTCTTCTATCGCGCACACAACATTCTCAAAATGTTTTGTCAACGATCTATAAATCTTCTCAACAACTCATGCATCCGTTAGCTTTTAGCCATTGCGATTGAATTAATTCACCACCTGTAAGGGACCGACCCAAATGGGGCACTAAATGGGCCCTTACCCCAATGCATGCATTCAAAGTAAAGGACATTAAACAGACATGATTTCGGATTCCAATTAAAACAAAACATTCAAAATAACCCCTTTAAAAACTAGGCAATTTCCTGGAACTCCGTCCCTGTTTCCAAGCACTGTTCCAAGATAAATACATTTCCAAAGTTTACTCGATCGAGAGATTTACTAAAAACCATTCAAAACCTGTTCGGATACAAAATCTTTGGAATCCACAAAACATTTACAAAACATCCTAGGGCTCAGTGCCTTCTACATGCATTCGGGAAACAAAACATAAAGAGTCATAATACAAAAATCGAGTTGGAAGACTGGGCCTCATGATCACAAACTCCTCCTTCACCATCCTGTCTCGCAACTTGGTTACTGTGGAAAAACCACAATAATAAGGGTGAGTAACGAATTACTCGGTAAGAATCCCTAACCGGGGTACAATCACGATATACATGGTCATCTCGATGAATGTATGCAAGCTATGAGTATAAACACGAGAATAGAGCACATAGCTTAGCCCACACTTGGGCCTCGGATGCCAATTTAGGGTCTTAGTCCGAAATAATATCACCACACAAGTCGCCCTATACGAGAAACAAGTCCCGGCCTCGGCTGCATCTCTCGTCGACGAAAGGTACACCGCTCACAATCCCGAGAAGCTCTCGATGGGCGCTGTAATGGCGTAAGCATGCACCGCGTGCTCTGCGCACCATGGGGTTGCCGGTGTCCGAAGGCAAAATTTGCCATGTCCATCCACCACGCCTAACTAAATCTTTGGATCGGTGTCACCGACATAGGGGTGTGAGACTGACACGTAAACTATGTCATCTCGAACCACCGCACTGGGGGCAGGAGGAACGGTCGTGGTAGGCTTACACTAGGAAGCCGTCCTTGCCTTAACAGTGGCAATCGTGGGCTCTTGCCAAACATGCCGAGGACATGCCGGCTGCGGGGGGCGAGGCAATGCCAAGTCATCATCCCGACCTTTGGGGCATTTAACGATCGCCACCCTCACCCAAGATTGCGGGGCCTACCGCTTGGTTAGCTAATCCCTCACGGGGTCCGGGACGGAATGATCGGCTCGGCGTCCCCGCCATGGATGCAAGGTACTTTATGCATCGAGCCCGATGATGCTATCTACCTGCAACTCTAACTTTGCCTAGCAATCGACAAACAAATCCATAAAATCCAATACGTGCTCAATAAGAATACAACGAGCCTAGCATGATACTACGAAGCAAGGAACAGATACGAGCATGCTAGAAAGGAACAACCTAGCATGGATTAACATGAGAATTAAATCAGGAAAATCATGCTAATCGGGAATTCAGATTAGAATACCTAGCTACACATGTAAATAAACACAAACAAGCAGTCAATCAGCAATCGCATAATATATCGCAGGGTCCACACAACTCCGATAAGAAATCCTTACATTGGTCGGGGACGATTTGACACGAAATCCTAAATTGCGAACAAACCCGAACTAGCTACCGAGAACCTATCAATCACAACAAAAATCACACAATAGGCCTAAATATAGTAAAATAAACAAGGCTCAGCTCGGGAGCAACTCACGAGGAGCGACGAACGCACGAACGAGCCGATTGCACGAACTGGGCAGCAACGGGGCTGGCTGGGCACGCTGGGGCGCGGACGAGCGTGGACGGATGCTGGGCGATGTAGGGGCGCGAGGGCGCGCGCGGGCGAGCGGCACAGCTGGGACGGCGTGCGGCGTGACACGGAGCTGGGCGAGGCGCGCGCGCGGTGTGCGGCAAGGCTCGGCGACTGGGCTGCTTCTGCGCACGCGAGCTCGGCGAACAGGGGCGAACAGGGGATCGGAGAAAACGAGGTCGATTCCGGGCGATTGGAGAAGATTCGACGCGCGATTTGAAGCTGGACCACTTCCCCTACACTAGCTGCACAAAAACCACACAAATCTCCTCACTCCCACGGCCGGCATAACGAAATCGGAACCAGGGGGAAAGAAATCGGATTTTCGAAGGAAAGGAAGAAGAGGAAGAACTTACCAGCTGCTCGGAGGGAGAATGGGCTTCGAATTGGAGAGGAGGAGCTCGGAATTGGCTGGTCGGCGAGGGAGAAAATCGCGAAGGAACGCAGTCGGTTGGAGAAGAAAATCGCGAAGGAAATGGGGAAGAAGAAGGAGAAGCTCGGGCGAGCTGGCCTTTTAAACCAAAACGCGCATCAAACAGGCATATGTATTAGATCGTGCGATGAAGATAACAAACGCGCCTAGTGGCTCGGCTGGCAGCGCCCTCCGCCTAGCATGCGGCACGTCCTTGGCTCGAATCTCACTCGACGCGCTATTTAATTCCCTATTTATTTTTACTTTTTCCCAAGCCCAATTGTCTTCACCAAAATTCCCGATCTTATTCAAATCGACTCATAATTTTTCCGGCAATTAACAATTTCATAACCGGCCCTGTCGGCCCGACCCAAAATTACCAAAATGCCCATGGGCCTCCCGAGAAGACCGGGATGAAATTTCCGGGCTGTTACAATATTCCCCCCTTATAAGACTTTCGTCCTCGAAAGTCACTTAAGATTGGAACAGCTCGGGATACTGCAATCTCATCTCCTCCTCCCACTCCCAAGTGGCTTCCTCTGAACTCTGACTCCTCCACTGAACCTTTACCAACCGGATTTCACGATTACGCAGTGTCTTTGTCTCAAAAGCAAGAATCCCCACTGGCTTCTCCTCGAAGCTCAAATCCTCATTCAGCTGCAAAGGCTCAAAATCAACAATGTGCGACGGCCGTCAAAGACGCATCGCCCTCAACATCGACACATGAAAAACATCGTGCCTTCGCCGACAATGACGGAGGCAAGGCTAATCGATAAGCAACCCCGCCGATCCTCTCGGAATCTCAAACGGACCAACAAAACGGGGACTCGGCTTTCCACTCTTGCCAAACCTCAAAACACCTCGCATCGGTGCGACCTTTAGGAATACATGTTGGCCAACCTCAAACTCCAAATCCCGCGCGAACATCGGCATAACTCTTCTGCTCGCTCTGAGTCACATCAACATACGAGCTCTAATCTTACGCACGACACCATTGGTCAATCTAAGCAGCAACTCGGGACCCAAAACACGCCTATCACCAACCTCTTCCCGAACACGGGAGATCGGCAACGCTTACCATGCAAAGCCTCGAATGGAGCCATCAGATATCGCCGATCGATAATCGTTGTTATATGCAAACTCCATCGAATCTGAATCTCGGTCCCAATCGCCGGAAATCCAACACACAAGCCCTCAACATATCTTGAGAATCTGGTTCACCCTCTCGATCCGCTCCATCGATGCGAGGTGAAAAGTTGTCTTTGCGCACTCGGTGCCTAAACCCTACGGGCGCTCTCGAAAGCGAGAAGTGAACCTCGAATCACGGTCGGACACAATCCTCGCAGGCACACCGTGATAACGAATGATCTGCTCCAAAAACAATTGCGCCCACTGTTCCACGGTATAAGTGTCTCTACCGGGAATGAAGTGTGCGCTCTTAGTCAATCGATCGACTATTACCCAAATCGAGAGAACTTTCTCGAGTCCTCGGCAAACCGTAAATAAAGTCCATGGAGATCTCTTCCCATTTCCACCGAGGTACACTCGTAGTTTTGCAACAAACCGGTGGTCTCTCGCTGGGTGCCTTCACTTGGCGACAAGTGAGACATCGATGACAAACTCCGCAACATCTCTTTTCATACACATCCACCGTAATGTCTCGCTTAAGATCCTGATACATCTTGGTACTCCCGGGGTGCCAAGCAAACGGGGAACTGTGGCCCTCAGAGAGCAACTCTGCTCGCAATCCTGCCACGTCTGGAACACACAATCGGCCTATGTACGTCAGCCCACTGTCCAGTGAATACACAAAATCAAAATCTCCATCAGCACTAACTCTGTCACCCAATTTCTTAAGTGCGGGGTCACTCAGCTGACTATCAATAATCCGCTGTCTAATCGATGGTCGGATCATCAATCGAGCCACTCGGGCGATAACCTCACCCAACAACATCGCAATCTCACCGCTCGAACTCTCTCGTAATCTGGTGGGGAACTCAACAACACCGCGGAGTGCGACGCCTCTTCCTACTCGAGAGCATCGGCTACAACATTGGCTTTACCCGGATGGTACAGAATCTCGCAGTCATAATCTTTCACTAACTCTAACCATCTCCTCTGCTCATATTCGGCTCTTTCGAGTAAATGAGATACTTGAGGCTCGGTGATCGATAAACATCCGGATCCGCTCACCATACGGTAATGCCTCCGGATCTTGATTGCAAAAACACTACTACGCCAACTCCATATCATGAGTCGAGATAGTTACTCGCTCATATGGCTTCACCGACGGAAGCATAAGCAATGACCTTCCGTCTTTGCATCAACACACAACCCAACCCGAACTTGGAAGCATCGCATCGTAAACTACGAAACCACTGTCCCCTCGGAATCGCCAACACTGGTGCTGAAGTCAAATCTGCGCTTGAGCACCGCAAAGCTCTCATCACACTTACTGTTCCAAATAAACTCGACACCCTTCCTCGTCGACGACGAGTGAGGGCGAGGCTATGGCGGAAAAATCCTTAACAAACCGACGGTAGTAACTCGCCAAACCTGAAAAAGAAACGGCTCTACGAGCAAACCACCAAGAACAGAGAGCTCCACTTACACTCACTGTCTTGCTCCACTAAAGCCAGAAGATCAAAATCTTACGGGGTAGCAACAGGGGTTCACCACGGACTGAACCTCCAAATACCAACGGGCAACTCTCAACTTTCCTGGAAACAGGAAGACAATCAACAGGGCACGAACCATTCGCCCCACGAGCAAACTGACTTCTAGCAATTCCAATCCACACCTTGGTCAACACCGATCATCAACTTGTCACCATACCGGAACCAATCCGGACTCTACCCCAAACCAATACTAACTTGCTAGGCTACCAAGACTGCCAACAACTCACCCGAGGCTACAAACTACACGGCTTCAACTTGCCAACTGAAACTCACTGTCTGGGCCTGATTGAGTTCTAGAGAGGCTCCCCACAACCTAGGGTTCTCCGACAACCCTCGACACCCACTGCTAACTAACGGACTAACAGCCAACTGCCTGAACAACAACAACTCCTATTTCCCAGCATCATAACCATGCTGGCCAACTCCAACTCCTTGGAAACCAAGAGGACCCAACGCTACCGAATCGTCATCCTCCTACTCGGGCGTCAATCACAACATAACTTCTACCCAAGGAAGGATCCGAACAACTCTCTCAGTCATGACGATCAACAAGAAGATCTGCCAACCAAGCTTAGGTCCAACTTAACAAATCTTACCTAAGCAACAACCTGATACCACGAGCATGGTATCCTTACCGCCTCACTAAAGCCTTACAACATCCACCTGGAGTCCAACTTTTCCAAAAACTGAGCACCAGATCCCCAAAGCAAACCCTACATGGATCTGAAACTCTCGCCACAGAACGAACCACACAAAACACACTTGTGTGCACAACTCCCAACCTTCATTTAGCGATTCAAGACTAACAAACGCTTTTCCCAAAAGCAACACTAGCTCCTGGCAGAGATACAATCAATCAACGAAACACCCAAAGTTCCATCTCCACACGATGCTCGAAGCTGTGGAAACCTTGCTCTACCAAAGCATAACCATGCCAAACCAAACTTACTTTATACCAAGCCTCTACCAAGGGTGCTTACTCATAAGGCATCCAACTCCTCTCACAAGGCATTCTACTCACCTCATAGGCATCCAACTCATGGTCCCTCGGCTGGACCCAACTTGCTTCTACGATGCTCAACTCTCTTGAGATTTAGGCACTCGAAGGTAGTTGACCGCACTACCAACCACAAAGATCTCTTGGCCTTAACACTAGCGGGAGATGCACGCGCATTAACACTTACCAACCGTCAACCTGCTTGACTTACTCAACCTCCAGTAACACTGGGAAAAGGCTCCGGCTCCTCTCGAACATCCTTTCGCTTGGAGTCTTTCGATTACCACTGAACTAGCCCTTTTGCACGACCTACACAGGTGCAACTACCATAAATAGATCCAAGGCTAAAGGAGTACGCTAAAATCCGAACGGCATAGAACCATCTGCTATGCCCATGCCAAACTCAGGCTTGAACCAGATTTAGTGCCAAAGTGGCACACCAACCAATGCACCTCAAGTGCCACTACTGCCAAATCCACATCTTACTACCAACGGGGCCAACAAAGTCACAACCTCAAGTGACACGAACTCTGGCTCGGCATACAAGGGCTCAACTCCAACAACCATGCCTAAGGCATCTCATCAAGCTGAAGGCTCACAGCCTACTCTTGCATCTCCACATGATGCTCAACAAACTCTGGCCGGCTCTCTCAACATGCAGCAGCTAGCCCTACTCTAGGGCTTACCAAAAGAAGAGTGTTGAACTCTATCGAGCAACTGAGGAAACCATCAACGGATCCAGTCCGAAGGGAACACTGCTTGCTGCACCTTTAACTACTGAGGGGTTCCGCCATCGCCACAAAACAACCACACTTTACAGAAGCACAAAGATGCCTTTACAACCTCCTCGAAGGCTACCAACTTTGCAACCACTCTCTGGGCAACCAATAATCTAACAAGGCTCAAGATCAGCACTTGAGCTACCCAGGCTAGTCCACACGGGGACTTGCTCCACAAACATCCACATCAGCACAACCACAGCCAACTCCTCTCTTGGAGTGGCATTCCAAGGCAAAGCACCTCCACCCTCTCACTAGGGGAAAACCAACAACTGGGCCACAGTTGGCCTATGGGAGTCCAATCTCTACCTCCCTCTGGAACGATGTCACAGGGCATCCAAACCTACCTGGATACCACAACAAGCCACAACATACATCACACACTGCGGGAAGTTGGCATGATGGCGCTCTAAACCCAAACCAATAACGAGTCAGAACCTGCTCGTCTCCGCTCCACAACACTACACAAGGCATACACTAGATGACAGGTATTGTAAATTCTTAACCCTTTTTCTTACAATAAAAAGCAAACTTAGGCGTACCTGATGACTGTCGGAGTGCTAGTGATCATGGGAAAAACGACCTACAACAAAAGGTCAAACTACAGAATTTATGACTCTGAGCTCTGATACCAACTGTAAGGGACCGACCCAAATGGGGCACTAAATGGGCCCTTACCCCAATGCATGCATTCAAAGTAAAGGACATTAAACAGACATGATTTCGGATTCCAATTAAAACAAAACATTCAAAATAACCCCTTTAAAAACTAGGCAATTTCCCTGGAACCTGTCCCTGTTTCCAAGCACCTGTTCCAAGATAAATACATTTCCAAAGTTTACTCTGATCAGAGATTTACTAAAAACCATTCAAAACACATTCGGATACAAAATGCTTTGGAATCCACAAAACATTTACAAAACATCCTAGGGCTCGTGCCTGTCTACATGCATTCGGGGAAACAAAACATAAAGAGTCATAATACAAAAATCGAGTTGGAAGACTGGGCCCCATGATCACAGCTCCTCCTTCCCATCTGTCTGTCTCTTGACTTGGTTTACCTGTGGAAAAACCACAATAATAAGGGTGAGTAACGAATTACTCAAGAAGAATCCCCAACCGGGTACAATACGATATACATGGTCATCTCGATGAATGTATGCAAGCTATGAGTATAAACACGAATAGAGCACATAGCTTAGCCCACACTTGGGCCTCGGATGCCAATTTAGGGTCTTAGTCCGGAAATAATATCACCACACAAGTCGCCCTATATACGAGAAACAAGTCCCGCCTCGGCTGTCTCTCGTCGACGAAAGGTACACCGCTCACAATCCCGAGGAGCTCTCCGGTCGGGCGCCAGTAATGAGCGTAAGCATGCACCGCGTGCTCTTTGCGAGACCATGGGGGTTGCCGGTCCGAGGCAAGCGCCCATGTCCATCCACCAAGCCTAACTAAATCTTTGGATCGGTGTCACGACATAGGGGTGTGAGACTGGACATGTAAACTATGTCATCCTGAACCACACGCACAGGGCCAAGGAACGGTCGTGGTAGGCTTACACCGTGAAGCCGTCCTTGCCTTAATAGGTGGCAATCGGGGCTCTTGCCAAACAAGCCGAGGACATGCCGGCCGGGGGGGAGAGGCAATGCCAAGTCATCATCCCGACCGTTGGGGCATTTAACGATCTGCCACCCTCACCCAAGATTGCGGGGCCTACCGCTTGGGTTAGCTAATCCTCACGGGGTCCAGGGGGACGGAATGACGGCTCGACGTCCCGCCATGGATGCAAGGTACTTTATGCATCGTGCCCGGATGATGCTATCTACTCGCAACTCTAACTCCGCCCTAGCAATCGACAAACAAATCCATAAAATCCAATACGTGCTCAATAAGAATACAACGAGCCTAGCATGATACTACGAAGCAAGGAATGCAGAATACGAGCATGCTAGAAAGGAACAACCTAGCATGGATTAACATGAGAATTAAATCAGAAAATCATGCTAATCGGGAATTCGAATAGAATACCTAGCTACACATGTCAATAAACACAAACAAGCGATCAATCAAAGAATCGCATAATATATCGCAGGGTCCACACAACTCCGGTAAGAAATCCTTACGTTGGTCGGGGACGATTTGACACGAAATCCTAAATTGCGAAAAAACCCAAACTAGCTATCGAGAACCTATCAATCACAACAAAAATCACACAATAGGCCTAAATATAGTAAAATAAACAAGGCTCACTGGGGGAGCAACTCACGAGGCGCGACGAACGCGCAGCAAACGAGCCGATTGCACGAACGGGCAAAGAACGGTCGGGCTGGCGCGCGCCGGGCGCAAAATGGGCGTGTTGGGTGCGCTGGGTGCCCGTGCTGAGGCGCGAACGCGCGTGGACGGATGCTGGGCGATGCAGGGGTGCGAGGGCGCGCGCGGGCGAGCGGCACAGCTGGGACGGCGCGCGGCGTGACACGGAGCTGAGTGAGGCGCGCGCGCAGTGTGCGGCGAGGCTCGGCGACTGGGCTGCTTCTGCGCACGCGAGCTCGGCGAACAGGGGATCGGAGAAAACGAGCTCGATTCCGGGCGATTGGAGAAGATTCGACGCGCGATTTGAAGCTGGACCACTTCCCCTACACTAGCTGCACAAAAACCACACGAATCTCCTCACTCCCACGACCGGCAGAACGAAATCGGAACCAGGGGGAAAGAAATCGGATTTTTCGAAGGAAAGGAAGAAGAGGAAGAACTTACCAGCTGCTCGGAGGGAGAATGGGCTTCGAATTGGAGAGGAGGAGCTCGGAATTGGCTGGTCGGCGAGGGAGAAAATCGTGAAGGAATGCAGTCGGTTGGAGAAGAAAATCGCGAAGGAAATGGGGAAGAAGAAGGAGAAGCTCGGGTGAGCTGGCCTTTTAAACCAAAACGCGCATCAAACAGGCATATGTATTAGATCGTGCGATGAAGATAACAAACGCGCCCAGTGGCTCGGCTGGCAGCGCCCTTCTCCTAGCATGCGGCACGTTCTTAGCTCGAATCTTACTCGACGTGCTATTTAATTCCCTATTTATTTTTACTTTTTCCCAAGCCCAATTGTCTTCACCAAAATTCCCGATCCTATTCAAATCGACTCATAATTTTTCCGGCAATTAACAATTTCATAACCGGCCCTGTCGGCCCGACCCAAAATTACCAAAATGCCTCTAGGCCTCCCGGGAAGACCGGGATGAAATTTTCGGGCCGTTACACCACCGTCTGCACAAGCTTGATGTAGTTAGATATGCTTTCTGATTCCTTCTTTATGCTCTCTAACTCTCGACGAAGAGTCTGAAGACACACTTGCTTCACTCGGTCGGCTCTTTTAAACACTTTCTCTAAGGTGTCCCACGCTTCTTTTGAAGTTGTTGCACTTGCAATCTTCTCAAAGCTCGACTCATCAACTGCTCAGAACAGCATGTATAATGCCATTTTATCCTTCGATCGCGTCTCTTTCAACGCTTTGGTTTAAGCCACTGTATAACCTGCAATATTCTCTGGTTCTACGAAACCTTCTTCGACCACTTCCCATGCATCATGAGATCCAAGTAGCGCTTTCATCTTGATGCTCCAATTCTCGTAATTCACCTTCGTCAAACGTGGCAGCGACATTTGACCCGTCATGTTCGCCATGGCCCTGATACCAATTTGTACAATCTAAATTCCGCTTTGATACCAATTTGTAGAAACTCAAATCATGAATAAAACAAACAAACACGAATAACAATCTCGCAAGCTTTTCGCTTCGGGATTGGAGAGATAATGCACACAAACTCTCTTTTCAACATTTTTCTTTATTTCTCTAAAACTCTCTCTACAATTCTCTTTCTCTCTAGCACGTACTCTTTCTTTTTCTTTACGAGTGTCTCTACCTATTACAATGAAATTGGCTATCTATTTATAGCCTACAATACTTGGTCTCCAAGATTCTTAGTCATAAATTCATAACCGTTTTGACATTCAATTTTCGAAACCATTTTTTCCATAACTCCTAATTTAATATTCATAACTCCTAAATAAAAAACTCCCACTAACAATAATTAAAATACATTAAAATATAGCATTAAAGTTTATTCAACAAAGACTTCTTCCACCCGGTTGCTCAAATCATGATCCTTTTGCACCTCCTACACACACAAAGAGCACATTAAATAGAATACTCTATCACTCATGAACATTAGAAATCTTAAAGAGTGGGAGTTTGCAAGGTCTCATTGGTCTACTTATAAAACCCAATTGTATCAACAAGAATAAAACCAAATTTTATGTTTCCCCCTCCAACAAATTAAGAAAAGAAACAAAACTACTCAAAAACTTCTTGATAGCCTCGTTCTTCTATCATGTATGTCAAAACCTCAATTAACCCATCGACAAAGCCGAACATCGCCCCCAAATCATAGTTGCAATGTTTAAAACTCAATCGTGCATAACATAGCCCTTGTTTGAAGTTTCCTCTTTCTTTTTTCTTCCCTTTGAATTTTTTCTGCAATTGGGGTTTTAGCCTAGATATCCAAAACGATGTCGTTTCACCTTCCCGTATACTTGTGTTACATGTCTCCTAGGTGGCGCTCCCTCCCCCTTATCCCTTTGCTATGTCATTCACTTTTAGTAGTGTGATCGACGATAGTTTAACGATTCATGAAATCTACTTGATTTGTGTGGTGCAATAAGTTCAAAATTTTATTTGCGGTGTATTCAATTCGGCAATGAGATCAACATAAGATATAATCTATGTGTGTGGCCTACAATGACTTTTGTCTTCAAGTTGGTCATGTGTATTTAAATGCTCCAACTAAGGGGAGTATTACGAATAAATATCGATAAGATATTCTATGTGAATTGTTAGATTTAGTATTTGATGTTATTAGATATTCTATAAGATTAATTAGTATATTTATTAGATATATTATTAAATATTTGTTAGGAGATCTTGAGATTTTTGATATTTCGTGTCTTATATATAATTTGGAAAGTTAATGGAAAACCAAAAAAACTTGGACCTTTCCCAAAATTTATCAAATTCTCTTATTTATAATATCTTGGCGTGTTTGGAAGAGGGGTTAAGTTAACCGAGTTAACTTAACTCCTCAAAATCATGTTCGGTTGAAGGGCCAGTGGAAGACGGGTTAGTGGAGTCGGCTTGATCTGAGTTAATTGGCCGATTTTTCTTCAACTCCTCATATTGTTTTTTCTTCTTCTCCACCTCAGCATTCCTCCATCTTTTTAGTTTTTAATTTTTCAGTCGGACTCTAATCGTCTTCCATTTTTTCCCCTTTTTGATTTCCCTTCTCTTCAATATCTATTGTTTTGATTTAGTGATTTTGTCGATCTGGTAAGAATCACTGCTATCGTAATCACGATGGGTGGGTCTTAAATTGCACTTGATTGACTAACAATCGGAGCCTCGACAATAAAAATGTTTTTTTTCGACGTACAAGGGACTAGTAAGAAGGGCTTGAAGCATGAAACACGAAAGTGCTTTTTGGTTTTAATTTCTTATTTTTAATCAAAATCTGACATATGATTATAAATTAAAAAAATTTTGAACTTACAAAAATATTTAACCCATATTCATGTTAATATTTTGTTAATTTATTTAAGTCATAATATAGTAGTTGTACCAAACTTAAACTTTAACAAAAATGATTTGAGTTAAGACTAACAAGGATATTTAAGTATGTTCTACATTACTTTATTTATTTGTCCAGTATTTTATTCATTCTTAAATTTTTTTATATATTTTTTTTAGATTATGGATCTGAGTAAAATCATGGCATTATTGAAAGTATTGTACACATGAAATGAATGTTAATTCCCTATAATTTTATTGCCGATGATTTAAATTTAAATGAGAAATAAACATACATATTTAGGTATAATTATTATAAAATGCATTAAAATACAAGTTTAATAAAATAAATTTACTCAATTAGCTTACAACACTTTGAACCAATCATTATCATGTGACAATTTCAAATGAATGTATGTCATTTATATATTGACAAGAAAACTAAATTAAATAGTAAAAATATACCTCACAAGTAGAATCATTTTAGAAATGCATGAAAAATATAAGTTTTAAAACACCAAACCAAATCAAATACAACTTAATTTAGCACTCTAACTTAATTTAAAAATCTCTCTACCAAACACAACTTAACTTAGAATCCACCTTTAACTTTAACACTCAACTTAATTTAATATCTTAACTTAACCCTAATAGATATACCAAACACGCCCTAAATCCTTCCAAAGGTCATTCCTATTAAAAACTGGTTAGAAAACTTTAAGACATTTTAATTGAAATAAGTTTGAAGAACTTTGTTTGAATGGAAAGTAGGAGCTCCTTTAGTAACTTTTTACATTTTTTTCAACATGAGTTTGTCAAGACAGAAAATTGAGTTGAACTTCACCGTGTGTGTCCCAGCGATACAACTTTCTACACGAACTATTATAGAGCTAAGAATTTTTTTAAGACAGCTAGGAACTTGATTAACTAACACCAATAATACTGATAATAAAAGTAGTAAAATTAGTTTTAAAAAAACGAATTAAACGAATGGAAGTGGTAAAAGTTCTTTTTTTTTTTTTTTAATGAAAGAAAGGGGTAAAAGTTCCTAGTAGGGAGCAGATTTAGAGACATGTTTGGGGAGGAGGGAAAATATGAGGAAGGGATTGAAAGGGTCCATCCCTTCGTTTGTGCAAGTCAGCCGAAGTCTGCGCGCGGAGCCCATGCATCGAATAATTCAGCGCGTGGACGCGATTTTGTTTTTAATCTTTGATTTCCTTTCTTACTATACATTTAATTTCAGTTCATTTTTTTTATGATAGATTTTTTTGTATATTTAATTTATGTATATATATTATATATAGTTATCTAGAGAATTTGCGCTCAGAAGCAAATTCTACCTCTTGTATTAGTTTTGCAGCACAATTTCTAAAATAATTGAATGTATATCACATTAGACATCTATCAATAACTAGTGATAGAACTCAATCAGTGATAGACATCTATCACTAATAACTTATTGACATCTATCACCAATGAGTGATAGAACTCAATTCGAATTTTTTGCTACGAATGAATTAGTTTTGATTTTGTGATATAGGTGCAAATATTTTGCCATTTTTTGCTATTGATGCAAAATCTCCAATCATCTATTTATTTATCAAATAAATGTTAATTTTTAATTTTGTAATGAGATTTTTAATTATATGTTTATTTGTAAGATCTATTAAAAGAAAAATTGTTAGATGTAGGACTTGAATTTCAACCGTATCTTAGGAATTAAAATTGACATCTTCAACCGGCTCATCCATTTGAACCTAATTAATTATATTTTTTTATTATATATTATTTATTTGTATCACTTTCTTTTTAATTACATTTTTTTTAGGGAATTTTCTGTTTATAGCAAATTTTTTATCACAGTTTACAATTATAGCATATTTTTTAAAATAATTCTTTTATAGCAAATTCTGCCATTTTTTTAAAAAAATTATTTACCTTTTTTTTATAGAAGACCTTGATAGAATATATGATTCTCTAGTGATGGGAAGTCTATCAATTTTATCAGTGATTGATTCTATCGACTCTTATTGATAGACTCTTGATAGAATCTGATGGAAGTCTATCAATTTACTTTATTTATTAGTAATTGATTCTATCACCCTTTATCGATAGAATCTATCAATATGAAGTCTATCAATTTACAATTTTTGCTATATGTGCAAATATTTTCATTATTGTGCTATTCATGTAATATTTTATTCATTTTGTAATATTCATGCAAAAACTCCCCTTTTTTTAGGATTTTAACATATATTATTGGGAAATACCAATAAATGTCTACTTTTAAAAAAAATGTTAAGAACATGTGTCTAAACTTATTTAGACTTTAAATCAATGTCTAATTTAAAATTGTGAGATGAGAGATGATTAACATTTCTCTAAAATTTCATTATTTAATTAGATTATTTAACTTATTAGATAATTAAAAAAACATAATTAATCTCCATTAAAATACTTCAAATCCAATACCCGTAAAATAAGGAGGAAATAACTTCTTTTAACTAAAAATATATTTTACCAAACAAAATCCCATTTATATAAGATATCTAACATGTGTTATAAAATATTTTACCAAATCATTCATTATCATAGCTACCGCCAAAATTTTCAAATCTCATTTTCTTGTTTAACGTCACCTTAAGCATGAATCGTAAGTTTTGAATTCTTTGCTCTTTTTCTAATCCTAATTACCTTCTTTTTTTCCTCATTTCCCATCCCTTGATCCTCCTCCTCCTCGTGATTCTCAATTATAATTCCATTCAATGGAGATTGAAATTAGAGTTCTTTATATTCAAATTACAAGATTGGTCATCCGTTCTTAGAGCTTCTTCATTCTTCCAACCTAAGAAAATTTAAGCTATTTTCGTCTATCTCTTCTCCAAATAAGCGGTGTAGGTCTTTTTTCATATTTTTATTTTCAATTTCTTTGTATCTCAACTCATACGCCATCTCCCACATACGACCTTTTTTTCAACTTCTATGCAATTCGATCTTTACCACACTATACTTCTGTAAGGGACCGACCCGAATGGGGCACTAAATGGGCCCTTACCCCAATGCATGCATTCAAAGTAAAGGACATTTAAACAGACATGATTTCGGATTCCAATTAAAACAAAACATTCAAAATAACCCCTTTAAAAACTAGACAATTTCCTGAACTCCGTCCCTGTTTCCAAGCACTGCTCCAAGATAAATACATTTCCAAAGTTTACTCTGATCAGAGATTTACTAAAAACCATTCAAAACCTGTTCAGATACAAAATGCTGGAATCCACAAAACATTTACAAAACATCCTAGGGCTCCATGCCCGGCTACATGCATTCAGGGGAAACAAAACATAAAGAGTCATAATACAAAAATCAGAGTTGGAAGACTGGGCCCCATGATCACAGCTCCTCCTTCAGCCATCCTGTCTCGCAACTTGGTTACCTGTGGAAAAACCACAATAAGGGTGAGTAACGAATTACTCAGTAAGAATCCCCAACCGGGGTACAATACGATATACATGGTCATCTCGATGAGCGTATGCAAGCTATGAATATAAACACAGAATAGAGCACGTAGCTTAGCCCACACTTGGGCCTCGGATGCCAGCTTAGGGTCTTAGTCCTAATAATATCACCACACACCCAATACATAAGTCGCCTTATACAAGAAACAAGTCCCGCCTCGGCTTCTCTGTCGACGAAAGGTACACCGGCTCAAGATCCCGAGGAGCTCTCCCGGCCACCAGTAATGAGCGTAAACATGCACCGCGTGCTACTGCAGACCATGGGGGGTGTCGGGTCTAGAGGCAAGCTGCCCATGTCCAGTCACCACGCCTAACTAATTCTTTGCATCGGTGTCACTGACATAGGGGTGTGAGACCTGGACACGTAAACTATGTCAGCCTGAACCACCGCACCTGAGGCTATGGCTACATAATGAATTCCAACAAAATTTACGGTTCTAACTACCGTGTATCAGGTACTATGTCATTTTTTTATAGCTTATTAAATTTTCATTTAAGAATTTAGTATTCATTTATTACAATGTGGGTAAAAATGTGTACCAATATATACGGTCAAATTTGTTTTATTCTTGCTTTGTTTTTTATATTTCATAATAAACTAATCTTTACAATTTTTTATTTTAAAAACAAAACAAAATGTAAGGGTTCAAATATTTTTTAATTAACAAACTTTTTTTTGGGTTGTTAAAAATTTAGAACTTATATTATTTAAATATTTAAATTTTTGTGAATCTAAATTTATTTTAATAGTTCACACCAATTAAAAGTATTAATAAAGGCATAATAATTAATTGAAATCTAATTAATTATTTAATCATTTATAGAAAATGAGATTTAGACATTCATTTAAAATATTAAATATTTTAGAGATTTATTTAATAATTATTTAAAAAATAGACATGTTCCTAGTTGTCACTATATTATTTAGTCATTATTTATGTATATGTTTTTAAATTAAGACTATTTGATTTTATTGATTGTTTTATATTTCAATTTAAAATTTTATTTAAAGAATAAATGAAATAAAATAAAATTTAAAATTCCCTTTTTCTTTCAAGTTTTTTATTATTATTATTATGATCTTTAAAAAATATTAACAATTACTATATATTTGAAATTTATTATATAAAATTATATATGATAAATATTAACTTCATAATTTATCAAAATTTTATAAATACATACATTAAAAAAAAATATAAATAAATACTTATATATGAATAAAATGTTGACAAGATATCATTTATCTAAATTAAATAAGTTTTTATTATATTATAATTTATCTTTAATTAATTCCAATACATACATACATGTGAATTAATAAAATATACTCAATTAAATGAATTTCAAAACACCAAACTTATACTATGTATTTTAAATAAAGAAAATGCACTAAATTTTAAATTTTATTTAAATATTAAATAAAATAAAATAAATTTCAAAATGATATAATCTTTAATAAATTTATATTAAAAATATTAATTTGAAATTTTTTCAACAACATAAATTTATTATTTCTCTTCCTTTTTCACCAAACATTAATTTAATTTAACTTTTTCTTTTCTTTTCTTACCAAACTAATTTTACTCCCATTTTTTTCCTTTACTTTCTATTCCCATCTCACCCTAGGCAATAATGCCCTTAGTATACGATAAAAAAACTAAAATTAGAACAATTAAATTACTAAACAGCAGTCATGACTAAATTTTATAAGTGATAACCAAAAAAATGTAATACAAAATAAGACAAATAATTAAAATGTATATGTATAATTTTATTTTTAAATTAGCCGGATAAACTATTAGTAATTCAACAATATCAGTGAACACCTAATAATTAAAAAGTTATAAGTTGGAATTTTTCCTCACCCAATTTTGATAGAACTTAAAACAACATACCATTATTCATATCATTAAGTCTGTTTCAGGAGCTTTCCTATCTCAACCCAGCATAGAGCACAGAAGGGTTTACTATTAAAAATTGTATATCTAAATATGGACAAACATTATTTACTAATTCTATACCCTCATAAAGAGGTTCTCTAAATCTCCTCCACTTCCTAACAACAGAGGCGAGACAAAATTCACACCTCATTACTTTTCAATAAAACAAGTTAAGATTTTTCTCTCACAATACAATAATTCATTAAAGTTGATAGCATTTTACAGGAAAAAAAAAACATCCAATCATGTTTAATTTTCTCAAATGTGATCGAAAATGTTTTAAATATGTCGGCAACTAACATGGGTATCAAAATGTTATCTCAAAGATAGAATTCTAACAATTTTCCAAATTCTGAACTCGCCCATTAAAACAAAGATAACACATCTCAACCTTTCAAAAAACCACATAATACTTTGATTGAAAATGCAACCAAAAGCATCATTTTCTCCAAAGTCAAACTTACCTGTGAAATCAATAGGAACAATTTTGAAACTTCAGCTTCAATTATTGTTGGAATTTCATGTTTGATTCTCTTTCTAACTACAGCCCACTTGGTCCACCACTCTCTTTGGGTTTAGGCACACATACTTCAACCACTATGGGTGGTTGAACTTTCAACTTAGCTTCAACCTCTCACTTCAACTGCCCTAAACTAATGTTTAAGGCTCTCTAGGGCTTTGAACAAACACTGTTAAGCTAATATATTTGATAACTTCCTACCATCAAATAACCCAATATACATATGAAAATTAAAGTTGTATGTATTTAATCTGACATGATAGATGGTTGAGATAAACTTTTGGCTTGTACGCATCTAATTTGAAAAACTTAGTCAATATCAAAAATACCATTTATGACTCACATGTTACAACTAATATATCTTGAATGAAGTTTCGAGGTACATACAACACTCTTCACCTCAACTTGGTAGATTAAGCAAACAATAACTATTTTCTCCCAAACTAATTTTTACCCTCACAAAAAGAAAAATGTTTCAATTTCTCATTTGTTATAATTTGTAATGTCTTTGAAACAATAAAAATTATAACAAATGAGCCTAAAGTTTATTCTAATGCAACCTGAAATTATGATACAATGCCCTATCACTCATCAGATTAAATTCATATCATTCAACAACAAAACAAAATTAACTATCACTGAAAAAAGGTTCATGACTTGAGAGGAGCCAGGTTTTTGTGCCTCATCAGCTCAACTACTCTTCTCATGGAAGGTCTGTCAATGGGCAAAGCTGAGGTACAAAGCACTGCCACATCCAAAATCTTCACTATCTCTTCTACTTCACATGTACTTGGATCCAACTTTTCATCAATAATCTCATCCAAACTCAACCCTTTCTCTTCTCCCTCCAACAAAGCAGCCTCCCTAACCCATTTAACCAGATCTTTGTTCTCTCCGAAGCATGGATCGTTCGGTCGCTTTCCTGTGACAACCTCCATTAGTACCACTCCAAAACTATACACGTCACTCTTCTCTGTTACCTTCATAGTATATCCATACTCTGCAATTCAAAATATTAAAAATATGAATACATAGTTAAATATATAGAAAGTTATCAACTTAAGTTCTTAGATGTTGTTTACCGGGGGCAATGTAACCGTAGGAGCCAGCAATACGAGACATAACACTTCCATCGTCAACCTCCCCTTGATGCTGCAATGTCTTTGCCAACCCAAAGTCAGCCACTCGAGGACAAAATTCGCCATCCAAGAGAATGTTGTTGCTCTTCACATCACGATGGATTATCGGAGGAACACAGTCGTGGTGCAGATAAGCTAATCCTTGGGCCGCTCCTATAGCGATATCGAATCTTTTCGACCAATCTGACAAAGCTTCGGATTTGTGCTCGTGCAGAACATCTCCCAAGCTCCCATTCTCCATGTACTCATACACAAGAATTCTACTTCCTTCACCATTACTACAGCTAAACAACAACTTCACTATATTTGCATGGCGGATCCGACCCAACGTCTCAACTTCTGATTGGAAATCCAATTCTGTTTCCGCTTGGTTGTGGGCTCTCCAGAGACTTTTGACGGCAACGGTTTGACCCGCTTTAAGATCCACCTTGAAAACCGTACCCGAACCTCCCGACCCGATTACATTAGCTTTAGTTAGATGAGTAATTACATCGTCTTCATCGAACCCGACCCGCTGGAACTTGGTCACAGTCCATGGAGATTTCGGTTTGCCGAAGAGATACATCTTGAATTTGATAATCCAAAAGAGAGACCCGATGAGAACGAAAGCCAGAACCGAGAGAATAACGACAACATAGAAAATTGCAGGTTTGGATTTCGGGCACCGGTTCAGCGGCTTCAAATCCGGGCTGCAGAGACCCGGATTACCCATTAAACTGCCCACCAACCGTTCGTCGTCGAAGCCGGAGGGGACTTTTCCAGTCAATTGGTTGTTGGATAAATTGAATAGTTGTGGTTTCAACTTCGTCAACTCCTCGGGGATTTTTCCGGAGAGTAAATTTGAAGAGAGATCCAAGTACGTTAGAACCGGTAAATCGCCAAGCAGCGGCGGAATCTCGCCTGAAAATTGATTATGGGACAGATTTAACTCCGTTAGTTCTTTCCACGATTGAACCAATTTGGGAATTTCTCCGGCGAACTGGTTTTCTTGCATGTCGAGATTTTGAAGTTTCTTTAACTCTGTTATACAGGAAGGAACTCCGCCGGAGAATTTGTTCCTGCTGACGTCAAACCGGACAACCCTTTTCAATTCGCAAATCTCCGCCGGCAACTTATCGGAGAAGTTGTTACCGTCAACCAACAGAACTTCGAGATCTCGAGCGCCGCCTATCGCCGGCGGAATAGATCCCTGAAACTGATTTTCCGAAAGATGAACTCGTTTAAGCTGAGAGAGTTTCCAGAACGAGTCCGCTACCTCGCCGGAAAGTTGATTATTCTCTATTCTGACATAATTCAGAGAATCGCAACCGCCGTACGATTCTGGGAAATTTCCAGAGAAACCGTTGCTGAATAAAACAAGTTTCTGAAGTTTGTTTCCACGGCAGAGGAATTTCGGAATTTCACCTTCGAAATTGTTGGAAGAAACATCAAATTCTTTCAAATAAGAATTCAGACCCAAATCCGCCGGAAGTTTACCGGAAAAGGTATTGTTGAAGAGTCTCAATTCTGAAAGATTCTGATTCAAAGCCAAACTCACCGGAAGTTCCCCTTCAAGGAAATTGTCATTGAGATGAAGAAGTTCAAGAGGAAGCGCACCAATTTTCGCCGGCAATTTCCCGGTGAGATTATTCTGCGAGATATCTAACTTTGACAGAGTAATCAAATCACCGATGCTCTCCGGCAACTCACCGGAGATTCGGTTGTTAAAGAGTTGTATAAATTTGATGCTCCTAAGTCCGCCGATCGAATCCGGGATCGGACCCGAAATAGAATTTTCCGATACATCGAGATTTGTAAGCAGAGCCAGTTTTCCGATGGAATCAGGAATGGGTCCGACGAGATGCGATTTGGGTAAAAACATATTAACAAGCTTCGTGAGGTTTCCAATTTCCGGCGGTAACGGACTCGGCTTATATGGATTATAAGCCATGGCCAATTCAGTTAACTCACTGAGATTCCCCAGAACAGAGGGGATCGGGCCGTCGAGAAGATTGTTGGACAAAAGAAGAGCTGTGAGGGCCGACAAGAGGCCAAAACTGCGAGGAATATCGCCGGTGAAATTGTTGGAGGAGAGGTCGAGAACTTGGAGGTGGGTAAAAGCAGTGGAAAACTCGGGCAGGTTTCCGACGAGATTGTTAGTGGAAAGATTGAGGAATTGGAGGCGAGAACAAAGAGAGAAGGAAGGGGAGAGTAAGGTTCCATTGATGGAGGCGTTGGCGAGGGAAAGGATCGTGAGCGTCGGAATCCGGCAGAAATCGAAGGGGAATCCGCCGGCGACGCCGGAATCATTCAAGTGGATGGAAACAACGGAGAAATTAGCGGAATCGCAGGTGATGCCGGTCCAATTACATGGGGATTGGGGTTGGTTGGGAACCCAGTTTGCCAAAACGCCATTGGGGTCGTCGAGATGGGAGTTCTTGACACGAATGAGAATATCGTAGTCGAGGTTTGAGAAGAGAGCAGGAACAAACAAGTGGAAGAAGGCGAGGGAGAAAAGAAGGAAGCCTGGTAAGCTGAGAAATGGCATATTTTTACAGAGAGAAGACAAGTTCAGTGTTTGTGGCTCAAAGGGTAGATAGAAGAAGAAAACATGTTTTTGGTTTTGGATTCGATTGTGGGTTGGTATTGCTAATGGATGAAAAACGGGTTTGGGTTTTGTAAGTGGATTATGTGGAAATTGGGAGAGAGATGATGTAAAACACCAAAATAATACAACCAAATCACCAGTTTTTTTTTTTTTTTTTACTACAAATTTTGGGATAGTGGAGCAAAATATTAATTTGTAGGATCAAATCTATAATTATGAAGTTGGAATCCATTAACACAAAAACAAGGACTAATTAGCTAGTGACTTTTTAGATAAACCGATTCAAACCAAATATCTTATTTAGGCCTCATTTGATAATCATTTTTTCTTTTGTTTTTTGTTTATGAAATCTAAACCTATTTCTATTTAAATTTCCTACCATGTGCTCTATCTTTCCTACAATATATCAATATTTCCTTAAGAAAGTAAAAGAATACTAACTAAATTTCAAAAACATAAACAAGTTTTTGGAAACTATTTTTTTTTTGTTTATAAATTTTGGTTTTGTTTATTAAAATAGAGGTAAGATGTAAATATCCAAATAAAGAAAAATGTATAGTAAGGTAGTTGTTGTAGGCTTAAATTTCATAAACAAAATGATTATCAAACGGTAACTTAACTATTTAAATTAAGTGTAGTGCCTCCATTTCTAGAGATTGAGTGAGAATCTTAACCCCCTTCACTTTAGAAAAAAAATAAAGTATTTTATTTGTCAAAGATTATCAACTTTAATTGCTAAGCTTTTAGGTTTTATTATTATTTTTTAAAAAAAATTGGGAAGAGGATCACACACCTACATCAAGTACTCTCATATTTCATAATAGAACCTATGACAGTTTTCAAGTTCAATTGGTATACCATCAATCAAGCTAATCAACAAATCATCAACCCACGATTAATTATTTGGTTTAGTGTTAATCATTTTCACTTTGCGGTCATGGATTCGATCCCTACCATCGGTATTTATAAACCCCTTCTACTCAAAAAAAAAAAAAAAACACTTCATCAACTCATTCAATATTAGTTTAAGGTTTTATCAAATAATAAGAATTAAATTTAATTTTAATAATGTCAATTTTTTTTATGATTTCAAATTATTAAAAAAAAATCAAATAGAACAAACCAATCAAATAATATAATTAAAATAGTGATGCTAAAAGTTGTTTATCTACAATCAATTTTCTTTTTTTAAATTACAGATATTAACTACTACCTTTTCTAAAATGATAGAGATTAAATTATCCTCAAAAGCAACCCTACAATTGAGTTTAAAGACTTAACGCATGCGTCTTAGAGGAATTTTTTATTCGAAGGTGTCACGTCTTAGGGACGGACCAATGGTGCTAGAGACTAAATTTATAATTTACCTATAAAATTTCAGTGAACATGAATTGTAACTTCAATCTTGATCAACAATTTTTGGATAGATACTAAGTATTTATTAGATTACATGTGGTACTGTTTTTTTGTTTAGACAGATTACATGTGGTACTTTAATTTGATATTTATTGGGCATATCATATTAGATTAACCTAAAATTTTATCTCAATTGACAACGAGATTATTTTTTTTTAGTACTTAGTGTTTGGAAAACTTATGAAATTAGTTAAATTCAAAAAATAACTATAAATATGATCACTTTTAAAAAAAATTAGCAACCTTAATTATAGATTTTAGTAATAATGAATACTATATTACTAATATTACAGTATTGAATCGTATTTATGATTATGATGTAAATATTTTCAAATTCAACTACAATTTTGATTATTTTGTTAGAATAGATTATTAAGATAATTTTATCTCAATTGACAATGAGATTTGTTTTTTTAGTACTTGGTGTTTAGATTGTAATGATTTTTATAAACCTAAATTTGAAAGTTAGAAGATTTGAACACTTTTGAATTAAAAGTAAACTAAACTTTGAACTTTAACCTCGTAATTTTTATCTCAAACGGTTAGAATAATTCCAAATCTAATTGAACTAAATCAGAGACTAATTGTTAATTCTAGATTCAAGAAGAAGAGATAGCACACTAGATTAAAATGGTTCGGACTAGCCTATTCCACTGTCCAGAATATGAGAGGGATTGTCTCATTCATAAATTGTCATTAAAGGATATTCAAGAGCTCAAATCGTGGCTAGAGTTTCTCGTTCTCAAAGAAGAAGATAACTCATGGAGCTTTATGTATAGCTCATTTTTAGTAAACTTAATCTCATAACTAACCCAAGGTTCAACTTAACTCACCATAAGGGTTAAATATAAAACGGTGTGTAATTCACATTTACAAATTACTCTCTTGAAGTACATATCATAAGCGACATCATAATGTCAAAACTCCAGACAAAATTGGATCATAACTTTGCTCAGCATGAGCAAACCAGAACAGTTTTCAAGACCTAAGAATTACAAATTCCAGATCTTTAGCAGGACGGTGAACTATATCCACCAACAGCAACTTGAACCTGTTCTCAAGAGAACATCTCCAAAAATAGAAAAATCATAAAAGTAAACATTGCCAGGTAACATGGAATCAAGAAAATGAGGAAATACTCTCCCAAACGACATAAACAACACAAAATCAATATATCTATAACGAATCAACTCTTCAGAAACAAATGTATTTAGAATATTAACGACCCTTAAAGACAAAGTCCAAATCAAAACCTGAATGCTCAAAAGGATGCACCCAAAAATGTCAAACTTCCATGTACCTGCTGAACAAAATAAAAAAACTGTGCTAATCACAATGGCAGGAAAATAAAAGCACATACAAATGCTCCCACATACATCTCTTCCATTTCAAACTCACAAATCAAGAAATCTTCATACTGCATAATTTCATCAAAATTACTAGAAGCCACCAGAATATCATCCGAACTCAACAAAATAGGGACGAAGCAATCAACACTAATTAGTCTTTCTGAAAATGGAATATGGAAACACATTTCTCGCAGAAGAGTAAACAATCATGAAAGAGTCAAACTGCTCATAAAACTGCAACCAAAACTAACAAATGCAATAAAAGCCTAACAATGAGGATATATACAAGAATACAAATGGCGAAAGAACTTTTATCCCCTCTTCATGTATGTAACCGAAAGAAAACAAATCTGCATCATAATGAGAGTATACAATACCTTCTAGATCAGACTTAATCATAAACCAACAATAGAAAGCAATAAGCAAACAAATTTCAGATCTCACAAAAAACATCCAAAACAAAAAAAATCCAATAAACAAGCAAAGTCCCTATTGAACAACTGAACGTTACCCTCTAAACCAATAGGAACATCCTTAGGTTCATAAGCAATAGAGATAGGGTCAGAACGTGCAATGCCAATGACAAGCACTGAAGGCTCAACAAAAGGATTTGCAAATGCATAAGCAGAAGCAACTATCAAACATTTATCAGAAAAATCAATCTCAGAATTCAACTACTTCTGAATAATATAATTCACTTTATCAGATACTACACCCATCTCGCGCTGGAAAGTTTTGCCTTGCAGAATGTATAACCCATTTTTCACCTTCCTAGTCAACTTAATTTTCTCATTTTACTCACAGAGAGTAAGTCAATGAGAGAAAAGTAGTTATAACCAGTAGCATCTAAAAAACCTAAAGAGATAAAGTTTCACTAACGACCTGGAATAGATTTCACATTTGTTAGCATCTTGACGAAACCGTCACCCATGCTAAATTGAACAGAACCTACTCCTTTAATCTCAAGATGGAGGTTATTAGCCAACAAAGCCTTTCCCAAATTCATAATTTCTAAATTTTCAAAATTATGCTAAAAAAGGGACATGTGGAATGAACAACCAGATTCCATAATCCATAAATTATTATAAGATCCAAATTTTTAGAATTTTTGGCCAAGAGCACCTCACCCGAATCATAATTTTCAAGGAAATTAGCTAAATCATCATCAACTATCCGAACAGGTAACTTACCTTTGCTCTTCAGAATAGGGCATTCATACTTGGTATGTCTCTCTTCTCTGTAGTAGTTAGAAGTAAATCTCATCTACCCTATCAATTCTTTCCCCTTTGTAGATTTAGAGCTCGATTTACTTGACGAACTACCTTGACCTTTAGAAGAATTATTCTTCGCAAACAAGACTTCAGAATCCTTCTTTTCGATTTTCATCTCTAACTCCCTAGACCTCAATGAATCCAGAACGATATCTAGGGTCAAAGTATCCCTATCGTATTTAATGACTGACTTAAGCTATTTATATTTTCGAGTAACGAATTGAGGAGAATAATTGTTTGATTTTCAGCATCAAGCTTCTCCCCAGTATTGGCCAGGTCACCACAAATTTTTTTGGACATGTCTATGTTTTCTTCTAATCCCTTATAAGGATCCATCCTAAACCAAAATAACGATTCATTCGAATAAATCTTATTGATTTTCAATAGGAAATTGCAAGTATAAATATAGAAATTAGCATTCATTCATAAAGTAGCATCAGAAGCACAGTTCGTAGAATAAGTACGAATTTTGTCCGACTTTGCGCTAAAAAGATTATTTAATGCAAAGAATGTTGAGCACTTATGCTAGAGGGACAAAGAAATATGAGCGATGACACACGCAAAAGACTCACGCATTTCACAAGGCGGTCGCGCTTGAAGCATCACATCAATAAGGAAAGAATAGAGAATCAATCAAGCGATTAAGTTGGTGTCAATCAAATAAATTCCAACGGAAATCAAGAGATCCTGCATTAGTGAGGATTATCCACCTCACCTAGGCTTGTTGACCAAGTAAATCAACTTTATAAATTTCCAGAAGGAAGTAGAGGTTCGGTGAGCTGTCGAATGGCTAGAAGCCAATCCATGTGAGAAGCAACTGGTGGTGTTCGTAGGAGCTGATGACAAGGGGACTGCACACTTCACAACCGAGCCAATTCCAATTTTGTTGTTTTCTAGGAGTAGTTGTACTTATAAACATCTCGTAGTCGTAATAAAATCAGCTGTTTAAACTTCTTACTTCTGTTTATATCTATGCTGCGTTATAGGAGTTATGCATGAATATTCTCGAGTAGAAGCATGTTAGAAGTGTAGGTTAAAGAGTTTTACACTACTGCATTATTATTTTATACATATCCGTCGATTAGCTACCTACGTATAGAACTTGCGGTGAGTTTGGAAAAAGGAACTACAAAGAGACCCTGTATGCTACTATATGTTGAAGGCAAGTCTTTACATCATTTAGGGAGTTAGGAATAACATCACTATTGCTCACGTTGTCTTGTGTTAGTACGGAGTTCGCAGCGGAAGCTGGTTTTGCCTTAAATCATTAACTGTGGAAGTACTTAGTGGTGGAGGGAAGTGAGAGACTCGATAACTAGTTCCATGCTCTTAATATCTTATACAATTTTTTTTATCACTACTCATTGTATTCATATTTATTACCGTTAGCATATTTTTTATTATCAGCATAAAAAACAACAACTATCTCAACCATACATTTATTTTTCTGCGCAACGACTTAGTAATATTAGTTCTAGACATCAATCTATGTTGGATCGATAAAATTATATACTTATTACTTGCTGTGATTCAACTGCGTATACTTGCGCGTCATCGCTTTTGAGGTTCATTTAACAGTTTAAATCTGAATTAATTACTACGATTATCTTAGCACTCGAAACGCTTCAGTCAATTATCTAAGGCTCTAGCAACCTTTTGTTGCACATATATAAAGCTTTTATTTTCTTTTTCCACAAACTAAAGTCTCTTGTCCCATCAAATTTGTCTAACTGAAATCTGGTAGACATCTTATGCAGATTATCAAAATTTTAGGAGAACAATGAAACACGAAAAATTCAAGCAAGCCACAAAATGAGCACAGTACAATGACAAGTCGAACCAATCAAATACCCAAAAAAAATCACAAAGCAGCTATCACAATATTCAGTCTCATAATTTCTAAATTTCCTAACTTAAAATTTGAGCCAAATTTCAAATTTTATATCTAAATTTCAAACTGCTAGCAAAGAATACAAAATTATAGAACAAAGTTATCAACATATGTACCAAGTCATCAGCTAAAATACCCAAAAATAGCTAATGTGCAGCGTATGAGATTTATACCAAATTCACAGCTCAAATTTCACAAAGCACGAGCTATTGACATTCATCTCAATATTCATCAAACAAGTCAATTTAGGCCCAGTATATAGCATTCGAAATTGTGGAATTGCAGTAGAGATCTCTATACAGATTATTTTGAGTTTGCTATGATGCAAAATAAAGAATTAACCTCACTGCTTGATCAATTCAAAATCCACAAAGCTATAAATTTTATAAAAGGTATGCCCAAAACAGCACTCCAATAAGCTTGTTGTGCTTATTTTAAATTGACTTTGCAATTACCAAAACTGCCATTTTAAGCAAGAATACACGCTGCAAAATTGCTCAAAATATCTTAGAATGGTCAACTGATCAGAACGAGCGAGAAATTGCTTAATCAGAATGATGATGAAATTTAATTCACTCATAATAACTTCACTTACAACAAAAAATGACCAACTTTTACACAAAATTGCTGACTAAAACAGATTTTTTTGAAGCATCAGAAAAAAGTCGTCATATTTGCGATTTAGCACTGAACAACAAAAAAAATCCCAAAATTATTGAGCCAGCCCAACACAAAAATAGCGTCGAATAGAAATTTCCCAGAACGAATAGTCGAATCCAAATCAAATAACGTCGATGAAGATTCAGCCGATATCAAAATTAAACTAAACTTTCAGCCACCATTTGGAAAACAAATTGATGGTGCCTAAGAACAATACTCGGACCACGTCGATTCACCATAAATTCGCTAGAATTTCCAAATAAAAAACACGCTAATGAAGACGAGCAGAAGTTAATTGAACCTCAAAACCTAAAAAACGCAGAAATAAAACGTCGTCGCTAGAATTTGCACAAATCTGGTTGTCAATACTCAAATCTGACCAATACCAATGGAAATCATCGCCGTCTGATCTAGAAAAATTAAAAAAACACCAATCAGTTTCACTCAAATGCAGATATGAAAAAACGATTTCCCAAAAGCGCTGGAATGGCAGGTTCTATTACACTATGGATTGAACAATAGCAAAAGGAAAAACAAATCCTCCAAGCTGCAGCCCGAATTTATGCAAACGAATCTTTCAAACACTGAATTAATGAAGCTATGCAAAGAAAAAAAATCCTCCGAAGTTGCAGCCCGAAACAAATCCTTCGAACTTTTCTTTCTTCAAATCACTGGAATCGAATTAATGAAGTTCTCACAAATCAATTCATCAAAACAGCATCAAAAGAGACGAAATACCCAAATAAGCAGCAAAAGTAAAATGAATTTCAAAAGGGAAAATTTCAATAGTAGGCCAAAATAGAAAAATAATTGCAAATTTGTCTATATTAAGATTAATTATCAAAAGTAATTTTTGTTTTTAATTAAAGAAATTCGTTTTAATTGTAAAAGACGAAAATATCCCTCCCATTTATTCAGCGTGAAACCCATCACATGCCATATCACTATCTTCTTCACCAAATTTTGAAGCAAACCCACCAGATTTTTGCCAAAACTCCATTTTCGTTGCCGTCGAGCTTTGTTTCGTGTGAAGAACTGCAAATTTCGATCGACAGATCACGCCTACTCTTCGCTCGCGAGAAACTCATTCCCATTTTGATCTCTAAATCGTCAATCTAAGCTAAAAAAAGACTCTAATTCTTAGATCTGAGAGTACCTAAACCCGAACCAGGTCGTCGCTACCATCACAATTTCTTCCTTGACTGTAGAAAACTGAGTTGCCTCGTGTGGAATAGTCACACACACGCGCAAGTATACGCGGTCTGTAGTAAGTAATAAGTAAATTATCGATCTCCACAAAGACTGTGATTTATCCAAGGATATGTTTAGAATTGAACAAAAATAAACACATATATGTTGGGATAGTTTAGTTTGAATAATCGAAAGAAAAATAACAATAGTAAAATGTATTGAGAGAGATAAGGCTAAACTAAGATACTAATGGAAAGCAATATCAATGTGCTGGGAAGAAACATGCGGTAAAGGATGACTAACATATTACGCTGTTAGGACGAAATCGACACAAAAAAAAATTAAAATAATAAATAATAGAGAATGATGACTTGGCAGCTTGGATTTTGCTAAAGAGAAATTTCTACTTTGATCAAGAGAAACGTGTGTGATTTCCCAAGAGTGTCCGAGTATGCACAGTCGTGTTGTAGGAAGTTTTAATGTAAGTAAAAGTCATCTCCACGGGGATTGATGGCTAATGTCATGTTTGAGCAAAGGTAAAGAGTCAAAGTAACAAGTGAAATTTTTTTCAGATGAAACTAAACTAAGTAAAATAAATGTAATGCAACTTAGACTAGGATGGATTGCATCGAAAGGAGAATAAGATATTTCGGAGAGTTTCGCTTAGGTGAAACGACTTTTAGCTAAGAAGAAAACAACTGATGGCTTCTCTTTGGCTCTCTCGGGCTCCTAGTTTAGTTCTCTCGAACTCAAACAATGCTACAACTATGTAACAACGCTAGGCGAACCTTATCTCAAAGTGTTCATTTATGCAAGCAAAGTGAACTTAGCAAAACCTAATGTTATGACATGCAAGTTCGCTCTATTCTTTTCTCTCGAAACTAAATAAAGGCATACACACAATGGATTCGACAGAATGTATTTTTAATTAACACAGCAGCATAATAGTTCGACATCTCGCTACGGCTTCGCTTAGGCGAAATACTCCTACTTACCTATTCCCTTCCAATGAACAACTTAGCTACTCATAACAATAATTAGATTCAAAGAAATGTAAAAGTAAAAGTTAATATTCATTACAACACCAAAATATCAACGTTTGCTACAAAGGAAATGCTAAAGCAAAAATAAACAAAAGCAATAGAAGGAGGAACAAAGTTTAAGAAGAAGCCTGGTCGAAATCGTAAAGACAGCAACTCCGACTTAGCTCCAGCGAAATCTCTACAACACTAGCTAACTAGGACTATGCTAAAGCTAAACTATTGAGCAACTGGAAATGGTAAACCGACTAAGCTACGACTAAAGCTAAGGAAATGTTGATAGAAAAATGTAAACTCGATGGCGCTCCACAATGGAGGATCTCTCCCAGAAACGGAGGATCCTTATAATGAAGGTGAAGGGCAGCTATTTATACTTCATCTTAAGCGACAAGGCTCTGATATTCTCTACTCCACGATCTGCTTTGTCCACTTTAGACCACTTCTGACATTTGTTGCTCCATGATCGGCTGCCAGCCTACTCCACGATCTCATGTACATGTCCTTTTTCGAGCATGTAATTCTGCTGGAGTTGACTTTTCCTAAGCGAAAGTGTTGCCATTTCTTCTTATTCGCTACGGTATGGAGTGTTTCAGGACACGTTTGTTGAGCTGTCTTCGCTTGCTGGAGCTCCCTTTTTATGTGAATTTTTTTTCGCTTCATCAAGAATGTTGTAGACAAATTGGAAAATATCAATTCTTTTTAACACTTATAAATTTGCACAAATTCAAGCATATTTCGCTACAATGAACCTCTAAAATGCATCCTAATAAGAAAACTATAAGATATTTCGCTTAAGAATAGTATTTGGTATGATGGGGCGAAATTCAATATTAAATTATTTGATTATAGCAAATTATTATAAAAATATATTATTTTGAGCTACTTTAACTCTCACTTCTTGAGAGTTATCATTCGCCTTACAAGCTTCCACTTCCGCTTCCGTTCGCATCAAGTCCGAATTATGCTGCAACTTGATGTAATGATAACTCGGTGCTATGTATGCAACAGTTATGGGTCTATTCCTAAACTCTGATTCAAATAATTAAAGACTTAATTCTAACCTACTGAACATGCAACTAGACTTAGGTTCTTTCCTCTTCTGATTTATAACCTATTAGTTCGTGTAGATGGCCGATTGACACTTATTGTTGAGATTTGCTCCTAGTTAACATGCATCAATTAAACACTCCTATTTCTTTTTAACACATGATACAACTACTCCACTTTTTCCTAGCGTTTCCTTAAGGAAATCAGTTCATCATACAAACAAAAAACACAAAATGCGAAATTAAAAACATATTGAAATAATATTACTAAAAAAAATAAGAAACAATAAACTCTTGGTTCTAAATCTCCAGCCTCTCTCTTTCTCTCAACCTATTACAAAGATCGTCTTTTATAAGCTTCTTCATCAACTCTCAGAATATTCCATAATAGACACAAATCAATCAACGCGACATCTTTTCTTGTATAAACTTGCTAATTGTATTTCTATTTGTCTAAGGTAAGAATCTCTTGATTTCCACAATCTATCTCGTAGTGTATGATTAGTCAACTTCTTGCTTCTAATTGATTCTTTCCTTATTGTTCTTGTAGCGCTTTGGAATTTCTCCCGAGCATGACTTGCTTGCAATCATGCATCTCAATTCTCAATTGTGCACTGCTTCGCAAACGCAATTTCCTACTAAAACATTTTATCAGCATAAGTCTTGCTAAATATGGATTAAGTGTGCTAATTTCTTTATTTTAAGCGTTATAATTCATATCTCACAATTTATTCCCCTAATGTGTAAGCATTAGCAAAATACACATTTTTCTCTTTATTTTCTACCTTATTCACATGAAATCTTATATAACAACTGCACACAATGATCCAAATTATCTTGAATTCTGACTCTATTTGAGAGTCATCACTCCTTTGTCGAGGCCTCTGGGGAGAATTCCGTTTGGAAAAAGAAAATGTGGTATTAATGGTTAAATACTGTATTATTGTTTTAAAACAGTATTACACAATATTTATAAATACAGTAATATTATTTTAAAAACAGTATTGTCATATACGGTAAATTGCACCTTCTGTCCAAAACATGTTTTCTTTTTCGTGAAACAATCATGATCTTTTGAAAAATAATATAATTTATTATTATATTCAAAATCTTTTCATTAAATACATCTCTCCCAAATGTGTGTACACTGCCCAATAAACCTTTCATTTTCAAGAAACAATCATAACATATATAAAATAATATATTTTATTTTCAAATTTTCTCTTTCTGTCTTTTCTATTCACATTTTGTTTTTCATTTCTCCAACTTTCCTCTCTTTTACTTAGTTTCTCCTTCTCCATTCTTCATCTTCTTCTTTCTCTTTCTCTCTGACACTATCACCCACTTTCTCATATTTCTTTTCTTTCCTTCTTCTTTCTCTCTTATTCTCTGCATGTTATTCAACCACCTTTTTTTTTCTTGTTTATTTTTTATTGTTTAGTATGAGAGTTACCTAATACCCCGACCTAATATAGTATTTATGGGTAGTTAATGAGTATTTATAAAATAGTATTCATGGTTAAATATCATATTATTGTTTTAAAACAGTATTAGTGGAAGTTGATAAATACATTATTAATGTTTATAAAACAGTATTAAGGTTTAAATACCGTATTACTTCGAATTGCAAAACTCTCTGGTGCAAATCCTCTGTCAGTTTAACCGGATCCAGCGGTTAGAGATCGAGTTTTCGGTTGTAGATCTGAAGGTTGAAAGATTTAGTGAGGTGAAATGGAGAGCAGAGTTTAGGGAGACGCTAGAGAGTTGTGTGATTTTGATTTTTTGAGAGATTAATGTTTGGATGATGTTGTGGATTTGGATCTCATCGGAGGAATGAAATTGAAGGTATTTTTGAGATTAATGCGTTGATTATGGCGTCGGCGAGGCACCACGTGGCGGCGGAGGTGGCGGAGGAGCATTTGAGATAGCGTGTTTTGGTTCCTCAAGATAGGGGAGGGGAAGGTCTGGTGGTGATGGAGAGAACGGTTTGGGGGAGTGGCAGAAATCGAAAGAGTATAGCGGAGATGGCGGTGGCGGTGGAGGGTGGGGAGTGGCGGCCGATGAGAACTAGGGTTCTAAGCTCAACAGTGAGGATGTGGATTTGCCAAGGGTTGGAGGAAAAAAGTGAACAAAAATGAACTTGGGGAGAATAAGATATTAAGGGTAGAATATGAATAAACAAAAATAATATTTAATTAATAATAGATGAAAAAAAATAAAATTTCAATTGTTTTAACTTTTGCCCAAATTTGCAATTACTTCTTAAAAAGTGGTCACCTTACACAATTTCCCATTTCAAAATGCATAGTAGAAGCTTGATCTATAACGTAGCTCTGATACCAAAATGTTAGAATAAATTCCTAAATTCCAGATCTAATTGATCCAATTCATAGACTAATTGTTAATTTCAGATTCAAGACATGCAAATTGATGTAAAGCAAAGAAGGAACAAGGAGAAGAGATAGCACACTGGATTAAAGTGGTTCGTACTAGCCTACTCCACTGTTCAGAATATGAGAGAGATTCTCTCATTCATATTGCCATTGAAGGGTATTCAAGAGCTCAAATGATGGTTAGGGTTTCTCATTCTCAAAGAAGAAGATAATCTAATGAAGCTTTATATATAGCTCATTTTACACACCCAAAATTTGGTTAGTAAACCTAACCTCATAACTAACCTAAGGTTCACCTTAATTCACCATAAATATTAATTAAAAAATGATGTGTAATTCGCATTTACACAAACTTTTATTGCAAATATTATTTTTAAAAAATATTGTTAATAAATTTGAACTTAGATAAAGTGCGATTAATTTTTAATCTCAAATTTTACCTTTTTGCGTCTATGATAAGTTTCATTAGAATTTTTTTTTAAAAAGTATTAAATAATATATAATGAATTATTTATATGATATAAAATTAATAGTAAAAAGAACTGGTACTCTAGTAGTCAATTAATTATGTCCCCAAGAGATGACACAGTGGTTGAAGACTTGAGCTTTTGGAGGTATATTCCCCTAAAAAAAAAAAGTAGTCAATTAATTACAGTCCGAATAAGATACCATACTAAAAGTAATATTCTTATATTAGTTTTTTAGTTGATGAATTAGTCAAATTGAATATGAGTAAAACTGCATTATTTTTCTAAGTTTATGATTCTTAAAGAGTTTATGGAATAAAGTTATGAAAATTGATAAAACATGACTAGTTTAAAGGTACCCATTGTATTCAATAGATTTTAAATTTTAAAGATATAAGTATTTAAAAAAAACGTAAATTTTATATTATAATGAATACATTTTAAGTTTTTTTAAAGTTTATATACTGATATTGATAGAATAAATACATCAGTATAAAAATAAAAAAATTACATTTTAACCTTTTTTTTAATCACCTCATTTGAAACAAAATGAGGTTTTTTTTGGGACAACTAGAAAAATGTTTAGATTTTGGATAAATATTTAGAGAATGTCTACGATATCTTGCAGTTTAAATAAATATCTTTTTTTAAATCTGAAAAATTAATTATTAATTTGTAAATAAGAAATGGACAATTATACCCCTCTACTTAATTTTTGTTTTTTTGATAAAAATATCATTTGAAATCTCTTTTTCTCTGTAACAATCTTGAGAAAAATCTTAATAGCATTCTTAAACAAGTCTTTAACCAAAAAATAGAAATTTTAAATTTAATTTCAAAAGATTAAAAAGAAAGTATATTATTAATTATTTGAAATTATTTTTCGAAAGATTTGAGATGAGCATTTAATCTTCATAATAGTATACATGGTCCACGTGAATGAATTCTTTAATATTGAAACAAGTAACAAATATAAAATATAAAGTGAATTCATCACCTGCAAACCATCTCTTGCATACGACGTTAGATGAGAAAAATGCATGCTTAACATAATTCTTTGGTGTTGTAGGTGTATGCTACTACATAGATTTATTTATGTATACTCATCCCTGCTTTTACATCTTTTGTTCTGGTTATATACCATGCGTACCAAAACATAGATTTCAACCGCTTTTGCATCTTTTGTTCCTGGTTGTATAGCATTTGTACCAAAACATACTGTCATGATTTCAGCCAGAACGCATCAGTTTGTGTATACACCGTTTACTAACCTCGCACTTCTCTATCTTCTATTATCATCAGCCTTATATTTGTAAAGAGAAATACTAGACACTCAGGCTTGTATCCAGTTCGAGACCTAGAGTGAATTTGGATAAAAATTGGGATATTGTGGATCCGATGTCAACAAATTTTGTGGTGTAATTTGAATATACATTCACGTCGTCCAAACTCCGTCAATTGTAATCGGCGTCGCTTTTATTGATGGACAAATCCATGAAAATCAAACAAAAACTTGTGAATTTCTACACTCAATGGAAGTGAGATCCAACAAGACTCATGAAATATCTTGAGCGTGCAATCGTATCTCCAATCTCCAAAAATCAAAATCATGAACAAAAAGTGTGAGTGTGAGTGAGAACAATCGAAGAATGTGACAAATGTGACAATCTCCAATAAAATGATAATTTGTGTTGTCATGGAGAAGGCGATTAAAGACGATTTGACAATTCCTTGCTGTTAAATAAAAAAAAGATTTGATCAAGATATTAAATAAAAAATTGAAAGATATTAAAAATGAGTTCGTTGTATGGAGATATTCTCTCCTAGATTTGAGGGGTGTTAGTCTTGATAAAAATAACTTTAATTAAGTTTTGTAATTAATAAATATGTTTAAATTAAAAAGAAATAAAATCAAGGACATTATGGTGATATTTTAATTATCCATCCCAATGATTTTTAATTTAAATACTATTTAAAGTCTAAAAAAATTTAGATATTTTTTTAATTATTTTTTAAAAAGTAGTCATGTACTACTATTTTTTTTTTTTTTTTGGGACAGTAAACAATGATGTTTAATTAAAAAAAAAAAAAAGGTTTGAAATTTGGGACTTTATGTAAAGTTTCAACGGGTTCACATGCCAGGTGTTTTTATCTGTCTTTTATTTAAACCATAAGTTATGGGGAAACGAAAAAGAATTCACTTTTCATTAATGCTTCGCTAAGTGGGTAATTACAAGACAATGTATTTAAACTACATGTGATGTTTCCAACAAATTACAATTGCAACCCAAAGTGAAACGTGATTCGTTTGTCTTTTTGGGAAAAAAGATAAGAAGAAAAAACGTGATAGGAAATTTTCTGGAAATGTTTCATTTGTTGCCAATAAAATCATTTTACAGATTTAAATATATGAACTTTTTAATCTGCATAATGAATTATATTTTTATATAGGAAAATGAATGAGTTTAACTATAAATTAAAGAATAAAACCCTTTTCCAATTTGAGTACACACACACATATATATATATTAAAACATTCATTTAAAAAAACCATTAATTGTCATTTTCACCTTTCAAACCCTCAAAGAAACACACTCTTACAAAGCTAAGTTCCACTTTATAGATGATATTAAATTTTTTTTTTAACCTGAAAACATGACTCATATTAAGCTACACAAAATATGAATTTTGTTATAATTATTAAGGGGGTGTTTGTTTTAAGAGGAGATGAGATGAGGTGAGGTGTTGGAAGCTCAACACCTTGTTTGACCCAAAGTGTTTCTCACCTCATCTCATCTCATCTTCTCTCTCCTCTTTTTTTTTTTTAAATTTAAAATTTTTTCATCTTTTTATTTATATATATATATATATATATTTACTTATTTTATGTTTGATATTTTTTTTTTATAATAATATTATTATTTTAATATATCAATATATAATTATAATAATTATACTATTATTATATCAAATGTTTATCTAAATATATTAGAATTTTATAAAATAAAATAAATAGATATATATTATCTCTTAATATATGACGTTAAATTTTCATATTTTTATTCATTTTTTCATCGTCTTTAATAACAAAAAAAAGTTATAGAATTTCAACTGTTTAGAGATATACTATAAATATCATATTTAAAAATTAATAATTAAAAGTTATGTGTTTATTTTTAATATTAACAATAAATATATCAATTTATTATTAAAATAAAAATTAAATTTAAATAATTTATACACATTGAATTTTTATCCGTAGTTTACAATATATTTAAAAGTATGAACTTATTTTCAATAAATTTAAAAATATTAAACTTATTTTGTTTGTTAAAAAAAAGAGATTCAAATTTTATACTCTTGTATTCAGCATTGCACTTTGAAATAATAGTAAGAGTGGATATATATTTTTTGAAATGATAAATTAATTTAAATAATTTTGAGAGTCTTGATTGTATATACAAAAAAACAACTATAAATTTCAAGACTTGTATGAGTCATAGGGATTGAGATCTATTCTACCTAATAAAAAAACAATAAATTCCAAAATTTGAGGGATATTTTATTACTTTCCTGTAATAATTATTATAAAAATGTGACCGAGTTCTCTTTTAACTACAAAAAAATAAAAAATAAAAAATTTTAGGGGTGTCTATGGTTCCCTAGAAGTATGAATGACTAATAAGATAAATATATTTAATTTATTATTACCTATTAATTAGTGTATTTTATTAACAATTCTTTGACCTTCGGTAACTGTGAATATGAATATGAATGTATAAAAGGTATAAGAAATTAAATTTTTTAAATAAAATAAAAATTGCTATCAAGATTTTATAATGACTAGTTTAATCAAATGGTTTTATTTTTATTTTTTAATAAATAGAATCTTGGTATTTTTTAATTTTTTTTATTATTTAAGTCTAACAATTCTTTAAAAAAAAGTTATTAACAATGTACAAATATTTTAGATTAGTCAAACTTTTGTGAAAAAAAATTTTCTCATAATTTTTTTTTAATTAAACAATATTTAAGTATGAAAGATTAGAAACTTTTAACCTTATAGTTATTATGTCATATATAATATCATTGAAACTATGTTTTTTTTAATAAAAACATTAATATGATTAAGGGTGTTTAATATTAAATTTATATTACTTACATTTTATTTATTATAGTAGTTATATTTACATACTTATTCTATTAATAGCTAAATATTTGAGAATAATTGTTTTAAAAAAAAAAAGAAAAAGAACAATTTTATTGTTAAAAAAAATATAAGAACAATTTTTTTTAAAACATATCATAACATCTCATCTCCTCTCCCTCCACCCCAAACAAAGTTTTTCTGTCATCTCATCTCACCCCAAACAAGGTTTTTCTGTCGTCTCATCTCACCCCAAATAAGGTTTTCTGCTATCAACATCTCATCTCATCTCATCTCACCTGCAGCCAAACACCCTCTAAGGATAATATACAATCGTGTGAAACATGTTTTCAATAAGTATTAAACAAAAATCCTTAGTTAGACCTTTTTTTCCTTTTGAACTATTTTTTTTTCCTTTTACAAAAGGAAAAAAAATTGAAGCTTCATTCTTCTATATCTGAGGCACTAATGGTCTGTCTCTAAACTGTGGTATCGAGATACTTCGAATGATATTCTAATTTAAACGTTTTTCAGCGGCTCGAACTAGAATTCTCTCGAGTAAGCATATCTTCTGCCTTGGAGAGTCTCAACCATTGGACTACCCTTTGGGGATTAAATATTTTATTGAATAAAAACTATTACAAGAATTTGTATTATTAATTTCATCATTTTTGTTGTATAATCAAATTTAAGAGTCAAATGAAAACAATAACTTAATTAAAATAAAAGTAGGGAAATGATCCTAAATAGACCACTTTTAAGAAATATTTGCATAAATAAGTAAAAAAAATTTGTTTTGCATTTTTATTTTATTTTTTTTAATTTTGAATTAATCATTTTTTTAAATACCATTTTGCCATTTTTCCCATTTATTGCTTTCATTTAAAATTTTAAATGTCTTTTCCATATTTTCCATAATTAGGAACTACATACCATCTTAATTGACACATTAGTTGTGCAAATTTATAATTGATTTGTCCAATTCTCTCATCTCTTTTATTCCTATTCCATCAATGTGTGAGTTACGTTTATTGCTTCTCCTCCAAGATCTTTCATCCATTCATTTCATCTATGTTCATCCTCCATACATTTTCGGCGACCTCAATACTGTTCGTTGACCACTGTTTTTCGACCAGATGGTCGTTTCATTTCTTCAATCGCAATAATTCAATCCTCCTTTCTGTTTTTTGTTCCTGAAATCCATACATTTAATCCACATTTTATTGTTCATTCTCCCCTAATCCCGATTCAATATGTCTCATATGATACTATATGGTATGTATTTATTCATTTCATCTTTCCAATTCTCTAAAACCTAACACTATTATTGTGCACTCTTTTCATATCAAATCCATCTAATTTACTAACATATTTTTCAGTATTATTGACGGCCTCATTTTCCATAATATCATTAACACTATAGTTTTTCATGTAATATTATTCTTGATTTTACACACATATATGATACTTTATATAACACACAGTATTTCATTCTACATACTGTATAAATTATACAATACATTTATTAATTATTATTCATTCTATTCATATCTAATACATCTTTCATACTCCTATTCTATAGATTATATTTTCATTTCACAATACCGTATGGTTTATACATATATGTTATACGACATAAAAATTTACAATAGTGCTTGGACATGTTAGTAATTATGTACAACTTTGCCTCATAAATTCTGCAAGCATCCCACTTCGTATCTCACATAGTGGTCGGTGGGATGAAAATGAAATGTACTATAATTATGAAGTAGTTGAAGGATATCTTGACCCGTGCACTCCTTATATCAAACATAATACTTTCAATTATTACTAAATTTGATATATATGGATGCAGTATTATACAGTATAGTTTATACGTAAATTTTTAATTATGACATGTTGAACTAGTTGTTTTACACCGAGTGTATGATGTTTAAATTCGTTACAGTTTAATGGGCATGAGATATTTTCTGATACACAACATGCAAAGAGAGCAGTACAAAAGAAAAAGCCATCAAAATCCATGCTTTCTCCTTTCACTTTGAAATTCGGTTCGGAGGAAGAAAAGAATAGGAAAAACGTACAAGAAAACAAAAAATACTCAATTTTCTGATCGTCCAAATTTCCAATTGCTCTCACAGCTTTGGATTTAGGGTGTTTTCTTCGATGGTTTCACATACATATACTGTTGAACAAAAAAATTTGTTTAATTAATTTTGAACAAACCATATAGTACTGAAATGACTTGTTTTTATATGATACAGTCAGAATAATAATTGCTATGTTTTGCATCTGTGTTTAAGATGGTTAGTTTTTTAAGTCGATTTTATGGATACATAAAGATGAGAGAATGTAAAATACTAAACCAAAAACTACATAACAACAGCCAAACTAACATATTCCTTAAGTTATAAATTTTACACGGTACATTACTAAGATATAAGAAGATTACACCATACTATATAGTAAACAATTGCTTTTCAAAACAGTGGTAAATTTGTTGATATGGAAACTCTATTGTGCTATAACATGTTTGTTACAGTTTGACAGTGTCAAACAAGTATTTATGATGGTTAGTAACAAAACTGTTTAAATGTATTTGAATGTACAAACAGTTAGACTGTATGTAAATTTAAGAGAGTATAGAATAAACTGTGTAGTTTGTACATACAGTAAAATTAGAGAGCAAGTGTTCATTAATAGAATATAATATACAAGGTACAAATAATACTCTTCTTACTGTTAAATAAGGTCATGTAAGGTAATTCGACTTATGATTCAACTTGATAAATGTTTTTGGACCTATGACACAATCAAAATAAGTTGACTGAGGACCAAATGGTAAAGTTCAAGGCTGGAATATTTGGTAGGTTTTTGGATCTAGACATTAAGATATTTGAGAAATAATGAAATGAAATTCGTAAAATTAATTTATCATTTAAGATGGTATGCATTTACTACTTATGGAAAGTATGAAAAAGGAAAATGGGGATAAGATATTTGAGAAATAAGGAAATAAAATGATGGTTTACTTTTTTGACAGATTTTCCCTAATAAATGCACCCTCATTTCGAGCTTAGTAGGTATGGAATGGAAAAGTTTTTCCAAAATGGTAAATCTTTCCAAAATTAAGAACCAAATAAAAAAGGGTATGGTTGTAATTGGCAATTTAGTAATTTATTAATCTAATTAATGAAATCCCAATTATGCTAATATTTTTCCTGGAACCTACGTTTGCAAATACTTTTCTAATTTGGTCTATTTGAAAAAAGCTCATAAAAGTATACTTATAATCAACTTTTTTTGCATTTAAATCACTTGTTCTCAATTGTTATTTAACTAAAACTTCAATCTAATGATATATAAGAAAAAAATTATTAGTAAAAAAACCTGTTATTTCAAATGAATGTATTTTAAGGCAACTTGTCGTGCAAGGAACTTCAGAAGATCCACATTCAACTGGGCTCACACTTTCAGAAATTGCCAAATTAGGGCAAACTATTTGTAGAGATGTTGATGAGGTACCAGAATGATCTATCGCAGCAGCCGAATGTTCTAGAACATAGGAGCAGAACATGCAAGAATCTAGAATGGATCAGGTAATGGCTGTAACAAGAACGCAGGAGGAAGAAGCAGTAGTGAAGAAGATGCACTCTGGATAGCTGAGTTAGCCAAGAAGTTTGAAGAAGAAGAAGAAAATTATAGGAAGGCCATAAAAGCAAAGGATGATGAGTTGGCCAGACAACTAGAAAAAAAGGAAAAGAGCGGAAAAGGACCAACGAAGGCCAAAAAATCGGCACGGAAGGAAAAGGAAAAGGAATTGATGAGCCGTTAGTAGAAGAGCCTCGATCGCAGCCAACAAAAGCACGATAAAGAAGCACAAATAAACTCGTGGAGATGATCGAAGCAGAGAAGAAGGATTTTCTGCAAGAGCAGGGCTTTGCTAGAGCAATACTCAGTGACGACATCCAATCAGCCATCACTATGCGAGGACGGGACGAATTTCGCAAACCAAGCATTGATGCTAACCCCGACTAGGTGACAGAGTTTTACAGAAATGGAACCGGTGATGAAAACTGCAACACAACAGTTGCAGGAAAACAAATTGACTGGAGTGTAAAATTTTTGGAACGAACTATTTGAGTTCCAAGGCTATGAAGAAGCACAATATGACAGATTAATCAAGGAACCTACACCAGCAGACCTGGAAGCTTGTTTACGCATGGTAGCTCTACTAGAAATAGAATGGGGAAGGAACAAACCAATCTTGCGTTCCAGCCTCAACTTTCAAGGTCATCACTGGAATAACTTCATGAAAACCAGCATTATGCCAACAACGCATGACACAACATTATCCCAGACGCGTATGCTATTGGTCTATGCTATATTTGCAGGATTGACGATCGACATTGGATGCATAACTGAAGAAGAAGTGAGGAAACAAATGCAGAGCTCGTCAAGAATGAAGTTCTTCCTGCATTCCATCACTGCGCTATGTCTACATCAAGGACTACGTTGTGATCCCAAGGAGCAGAGATTAAAGGTCAGAGGAGTCTTTCAAATGGAAAGCAACAAACGAGGACCGGAAGAGTTAACCATTAAGGAGTAGATAATGCGGCTCCGAGCAACGATGAGTGCAGAAACGCTGGAGAAACTGACCACTGAAATCCAACAAACGAGGAGGAAGCAACCGACTTGGTATACGTTGTAGATAATGCCACCAGCCATAACTGAACGAATTCTTGAGCCAGTCATACATCCACCTAGCATTGGAACTGACGATGAGCTAGACATTGACGACACTCTTCCATTGAAAAAAAGGAAGAAAGCAATGAAAGATATCCAAGAAGTAAGCAATGCCCCAACACAGGAGCAGTTAGAGCTTACAGAGAAGCCTATCGATCAACCATCACTACAGACACCTCTTGAAGAAAGGGGGAAAACCTCATCCACCATTCTAGAAGATGCAACCATGCGCCACCTCCACAACAAGTAGACATATTATCGCAAGAAACTCCAAGTACATAAGACGATGCAATACAAAGGCTAGCACGCCTATTTAATGCGACCCAACAAAGCAACGAAGAGTTCTAGAGTCAGGCATGTGGATGTATATACAGAAAAGGGATCAAAGCATCAGAAGAGAGCTTCAAAGGAGGAACCCAACTTTCCACTAGCTCGCTTTTCCAACGGAAGTGCTGTAGGAATGGATACAACCGTTTGATTCGCCTGCAAAAAACTCAGACTTAGAAAATTAAAAAAAGTATGTCTTTTTTTTGTAACTTGCATTATTTATTTTTCCGCATTTTATAACTATGATATACTTGCCTAAGCATGCGTATATACTTACTCTGGTTGAATATTTCCCAACTTTAAACTGCGCAATCCATTGCTCACTGGTTTTATAAAAAAAAGAAATTAGGTAGATCAGAAGTACCGAGAGAGCGAGTTTTCTACTCAAGCGGAGTATTAGCAATAGCAGATGTTGTGATTAGGAAGAAAGATTGGGTGTTTTAGGAGATAATTCTGAAAGCTCAAGGCAAGGAAGTCGATCTTAAGATTTAAATAAGTTTTGGGGAACTAAACATCACTTTCATTCGGGACAATGAAGAATTTAAGTTGGAGGTGAGGAATGCACACGCTATGCGGTGCTTTGCAAGTATTGAGCAAGTAAAAAAAAATTCTCAAAACATTATGAGCGAAGATGCAAAATTAAAAGTGCTTATAAGCCATAGGATTCCTATTACACCAGTGTCCCTACATTAAGTGCGTATGAGCCCTTGTGATATGAGTAAATACCTGATTGGGAATGCGAAAAGCATGACCTTGAGGGTTCACAGGGACCTAATAAGCATCTTTGGTCATATTGTTTTGGGCAAACTTAGGAAAATCAAGAAATTGAGTGAAATGCTTTGTAGTCGTAGGCATAAACTCTTGAGATGACTAGTCTATCGGCTGAAAATAGAGGAAACTAGTGCTAATGAAATAAGCAGACTAGTTTACATTGTGATCCTATGTACCAATGAGAGGCCTTATGTTCTAATTGGAAGTAGAGTTTTGATTAGTGGATTACGGTTTTTCAAGTTTAGAATCTTTTCTGTGAAATTATTCCTTTCCTTGTATTGTTCGGGGAGAGCAATATGTAAGTTTCGGGGTTTGATAGCGCTAAATAATAACACTATTCGAGACTTTAAAACTGAGCATTAAACTAAAAAGGGCAAATAAGTGAATGGTATAATAAGGAAATTCGGCGCAATTAGTCACTTTATCCGTACATGTATGCTAATAGGTTCGCATGTTAAAATCTTTGCTAAAAACGATCTTTAAGATGCAAAACGCGCGTATAGTCACTGAAATGAGGTTATTAAGCATAAAGCTGCTAACGTGTCTTATGTTCGCAGGAAGTCGTTGCAAAGAAGGAACGAATGAGTCATTAAAACAGAAAAGAAAGGAAATAATTAGAAATCAAGTCGTCGTAAGGAAGGAACGGCTGAGCTATCAGAACAAAGAAGGAAAGAGTTGATTGGCAATAAAATCACGAAATCAAAGGAACTGAGATGAAAACAATCGGCGAGGAGAATATTCCAGAAGGACGTGGTCCACAAGAAACCTTGGAGGGTTATAAATAGAAGACGAATCGAAGAAGAGGAGTGTGCCAATTCAGAGAGGAAGCTACCAATTGATGAGCGTTTAAGATGCCAGGGTCTCACTAGAGATTCCGACGGCCTTTGTTCATCTGTAGACCTTGAAGAATTGAGTACCAACGCGATGTCATAGGTGAAGACGTCATTGACAACAATGACGATTGACTCTATTGCTCCATACATAGATATTGTAGTAGTTCATCATTTCATTTGCATTTCATACTCTGTTTTACTGTTTTATTCATAGTTGTCGCTTTATTCAATGTAAATCTACAAGTTCTTTGTTCAGAATTGATCTTCTGTAACTTTTTATGCGTGATTTAAATTTAATAAAGTAGGGAAGCGAAGTAGTATAAGAATTATATCAAAGATCACTTTAAGGGGGAAAAAGAGTAAGAACGGCGGTTGTTTTAATTATCTCGAGTCGATTGACTATCCACTCGAACAGGGCCTAGCATTGATCTTGGAAAAGAGGATGCTAAGAGTTTAACCTTACCCTAATCACTAGGTAATGCTTAGCCTTAAGTACGTTTTAGAGGGGAGTTAGGAATAACCTTCTCACTAGTTGCATACATAAGGCTTGTGCTTAAAAGAAAATCCACGAGTTTTGTACTGGCAAGTTGCAGTCAAGTACTCCAGAAGGGGACTTGAAGTTTAGTCCAATATGCATTCAATTTGTCACGACAACTTAACTTGCTTTGAAGTAATCTGCACTATGATACTTCCTATAACAGTCAGTCATATAAACTTAAGAAGCATATTTAATTTGGGTTAAGATGAGCATAAGTGTGGGTGATTGAATTTATAATGTTGTAATTAATTTGAGTATGCATTGGCTCGCTACCACGTATGCTAGCCTCCAGCTTACTCGGAAGAGGACCCTGGCGAAAGACCCAATTGGGCGAATTCTCTTCGTGCTATGCAATGAGAGTTAAAGTTTAACCATGCTAACGCATGCGAAGCATTTATGCGGTTAGGTAGCATGATTTCTATATCACCAAGCAACACATCTATGTTCTTTCATAATTTCTAATTAAATTAAGCAACCTCTGTTTTGCATTAGCGTCAACATTAGTGTTAGTATTAGCATCTGCATTAGTATTCACATTAGCATTTTATTCTTTAAAACATATCAACATCAACTCTATCAAAACGTATTCGTGTATTTATATTTTTTTACCCTTAATCTATATCATTAGGCTTTAAATTCCCTGTGGGATTGATAAATCTTTATACTTATTACTTGCTGCAATTTCTGACCGCGCATACTTGCGTGTAAGTGATTCCGAGTTATACTTGGCATAAGTTGACTTCGAATTAATTGTTGTACAATATATTAGCACATGAATCGCCGGTTAGAAGTTATTAAAGTAAAAGAGAAATCCAAAATTGACACTGAACAGAACACAAGCGATGAATACCACAGCGATGAGGAATATCTTCAACAATTCAACATAGTGAGTAATGAACCTGTAGAGCCAAGTATCAGGATTCCGCATCAAACTGATAGGAGAGACACAGAATCAAACAATTCTTCTAAAAAATAAAAAAAAATCAACTAAACACATATATTCATCATAGAGGACAAACAATATAGGGAAATAAATTTTAATCGACAACATACTCCTTATTGATAGTAAATCAATTTAAATTTTTATTATAAAAACATAACTCATGACCAAAAAGCAAACGATTATAATTTCAATCAACCAAAACTAATATTCTCAACAATTTAAATAATCAAAGTATCAATAAATAAAATTTCATGAAGTATTCATATGCCACAGTCTAGGGACGGGCCAGTGGTGCTCTGGGTATAGGAAAGCGAAGCTCCGATTTCCCGATTTTCAAAAAAAAAAAAAAATTCATTATTTAGGAATATAATCATGTACCAAAAATAGATAGTCAACCTTTAATCATGACATCACTAATTCAAATAATAGGGTAATGAGAATTATAGATAAGTTAAAAAAAAGAATTATGGATAAATTTTGAAAATGATTTATCACAAGATTTAAGAGCAAATAATCCATTAATCATATAAATATGTAATTATTTAGAGAATATTTATATAAATAAATAAAAATATAAATGTACCAAACATGCCAATTTTTCTTATTACAAAATTGCTTCATTTGGATAATTTCAAATTATTTTAGTACCTATTTCTTGGGTCCATCATTGTTAGTAATAATAGATAATTATTTCTAGAAGCATTTTTCAAAATCTAGTATTAGAAAAATAAACAGATTTTAACAAATCTAGTATTAGAACTAGATGAAAATTTTCCATTTACATAGTCCAATTCCTTTTTATCATTGCAAGATTTACGAATATCAAAAGTATCATCTCATCTTTGTGCACCAATAGTCAATTTATTTGTAGACTCTTTTCCAATTTCAAGTTTTTACTAGAAAGTGATTTTTTTCTTTAAACACATGGAAAAGATTATTTTTGTCATGACTATCACATTCAAGAAATTTAAATTTGTCCATTAAGGCAAGGTTTTCACTCTCTAGAGATGTATTGCTAGTTTTTAAATTAATATTTTCATTTTTAAGACTAGCAATTTCATCTTTTAATTTCAAAGAGCAAGACTCAATTTTCTCATTTTTTTCCTCAAATCATCCAATTCAATTTCTAATTCACATGATAAAAATTTGAGATTTTCGTTCACTTTTTCAAGAAATTTAATTTTATCATTCAAATCATTTTTCTCATCACTACAAACATCAATTTCATTATTTGAGAATATATTATTCCATATTTCAAACATGCATTTTCATCTTTCAAATATTTATTTTTATTAGACAACATTTTATACTTCTTTGATAGTTTAACATATTTCAAGACAAAACTTTTAAATCATGTTGCCTGCTTTCAAATTCATCAAATAATTCATCATAAGTAAAGAGACTCTTGATTTACAAAAACTTCATCTCTTTTGCCACTGAAATCATCATCCAAATAACCCGATAAGCATTAGGAGGCTTGATCACATTTTTCTTTTCTCACTCATGAACTATTTCTTTATTTTGAGAATGTCAATTCCCCTTCACATCAAATAGGTCATTAGTAGTACAAGAAAAATTTTCTATACTATACATATTTTCAAGAAAATATCATACAACATAAGCGTATTTTAAATGTGCAATTTTATCATATAACTTACTATCTAAAGCACAACACATGATATTCATAACTTGAGCATTGCAAGAGATCAAATTTTCATTCAATTACAATTTTGATAAATCATGTTTACATAAATACCAAAAATTGAAATCAATACCAAGAAAAAATATTTTCATTCTCTTTCTCCAAACGTCATAATTTATACCACAAAAAATAAGGGTTTATCAATACAATGACTTTCAAGAACACCTAAAGTTTCCATAACTCTAGCAATTAAGCTTTTCAAATAATTTTTCAAAAATACTAACACCAATTGTAGAAGAAAAACTCAAACAATGGATATCAATGACTTACTTTGTGAAAATATATTTTCGATTAAAAACAAGAGCAACCCGCTCTGATACCAATTGTAGGATCGAAAAGCAAAACTATAGGGGGTAAATAGGGTTTGCCAACTTTTAAGTTCTTTAAAAATAATCTTTATGATTTAAACTTGTTAAATTAAAATCACCCAACAATAAAAATATTAATATGCAAGAATTAAATAGTGGAAAGCAAAAGAAGGAAAAAGAGAGACACTAAATTTTTATAGTAGTTCAGAAATCCCTAATCCACTCCCTAAGGCTTCTCCTTAGGTATTTTACTATATGATTCTCTTGCGGGTGAGAACCAAACCTACAAAACCCTCTATTTCCTAGACTAAAGAGAAATCTCAATCCGTTTATCCGGTTCATGATTAAACCACTACAACCCTCTTTTTCTTAGGCTAAACAGAAACCCAAATCATTTTTCACTGGTTCAGGATTAAACCAATTGCATTTTCTCAAAACCCAAGGTGCACCCCACACCTTAATACAAATCTCAAATAAAAAATAAAAATAAATCTCACAAAGTACCTTTTGTAGGAAAAATACGCAAGTTTGGCGTGACAGTTTCTTCACAAAATTTGCAATGCGCCGATTCAATAACGTGTGAAGTAAATCAAACTTTTTTGGAGCTGTTTTGAATAAGATAGTTGTTGTAGGAATTTTTGTTATGGAGACTATGGATTTAATGGAGAGAAGGTGAAAGGTGTTTGTTGGATTGAGGAAAAAATGATCGACGGACAAATTTTGATGAAGATATGATGAATGGTGGCCATTGGATATAAGATAAATGTAGTATATGGCTAGGATTGAATGAAGATAATATGAAAAGAGTTTTGGTATGATTTGAACGATTCGGTGACTCTAATAAATTTGAAAATGAAAATCTCGTTTTTTTTCATATTCAATCTTCATTTGTCCATATTTTCTTCAATTTAACTATGATTTGAATGAAACAAAATGTTTTGGAATCGTCTCTCAAAATTCTATACAATTAAAACATAAGGACTCCAAGAATATCAATAATCCAAATTCGAGTTTGTTATCATAAAAACATTAATTAATTTGAGATAGGGGCCAAAAAGACAAACAAAACCTCAATATCCTTTGCATCTTACTTATTTCAACATTTAAGCATTGTGTTTATCTTACTGAAGCACTTTTATTTCTGTAAAGTAGTTATAGATCCATCACAACAAAATTTCCCCCCAATACCTTGACTCTTGCTTTTAGAAATGAGATGAATATCACACAAAATCCTTGTGGAGATGACTTGTATTTAGTTAAAACTTGCTACAAAAAGGTTGTATATTTTTGCACAATCCAGATTCAAGAGACGCGCATGAATCAATTTGATATTTATTTTGCTGAAGCATACTATAGAGCCGCGTGCTTACGACCAACACATACCAAGGAACGGATAGCGCTGCCGGCCTCAACAAAGGGTTAGGCGCCTGCCTCTACAAGGGGTAAACAACGTCGTCGATCCCTATGTGGGATCGCAACCTGCCTTGACATGGTGATACATCTGATCCCTATGTGGAATTAACACCCATCCCATCAAGGTCCAGGAGGCATATTGTCGATCCCTATGAAGGATTGACACTCACTGTACCGCAAAGCTGTGACGCAACTGATCCCTTAATGAAAAATTGCACATAGTACCAATAATACTCCATACTTGCTTAATGAAGAAGTCAAAACAATGTTTACAATCTTTAAAGAATTAGAATCAAAATGTAAAGCCATTAATGAAATTTTTAAATGAAAAATTAAGAGTGATAATAATGATCACCGACATAAATGAGCTCATAACTGTTACACAACGAGTATTAAAGCCGAGTGAAGACTTAAACCAAAGTAAGCAATTCTCAATTCCCTGATATAATTCTCCAACTTCTCTTTTGAATAACTGATCAACTAGAGCGTCAGAGTGTCGGTACAGTTACAGTGTTTCCCCTGACCTATTGTCCTTCTTGTAGGAAGTTCATACCTCCATAAATATATAAATTCACCATAGATACTTGACGTGCAAGTTTAGTTTCAACATATTAATTTAAAGATATATATGTATACAAAAATTAATTTTTTTAATTCACAAATATTTATCAATGGAGAATTCAAACTTATGACCATTCAGGATTGACAAAATTATTTATTATTTATTTAAATTAGATCGGTCTCTAAAATTTTAAATTTATACCTATTAATTCCTTAATTCTTAAATTTGTGTTTTATTTAATCCGCGAGTTTAAAAAAGTGTAATTTTTAAACTTTTATTTTTGTACCTAATAAATTTGTAAATTTTTTTAAAACACATATAAGGCAATTTTATATTTCAAAGAACAATTAGTTTAAGAAATTATGTGATGGATTAAAAACTGTAAAAATCTATAGACATTTCTAAAGATAATTATAAAATCCAAAATTAAAAGTTGAGATATATATCTGTTATCTTTTAAATTGTAAAAACAAACACTTACATGAGTAGAAACATTTATTTGTTTACAAAATATGCTGGCCATGGAATGGAAAGGTGAGTGGACTGGTTTAAAAAAAAAAGAAAAAAAAAAAAGAAGAAGAAGAAGAAGTAAAGTGAGTGGACTAAAAAAAAAAGTAAGTCAACTGAGAGAAAGATGTTTGGAAAGCACGGTTGTAGTGCAGTGTTCCAAAAGCGACAGATTTTTTTCTTTTCGAAACAAAAGCGACACAGATTATATCTTTTCATTTTTTTGAGAATTTTTATGTATAATAATAATAAAATAAAAACTTTTTAAAGGATTCATGCATACCAGTGAAAAGCTGAGTCTAATAAAAAATAAAAAAATTAATATGTTTGTTGATTTCAATCAATGTAATAGATAGATGTATATATAATTTCTAATGAATACTATAAACATTTTTCAATGATTAACATAAACAATCTTTAATAAATATCACTGGTAGTCTTTAATCCATACAACAAATAATTTTGAATTAAGTGACAGTGCAAAGCAAAATTAAAATAGATAAAAATGACCAAAATTTTAATATAGATAAAATAATTTTAAAAAGTACTATAATATTTTTGAATTGCCACTTAAAATCAATATTTTAAAATTAAATATGATAGTAAATTTGAGCTGACGAATTAGTTGTCAATATTTGCAATTATATCAAACAATATTTTCAATACATTATAAAAATAACAGTAAAATGTTAAGATAAATAGATAAATGATTGCGAATTTAAGAAAAAACAGATAAATGATACTATTCATAAAACTTCTTGAAGGGTTTAGAGGAGATTGGATTTTGGAGTTGAATAGAGGAAATGAGAGAAAAAAGAAATGAAAGAGGAAATTGAGTGATACGAAGATATGAGGTATTTGTTTGGAGATTGGTGTTTTGGAGAGGAAAGGTTAGAAAATTATTTATTTTATATTAATTTTTTATAATGGTAAGAATTGTATATTTTGGATTGATGAATAAATTTAATGTATTTTATTTATATTATATGATTGAAAATTAAAAAATGTGTGATATGACATTTGATAAAATTAGATGAAAGATATTTTATTGTATATTTTATAGTTTAAAATTAGAAAATGTTTAATGTGACATTTAATAATACTAGAACTTTGGAACGTGTCTTACATGAGAGATTTTTTCTGACATATGAGATTATATTTTTATTTATTAAAATACTTATAAATAATATATATATATATATATATATATATAAATTTTAAATGAGTAAGTAAAATATTTATTATCTACTTTATTTAAAAATCTCATACACCGTAGTTCAAGATAAAAGTGAAATAAAAAAAAAAATATACATATCATAATTTTTAAAGAAAATTATGAAATAAATTAAACTTCTTTAAGAAATAAGTTTTCGTCATGCTAAAATCTTACTTTGTACACAATATTTTTTTTTCATTCATTTATTATTTTAGTTTAATCTACGAACATCGAAGCCATCTTTTCAAAAAGAAAAAAAAACCTCGAAACCATCACCTCTCTAAAATCTTAAAAATCATATTTGTGCTTTCTTATTTCATCTTATATTTTATAAATAATAAAAATAAAGAAAATATTGAAAAAAAAGATAAAAAAAAACTCATAAAATCTATTATCTACCTCTTCTACGAATTTTGATGAAACATAAGTTTTTTAAATATTAATTTAAAACATAATATTATATTAAATCTATTGTTCTCTACAATAATAATAATGGTGTATAGATTTATATTTAAATTTAAAAAATATATAATTAGTAAAATTGATAAAAAGTAGCTTCGTATGTCAAAATATGAGTAGTACTTCAATGACATCACGTATCACAGAATAAGCAACAAATTACATGTTAAGTCATATTTATTATAATAACAAATAATAATAATAATAATTTGAAAAAATAATAATTATAAAAAATTACCTTTCATTAATGGAAGAATGTGATGAACACTTCTTCAAAATTTTAAATACTACATAAATTTAAAAGAAAATTATAAATTAAAATTGAAGCATAAAATAAATAGAATTACACAAAGAAAACATAATAAAAATAAAAACAAATGAAGAAGAAGAAAATGTTATGTACAACAAATTAAATACAGATTGAAAAAATTGTTCTTTGCCTTCGACGACAACTGCTCCCACGAACACAACTCAGTGCATCAATGTTAAGACTCCCAACCCGAACAAAATCTGTACTACAATATCAAAAGAATTATTAGTAATTTAAATGTTGAAGAACAATAAACTTGTGGTATTTATAGAAAAAGTTGGAACCCAAGATCTTCTTTAAATTTGAAAAAAAAAACTCAATATCTTCATTTAATTTTATACTTTATTTAGTTTGAAGATACTAAATTTTAATAATTAATAATAATAATAATAAGTCACATTTTAAGTAGTAAAGATAAAGATAAAGATAAAGATAAAGATAAAGAATATTACGCAGATTCCCTTATCTTCTAACTTCTAAAAATATACTATCTTCTAGATGATGAAAATCTAAATATCTAAATAATATTATAAATTATTTTCATTTTTTTTTATATTTGAATAGAAGATTAGGACATGTTTGTAATTTAGGGTGTGGTTTATGGATAAAATCGTCTAAAAATGATTTTCCTCTTAAGTCACACCCTTAAGGTTGTATGATTATATAAGAGATTTGATGTGGATGGTTGAAGAGGGGTTGAGGAAGAATTGAAAAGGGATTGATGTATTGAAAAAACATGGAATTTGATGAGATTTAGGTTGCATAAATTTCAATTTTTAAGATTCCTTTGATAATTATTTTTTTTTCGTCTTTAAAATTGAAGTTTAAGTTTGTATGTAGTCAAATTTTTTATGTATGATTTTATCTTCGTAAAATTATATGAGTGTACATGAGATGGGTTGGGTTGAGAGAAGTTTTCAACCAACTCAAATTTGTTTTGGGTCATAAATACATAACAAATATTAAATATATTTTTATTAAATTAATCATACATTATATGTAAACAAAATACAATCAATTCACCAAGATTGTTTTCACAGGAGAGAACAAGACATAAATAGCTTTTTTTAAAAAAAATTAAACAATTTGTTTTGATTTTTAGATTACAAAGATGAATAGTGGATAATAATTGAGATTACATTTACAAAAAATTTCAAAGATGGAAAGAGATGTGTGAGACATTTATTGGATCGAAGAAAATGGGGCAATTTAGCAAAAAAGATACTCTTAAAATTTAGAAAAAAAATATTTTTAAATTTTAAATTTGATACTTGTATTTGCCATTTCAATAATATTCAATTTTAATTCTAAAAAAATAAAATTATTAGTTATTAATTAAAATGATGATTAAATCATTTTTAAATTTTCATATATTAATGAATAAATTATTTTAGTTTTTACATAAATTTAATTTTTAAAAGAAAATAAATATAAATATAAAAATAAACAAAAAAAATGTGACAAACAAAAGTATTTAATTTTAAAATATAAGAATTAAATTGAAAAATAATTAAAAAAATAAATTTCTCTAAAATTTATTAAAATAAAAAACGATTACAAATAAATTTTTGAGAATTTACCATCAATAGCACATTCTATCTCTTGTATTATATTTGCATCAGAATTTTTAAAATAATTCATCTATAACACATCGATTTCTATCACTCAACTAGTGATAGAATTTCATTTGGATTTCTGTACTTAAAAGAAACTTCATTTGGATTTCTATCACTAATAGAAATTCATGCAGTGATAAAATGAATCTATTATTAATTGAATTCTATCATTAATATAGAATTCAATTTGAATTTTCTGCCATAAATGAATTAATTTGATTTTGTGCCACAGATGAAAATATTTACTTTTTTTATTTTATTATGCATGTAAAATCCCCTAAATTTTTATTGAGAAGCGATTTTGAAAAATCGTCACCACCCAACTTTTATAATTTGAATAGACAAACGTGATGAATTTTTATTTTTATTTTTTTGGCATAATGGTTATAGCCTTCGATGGCCATTTCTTTGATATGAGTTTGAATTCATCTGTTTTCCTCTTTCTAATTTTATTTATACATATTATTGCTTATTTTTACTTTTATGTAATCTTCCATTTTTATTTATTGATATATATATATATAAATATATCAATTTGTTATATTCAATTTTATAAAAGGGGCTTTTGCTTGTATATTACAAAATTGATAAAATATTACATGAATAGCACAATAATGAAAATATTTGCACATATAGCAAAAATTGTAAATTGATAGACTTCATATTGATAGATTCTATCGATAAAGGGTGATAGAATCAATTACTAATAAATAAAGTAAATTGATAGACTTCCATCAGATTCTATCAAGAGTCTATCAATAAGAGCCGATAGAATCAATCACTGATAAAATTGATAGACTTCTATCACTAGAGAATGATAGATTCTATCAAAGTCCTCTATTAAAAAGATAAATAATTTTTTTTTTTAAAATGGCAGAATTTGCTATAAAAGAATTATTTTTAAAAATGTGCTATAATTGTAAACTGTGGTAAAAAAGTTGCTATATACCGCAAATTCCCTTTATAAAATTATAACTTTTATCTTAAAAAAATTCTAAATAATAAAAAATATCTTTGAACTTTGAAGTTTGTATCAAATATACTCTCAAACTTTGAAAATTTTCAAAAATTCCTTTAAATAAAAATATTCCTGAATAAAGGTATACAACTTGACAAAGACTCTGACGCTCTCCAAAATATTCAAAAAATGCTGGGAGAACTAACGCAAAGTGTCGCTTCTCTTTCAACAAGTCAGGGGCGTCCACGCCATTTCACCAACTTCACAAACGACTGTTGACACCCGGTTGTACTACAAGAGACCTTCATTCTCAGATGTTGCATTTGAGGAAAGAGGGCTCATGACCGCCGCAGCCTTCGGTGGTATTGAGATTTATGAATGGAATCTTGATGGCCTTTCGGACCATCTCATTCTAAATCTCGTTAGTAACATGATGATGGCAGCTAGTGCCTACAAAATGAAGAAAAACTCTGACCATGAAACTGCCCAAATCCTAGTCTCTGGATTCACTGGAGTCCTAAAAAACTGGTGGGACAAGTACATGTCCAAAGAAGACAAAAGCACTAACCTTACTCATACAACTAGTAAAGTTGTGAAACATGAACAAGGATCCCTCCCAGAATATGGTGATGTACCCAACGCACTATATACGCTTGTGTACACCATCTCAAAGTTTTTCATCGGAGATCCAACTGTTTATCAAGAAAGGTCTGCCTCCCTTCTCCTAAAGATGAAATGAAAATCTCTTGGAGACTTCAGATGGTACAAAGATATGTATCTGACCAAGGTCATGATACGCTCAGATTGCGCCTTGCCAATCTGGAAACAAAAGTTCGTTGAAGGTCTCCCCAATCACTTTTCCCAAAGGGTTGAGGACGCTCTTCGCCCCGAAGGCGAAAGAACCATTGAATGAGATCAATTGACTTATAGTGACATAAGTACCATCGTAATCCGAGAAGGAATCAAACTCTGCGGAGAGCAAAAGCTCCGTCGCAAGATTGACGATCCAAAGGTAGGAAAAGCTATCCTAGGATCTTTCTGTGATCAATACGGTTGCAAAGAAGCTACGCAACCCTCTACCTCAAAACGAAGAAGTCATAAGAAGCATTTCAATTCTTCGCGGGTATTTCGGTATGATAACCGAAAATACCATGAGAGGAGGTCTTATGACAATCGCCAAAGAGGCTCTTATCAAAAGCCCTGATATCAAAATTGATATAAAGGCAAAGGAAAATATACTCCCCAAAGGGGAAAATAAGTTTGTTTCAAATGCAAGTGACCAGGTCACTTCGCAAATAGGTGCCCAATTCGCGGCAAAATTAATGAGCTTGACATTGATGAAGAGCTCAAGAATAAATCGTTAACCTTGTTCTTTCTGATTCCGAGTCAGAAGAATCGGGCAGCAGTGGACAAGAAATAGGCCAGATCCTTGATGACCACGAGGATACTGATAACTCTTCCTCAAGCGAAGATGGATCAATCAACCACATCGGCACGAGAGCATGTGGTGGTTGTATCAATGTTTTAACAATGGATCAAAGAGCTCTTTTCGACATTGCCGAAAGAGTTAACGATCCAGAACTACAAAAGAAGATCATTACCGATCTTAAAGCCTCTCTAGATGCTGCCAAACCAGCTCAAAAGCAAGAAAAGGCTAAGAAAAATGAACCATACAAGCCATACGACATGGAGGAAGTAATGGCACGTCAAAGAAAAAGGCAGCTGTCACAACAAAAGATCTTCAGCTCGAGATAAAAAATCTCAAGGCAGAAGTCCAACAACTCAAGATTGATATGGTCAATCATGTATCAAAGCTTTGGGTAGAAGTAGCAACCCTTAAGAGCGCCCCCATAAGAGGAGAAGCTGATCAAGAGGATGAAATCCCGGAAGAACAACAATCTTTCATTGGCCAAATCACCGAGGTACCATACCAGAAATGGTATACAATGGTTACCTTGAAGGTAGGCGACTTCAAAACAACTTTGGTCGCCCTGCTTGATTCAGGGGCAGATCAAAACTGTATTCACGAAGGTAGAATACCTTCGAAATACTTCGAAAAGACTCAAGTCGAGCTTAAAAGCGCTAACAGCGAACAACTCGAAATTGATTACAAATTATCAAACGCACATATTTGCAAAGACAATATTTGCTTCGTAAATACCTTCATGCTAGTCAAAAATCTTAATATGGAAATCATATTAGGAACACCATTCCTGACTCAATTATACCCATTTCAAATAACTAAAAGGGGTCTAGAATCAAGTATCCTTGATTCTAAAATCATTTTTAAATTCACTCAACCCGTGAAAACTCACGTAGTTGATGCAATTCAAAACAAAGAAAATCAAATTAATTTTCTTAAGGATGAAATATCTTATAAGAAAATTGAAGAACAGCTGATTAATCCATGAATAAAACTTCGGATTAATCAATTTCAAAAGAAGCTCGAACAAGATATCTGTTCGGACTTCCCAAATGCATTTTGGGAAAGAAAATGCCATGTCGTTTCTCTCTCCTATACAAAAGACTTTAAGGAAGAAGAAATTGTGACAAAGTCTAGACCTATTCAAATGAATGCTAATCTTATTGCTATCTGTAAGAAGGAAATTGATGATTTGCTGTAGAAGAAGCTGATCAGGCCTTCCAAAAGCCCATGGTCTTGTGCAGCATTCTACGTCAACAACCAAGCCGAGAAGGAATGAGGTGTCCCCAGGCTGGTAATCAACTACAAACCCTTAAACAAAGTTTTGGAATGGATTCAGTATCCGATTCCAAATAAAACAGATTTAATCAAGCACATTTTTCAGTGCGAAAGTGTTTTCAAAATTCGATTTTAAATCGGGATTTTGGCAAATCCAAATTGTCGAAAAAGATCGTTACAAAACTGCTTTCAATGTCCCATTTGGACAATATGAATGGAACGTCATGCCATTTGGCTTAAAAAATGCTCCATCCGAATTTCAAAAAATCATGAATGATATTTTCAATGGTTTTCAAGAATTTTCAATCATTTATATTGACGATGTTTTGATTTTCTCTCAAAATATTGATCAACATTTCAAACATCTGCAAACGTTTTACAATGTTATCAAGAGAAATGGCCTTGTTGTTTCGACCAAGAAAATTAAACTATTTCAAACCCAAATCCGGTTTCTTGGATTTGATATCAATCTGGGCCTCATTTAAGCCCATTCATAGGTCCATTGAATTTGCTTCAAAATTCCCGGACCAAATTACAGATAAAACCGAATTGCAAAGGTTTTTGGGTTGCCTCAATTACGTGGCCGAATTCCTTCAGGATATCAGGCCCATTTGCAAACCTCTTTTTGAGAGACTAAAAAAGAATTCTCCGCATGGAGAATTCATCATTGAACCCGAATTCGACGACCCAAATATTTCAAAAATCGTCGAAAATATTTTCCCTACCAGTTTTTTTCTTCATGCCGGAAGTCCATAAAAAAACCCGTTGGTTTTCTGAATTCATCTTAGTTGATACAAAATCAGCTGAGATAATTCATCATCCAGATAAAAAAGATCCAGAACGGATCGCCTATTCCAAATTAAAGATCTTCAAAGTTTTGAATCCTATGGCATGGAACCAAAGCATCCATATCGAAAAATCTTTCTCGAGGAAATTCATTCCTCAAACTTACTCATACTGCGACTATGTGCGCGCCTAGTATCACGTACTGTTTTACCAGAACTTCAAACATTCTTGGTTTATTCATTTTTGTCCTAATGCACAAAGGGTTTCTTTCCCGATGTGGTTCATAAGCTGGTGGACAGTGTTTGGTCTCACTACTAACATCTTCCCAGTACCCATTCAAGAATCATTTTACTATTTTTCGAAGAATATCATTAAAAATAGTTTTCCGATTTCAATGACTTTCTGCATTTTACTATTTATGAGTTTAAAAAATATTCGTGGTTATAAACATCTTTATCATTAAATTTGTTATAAACATGTGTTAAAGTTTTGTTTTAAATACTTTAGACATGTAATTGTAAATTTTTTTTATTAGTTCTTCTCATACGGTTTAAGCTACTCGAAGTGTAAGCAATCCACTTTACCATGTATACCACGAACCTAACCCAAACTTGGAAGCATCACTGTATACCACGAACCTACCTGTTCCCTCTAGAACTGACAACACTAGAGTTGAAGTCAAACTGTGCTTCAATAAGGCAAAGCTCTCTTCACAACTGTTATCCCAAACAAACTCAACACCCTTCCTTGTCAATCTAGTAAGAGGTGCTGTTTTGGCGGAAAAGTCCTTGACGAACCTATGGTAGTAGCCCGCTAAACCCAGAAAGCTGCGTATCTCTGCGACCGTGGTCGGTCTAGCCCAATAACTAACTGCATCAATCTTGGCGGGGTCCACTGCAATTCCATTTCTAGAAACAACATGTCTAAGAAAAGTCACTTGCTCCAACCAAAAGTCACACTTGGAGAACTTGGTGTACAACTAATTTTCTCTTAACGCTGTCAGTACTTTCTCAAATGTGAGGCATGATCCTCCCTGGTCTTAGAGTATATAAGGATGTCATCAATGAATACAATGACAAAACTGTTCAAGAATGCCTTGAACACTCTCTCCATCATATCCATGAAAGTTGCTGGGGCATTGGTCAGCCTGAAAGACATAACAACAAACTCATAGTGCCCATATCTTGAGCTGAAAGCTATCTTAGGGATGTCTGCATCCCTGATCTTCAACTGATGGTAACTAGATCTCAAGTCTATCTTTGAGAATACAGAAGCTCCCTAAAGCTGGTATAACAGATCATCAATACGAGGCAACGGGTACTTGTTCTTCACTGTAACTTTATTTAGCTCCCTGTAATCTATGCAGAGTTGAGATGTCCATGGGGCGGGGCGGGGCTGGGGAATGCCTTCCCTGTCCCCGTCTCTGCCACAAAAATTGATCCCCGTCTCGGCGAAATTCACCATTTTTTTGCGGGGATCGGGTTCCCCGAGGGGAATTTTTCCCCATTCAATTTTTTTTTCAAAATTTTTATTTTTTTCACATTTTTTTTATTCTGCCCTACGTATAAGTATTTTTTTTTATATATAAAGAGTTCCATAAACATAATATCAATTTACATCTTTAACAAATAAATTTTTAACAACCTTAAAAGTCAAAATAAATTAATTTTCAACGACCTGCAAAGTGCAAAGTCAAAATTAATAAATTTTCAACCTGCAAAGTCAAAATATTCTTCCAAAATGTGATTATAATATAAAGTGAAGCTTTCTTTACAAAACAATGCATTCTCATTCGCAATCTACTACAAAATAAAGCTTTCCTTACAAATTCACTACATTTACAAATTTTCACAAACTATGGATTCACAAATGTCCATCATCAACATTCATTACAAAATGCAAAGTCAAATATTCTTCCAAAATATGATTTTTTGTGGATAGTTTTACTAACATACCGTTACAATTAAAGACCTACCATATATAAAAATACATACACTAATTTAATATTAAATTAAAATTAAAGCTATATATTAATATATAGATATATATATATATATGCTAAAAATAAGTAAATAAATTCGGGGCGGGGCGGGGACGGGGATAGGGACGGGGACAATGACCATATTCCCCATCCCCGTCCCCGTTTAGTGATCGAAGAAAAAATTCTCCCCTCTCACTTCTCATTTCCCCGCGGGGAAAATGGACATCTCTAATGCAGAGGCGCATCAAACTGTCTTTCTTTTTCACAAACAGAATTGGTGCTCTCCATGGGGACACACTGGGACAAATGAACCCTTGATCCAACATCTCCTACACAACTGGTACCTGATCAACTGACGGTGGAGGACGGTCTCCTCCAGACAACTTTGCCAAGTAACTCCAAGCTCCTAGAGCTAACCCACTCATAGGCAGTATTATGAGGGTGGCTGCTTATGAATCTCCGGATACTATGATAGATCGTCTCTAATCTTATCACTAGCAATCATACTAACTCCTGAAGGAGTTGCAACACACAACTTGAAGCCTAAAGGTTTCAGAACCAAACAAGCTTGACTAGAAAACAATGTAGAGATTAACGAATGGGTCAAGCCTGAATCAAACAAAAAATAAGCATAGTGATCCAAGAGAAGTAAGGTAAATGTAACAGCTGCGTCAGTCTTCTCGGCCTCTTCCCGAGTCGTGGCGAATACGCGACCCTGCTGTTGAGCCGATCTAGCAACTGTCTCACCCTGCGAGCACACTCTGGCCAAGTGCCCCTCCTTTCCACATTTGAAGCATGCTCTAGATGATGCTCCACACATGCCAAAATGGGACTTGTCACATGCCCGGCAGTAGGGTGGCTGTCTCACAACACCCTACTGGCGACCCTTATCTCTCTATTGGAAGTAGCCCTAACGGCGTGGCTGACCTCTTTGCTCAAACTTTCTCTTCTGCCTTGAACTGGCTGGTGCATTCTGAGCTACTACTGGAGTCTTTACAAGAGGGTACTTCCAGTTATATATCTTGGCCAATGCCATAGTCCTGGTGTACGTCTCTAGAGCAAGTTCCCTAATATCCTGGGCAACCTCTAACCTGAGCCTTCAAATAAATTTCTTTAATTTCAATTCCTCGGTGGCAACTAACTCAGGAGAAAAAATGTCTATGCTCTGAAAACCTTTTCTCATATGCTGCTATAGAGTCATCTCTCTGCTTTAGATTATTAAAAGCCTCAACCATCTCTTGCTGAGCCTCCTCACTGATATACTGAGTCTTAAGTTCAACCTTAAAGAATTCCCAAGTAGGGGGTGGGGATCCTGCAGGTCTGCCTCAAAGGATGGACTCCCACCACCACACTACGGTATTAGTGAGTACATGTGCGACACATCTCGGCCTCTGAACTTCACGACAATCCATGACCTGAAAGATGTACTCCATCATGGCCTACCACTTCGCTGCTTTCAGTGGGTTCTCAGAAGCACCAAACTATTTGGGCTTTCACTTACAGATATCTTTGAGCCACTGGCCTTACTTAACGGCTCTGTTCCCTACAACAGCCTCAACAACCATAGGCTTCTGCCCATCTTGGGGAAACACTGGGGCTGCAGGTGCAGCTGGTGCAATTAGAGGTGTGCTTGGAGGAGCAACTGAGTCAACTGAGCCATCTGTGCTCGGGACTCCTCTCTCAGCATTGCAAGCTGCTCTACAACCTTTGCTGAAAACTGCGCCTGGGATTCAGCCCTCTGCTCAGCCATCAAGAGCATCATCTCTCTCATCACTGATGTCAGCTCTGCTCCAGGAGCTGCAGTCTGGGGCTAAGAAGTCTCTCCCTCTACTTGGGGCATATCAGTAGTTGGGGCCACAGGCGGCCTACGGGTCTGATTAATCCCTGATGCTTTCTCATCAGTAGTGATCTCAATTCCAACACCTCGGTTGGCGGTACCAGACGATCTTGCTCCTCTGTGGGTGGTTGGCATATTGGTGATCTGTACCTAAACCACACTAAGTTAGTCCAAGCTCGGACCAACACTGCCAACAACAAACAAAGAAAGTATGCTAGATGTAGGTATTGTAAACTTAAACCCATAAAATAAACTTAAACACATGCATGGCGGCTGTTGGATTGCTGATGATCATGGGACACAACGACCTAATTCAATAGGCCAGTCTGCAGAACCTATGACTCAAAGCTCTAATACCAACTGTAAAGACCCGACACTAAAACGATCCTAAATGGCCTTTACTTCAAGATGAAATTTGAAATACAAGATAATAAACTCAAAATTCAAAACAACTTTTCAATAAATAGTTCAATTCCCAACAGTACTTCAATGTAAAGAAAAGAGAAAACAGTTTCAGCCTCTGGCCAGAGTTCAATAAAATAGTTACATTTTCCTCAGATTAAAAGTTCCAACATGAAAGTCAATAAAATGAAATAAAATAATGCAACAGAATTTCCCCATGATCATCCAACTCCTCCTCTAGCCACCTCGATGCTGTCCCAAGTTACCTAGTGGAAGAAACCATAGAATGGGTGAGTATAATTGCACTCATTAAGAATCCCCCAACCGGGGTACAATACACAAGACACATCATCTAGCAACCTAGAATACAACCATAGCATTAAATACATATAAGGCAGTCCCAAACAATAACAAACAACAAGTGTCGAGCAGGGTCAACACGTCACTGGGCTGACTAGACAAGAGGGCAACCTAAGTGACCTCGGTCTCTGGAATGTCTAACTCTAAGACAACACTAGATTAGCACGCAAATTGGCTAACTTGGACGGTACGCTACTGGGCTTGTCTTGGGCAACACGTAACTGGGCTCAACCCTGATACAACTCAAACTTGGCTATCTATGGACAGTTGCCACTGGGCTAGTCTTGAAGCATAGTCGGGTGGCACGCAACTGGGCCAAACCTTGGATTGACAACGCCACTGGGCCAATCTTGATCGACAACACCACTGGGTAGATCTGGGACCGCACGCAACTAGGCGAGTCCGAAAAGAGGCTCGGGTAGCACAACACTAGGCCAAACCCTAAATCAACTCAAACCTGGAAGTTTATAGACTGCACGCAACTAGGCAAGTCTTGGACCGCATGCAACTGGGCGAGTCCTTAACCAAACTGAGTCAGCACGCAACTGGGCTGTAACCCGGGACAACCCTAACAGGCTCTAACGCACATTGGAACAACTAGAGCTAACAAGATTCAACATCCAACTAGCATATAGATAATAGAGTATTACAGACATACAGAATAGTTAAACGAACATAAGGATGCATTATCAATGTACAATTTTCTAAGTGCCAAGCCCTAGCAAACAGAACAAGCACAATCACGACATTTAAGAAACAGGGCAAACACAGCAGAACATAGCATCCAGATAACCTACACAAGCATATCCACTAACAATATAATATCAACAGACAACCGGCACAAGCCTATCCACTAACATTATAATATCAACAGACAACCGGCACAAGCCTATCCACTAACATTATAATATCAACAGAAAACCGGCACAAGCCTATCCACTAACATTATAATATCAACAGACAACCTACACAAGACTATCCACTAACAATGTATATCATGCAGGACAAACAAGCTAGGAGATATCAATTCTGTGCGCAGGGTCCACACAACCCTGACAAGGAACCCTTACCTGAAAAGTAGAAACAGACAACAATCGAATATTGCTTCTCGAGCTGCAGAATCAACAGATACAACCTAGAAGGTAAAATAGTACATCACACATCAACACCTAAACAAATGAAACAACAATTCATCAAACAAGTCTCAGGAATTAGGGTTTTACCCAAAACTGAGAAGGGCACACTTGCTCTCGGTAGCAAGGTAGGAGCAGTTCGTGGGTGTACGGAAGAGAGTGAGTGCGAGCAGCAGGTCAGCGTGCGGCGAAGCAGCAGCTCGACAGGTCAAGTGAACGCGTGCGGACAGTTGTGGAGTGCAACCAGCATGTGCGGGGTTGTGCGATATGAACGAGCAGATGCGGATCGACAAGCATGTGCTGCAGCGGGTGAGTGAGAGCGGTAGGGGCAGCTTGCGGGCGAAGCGTGGGCGAGGCTTTGCAAGGGGCTACTTGTCTCGGCTGCTTGCGGCATGGGCGATAGGTCTCGACAATTAGTGATGGCGAAGGGGCTTGAACATGGAGATGGAGTTTTCGCAAATGGAGAAGAATCGACCAAATGAAGGAGGTGGGAAAGAGATGGTGGTCGGTTAGGGAAAGGGAGAAAGAATGTGATTTTCTCCAAATTTTTTTATTTTTAATTCACTAAAAATCCTCCGAATGACATGTGTCCAACGAGGTTGTCCCTTCGAGTCCTGACAAGCTCACAATTAAATCTTATTTTCTGTTTTAAAACCGAACAAACTCCAAACCTCTCAACAGAAACTCCATGTCCTAGAACCTAAAACCGAAACATAAAAACCAACTCACCACAAGTTTGGAACCAAATTGAAATCCTGGACAATTACCAAACTACCCTTGAAAGCCAAATGACCAAAATGCCCCCAGAGGCTCAAACAACCCTAACGGCCCAACCAAACGACTGAATAATAGTCCGAACGTACCTGGGTAACTGGAACATAACCTCGGCCGTTACAATAGATCTGTTACAAGTTTTAGTAATGAGATATCTAAATTTCCCTTATTATTTGTTGTTCATTTCTATGTCTCATTAGATATGAGCTATGGTGATAATTCGTGTAGAATGCATGTTGACATTGTAGGTTTTTAATTTTTATACTATTGACATTTTACTTTTGAGTATGCGCCGATTTGAGGAGTTAGAGGGAACTAGAGGTAGGTTCAGAATGTTAAGATAGGTTCATCGTGAGAACTCTCACATGATTTGAGAAGTTAGGAATAACCTTACTATACCCCATGTCGCCTAGGTTTAGTTTGAAAAAATGATGCGGAAGCCGAGTTAATCATAAATCATTAAGTACAGAAAACACTTATTAGGCATAGGGAAATGTGAAACCTAATTACCATTATTGCATATTCAACATCTTCTATATCTACAATGTTCACTTATGCTCATTTGTTTATTTCATACTTAGAGTCTTAGAAAAAACCCAAATCAACCATCAATTTCATGCTTTTATTTACTTGCACAACTTTTAAATTTGTAAAAATAATTCTAGACCGCAACCATGTGGAGATCGATAATTTACTTATTACTTGCTACAATCTAATCACGTATACTTGTGTGTGGCGATTCTGAAGCCACACTTAGCAATAAGTTAAGCTTAGAATCCATTCATTACGTAGTTATATCATAATGAGTAACAACCAGTCATACCCCCTCACAAAATTCATCAACTTCAATTGTTTTTTCAAAGGAACAAATGGAATCATTATAAATAGATTGACCACTTCTCATTCTCAGCCTCTTCATCATCATCATCCTTGAGCGAGAAACCTTCCGACAATCTTGTTTACCAAGGTACGAGTTTTTCTTGTCTATTTATACAACATGGCAAGCAGAAACCTTGGATCGTAGACTCTAGAGCATTTGACCACATGACTAGGGATATCACTTTATTTCAATAATTCAAATCCTATCCGGGATATTCAGAAGTTTGTGTCGTTGATGATTTTCTCTCTGAAGTTATTGGAATAGGTTTATAGCATTAAAAATGGCCTAATTCTCTCTTATGTGCTCTATATACCCACATTGAACTTCAATTTGATTTCAATTAGCAAACTTGCTAGAGACTTCAACTACACCTTTAAATTTTATTTTAATTTATGTGAATTTCATGAGGTGGATTCGTGAAAGGTGATTGGCATTGCTAGACAACATGGTGGTCTTTGTCTTCTTCAAGACCAATGACATTTGAGTTCATTCGTCAGTCCTAGTCCTACTTTTAATGTCTAGTTTGTTAGTTCTGTTTCCAAGTAAGAGTAAAATTTAACTCTTCAAAGTCAAGCATGTTATTGTATTTTCGTCTCAGTCATCCAAATTTTTGGTACCTTGCAAAATTATTTACTCATTTATTTATAAATACAAGATCAAATCATTTTCATTGTGAAACTTATCAATTCTTTAAACATACAAGAACTATTTATACCAGTATCCCATTAAATCCTCTTCGCCTTTCTCTCTCATCCATAGTGACATATAAGTGCCTTTTCAAGTGAAGAATATCTTAGGAGTTCGATGGTTTCTAACATTTAATGACGATGCCAAAGTGACATGGATCTTTCTAATTGTAAGAACCTGACTCTAAATGGTCATAACTGGCCCTTACTAAATGCCGTGACTAAAAATTCATTAAAACATAGTCATAAAAGATTTAAGAAAAACATGCATCGTATTAAAATATTTCAAACTCCAAGTACCAGTAAATTCATTAAAAAATTAGCCTCTGGCCAGAGTGTATAAAGAAATTCTTTACAACATAAATAAAAGTCTTTCAGAATAAAAGATGCAATGAAGGACAACAGATGCAACAGAATCATCCCTATGATCAATCAGCTTGTCCTCTAGCCACCTCGACGCTGTGCCAAGTTACCTGGTGGAAGAAACAACAGAAAGGGTGAGTACAATTGCACTCAGTAAGAATTCCCCAACCGGGGTATAATACGCAAGACAAATCATTTAGCATCCTAGCATTAAGCAGCACATTCAATAACATAAAGGCAGTCTCAAGAATAACAAACAAGTGTCGGACAGGGTCAACACGCCATTGGGCTAACTAGATAGGAGGGCAACCTAGGTGACCTTGGTCTCTGGAAATTCTATCTCTAAGATAATACTAAGTTAGCACGCAACTGGGCTAACTGGGAAAACACGTTACTAGGCTTGTCCTTACTATGCCGGGCAGCACGCAAATGGGCACAACCCTGATACAGCTCAAACTTGGCTGTCAATGGACATCACTCCACTGGGCTAGTCCTAAGCATAGTTTAGGGGCAACGCAACTGGGCCAAACCCTGGATTGGCAACGCCATTGGGCCAATTTGGATCGACAACACAATCGGGTGGATCAAGGAACGCACGCAATTGGGCGAGTCTGAAAAGAGGCTCGGGTGGCAACGCAACTGGGCCAAACCCTATATCAACTCAAACCTTGAAGATCATAGACTGCACGCAACTGGGCATGTCTTGAGCCTACCGAACCAGAACGTAACTCGACTGACACTCGTGACTCCTTAATGAACTCTAGTACACCGGGCAGCCTAGAACTAACATGGTCCAATAATCCACAAAGACTATAAACAACAGAATAATTGCAGACATTTGGAACAATGCTAATCAAGGGAGTGCAACAATGATTTACAGTAACTACATGCCAAGCCCTAGCAACAGAATGTGCATAAATACAATAATCAGGAAACAGGGCATACAACACGCAACATCGGCTCAACAGACAAACAGGAATTAAGCATAACTAAACATAGAGAAGCATTCAAGAAACTTGCCAGAACCTATACATAGCAATATAATCTAGACAACCTGCAAAGGTATATCCACTAACAGAGTAATTCCGATAACCTGCAAAAAACTTATCCACTAGTACAGCAACATGTAAAGTCAATCAACTAGGAGATATCATCATCCAGCGCAGGGTCCACACAACGCCGGCAAGGAACCCTTACCCGTAAAGTGGAAACAGACAACCAAAAGTGAACAACTCCTCGAGCTGTAGGATCAATCAGTAAAGACTTAGCAGACAATTAGCACAATAATTAAACATCTAAACACATAGAAAAACAACAACACAAGCCCCCGAGGGTTAGGCTTACCCAACCGGAGAAGGCACAAGGCTCGGCTGCAAGGCTCGGAGGCATTAGGAGTGTGCGGCAAGGCAAAAAAGGCAGCGTGGGCGAGACATCTCGGCGAGGCTTCTCGTGAGCGAGCAGGCTGCACGGCTGGGGGGCTCATTGAGGCGAGGACAGATCGACAGTGATGAACAGGCGTGAGAGAGTGGCTGCACAAGGCGATCTGCGCGTAGGCGAGTCGCAGCTGGGCGATGCGCGGGCAGCAACGGTGACCAAGATCTACGACAATGGTGAGGCTGGCTGCGTTGAGGGTGAGCGTGCACGATATGAGCTGTTCGCTAGTGATGTTGCGCGGACACGCAACTCACGGGACAGAGCCGAGGCTGGGCGTGAAGCTCTGCGATGCTGCTCTCAGTGGCTGCGCGTGTGAGCGGCAAGGTTGGGCGGCTGCTTGCTTGCAGTTGTGCTTGCGGATGCGAGGGTTATGGTGCGGCAGCTCTCGACGATGGGGCTTGGAGTTAGGTTGGCTTGACAATAGAGGTGAAGGGGTGTGGAGAAATCGAAGAAGAAGAGTGAGGTGGAGGGGGAAGGAGTCGGCTAGGTTAGATGAAGGGAGGAAGGGTTCTTCTTTTTGATTTTCTTAATTATAAACCATTTAGAATTCTTCCAAAATGCTACTTGTCAAATGAGGTTCCAACTTCGAGTCTTGGCTTTAACACTTTTAATCCTCTATTTTCTGCTTAATCCTGAATGACCTTTAAACCTCTCCAAACAACTCTCGAACCTGGAACCTGGAGAACCGGAACGAAAACCTGGGTCGTTACACTAATGAAATACAAGTCTGAAACTTCCAACCTTTTTAGTTCTTTGAATGCCACGATTTTGAACCAATTTAGGTGTAACATTCAAGTACTTGGGGATGATACTGCTCGAGACTATTTTATATCTAATATTGGCCCTTATTTTTTATTCATGGTTGTTCACATGAGTTCTCGTGTGGGCACCCTAAAAAAAAATGATATTGCCAAGCGAAAAAAATAGACATCTCCTTGAGGTAGCCCGTTTTCTCATGTTTTCTACCAATGTCCATAAACATTTTTAAGGGGAAGCTATTCTCATTGCAACCTTTCTCATAAATCATCTTCCTAGCTACATCCTTACTTTCAAATATCCAAGACATGTCCTAATTCAAATTCATTCTCAATTCCAAATCTTGTCTTCAAACCTACCACTTCATGTGTTTAGTTGCTCCTCTTTTCTCCATAACCATTCTCCTCAAAAGTCTAAACTTGGCCCAAATGCCATTAAGTGCATTTTTTTTGGGTATGCATCCCCAACAAGGGGTACATATGTTTTTCTCCAATCAATAGAAAAATGTATTTATCCTTAGATCTCACCATCTTTGAAAACCAACAATTCTTCACTAAGTTTTTAATTCATGGGGATGAGAGGGAATCTGAGTCATTTCCTAAGTTTAGTACCTCTAATATTTCTGAAGATGAGTCATTTGTTCCTCAGTCCACTATCCACCACTATTCCTGAAAATTGAGAAATATGTCCTCACTAAAACATCCTTGGCGTTCCTGAATATCGTATGCCTATACTAGAAGAAAAGAGGTTACTGTGCAAAATCAAGAATGCCAATCATCATAACCAGATTCAACACCAAATTCCCCTAACGAGAATATTACCATCATGGCATCTAGGGTTGATGATATAACATTACTGATTGCTTAAAGAAAAGGAGTTAGGAGTTGCACCAGCCATCCCATCGAAAAGTATGTTGCATATGCAAATTTACTTCCCTCTTATAAAGCCTTTATAATTTAGTTTAACAACACTCATATTCCGTATAATATCCAAGATGCTCTTAAATATTCGAATTTGAAAGAAGATGTTCATGAAGAAATAAAAGCGCTTGAAAACAATAAGATGTGGACTCTCACAAGACTGCCCTATAGAAAGAACCTAGTTGGTTGCAAATGAATTTTCACAATAAAATAAAAATTGATGGGAATGTGAAAAGATTCAAATCAAGACTCATTGCAAAAGGGTTTGCACAATCCTACGGGATCGACTATAAAGAAACGTTTGCCCCTATTGTAAAACTGAATATTGTACACATTTTGTTGTCACTAGTTGTAAATCTAGATTAACCACTTCATCAACTTAGCGTTAAGAATGCATTCCTAAATGGTAATCTCGAAGAAGAAGTTGATTCCAATAAAAAATTGGTGCGTAAGCTATACAAAGCATTGTATGATTTAATACAATGTCCACATGCAGGTTTAACAGATTCTCTAAAACACTCATTAGAAGTGCCTATTACCAATGTCAAGCTGATCATACCTTGTTTGTTAAACTCTCAACTAACAAAACTGCCATCCTAATTGTTTATGTTGATGATATCATAATTACAGGAAATGACAGTGAAGTGATCATTAGACTTAAAAGAATGTTAGCAACTAAGTTTGAAATTAAAGATTTGGGAAGCTTGAGATATTTTATAGGCATGGAAGTAGCACGTTCAAATGATAGAATTATAGTTTTTCAGAGAATATTCTTGACTTACTAAAGGAGATATGAAATCTTGGTTGTAGACTTGCAGAAACTCCTATGGATAGTCTTTTGGCAAGGGAAAGATGACATTCCATTGAAAAAAGGTATGTACCAAAGATTGGTAGAAAAGTTAATCTACTTGTCACATACCAGAACTGATATTACATACTCTGTTAGCATCATCCGTCAATATATGAATAATCTAAATGAACAACATCTTGGTGTTGTGAACCTAATATTGAGATATTTGAAATATACTACTAGTCATGAATTATTATTTTAGAAGTCCTCAAACAAATTAGTAGAAAATTGATGTCAGTTAGAAAAGTGAATTAACTGATCGAAAGTCCACCACGTGGTATTTTTCATATGTTTGGACTAATTTAGTTACATGGAGAAGTAAGAAACAAACTGTTGTATCAAGAAGTAGTTGTATCCTAAAGTAAGTATAGAGCTCTTGCATTATGAACTTGTGAAGGAATATGGGTTCATAAACTTTTAACTGAACTAAAAATTGAAATTCAAAACTCAGTTACTATGTTTTGTGATATTCAATTCGCCATAAGTATTGCAAAATTCCCATTTAGCACGACATTACAAAACACAAAGAAATAGATCAACATTTCATTTTTGAGAATGTCAACAATAACACTATGGAATTGAAATATGTTCCATCCCGTCGCCAAATTATCAACATACTCACCAAAGCATTACCAATGATAACCTTTGAAGAATTCAACTCCAAGCTTGACTTGTGTAGCATTTATAATAACCTTGAGAGGGAGTGTAGAATTATTTGAATATTTTCCATTCTTAGAATTATTTGGTTTTATTTGTATCTTTTCCATTTGTTTAGGATATAAACGTGAGCGTATCTGCTAAAGATATGCTATAAAAATTATTCAATTCAATACGTAAAAATTCTTCAACAAATATGTGAAAGTGTACTGTGACGAACCCGACCCAAAACATGGCCCTAAACCGGGGTTCTCACTCAGCATGCAAGTTAAATATGATAACAAGCGGTTTAATGCTCATATTTAAAAACCTTTCAATACATATGCAAATGGGGAACCCTTAAGACATAACCAATAGTTTTCATTTAAACAAACCAACGAAGTAAAACAACCTAGCCAGTGTTTATACAAATATACAATACAATTTAAACAACTTTTTAAACAATGTTCCCCTAGGACTCCTGTCCATCTACATGCTGAATAAACAATGCAATAATAAATGACAGAGTGCCGGCGGCTTCCCATGATCAATCAGCTCCCTCCGCTAGCCCTCTTGGTGTTGTCCCAAGTTACCTGAAAGATAAATAAGGGTGAGTATAAACATACTCAGTAAGAATCCCCAATCGGGGTACAATACGATACATCAGTTATCTAGCACCTCAACATGTAAGCAAACAGCTATCAACACAAATCATAGCTCAACGAGCTCAATAATGCAAGATCTGGAGTCATCGAAAGTCTACTACTTCAAGCCTAATGGATTGGATACACTGACCAATCCTGGACATCACCGAGGTATCTGTCACTCGGGGGGGAATACACTGATCCCTAGAATGTCCTCAAGGGCCTCCTTGCCCTTGCACTAAATTGGACTTACGGGAGAGTACCCGAAGTCAGGCTCTAACGGAAAGAATGGTGTACTCACGACATTAGCCCGGGGGAGCTCTCCGAACCGGCAACTAACGCGTGTGCGCGCACACCGCATGCTGCTGCAACCTGCGTAAATGCGGGGGCCTAAAGGCAAACTACGCCGACCAGGTACGCATGCCTATGACTCGGAAGCGGTGTCACTGATCACAGTAGCGCGAGGCCCTCGACACTCATCTGTGCAGCATGATCCACCGACCTGAAGCTAAGAACCGGCCAGGGCAGGCTTACACCGATGGCAGGGTTCTGCTCTAGCAGGCTACAAACTAGGCTATTGCCGAAGTGGGTAGCTAACTCCACAATCGGCGGGTCGGGGAAGCAAGATAAGTTATGCTGCGCACACTTTACTCCCGACCTGAGCTAAATCCACCTTGGCGACCGGGGAAGCAAGATACGTTATGTTGCGCACACTTTACTCCCGATCAGTGGGGACAAAGTACGTTATGTCCGCTCAGCCTCTGGATGATGACAAACCCTACAACTCTATCTAAGAGTACAGAGCAAATAAATGATTCCTGGCTAGCAAGCAATGACCGACATCAATCACATTTACCTAGCATGATACTACAACTTAAGCAGGAATGACAAGCATGCTGGAAGAACAAACCTAGCATGGCACTAACATGTAAAATCAGGCAAACATGCTAGCAAGAGGTCAATCAAAGCTGCCCTATCAATATCATGTTCATAACAGCAAACAAGCATACAAGGCATATCATGATATATCGCAAGGTCCACACAACCACGGTAAGAAATCCTTACCTGGAACAAGCAGAAAACAATAATAATAATCACAATAAATCAACGAGCGATCCTCGAGCCTCTAATCGATCCCGAACAGCCTATACATCAAACAAAGCACCCAAATCAAATACATAAAACAACCCAAATAAATCAATAACCAGCAGCCAACAAATCCGGGCCCAACAAAGAAAAGACTCAGTAAATACCATCTGAGAAGCCACAGGGCTCGGGCCAAGCCAACACACAACAAGCAGGCTGTCGGCAGGGGTTGGGCTGGCTGGGCGCAGGCGCTGGGCGCTCTGGGGCGCAGTCACGGGCACTGGGGGCGTAGGGGCGCTGGGGCGCAGGCTGGGGCGAGGCAAGGGCACACGGGGAGGCTCGGCACAGGGGACGGCACACGAGGGCGCGAGCGACACGACGCGCTACAGGGACGCGCGCGGGGGCGACCCAACGCGACGGCTCAGGGAGGCTAAGGATGGCACGACGAGCTACAGGGCGCACGGGCTTGGCACAGTGCGAGGCGGCACGAACCTGGGCGAGGTCGGGCGACGCGGGCCTGGGCGAGGGCTGAGCGACGCGGGGTCGGCCTGGGCAACGCGGGGACGGGATCGGCACGACCTGGGCGACGCTGGCACGACACTGTGTGGCTGGGCTCGGGCTGGCTCGAGAGTGGGCGAGCTGGGCGGCCAGGGATGGGCAACCAAGGGCTGGCTCGGGCGTGGGCATGGGCTGGGGTCGGGCTGGAGGAGAGAGAAAGGGGAAAATGGGGGAAAAATGGGATTTTGGGGAAAAATAAAAGGAAAATGGGATTTTTAAATCTTATTTTATCCTTATCCAAATTTATCCAAACTTATCCATTTTTTCCAATTTTCCAAAAATCCTTAAAATCCTTTAATCCCATTTCCCGGCTTCCTCCTTCGAGACCCGACTGAAGAAACCTTTTCCAAACAACAAATCTCACTTAAAACAACCTCCCAAATCAACACCAAGGGCTCGGGCTCGAATCCCAAAGGAAACACCCAAACAACCATAACTTTGCCCAAAACCCAAATCACAACCGAACCTCCAAACGAATAGCCCAAACATCTCGAGACTCGCAGCCACCAACAAACAAGCCTCGACAAAGGCACGAGCTACCTCGAAGCCCTGAAAATTCACAAATCCTGCCCGGGGAGCAAAAAGACCAAAATACCCCTAAGGTTCAAAACAGCTCTAACGGCCCAACCGAACCACTGAATCTGAACCAGAAGCTCCTCGAGAACCGGGATAGAAACCTGGGCCGTTACAACACAGTCATTGTTGTAGCAAGTTTTACTCTCTCAAAAATCATCTCTTCAGGGATTTGATGTTAACTCTCATTCTCTTCTCAGATCAAGAACTCATGAAGGTGAATTTATATGGTGAATTGATTAACTAATTCAATGTTATGGCAACTGAAGAGATTAATTGCTCAAGCAACAAAACAATAAAAGTATAGTAAATGTAATCGAAACAATTCTCACATGACGTAATAAAACAGAATAGGCAGTCAATTACAAATATCAGAATATATAGGCACTTTCAGAGAGAATTTTTTAAGCATTAAGATTAATTGGTAAGAAATTAATTCCTTTTTTACTCTTGCACTGCCTCTCTCAAGTTACAACATATGATTACAATAAGTGTCAACAACATTAGTAAAATCGTTATCTCTAATAGATCTTCAAATTGCAAGAAAAATTAAACAAACCTAATGTGATCCTATGCAAGGCACTCTATAACGTTCCTCTCGGATTCGAAACAAAGCAAGCACGAATGGTTGATCGGATGAAACGTACTTAGAATTAAAACAACGTGGATACATAATTCATCTCCCTACTTAACAATACCACAATTTCACTCTTACTCACCTAATTTTTTCGATCAGAAATTTAGTTACTCATGCTAGGAATTGAAACAACAGCAAATATAAAAATAGAGTAATCGCTCACCATATCAACTTGCAGAATAGAAAAATCAAATTAACAAAGGTTTAAACAACTGCAGAATTCAAATTAACAAAGACCAGAAAGCATAAAGAAGAAAAAGCTTATTAGGATCCGTGAAAGGATGAATGTTCTAGATCCAATCTACTCCTCTGCTTCGAAATTCTACTCAAATCGAAAAAAAGCTCAAATTTATATTGAATTGGCTATGAACTACAATATATTTTAAACAGAATTGATTGCACGCAAGAAAAACCAAAGAAAAATTACCCTATCTAATTTAACTACTCTATAATTTAACTACTCTCTAATTGAAAATACTGAAAGTAAAATGCTCTCAAAGCATAAATCTAGAATTAGAAAAACAAATGGAGAAAGCTCCCTAATTCAAATACGCTTCAACTTAAATACTCATCCTAATTGTTCCCGCCTAAACAATCAACGAACGAGATTGGATGCTCCTGCATAGTAATTAATGCTCTTCATTGAAGTTTGACACGTGCCCCTTTCCGTAATAGTCACGTCATTTCCAATGCCTTTCAACTCAGCTCCATATTTTTGCTTAAGCAAAATAGCATTTGCGTATCTTGAAAGTTGTAGCAATTACAGATAATCAGGATTTTGAACGTATCCTCCTAATTACTCAAACATTCATGCATAAATGCTACAATGCTACAATGAAGAGCGTTAATTACTAGCAATTAAAGATAATCAGGCCTCACCCGGCATTTCCAGCAGACATGTTGTTCTGATTAGCGTCAGCCATTCCTCTAGCACGATTTCATCTTCTCGCTCTTCTTCCTCTAAGTAAGTTCCGCTTGGGCTCAGAATCCAAAGGTTCTACAATTCCTTGCCTTCACATACATTTGACGAAATCCATACAATGGGACAAAACTGATTAGCTTAAACTTTAAAGTATTATTCTCATAATACTCTCTAAATGAAAACAACATAAAAATCCTCGACAACGGCACCAAAACTTGTTGTTAATATCAAACACACAACTTACAAGTAATATAAACAATATGATATGATGACGTGGAATCTTGGCTTGAAATAAGGGAATGTGCATGTGGGTAGTTTCCCCAAGATGCACAAGTGCACGCGGTTAGTGTTGTAGCAAGTTTTAATCAAGTAGAAGTCATCTCCACAAGGTTTAAAATTTGAGAAATGCCCAACAAGTGGAATTTAATTTTAATTGAGGAGGAAATGACTTGGCATAGTGTAAAGACCCGACCCGAATGGGGTTCTAAAATAGGCTTTTACCTCAGTGCATGCAATCAAAACTAAAATCAATATGCAGGAATGGTTTACGGATTCTAAGTGAAAACTAAAACATGCAAACAACCATTTGAAAAGTCAACATAAAATTCCTGAAACCTGTCCTTGTTTCCAAGCACCTGTTCCAAGGCAAATACAGTTCCAAAACTCACTCTGATCAGAGATTTATTTAAAACATTCAAAGCTTTTCAACAGTTACAACAGTGCTAGAATCCGGAAATACAGTCAGAAAACAACCAAGGGCTCCGTGCCCAACTACATGCATTCAGAGGACATTTAAAACATAAAAACATAAATACAAGACTCAGAGTTCGAAACAACGGGTTTCCATGATCACAGCTCCTCCTCCAGCCATCTTGTCTCGCACCATGGTTACCTGTGGAAAACCACAAAATAAGGGTGAGTAACGAATTACTCAGTAAGAATCCCCAACCGGGTAGTGCAAGATGATGTACATGGTCATCTAGCAGAAAGGTATGCAAGCTATGAATATAAACACAGAATAGAGCACATAGCTTAAATCCACAAATAAACATCGGATGCCATCTCAGGGTCTTAGTCCGGAATAATCCACCACACAATATGCCCTATACGAGAAACAAGTCCCGGCCTCGGCCGTTCTCTCATCGACGATACGAAAGGTGCACTCGCTCACAATCTGAGAGAGCTCTCGATCGGCGCTATAATGAGCGTAAGCGCGCACCGCATGCTACTTCGCACTGGGGGGTGTGCGGGTCTAGTGGCAAGCCGCCCGTGTCCATCACCATGCCTAACTAAATCTTTGGATCGGTGTCACCGACATAGGGGTGTGAGACACAGACACACGTGAACTATGTCAGCCTGAACCACCGCACCTGAGGCTAAGGAACCGGTCGTGGTAGGCTTACACGAGGAAGTCGTCCTTGCCCTATCAGGTGGCAATCAAGGGCTACTGCTGAAACACGCTGAGGACGTGCCAGCTGTCGGGGACGAGGCAATGCCAAGTCATCATCCCGACAGTTGGGGCATTAACAGTCTGCCAGCCTCACCCAAGATTGCAGGGCCTACCGGTAGGGTTAGCTAATCCCTAACGGGGTCCAGGGACGGAGAACTGTCTCGTACGTCCCTGCCGTGGATGCAAGGTACTTTATGCATCTGGGCCCGGATGATGCTACCTATCTGAACTCTAAACCTATAAACAGATACAGCAAACAATCCAATACGTGCTCAAATAGATACGACGAACCTAGCATGATACTACGAAGCAAGAACAGATAACGAGCATGCCAGAACAGAACAACCTAGCATGGACTAACATGAGAAACAACATAGGAAATCATGCCAGTCGGGAATTCGGAACAGAGCACCTATCACTAAACATGTTAATAAACACAAACAAGCATACAATCAACAATCACATATAATATCGCAGGGCCCACACAACTCCGGTAAGAAATCCTTACCTGGTCGGTAGGCAACTACACACAAGAATCCTAAGCTGCGATCGAACCCGAGCTAGCTAACGAGAACCTAACAAACACAACAATAATCACAATCCATAGGCCTAAATATAATAAAATAAATAGGGCTCGGCTCGGGAGCAACTCACGCGGCGCGGCTGACACGCGGACGGGCAGGGTGCACAGCGAGGCTGCTGCTGGGCGCAGGGCTGAGCGTGCTGGCACGGGCGCTGGGGCGCTGAGCTGGGCGCGGACGAGCTGCAGGCAAGACAAGGGCGCACGGGAGCGGGCGCGACAGGGACACGGGCGCGAGCTGGGCTGGGCGATGGCGTGCGGCGCGGCTCGACACAGGGAACGACGCGCGGGCGACGCATCTGGGCTATAGGGAACGCGCACGGGCTGGGCGACGCGATGAGCTACAGGGAAGCGCGCGGGGTGGCTCGGCACAGGGCAGGGCTGGACTGGGCGATCTGGTGATGAGCTGGGCGGCCTGGCGCAGGGATGAGCGACGCGGCACTGTGCGGGCTGATGCGGCGCTAGGGCTGGGCGAGCTGGGCGGCTCGGAGCTGGGCGGACTGGGCGAGCAGGGGGCTAGGGCTCCGGCTGGCTGAGAGGAAGAGAGAGAGAGAGAGAGAGAGAGAGAAAATAAAAAGGGGAAAAATGGGATTTTTCCTATTTTTCCATCCTTATCCAATTTTAAATAGCCTTAAAGACCAAAAATCCCATTCCACGGCTTCCTCCTTCGAGACCCGGCTGAAGCAATCTTTTCCAATAAATAAAACTCACTTAAATCAAACTCCCAAATTAACATTAAGGGCAAGAGCTCAAATCCCAATGGAAGCACTCAAACAACAATAATTTTGCCAAAACCCAAACCACTTCCAAACTTCCAAACGACTAGCCCAAACATCTTGGGTCTTGCAACCAACAATCAATCAAGCCTCGACAAAGGTAGGAGCGACCCTGAAGTCCTGAAAATCCACAAATCCTGCCCGGGGAGCAAAAGACCAAAATACCCCTAAGGGTTAAAATAGCTCTATCGGCCCAACCGAACAACCGAATCTTGAACCGAAGGCACCTGGAAAATCGGAATAGAAAAATGGGCCGTTACACATAGATTCAAACTCGTGACATTATACTCTGATACCATGTTGAATTATGTTAAACCACAAATCAATCCAAAAACCTAAGCTGATGGATTAGGGTAAATTTAATATATTAGAATATTAGAAATTTAGATTTAGTAGGTTTTCTATTTTACTATTTTAGAATTGGATAGATTTATTATTTTAAGTATTTAGTTGTTATAATATTTAGGTTAGTTAGATTTCATAGTTTCTTTTCTATGTATAAATATGTGTTCTATAGAGAAATAAAATTGTGGAGTTTACACTCTTCCAAATTCAATACGGGTATTGCGCTTAAGCAGTGAGGTTAGCGAGGGCGAATAACCGACAGGTTTCCCTCGGCTCTCTCGAGCTCCTAGTTTGGTTCTTTCAAATTTAAACAACTATTAATGTGAACTACCGCATTGGGCGAACCTTATCTCAAAGTGTTCTTTGATTAGCAGGAAACCTTAGCGATCCTAATGTTATACATGCAAGTTCGCTCTACTTTCTTCTCTCGAAGTGGAGTAAAGTTCTACACACGGTTTGTCAAACATAATGTAAATGAAATTAAAACAACATGCATAAAAAGTCCAGTTCGCTAATCCTTCACCCAAGCGAAACACCTTACTCCTAATAACTTTTTGACAAAGAATTTAGCTACTCATAATGAACATGATCGAATTAAACGAAGAAATGGGAAACATGCTTGTTGAAATGAAAGATTGAGTAAATAATGCAGGAGGAGAAACAAATAAATAAGTAGGGATAAAAAAACTCCTGAAACTTTGATAACTCTAAATCTTCTCCGGTGAATCTCCGGTTACAAGCACAACTTCTACGGGAAGCATATAAATCTACACTAGAATGTGGTAAAGACAACAACAACCTAACGAAATCGCTCCAGTGGCTTAAAAACTAAACGGTAGAAAAACTTTGGTCAAAATTATGGAGAGAATCTGATAATTCTCAATCGAGAACTACAAATTTTTCTATGAATTCCCAACCCCCTTGATTGGAGACAATGCTCGCCTTTTATAGGTCTCCCAACAGCTTTTGTGAATCGACTGCTCCACGATTGCTGCTCTGCCAAAAGCTACTCTACTATGAAATTCTCCTGCTTCATTATCCGCTTTGTCGATTGCATCAGAGCAGACACAACTGAACGGTTGAGATCAATTGTCGAGCATCCGGTATTTGCCACCCGTCCCTTGGATGAGATATTTTGACGACTCATCCCGTCTCGCTAGTTCTTCTTTTGCTGAGGCGACGTGGGATGAATTCTGGTATTGCTTCTCGGGGTCTAGCCCATGCTTGGGCTAGGGCCTCATTAATTCCGCTTTGCTTCCCATGTTCACTGCAACAAACTAAAAAGTATCAATTCCTTTTTAACACTTAAGCCTTTTTCACACAATTATACACGTTTCGTTGCAGCGACATCCCAAAAAGTCTCTCAATCGAAAAACTATAGGATATTTTACGTAAGCATAGTAAAGATTATGTGGGAGCGAAATTCTGGTCATTATGAATTAATTATAGCAAAGTTCGTATAAAAGAATATTAATTTAAGCTACTTTAACTCTTAATTCTTAAGAGATATCATTTTTTTAAGGATGTCTAAATTGAAGAAAATAAAATTAAATAAATGAGATAGAATGAGTATTTTATAAAAATCAAGTAAAAATCTATTTTGAATGAAAAACTTTTTAAAAAATGCTAAAGGTATATAATAGACACCCTAAAAGTAGCTATCTAGAGTAAATTCTTTGGTTTGATTTGGATAAAGAATTTAGTTTTTAAAAGAAAACAAGAAACTCAAAAAACATATAAAGATTAAAAGTGAATATTATTGAATCTTTAAAATATAAAAACTGAATAGAAATTATACTCCAAGTGAATAGTTAAACACCTCAACTACTATTAATATTATTAACATCAGTTTTTAAATGTGTAGTTTATCAACCTAATCACAACCAACACTTTTACTCTACGCCTCGTCTGCCAGCACAAAACACATCTTAAATGGATCACTTAAAATTGAGAGAAGATGAAAGGTGCCTTTGTATTTGCAACGATGAATAGTGGAATCTAAATTAATTTCAAATGGTCGGTCGAGTCTCTTTGAGAATATATTCTTCAATTTACGTCTTCATTTTTAATTTTAAAACAAGATTATAGTTAAACTAAATTAAATTTATTTATTTCGAATCAAAGAGTTCAAACTTACAAATTTAATATTATTAAATTATACATGTCACTAAAACTAGTTTCTAAAAAAGGTTTATGAAATATATATATATATATATATTATTTTATTTTTTTGTTGTTGCCCATATTTTTTTTCTTAATGGGAGGAATGAATTTTGAAACCAAACTTAGGAAGTTGGATCAATTTAAACATTAATTTTTTTAATGAAATTTTAACCCAAAACTTTTATTCATTTATTAAAATCTCAAATTTGGTTAAGGGCCTGTTCAATCACTATTACAAAAAGTTTGCACACATGTTCAAATTCATGTGTTACTCTATATAATGGATACTTATTTGTTATAAAAAAAGATTATAAATAAATAAATTATTATGGATTAGGTTCAACCATCATGACAACCACGAACTAACTCTCAAAGGTAGAACTCACATTGAATCAAACAAACTCTTATGTTCTAAACAACACGATAAATGTGGAGGTTTTGCTGACTTCAATTATGAGGAGAATGAGGACACGACTAAAATTATGTCGAGAACTAAGAATATAATGATTCATAACAAGTATATGGTAGTTGGTATATAACAGTTATATGAATTGGTTTGTTTGTTAATTCAGCTAACTCTAGTTAGGTTACTTTACTAGAGTAGTCAGCTTATGAAGTTGCTAGCTAATAGAATGTAATTAACTCTATTTAAATAGAGTTCTTTAGTTTAATGAACTTGAACTTTTCCTCTCACTTGATGATATGGTATTAGAGTGATTTTTTAATTTAAATCTTCTCTTTTGCGCGCAACTTTTTACTGGTCTTAGTTGGTGCCTTACTTTTGATCACGCGTAGAATGAACCAACTGATGTAAGGCCTATTGGTTGCAAGTGGATCTACAAGAGAAAAGGGGGTGTAGATGGGAAGGTGCAAACCTTCAAAGCTAGACTTGTAGCAAAGGGCTTCACTCAAATAGAAGGAGTGGATTATGAAGAAACATTCTCCCCTGTTGCTATGTTAAAGTTTATAAAGATTATATTATCTATTGCCTCATATTATGAATATGAGATATGGCCGAAGGATCTCAAGACTACATTCTTGAATGATAATTTTGAAGAGGATATCTACATGAACCAACATGAGGGATTTGAGACCAAAGGATAAGATCAAAAAATTTGCAAACTTGTTAAATCCATTTATGGATTGAAGCAAGCATCCAGGTCTTGGAACAAGAGATTTGATGATGTAATCAAATCATATGGTTTTGAGCAAACGTTGATGAGCCGTGTGTTTACAAGAAAATCAATGACAATAAAGTAGCATTCATATTATTATATGTAGATGATATCTTACTCATTGGAAATAATGTAAGGGTTTTGATAAATATCAAGTAGTGGCTAGCTAACCAATTCCAAATGAAGGATTTGGGTGACGCTTCGTTTGTCCTGGGATTCAGATAATAAGGGATCAGTGCAAGACAACACTAGCCTTGTCTCAAGCATTATACATTGACAATATGCTTGTCAAGTATGCAATAAGAGATTCTAAGAAGGGTTATTTACCTTTTAGCATGGAATCACAATGTCTAAAGATAATAATCCTAAGACACCTCAAGAAGTTGGCTAAATGAGATGGATACCGTACTGATCTGAATTGAAACTGCCTAAAATAATTACTAATAATCTAATTAGTTTATGCACTAAACACCCAATGCTACAACATTCAACAGACTATACGCAAGCATACGCAGTCAATCATAGTCAAGTGATAAGTTTACAAGTCATTCTCCATAAGGATTGACTTTAATCTCTAGATAAGTACTAATTGAAAAGTCACAACAAAAAAGTAAAGGATATATTTGAGAATAACTAATTATACTAGTGTTAAACTTCTAAACATAAACATGCGATAGAAATGCTTCGAACATTAATAACAGGAACAAAAGACAGACAATTCTCTCAGCATTTAGACAGACAACAAGCCAAAATAGAATGCTAAAAACGTTTACTGAGAAAAGCTAAAACGAAGATGCTAGAAACACAAAGAAATATCCAAATTATATGATAGGTTCGAGTCAAGGGACTTTTAAGTGTAATCAACTTGCAGCCAGGGTAAGTTTATGGTGAGAAGAGAACTCCGCACAACAAGCGATCTAATGGTCTCTTTGGAGATGCACTCATTCTCTTCGAGCTTGAGCTTTCACACTTAAATTCGAAGCTAAAAATGATGAAATGCACACTAGCGAGGCGACTATTTCTAGCCTCCCTCTTAACATGCAAAAGATCTTAACATGAAACTAATGGACACAAATAGTAGTTATCTAATCCTTTTCTCTTTCAAGATAAAGCGAAAAGCAAATATGAATGGATGATCAGTCTAAACATGTTATAACGTAAAATGCCTATTGTGTCTTAGCCCAACATCCCTCTCTTACCCCCAAATACATGTATCACACACTCTACCCTCAACCCTCACCTAGATGTGTTCCGCTCATGATTTCAAGGCAAAAACTCAAAATAAAATATGCGAATGCTGATGACATTGTCTAACAGAAACTTTTAACATAAATGAAATCAATCAGTAGCAGAAACACAATGAAATAGGAATGCTCGACTAGAAACATAACAAGATAGCAAGGGAAACTTTGGAAATGCAATGATAAGCTAAGAGAAGCTATGAACAAGCTTTCTTAGCAACTTGACAACGTTCCAAACGGACGATTACAAAACAATTAACAAAAAATTTCAAAAAACAGGTAGAAAGAAAAATGCGGAAATAAATGCTGCAAACTCTGATTCTTCACGTCAATTTCGGGAGCTCTCCAATCCCAAAAAATTCCAGAAAAGTTCCACACCGATTTCAACCCCAAATATGGCCTTATATACCCCCCCCCCCCCATTTTCATCCAAGATTAACGGCTGAGATTCTAGGGAAAAATATGCCTTGCTTTCCACACCAGTCGACCAGATCTGAAACACTCTGACATTGTCGTGCGCACAGAAATTACAGCTCTTACAAACAACTTCTTTTTCATCAGACCGAAAGTTGTAGCATCAGCTTGCTTTGAAATGGGTCATCAATTCCTTCTTCAAGTTCTCCTGAATTATTCATAATTCCAATGCTTCCAGCATTTCCATCACTGCAATGATAAAGTAAATACTTTAGCGTGAAAGATAATTCTTAGAATGCTACGAGGAATGTTCCACGCATTAGCCTTTTTGGCCTAAAATTCCAGCTTTTTTCTACTCTCTAATCCTTGTCCCAAATCTAGCATGCATTATAGTTTTTAATATAATTCTTTGCCTTAAGGTGATTTTAAGCATGAAAATGTGATACTAATGCTTGATTCCTTAGATAAAAATACTCTAAAAGAGGACTAAATAACTCTCTAATTGAGAGTTATCACCTACTCTTCGACAGTAGGGAGCTTGATGTACGCTATGTTGTGTACTAGGCCAGACATTTGCCACGTTGTAGGCATTGTCAGCAAATATAAGTCAAATTCAAGATTGGATCACTGGATTGCGGTTAAGAATATTCTCAAGTATCTTAGGAGAATGAGAAATTATATGCTTGTGTACGGTTCTTAGAATTTGATCCTTATTAGGTACACAGACTGTGATTTTCTAACTGATAAGGATTTTAGGAAGTCCACATCAGGTTTCCTGTTCACCCTCAACGACACAGTGTAGTTTGGAGAAGCATCAAGCATGGATGCATGATAGACTCGACAATGGAAGCTGAGTATGTAGCGGCTTGTGAAGTAGCAAAAACAAAGGTGGAAAGGTCGAGAAAACTTCCTAGCAAATTTGGAAGTGTTTTCGGGCATGGATAAATCAATCACTTTATATTGCGATAATAATGGGGTTGTGGCTAACTCCAAGGAACCTAGAAGCCATAAACGAGGGAAGCATATAGAGAGGAAATATCATCTCATCAAAGAGATGGTGCATAGGAGTAAAGTTGTTGTCACCAAGATTAACCTAGTTGACAACGTTGCTGATCCTTTTACAAAGGCTCTCCCGGCTAAAGTGTTCGAGGGTCACCTAAAGAGTTTGGGTCTACGAGAGGTGTCTGCTGTGGTCTAGAACAAGTGTGAGCTTGATGTTTGGCGTAACATATAAAAAGTATTATAAGGACTTTAGTGCAAGTGGATGTTTGTTACGGTTGTGCCCTAAAGGCCTTGTAGTTTGTATTTAAAGAACAAACATTTAATGTTAGACATTTATTTTTATATTTTAGTTATTAATAAAGGTTATTTGATAACTCTCAAAGAGTTAATTTTAGGTTATTTATGATGCATTACTTTAATAATTAGGCAAATAAATATCTGCATTCTTAGAGGGAATACAGAGAAATAACTTAGAAAATTTGCATGCATTCATAATATCGCATCCACAGCATGAATCTGCACTTTAACACAAATCTCAATTCAACTGTGTCTAATTTACACTTTTTAGCAGGATTTCATGCGACATCAATGAAAAGGCAATGATGCGAACACTGAGCGGATCACAAAGATATGCTGAACCAAGATGGAATTACGATCGACAAAGATTCATCTACAAGGAAAGAATCAGAAGAACCAATTATGCAATCAAGAAAATGGCAATCGAATAAATCTCGACGGAAATCAAGGAATATGCATTGATTACGATTTATACAGCTCACCTCTACTTGCGGATCACGAAAATCAATCCTATAAATACCAAAGCAAGGAGCGGAATCCATTGAGCTGGTCGGTTGGCCATAAGCCAATCAAGGGACGTGAGTCAACTATGAAGAAGCTGATGGTGGTATTGTGGGAACTGATGACAATGAGACTACTCACCTTCAACCATGCCAATTCCATTTATTGTTTTCATTAGGAGTAGTTGTAGTATTTAAACATTATTTTAGTCGTAATAAAATCGTCTGGTTTAAACTTCTATGTGATGTTCATTTACTATGATTGCGTTATAGGAGTTTATGATGATTAAGTATGAATAGAGAATGTTATTAGTGTAGGCCTTTAAATGTTACACTGCTGAATGTTTATTGATTATATATATATGAGTCGATTAGCTACCCACGCATGTACCTTGCGAAGAATCGGAAGAGGATTCACATGTTGACCTAGTACGCTAATTTAGGATTGAATGAACAGCTGTTCATCATTTAAGGTGTTAGGAATAATCTCACTACTGCTTACGTTGCCGTGTGCATAGTATGGTGTTCGCAGCAGAAGCTGGTTCACTCATAAATCATGAGTCACGGAAGTGAAATTTGTTAGGAAAGTAAGACATTCACTGGCTAGTCCGCACCCTTAGCATTTTCAAGGAATACATAGTTAGCATTACTCATGACATGCATTTTATTTCTGCATTTTGTCTTATCGCATTAAACAAAACAAAACCACTTATCATATACATTCTATTTTACTTTTTGCACGACGCTGACTTAAGTGGTATTTACTCTAGACATCAATCTCTGTGGGATCGATAAAATTATATGCTTATTACTTGTTGCAATTCCCGACTGCATATACTTGTGCATAAGTGATTCCTTTTGCATTCGCATAAGAATTAGTTATTGTTCACATATTAGCAGTGGAAACGCGAGTTCATAATTATTTTTCATTAATTTTGCATTTAATATACAAACGTCTTTTGCTTTATCGAATTAATTGGATTAATAGCGATATTCCCATAGTTATTTGGATGTACATTTGGACAAGTATGTGGGACATTGTGACGAACCCGACCCAAAACATGGTCCTAAACCGGGGTTCTCACTCAGCATGTAAGTTAAATATGATAACAAGCGGTTTAGAGCTCATATTTAAATACCTTTCAAAACATATGAGAAGGGGGAACCCTTAAAACATAATCAACAATTTTCATTTAAACCATCCAACGAAGTAAAACAACCTGGCCAGTATTTATAAAAATATACAATACATTTAAACAACGTTTTAAACAATGTTCCCCTAGGACTCCTGTTCATCTACATGCTGAATAAACAATGCAATAATAAATGACAGAGTGCCGGCGGCTCCCCATGATCAATCAGCTCCCTACGCTAGCCATTCTGGTGTTGTCCCAAGTTACCTGAAAGATAAATAAGGGTGAGTATAAAGATACTCAGTAAGAATCCCCAACCGGGGTACAATACGATACATCAGTCATCTAGCACCTCAACATGCAAGCAAACAGCTATCAACACAGATCATAGCTCAACGAGCTCATAAAACACGATCTAGAGCCATCGGAAGTCTCTTACTTCCGGCCTAACTGGGATTGGATTGACCAATCCTGGGACATCACCGAGGTATCTGTCACTCGGGGGGAATACACTGATCCCTAAAATGTCCTCAAGGGCCTCCTTGCCCTTGCACTATTCTGGACTTATGGGAGAGTACCCGAAGTCAGGCTCTAACGGAAAGAATGGTGTACTCACGACATTAGCCCGGGTGAGCTCTCCGAACCGGCGACTAACGCGTGTGCGCGCACACCGCATGCTCTCTGCAACCGGCGTAAATGCGGGGGCCTAAGGGCAAACTACGCGGGCCAGGTGCACATGCCTATGACTCGGAGCGGTGTCATCGACGATGAGCGCGAGGCCCTCGACGCTCATCTGCGGCAAACTGATCCACCGACACGAAGCTAAGAACCGGCCAAGGTAGGCTTACACCGCTGGCGGGGTTCCGCTCTAGCGGGCTACAAACTAGGCTATTGCCGAAGTGGGTACCTAAGTCTACAACCGGCGGGTCGGGGTAGCAAGATACGTTATGTCACGCACACTTTACTCCCGACCGAGCTAAATCCACCTTGGCGACCGGGGTAGCAAGATACGTTATGCTTCGCACACTTTACTCCCGATCAGTGGGGACAAAGTACGTTATGTCCGCTCACCTGGGATGATGACAAACCCTACAACTCTATCTAAGAGTACAGAGCAAAATCAATGATTCCTGGCTAGCAAGCAATGACCGACATAAATCACATTACCTAGCATGATACTACAACTTAAGCAGGAATCATAAGCATGCTGGCAGAACAAACCTAGCATGGCACTAACATGTAAAATCAGGCAAACATGCTAGCAAGAGGTCAATCAAAGCTCTATCTCTAACATGCTCATAACAATCAGCAAGCATACAAGGCATATCGAGATATATCGCAGGGTCTACACAACCAAGGTAAGAAATCCTTACTTGGGATAAGCAGAAAACAATAATAATAAATCACAAATCAACGAGCGAATCCTCGAGCCTCTAATCGATCCCGAACAACCTAAACAACAAATAAAGCACCCAAATCAAATACATAAAACAGCCCAATAAATCCATAACCAGCAGCCAATAAATCCGGGCCCAACGAAGAAAAGACTCGGGAAATACCATTCGAGAAGTCACAAGGCTCGGGCCAAGCCAACACACCACAAGCAGGCTGGGCGCAGGGGCTGGGCTGGCTAGGGCACAGGGCAGGGGCGCGGAGTTGCACGCGGGCGAGCTGGGACGAGGCGAGGGCACGCGGCGCGCGGTGCGGCTCGGCACAAGGGACGACGCGCGGGCGCGAGCTCGGCAAGCACAGGGGACGGCGCGCACGGGTGCGAGCGACACGAGGCGCTACAGGGACGCGCGCGCGGGGCGACGCAACGCGATGGCTCGGGCTGGCACGGCACGGCGAGCTACAGGGCGCACGGACCAGGGCGAGGGCGACGCAAGGCTGGGCGAGGGCTGTGTGACGCCACTCGGGCGGCCTGTGCGACGCGATCGGGCAGGCTAGGCGAGCTGGGGCGGACCTGGGCGATGCTGGCACGGAACTGTGCGGCTGGGCTGGGGCTGGCTCGGGCATGGGCGAGCTGGGCGGCCAGGGGGGCAAGCTGGGGCGCTGGGGTCGGGTTAGGGGGCTAGGGTCGGGCTGGAGGAGAGAGAAAGGGGAAAAAAGAGAAAAATGGAAAATGGGAAAAAAGAAAAAGGAAAATGGGATTTTAAATCTTATTTTATCCTTATCCAAATTTTATCCAAACTTATCCATTTTTTCCAATTTTCCAAAAATCCTTAAAATCCTTAAATCTCATTTCCCAGCTTCCTCCTTCGAGACCCGACTGAAGCAACCTTTCCAAACAACAAATCTCACTGAAATTAGCCTCCCAAATCAACACTGAAGGCTCGGCTCGAATCCCGAAGGAAACACCCAAACAACCATATCTTTGCCTAAAACCCAAATCACAACCGAACCTCCAAACGAATAGCCCAAACACCTCGGGACTCGCAGCCCACAACAAACAAGCCTCAACAAAGGCAGGAGCTGCCTCGAAGCCCTGAAAATCCACAAATCCTGCCCGGGAAGCAAAAAGACCAAAATGCCCCTAAGGGTCCAAACAGCTCTAACGGCCCAACCGAACCACTGAATCTGAACCGGAAGCTCCTCGAGAACCGGGATAGAAACCTGGGCCGTTACAGACATACAGGTTAATCTAGTTCCAAGTTAATAACTTAAAACGTCTGTAGTATATGGACTAAGGTTGGGTGCCTAAGTCAGCCTAAGTCCTAATGACATTGTTGGTACGACTTGCTTTGCAAAGATTGCAAACAACCTAATTGTAACAACCCAATTTTCCATCCAGGTTCCCTAGGTACATTAGGTTCATTATTCAGTTGTTCGGTTGGGCTGTTAGGGCTGTTTTGACCCTTTAGGGCATTTTGGTAATTTTACCTCAAGACTTGCTTAGTGGCTAGACAAGGTTCCAAGGCTATTTCTGTCTTTTGCTGAGACTCAGATGTTTGCAGGTTCCAGATAATTATGTTGTTTGTTAGGGTTTTGGAGGTGGTTCGGATAAATGAGAAATTAAAGAATTAAAAGTGCTACCGTTTGGGATTCGAACCCTTGACCTGCAAGGGGGTTTGGAGGCTTGGATTAAATAGGATTAATTCACAGGAAATTCGTATTGCAGCTAAGACTCGAAGGGGAAAATCTAAGGGAAGGAATCGCCAAACCTAAGTGATTAAAGAAAAAGAAATCGCATTTTTATTCCTCTTCTCCTTGACGATTCCAACTCTTCTTCTCCTTCCATCTTTTTGCTAATCCTCCCAGTAGCCAAGACCAAGAATTCGTGAGGTATGTTCCTCTTCTCTAGCCATGCTCTTCAAGTGTTGATTGGTTGTCTCCCTAACCGAGCATAGTTTTCCTCCTTCTTGAAGCTCAAGTCGAGACTCTTGAAGAAGCCCTAGTGATAGCCGAACACCCTTGCTCCATTCTTGATCTTGATCAAGCCCTAGCCGAACCCTTGGTGGAGCCTTTGGCTGTCGAACTCACTCCCTCATCTTTCTAGTCGAGAGGCACTTCAACCCTAGTGCAAGAAACCTCAAGCAGCTGAGCCAAGCTTGTGAAGCCAGCCCTTTGATTGCTGCATCAAACCCTAGCAGCTGAAACCATCTTTGTAGCTGAGCACCCTACTTCCGAGGTGAGTTCTTCCAACCCTAGCCATGAATCAAGGTTGTTTTGGTTGGCTTTGTTGGTTAACCTTGACCAAGACTGAGAAGTATTTGTGTTGTTGTTTTGGTGTTGCCCTAGTCGAATCCAAGAGCTTTTGGGAGGAGGCCGAGAATACCCTAGCTGAGAAGCATCAAGCCCTAGCCGAGAGCTCTCTTGGTCTATCCCATAGAGCTTGGCCGAGAAAACCTGGGTAACTTCCCGGATTCCTATTCTCTTGGTTTCTAGTTTAGTAATAGCTAGCTAGGTTGTTGACATGTTTTTGTATGTCAAGGTTGTGTTGAATTCTGCAGCTCAAGGAGCTTTGTCATGTTTGTTTTCTTGCTTGTTCCAGGTAAGGATTTCTTACTGGGGTTGTGTGGACCCTGCGATATTATCATGATTGTACCATGTATGCCTGTGATTGTTATAAGCATGTTAGTGGATAAGACTGCTTGTTGTATGATCTCTGCTAGGATGTTTGTCTTTGTATCTACATGTTAGTGCCATGCTAGGTTTGTCCTTCCAGCATGGTCTGTGATTCCTGATTAAGTTCGTAGTATCATGCTAGGTTGTGTGTTTGTAATATTGAGCATTTTTATTTAGCCAGGAATCGTTACTCTGAATTCTTAGATAGAACTGTTAGGAATTGTCATCATCTAGAGGCTGAGAGCGGACACAACGTACTTTGTCCCCACTGGTCGGGATTCAGTGCAAAGCATAACGTACTTTACTTCCACCCCGAAAACCTATGCGAATTAACTCCTGCATCGGCATAAGCCTAGTTTGTAGCCTGCTAGAGCGGAACCCAACCAACGGTGTAAGCCTACCTTGGCCGGTTCTTAGCTTTAGGTCGGTGGTACAGGTTGTTACAAATGAGTGCCGAGGGCTTCACACTATTGTATTTAGTGACACCGCTTCCGAGTCATTAGGTATGCGTACCTGGCCAGCGTAGTTTGTCCCTAGGCCCTCATATTTACGCCAGTTGCAGCAGCATGCGGTGTGCAAGCACACACATTAGTCGCCGGTTCGGAGCGCTCCCCTAGAATAATGTTCGTGAGTACACCACTTCGGTTCCAGTTTATAGCCAGACTTCGGGTACTCTCCCGTTAGTCAAGTATTAGCTAGCCGAGGGTAAGAGGCCCTCGATGGGATCAGTTTTTGAGCTGATCATTTGGCCGAGGGAGGAAGACCGTCGAGGGTGTCTGACATCTATTTGGGATCAGCTTTTGAGTTGGTCATTTGGCCGAGGGAGAAAGACCCTCGAGGATGACTTGGGATGGGTTAGGAGAGCCAATCATTAGGCCAAAAGTAGGAGACTTCCGAGGATTCTGGACTTACCCTGATAGCTCTTTGAACAAAGATCTGTGTTAGTAACTATTTGCATGTATACTAGGATGCTAGATGACCGATGAATCGTATTATACCCTGGTTGGGGATTCTTACTGAGTATGTTTGTACTCACCCTTATTTATGTGGTTTTTCCACCAGGTAACTTGGGACAGCATCGGGACGGCTAGCGGAGGGAGCTGACTGATCATGGGAGCTGCCGACACTCTGTCTTTCTTTTGCATTTATATTATTCAGCATGTAGATGGGCATGGAGTCCGTAGGGGAACTTGCCTATTTGATGTTTTAAACTATTTGAATGTTTTGATAAATACTAGCCAATACTTGTTTTACTTTATTAGCTTAGATTTTATGGAAAATTGATTGGAAGAGTTTTTAATGTTCCCCGCTCTGTTGATTCTTTCAAAATTTTAATCGGTACTTTGACATGTCTTAAGTATGGCTACATGCATGCTGAGTGAGAACCTAGGTTTAGGACCATGTTTTGGGTCGGGTTCTTACAGTTGGTATCAGAGCACAGAGTCATAGATTCTGTAGACTAATCTGCTTTGTAGGTTGTTTGTCCCCATGATCATCAACACTCCACAAGCGTCAGGTTTGTCTAAGTTTATTAAGCTAAGGGTTTTAATTACAATACCGCATCTAGTATACATGTGTTACCCTATTATTGGTAGGGAGAGTCCGAGAGTCGACTAACCCTTGGTGGTTTCCGTGTAGATCGCCAGTATGCCAGTTACACGTAGTGGTGCAAGCCCGTCCGGAACTGCAAATAGAGATGTTGCTGAGACTGCAACTAGGGTTGATCAGACCCATAGGCTGCCTGTGGCCTTAGCTATTAACTTGCCTAGAGAGAAGTGGATGCTGCTATGCCTCAAGCTCTAGGAGCAGAGATTTCTACGATGCGTGATATGATGATGGGCCTAATGGTCGAGTAGAGAGCTGAGACTCAGGCGCAGCTAGCAGCGCAGAGAGAGAAGTCTAGGACTCAGATATCCCAGTTGACACAACTCATCCAACAGGCAGCCCCAGCAGCTCTAGTAGCCTTGGTAGTTCCCCTAGAGGACAAGGTCAGCATGACCAAATTGATGATTTAGACAGTGCTGAAGGAGCTGTCGAGTTTGGCAAGTGGCTTAAGGTCTTTACCAAGTGGAAGCCAAAGGAGTTTGATGCTTCAGAAAATCTGCTAGTGGCGGTAAAGTGGTTGGCTAGGATGGAGTACATCTTCAGGGTGATGGGATGCCCTTTGTGGCTGATGCGTTGAGTAGGAAGACGACCCATTCCGTAGCTTTGTTGAGCTCTCAGATTGAATTGCGAAAAGAGTTTGATCGAGCCAGTATCGCAGTTATGTTGGGAGAGGTTACCGCTAGAGTAGCCCAGTTAACAGTTCAGCCGTCGATTAAGCAGAGAATCATTGATGGCCAGTTGAGTGATCCCAAGTTGAAAAGGCTATTTGAGAGAGTTCAGGCAGATGGCAACTTTTATTTTGTCATAGCACCAGACGGAGGTTTGAGATATAAAGGTCGTTTGTGAATCCCGAATGATGCAGGGATACGAGCCGAGTTGCTTACCGAGGCTCATAGTTCTTCGTTTACTTGGCATCCCGGGGGTACCAAGATGTATCAGGACCTCAAGCAGACGTTTTGGTGGATGGGTATGAAGCAAGATATAGCTGAGTTTGTTAGCCGGTGTCTCACTTGTCAGCAAGTGAAGGCTCCCATACAGAAACCGGTAGGTTTGTTGCAGCCGTTGAGTGTTCCACAGTGGAAGTGAGATGAGATTACGATGGATTACATTTTTGGGTTGCCGAGGACACCGAGAGGGTTTACTCAGATCTTGGTAGTTGTGGATCGACTGACTAAGAGTGCACACTTTATCCCCGGTAGGATAAATTATATCGTGGAGCAGTGGACACAGTTATTCTTGGAGCAGATCGTTCGGTACCATGGGGTACCAGCAAAGATTGTGTTGGATATGGATTCTTGGTTCACTTCACATTTTTGAAGAGCGCTCTAGAAGGGTTTGGGAACCGAGTGTAGTTTCAGCACTGCCTTTCACCCTCAGACAGATGGTCAGACTAAGAGGGTGAACCAGATTCTTGAGGATATGCTGAGAGCTTATGTGTTGGATTTTCCAGGCAGTTGGGATCAGTACCTTTATTTGATGGAGTTTGCGTATAACAATAGTTACCAGTCAACTATCCAGATGGCTCCATTTGAGGCTTTGTATGGTAAGAGGTGCAAGTCGCCAGTGTTATAGGAAGAGGTTGGTGATAGATAGGTTTTGGGGCCCGAGTTACTTTCAATGACGAAAGATGCAGTGTAGAAGATCAAAGCTCGCATGTTGACAGCTCAGAGTAGGCAGAAAAGCTACACTGATGTTAGGCGTAGGGATTTGGAGTTTGACGCTGGTCAACATGTATTTCTGAAGGTAGCACCGATGCGCCGTGTGTTGAGGTTCGGTAAACGAGGAAAGTTGAGCTCGAGGTTTGTAGGGCCTTTTGAGATCCTTGAGCGGATCGGAGCAGTGGCTTACCGTTTGGCGTTGCCCCCGTCTTTGGCAGTAGTGCATAACGTGTTTCACGTTTCGATGTTGAGACAGTACGTGGCAGACCCGACACATGTGGTTGATCATGAGCCATTAGAGTTGAATAGGGATTTGAGCTTTGAGGAGAAGCCTGTGCAGATTTTGGCCCAGGTGCGTAAGACTTTGCGTAATAGAGAAATAAACCTAGTGAAGGTTCAGTGGAGAAATTAGAGGGCAGAGGAAGCTACTTGGGAGTTGGAGGATGAGATGGGGACTCATTACCCGGAGTTGTTTGAGTCTTAGTACTTTTGGGGATGAAAGTCTTAAAAGGAGGGAGTATTGTAACGGCCCATTTTGGTTCCCCAGGTACATTCGATTCATTCAGTTGTTCGGTTGGGCCATTAAGGCAGTTTTGACTCTTAAGGGCATTTTGGTAATTTTGCCTCAGGATCGCCTTAGTGGCTGGACAGTGTTCCAGGGCTATTTCTGTCTTTTGCTGAGACTAGGACGTTTGTTGGTTGCAGGTTCCAGATAATTAGGTTGTTTTTAAGTGTTTTGGAGGTGGTTCGGTTAAATGAGAAATTAAAGAATTAAAAGTGCTACCGTTGGGATTCGAACCCTTGACCTGGAAGGGGGTTTGGAGGCTTGGTGGACTAAATGGGATTAATTCAAAGGAAATTCTTGTTGCAACTGGAACTCAAAGGAGGAAAGCCTAGGGAAGGAATTTCCAAATCTAAGTGATTAAAACAAAAAGAAATCGCATTTTTATTCCTTCCCCTTGCTGCACTATTTTTACTTTTTTCCTCTTCTCCTTGTCGATTCCAACTCTTCTTCTCCTTCCATCTTCTTGTCGATCCTCCAAGAAGCCAAGACCAAGAATTTATGAGGTAAGTTCCTCTTTTCTAGCCGTGCTCTTCAAATGTTGATTGGTTGTTCTCCCTAACCTAGCATAACTTTTCTCCTTCTTGCAGCTCAAGCCGAGATTCTTGGAGAAGCCCTAGTGATAGCCGAACACCTTTACTCCATTCTTGATCTTGATCTTGATCTTTATCTAGCCCTAGCCGAACCCTTAGTGGAGCCTTTGGTTGGCGAACTCACTCCCTCATCTTCCAAGCCGAAAGGCACTTCAACCCTAGTGTAAGAAACCTCAAGCAGCCAAGCCAAGCTTGTGAAGCCAGCCCTTTAATTGCCGCAACAAACCCTAGTAGCTGAGACCATCTTTGTAGCCGAGCACCCTACTTCCGAGGTGAGTTCTTCCAAACCTAGCCGTGAATCAAGGCTGTTTTGCTTGGCTTTGTTGGTTACCCTTGACCGAGACTGAGAAGTATTTGTGTTGTTGTTTTGGTCTTGCCCTAGCCAAATCTAAGAGCTTTTGGGAGGAGGCCGAGAATACCCTAGCCGAGAAGCATCAAGCCCTAGCCAAGAGCTCTCTTGGTCTATCCCATAGAGCTTGGCCGAGGGCACCTAGGTAACTTCCCGAATTCCCGTTCTCTTGGTTTCTAGTTTAGTAATAGCTAGCTAGGTCGTTGACATGTTTTTGTATGTTGCTAGGTTGTGTTGAATTCTGCAGCTCAAGGAGCTTTGTCCTGTTTGTTTTCTTGCTTGTTCCAGGTAAGGATTTCTTACCGGGGTTGTGTGGACCTTGCGATATTATCATGATTGTACCATGTATGCCTGTGTGATTGTTATGAGCATGTTAGTGGATAGGTCTGCTTGTCGTATGATCTCTGCTAGCATGTTTTCCTTTCTATCTACATGTTAGTGCCATGCTAGGTTTGTCCTTCCAGCATGTTCTGTGATTCCTGATTAAGTTCGTAGTATCATGCTAGGTTGTGTGTTTGTAATATTGAGCTTTTTTGTTTAGCTAGGAATCGTTACTCTGAATTCTTAGATAAAACTGTTAGGAATTCTCATCATCTAGAGGCTGAGAGCGGACACAACGTACTTTGTCCCCACCGATCGGGATTAAGTGCGAAGCATAACGTACTTTACTTCCACCCCGACAGCTGATGCGTATTAGATCTCGCATCGGCATAAGCCTAGTTTGTAACCTACTAGAGCGAAATCCAGCCAACGGTGTAAGCCTACCTTGGCCGATTCTTAGCTTCAGGTCGGTGGTACAGGCTGTTACAGATGATTGTTGAGGGCCTCGCACTACTATATTCAGTGACACCGCTTCCGAGTCATTAGGCATGCGTACCTGGCCCGCGTAGTTTGTCCCTAGGCCCCCATATTTACGCCGGTTGCAGCAGCATGCGGTGTTCAAGCACACACATTAGTCGTCGGTTCGGAGCGCTCCCCTAGGCTAATGTTCGTGAGTACACCACTTCCGTTCCAGTTTAGACCCAGACTTCGGGTACTCTCCTGTTAGTCAAGTATTAGCTAGCTGAGGGTAAGAGGCCCTCGAGGACACCTATTTTGGGATCAGTTTTTGAGCTGATCATTTGGCCGAGGGAGGAAGACCCTCGAGGGTGTCTGACATCTATTTGGGATCAGCTTTTGAGTTGGTCATTTGGCCGAGGGAAAAAGACCCTCGAGGATGTCTTGGGATTGGTTAGGAGACCCAATCATTAGGCCGGATGTAGGAGACTTCTGAGGATTCTAGACTTGCCCCGATAACTCGTTGAACAAAGATCTGTGTTGGTAATTATTTGCATGTATACTAGGATGCTAGATGACCGATGTATCGTATTGTACCCCGGTTGGGGTTTCTTACTGAGTATGTTTGGAATCACCCTTATTTCTGTGGTTTTTCCACCAGGTAACTTGGGACAGCATCAGGACTGCTAGCGGAGGGAGCTGACTGATCATGGGAGCTGCCGACACTCTGTCTTTCTTTTTGCTTTTATATTATTCAGCATGTAGATGAACATGGAGTCCATAGAGGAACTTGCCTATTTGATGTTTTAAACTATTTGAATGTTTTGATAAATACTGGCTAGTACTTGTTTTACTTTATTAGCTTATATTTTATGGAAACTTGATTGGAAGAGTTTTTAATGTTCCCCGCTTTGTTGATCCTTTAAAAATTTTAATCGGTACTTTGACATGTTTTAAGTATGGTTACATGTATGCTGAGTGAGAACCTAGGTTTAGGACCATGTTTTGGGTCGGGTTCTTACACTGATCCTGGTTGTTCATGTGGAGACATGTGAGTGGAGGTGCCTATGCAAAAAGGATTTGTTTTGCAGAAGACGGGTGACTCTGTGCGATTCTGCTACTAATATATTGTATAGTAATTAATTCGAAATTATATAATTTATCGGTCGAGAATTGCAGCAAGCAATAAGTATATAATTTATCGGTCCCACTGAAATTGATGCCTAGAACTAATACCACTTAAGTTAGAGTCATGTGGAAAATAAAAAGCATATGTAGTTGAGTTGGGTGGTTTTTGTTGTTTTGATAAAATAATTAAAGTACAGAAATAAAATACTAATGCATGCAATGAGTAATGCTAAGAGTGTGGACTAGCCAAAGAACGTCTTACTCCCCTAACAATTGTTACTTCCATAACTAATCATTTATGGGCGAATCAGCTTCCTCTGCAAACATTTTACTTAGCACAAGGCGATGTAAGCAGTATTGAGGTTATTCCTAACTCCCTAAATGCCGAACAGCCGTTCATGCAACCTAAAGTAGAGTACTGGGTCAACATGTGGTTCATCTTCCGATTCTCCACAAGGTACATACGTGGGTAGTTAATCGATGTATATATATAAAAATAAACATTCAGTAGTGTAACATCTTGTGACCTACACTCTTAACACAATCTAATCATAAGTAACTATCATGCACTCCTATAACACAATCATATCAATAAACACAATAAATAAGTTTAAACCAGATGATTTTATTACGACTATAAAATGTTCAAATACTACAACTACTCTTAATAAAAACAATAAAATGAAATTGGCACGGCTAAAAGTATGTAGTCCCCTTGTCATCAGCTCCCACAACACCACCAATTGCTCCTCTGAAATAGACTTAAGCTTTTGGCTTAGTTACTCGATCAGCTCATGGCCAACCGACCAGCTCAATGATTTCTGCTCCTTGCTTTGGTATTTTTAGGGTTGAGTTTTGTGATTCGTAAGTAGAAGTGAGTTGTTCGAATCTTCTTAACTGCAAAATTTCTTGATTTTCATCGAGATTTATTTGATTGTCCCCGCCTTGATTTCATAATTGATTTTCTGATTCTTTCCATGTAGATGAAATTTTCTCCGAACGTATTTCCTTCTTGAGTTCTGCGTCTCCGCGTGATCTAGTCATCTTTCGCATTGTTGTCTTCCCTGTGATGCTGCGCGAAATCCTACTAAAAAGCATTAATTAGACACAATTTCTCTGCGATTTATGTTAAAATGTAGATCCATGCTTTTGAAGCGACATTATGAATGCATGCTGATTTTCAAAGTTATTTCTCCATATTTCTTCTAGGAACTCATATATTTTTAATTTAATTCTAAAATAATGCAAACTAAGCAATCTAAAATATGCTATCTTTGAGAGTTATCAACGGGACTAGAAGTTGCATCATAGATCTAGTAATTTCGTTATAGAATCATATAACTACTTCGTTAAGGATAATCGTATGTCGATGTGATCTTAATCCTAAGTGCGTTGTGAATTCCTGCAGTGTTGGATCAATAAGTCTCCCACGTTGGGGATTGACCAATTATATTCTTGGATTGGGGAAGAGTTCAGCACATGCTTTTAGTGGAATAAGTCTAATGTTAACGAATAGTGGGATTGGATCTCGGGTTGTTATAGCTTTCATCATATAGGTCCACCGATCTCCAGGCTAGGTTATACTTGCTGGTACATTGTTTTTCTTTTTTTTTGAGTACATATTGGGGGAGGGGGGACAAATACCGATTCCCGGGCTCGAACCTGTGACGCTGGTTTTAAACTGGTTTACAACCAAACACTGAAACCATTGCGCCACTCACTGTTTATGAGAGAGTGAGTTTTAATAATTCAAATACACAGATTAATTATGTGAGACATAATTAATAGAAGCATAAAATTTAATTTATAAAACTTAGTAATTAATATATTGGATATATAAATTTCAATAAATATTTTTTTTTGAAAAATATTAATTTCAATAAATATTAATAAGGAGAAATTAATTTATTTGATAAATTAATTCTAAATAATTATTAAATAATTATCTTATCTTATCTTACTACCTTAAAATGTGCCTTGGTGTAGGAAAATCAATTTTGGACTATTTTATCCATATAATTATTAAAAATTTCAATATGCGCTTTTTTTTGGGATTTTACATGAATTGAAAAAAACCCAAAAAATGCCATGAATAGCAGTTTTTTGAAAATATTTCATATATAGCAGAAAAATGGGGCGCCTCTTGTAAAATGTCCAAAATTCCCTTCTATCAATTTTCAGTCGATAGCATTCATTCAGTTTCAGCTGATAGCCTTCAATCAATTTTCAGCTAATAGCCCTCAATCAATTTTCAGCTAATAACCTTCCATCAATTTTCAATTAATAGCTTTCAATCACTATGTCTTTAATCAATACATTTATGTTCATGTTTCAAGTTCAATCACTATGTAACAATGTCTTTAAGTGTATTACGTCGTTAAGGATTTTAGTTATTTTCATATTTATATTTAATCATTATGTCTTCAATCATTATGTAACTTTAAAAAGCGATTGATTTCTATCACTTAAAAAATAGATTGACTTCTATAAGCTGAACCGATTAACTTCTATTGACTTCTATCAGTTGAACCCATAAAATTCAATTAAATTGATTTAGCAAAGGATGATTTCAAATTAATTCCTTTGAAACTTAAAATATAGATTGATTTATCACTTAAAAAACTAATCCAATTCTAAAAATTGATTGACTTATATCAGTTGAACTCATAGAATTCAATCTAAATTTTCAGTTGATAGTTTTCAATCAATTTTTAACTAATAGTCCTCAATCAACTTTAACTAATAGTCTTCGATCAGTTTTTAGCTGATAGTCTTGTATCAATTTTCAACTGATTGCCTTCTATCAATTCTCAACTGATTGCCTTCAATCAATTTTCAATTGTTTACCTTCAATTAGTTTCAATTAATAGCCTTCGGTTTTTAGTCAATAACCTTAAATTAGTTTTTAGTTGATAGCCTCAATTAGTTTGCTAATAAATTCAATTAGTTCATGGATACTTCAATCAGTTGACTCTAACGTCATTTTTCTCCTCTTCTCCAGCCAACCTCTCCTCATTCTGATCATATGCTCCTACAATTCGATCGTCAAGCAACCTTTAACTTCAACTTAAAAAATCACAGTCAACGTAAATAGCCATCCAGTCAACGAGCCTCCACCCGATAATGAACAAGAAGTACTAGAGAGGCGGCTACGTTGGTGGCGGCCGGTGAAGCCGAACTTGATCGGAGCGTGCAACCATCGTTCAAGAAGTAATTGACAAAAATTGATCTAAAGGCTAGGCAAGATTTGTTGTCTTTGAAAAATGAATTTGTGCAATTCAATTGGTACCGATGTTCAACGATAGTGAGGATTTGGTTGCCGGAATTAATCGAAGTCCAAGTTTAGGAGAGATTTCAAAAATGGGATAGAATGTGTATTTTTTCTAAATAATAACTATTAATACTTGAAAGTTTAATACTTGGAGGTTCATGAAAATTGAGAATCTATATAAAAAAAATGAAAGAAGATAATAAAAATACACAAAGCAAAGCAAGTAAGAAAAAGAAAAAAAAATGTAAACGAAACTCTTCACTAGTAGAAAATCGAGAATCAATGGCGGGCATATGTCGCCATTAAATAACAGTAATGGTGAACTCGATGCCGCCATTAATACAGCTGACATCGAAACACAACGATGGAGCGCGGACAATCAATGGCGGGCAACGCCCGCCATTAATGTAGCGAAATCCATGGCGGGCAAAAACTGCCATAAATCGTTTCCATAGCGCGCGCTTTCCCCGTTATCAATAATCTTCCATCACGCGCGCCCACCCGCCATGTAAACTTTACAATGGCGTGCATCCTGCCCATGAATTCTTTTGTGTTTTTTTTTTAAAAAAAACTCCAGAAACATGGTCTGGGTTATTTGTTTTGAAAAATGGTCTATTTTTTGAAATACTGGCCGTCGCATGCCACATCAATAATTTAAAAGTTTCTTTACTTCGAAACATTCGTTCAAATCTTGGAATACGAGAGAAATACCACATAACTTTTGCTGGAATATTTTTCACTCCTTCTTTCATATTCTTCTTAACCTTCCATATCGATGTAAAACATGTAGGACACATTTCTGCATCGACAAGTTCTTTTCGATACAAACAACAGTCATTGATGCAAGCATGGATCTTTTCATACTTCATTCCTAAGGTACCTAGGTATCATTTCGCATAATAGGTAGATATCAAAATTTCATTAGGAGTAGGCAATTAAGTGGTCAAGAATTGTAATAGCTATGGGAAGCTTTTATCGCTTCATCCATGCTTTGCTTTCAAATTAAAAAGTTTAATCAGCGCTGATATCTTGGTAAAATCTTTACAATTAGGGTATAATGGTTTCTCGGCATCCTCTAAACCTTCCTCAAATATAGGAGAATTTTCGTTTGAGTAATTTTGAGCAGCCTCAAACATCCCTATTGGGTCATCTAGGTCATCCAAATTTTCATCATCTATTGGAACACTTTCCGTGTTTCTTGTCCTCGATACTGATTCTCCATGCAAAATCCATGCATTATAACTTTGATCCATCCCATGAAAAAATAAATGGTCTCTGATGACATTCACACTTTCGTACTTGGCATTCACACATTTCAAACATGGACAACAAACGACATTTAAACCTTTTGAATGTCGTATTGCATTGCTTATAAATATCTCAACTCTTAAACCATATTCCAATGACATCTGATCCCTAAACATCCACGACTTATCCATAGTCATGTTAGAAATTGTAACAACCCAAGATTTTCCTTCCGGTTCTCCAGGTTTGTTGGTTGTTCTCCAGTGAGTTGGTTGGGCTGTTAGGGCTGTTTGTGCTTCCAGGGGTATTTCAGTCATTTTGTCTTCTAGGGGTATTTTGGTCATTTTGCCTTCCCAAGATAGTTTTGCAGTAAGTCAGGGTTTCAGGGTTGTTTCTGTCATTGTGGATTCCAGTTATTATTCGGTTTAAAGTTACATATCAAGAGTTCCATTTATGGTAAGTTTGGAGCCCTCCCAGTTAAAAGAAGAAAAATGAAAATAAAAGTGTTGGAGCTAGGATTCAAACCATGGTGGCTTGGGAGTTGAGTTTGAACCTTGTGTGGAGAAAAAATAAAAGAGTTTTTAAAAGTGGTCTTTGTGGGATTTGAAGGTGGGATTTTTTGTGGCTTTTTATTAATTAAAAATAGGGAAAAATCAAGTAGGGTTTCATCTTTTTCTCCTTCCCTCTCCCCTTGGCCGACCCCCACTCCCTCATTTCCTTCCTCTTGGCCAAGAGCTCCATCCCCATTTGTTCTCCATCTCCATTGCTTCCTTCTTCAAGATCTCCAAGTGTGCTCCCTAGCTTTTCTTTTCCCATTGTTATTCCAAGGTAAGCCTTTGCAAAATCCATTCTCTTTCTCTTCTCGTTGCCATGGCCGAGCCATCATCTAGCCTAGAGGTGATGTCTCTTCTTCTCTTCTTGTAGATCTGAGGAGCTTGCTTGGTTGGAGAAGATCTTGGTTGTTCTTCTTGTTTGTGTGAGATCCGAGAGCACATCTTCCTTCCAATCTCCTTGTCGAGAGCTTCAAGGTAAGATGGTGGTGTTTGTGTTGTGTTTTGATGTTGTGGTTGTATTGATCTAACCTTGTTCATCCTCCTTGTGCAAGATCCAAACCCTAGCCGATTGCATCTTGGGTGTGCATCCTCCTTGGCCGAGACACCTAGTCCTATTGGGAAGCCTTGCCGAATCTACATGGGTGCGTTGGTTAGTGTGTGGTTTTGGTTGCTTGTTGGTGTGGAGTGGTCGAGAACCATTGGTGTTGAGGAAGCCGAGAGCTCCAAGTGTGTGTTTGTGGTGTGTGTGTTTGCTTGCTTCTTGGATAAGAGATCTAACTTGTGGTTGTTGTTTGTTGATGCCCTAGCCTCATCTTGTTGCAAGGAGTAGCCGAGGCCTAGCTTGGTTGTCCTTGTAGTGTTGCCCTAGCCAAGATCAAGTGTTGAAGTGTGTGGCCGAGAGCCTAGGGTTCCATCTTTGGTGCTTGGCCAAGAGCACTAAGTGCTAGTAGGGGTAGTCTCTTGCTCCCTTACTTCTAGTTTGTAGTTGATAGATAAGTGTTTAGCTAGCTAGGTTAATTTGTATGTTGTATGCTTTTAGGTTGTGAGACACTGCAGCTCAAGGAGCACTTTACTGTTTGTATTTTTGCTTATTCTAGGTAAGGATCTCTTACCAGGGTTGTGTGAGCCCTGCGATATGTCTTGATTGCATTTTGTTTATTTGTTATATGTTATAAGCATGTTAGTGGATAGGATTGTTTCCATGTTTAACTCTGCTAGCATGTTTGCCCTGGTTTCTACATGTTAGTGCCATGCTAGGTTTGTCCTTCCAGCATGTTCTGAGATCTTTGGTTAAATGCGTAGTATCCTACTAGGTTATACTTGTATATTGTTCAACACGTTTGAACTACTAGATATTGTCTTCTCTGTGATATTAGATAGTTAGTTAGAATTGTCTTCATCCAGAGGCTGAGAGCGGACATAACGTACTTTATCCCCACAAGTCGGGATCAGTGAGTAGTATAACGTACTTTGCTTCTGCCCCCGGCAACTGGTGCGGATTAGCTTCTGCATCGGTATAAGCCTAGTTTGTAGCCTGCTAGAGCGGAACCCGTCACGGGTGCAAGCCTGTCCGGGGACAGTTCTTAGCTTCAGGTCGGTGGTACAGGCTGCTACAACTGAATGCCGAGGGCTTCGCACTACTGTAGTTCAATGACACTGCTTTAGTTCTTGTTTAGTGCCTGACTTCGGGTATTATCCCGTTGTCTTAAAAACAGCTTGGCCGAGGGTAAGAGGCCCTCGAGGACACCTATTCGGGATCAGCTTTTGAGTTGGTCATTTGGCTGAGGGAGAAAGACCCTCAAAAGTGTTTGGCATCTATTCGGGATCAGCTTTTGAGTTGATCAAGTGGCCGAGGGAGAAAGACCCTCGAGGATGTCATTTGGGGTTGGTTAGGAGAGCCAATAAGTAGGCCGAAAGTATGAAACTTCCGAAGTTCTCGGACTTATCTTGATAGATCAGCTTGGACATAACGCACTTTGTCCCATTCGTTTGGAATAAGATATGGCAGCTGATCACTAAGCCGGAAGTAGAAGACTTCCGAGGTTTCTGGACTTGTCTTGATTAGCTTGATGAACAAAGTTCTGTGCTGGTAACTGTTTCATGTATACTAGGATGCCAGGTGATTGATGTATCTTATTTTATCCCGGTCGGGGATTCTTACTGAGTGCCTTCGTACTCACCCTTACTTATCTTTTAGGTAACTTGGGACAACACCGGGGTGGCTAGTGGAGGGAGCTGTGTGATCATGGGAGCTGCCGGCGTACTCTGTCCTCATTTATGTTTGAGTCTTTATTCTGCATTAGCATGCTGGGAAAACTGTGTTTTACTTTAAGAGTTGTTTAAACTAATGTTTGAAATACTGGCCAGGAATTATTTATGGAAACTTATTTATGTAGTGAATATGTACTTATGTTGGTTTAATGAAGTTTTATTTTTAAATGTTTTTCTTTATTATTTAAATGTTTTAAATTGTAAGCATGCTAGTAAGAACCGGGTTTAGGACTACTATTTGGGTCGGGTTCTTATAGAAATCTAGTCAACTAGGAGAAACTTAACCTACAATTTTTTTTAAACAAAGTAGAATCTAGTCACATATATAACTCAACGTAAATAAGAAAAAAAAAGAATCTAGCTAACTCCATAATCAAAGTATAGAATTCATATCATGCATTGAATCAAGCTACAATACAAATTTGAGCTGATAGAAGGAAACTTTGAATCAAGCTACAATACAAATTGTGCATTTGTTGTTTCATAGCCATTTTCATTACAAAAGTGAGCTTTCCAAGTGAAAATGGCTATCAAAACAACCAATGCACAATTCAAACAAATGATCAAATCAAACAAACAATGACTTTAAGAAAATGCACAAATTTGAAAGGTTAACAACATGCATTTGTGAAGAAATAAGATAAAAAGAGACTAAAAAGAGTTAAGGAGTAATAAAATTACCAATTTGTGAAGAGACTTTCCAAGTTGAAAATGCTCTAAGTTGAAAAATGTTGAAATTTGTGACCTAAGATGATGAAATTTGAAAGGTTACAACATGCATTTAAGAAAGAAATAAGATAAAAAAGAGTTACCCAATTTGTGAAGATCAGATGCCTCAAGTGTTGAAGAAAATGTCGAAATTTTTTACCTTCTGAGCTTCAAAGAGAAAGGAGGGTTAGTCAGTGCCGGTGTGTTAGTAAGCACCGGTGTCAGTGAGAAGAGAAGATGAATAGAGAAAGAGGGTGAGGGTTTCGGAGGTTTCTGTCGAAAAAGAGGAAATGAATTTTTTTTGGAAGAGCTAGCCCGCGCGTTTGATTCTATTTAATCAATGGTGGGCACAATCAATGGCGGGCAATGCCCGCCATCTATTCTACAAATTGTAGTAGTGCTTGGAAATATAAAAAGAAGAACATGAAGAATTAAGAAAATTCCACATTGAAAAAGGAAGGGGAGAAGCAACGGAAGGAAAGTTGAAGGATAGAATTGGATTTTTTGTAAAATGCAACCAAAATGTGCTATACATAAAATATGTTCACAAAACTGCTATAATTAAAATACAAAGTCCATAAGTTGCTATGTGTGTAAATTCTCTTTTTTTAAGATAATTTCAAACATGTCCTCCATTTATTATTAGGTTATTTTTATTTTTATTTAATCATAAAATTCAAGAACGTACATTTAGCGGACTTTTCATATCCTACATTGAGTGGTTTTTTTTACCCTTACTAAAATCTATAGGATGTGAAAGGTTTTTTTTTTTTTTTGAGATTGGGTTTTTTTTTTAAACAATATAGGATGTGAAAGGTTGAAATATAAATGTTAGAGGTTTTTTTAAAAAATAATTATGATTAAATAAAATTTATAAGTTTTTAAAATTCAAAATGTTTTGTAATTATTATCATCTTCTACTATAAAATGGAGTTTTCCATCAATTTTTTCTTCAAAAACATGCATCTTCTATTATTTATTCTCCAAAAAAATGCGCACATCCTTTTTTTACGTTTTCACTCGGTTTATTATGACACACGCTCTTCAATATTCAAGAATCTCAAGATGTTGGTATCGCATGGAATGCATGTATTGAGTATTATCTCAAATTTGTCTTGCATTTGATTTTATTATTTATTTTTTTATTGCCATTTTATCATCATATCTTATATTGTACCTTTGTATTGTTGTTTTATTTGTTTGTAAGAAAATCGTTACAAAAATAAATTCATTATATCAATCTCTACTATTTATATTCACAACTATACCTTTTGAAAAATTGAGGTTGAGACAAAAGAAAGAGAGAGAACAATTTTGTTTTACTTTTTCGTGCATCACTTTTTTTCTCGGCATCACTTAATTTACCTTAATCTACTTTATCCACCTTAAACTGTTGCTTGTGGATAATCATTTTTTAATTATTTTAGTCGTACAATTATTTTAAAATTTCAAGATGCTCTCCATTAGGTTGTTATATTTATATTTTAATTGAATCATAATAAAATTGAAGAACGTACATGTAGCAGATTGAAAAAATTAATAATAAATACTTATAAAAGAGTTTTTTATATCTTAAGTTGAGTGTTTGACCGTTGAAGTTGATTAAGGGGCTTTTCATATAATTAATAATAATACTCAATTAAAGCTATTAGATGTGAAAGGTTGAAATATCAAACGTTGTTCTCCAGAGACATTGACATTTCCCTGCGACGTGATCACATTAGCATCCAACTTTCATTGTTTCTAAGAATGAAAATTGTTCACACAAATCAATATGGGTCCTTTCAGCATACTTTGTCCTCACTCGCATACATCTGAGGAATAAATTCTTAGGAGGTCATGCAACCGAAGACTACTACAAGCTAAGCACGCTTAATTGTAAAGTTTCTTAGATTGAGCCACCGAAAAGAAAGGTGCACCTTGTTGGTATAGGTAGTGTAAATCATATCTTTTAAGCCTTTTCATTCAGATGTGGCGGGCATTACATGCCCATCAGCTTCCACTTTGGTTTGTCCCCGAACCACATCTATTGGGAGAGGCTCGGCTCTGATACCCCATTTGTAATGTTTTAGGCCCAGAATTTGAAATCTGGAATTTCCCTTTTGGGCGCCAGCGTTCCTCTGTGACCTAACCACGTTGACACCTAACCTTCATTGCTTCTAAGAATGAAAACTGTCCCCACAAATCAACACGAGTTCTTTCAGCCTGCTTTATCCTCACTCGCATGTTTTATTCCTAGGATGCATGCGAGTGAGGACAAAGCATGCTAAAAGGACCCATATAGATTTGTGGGGACAGTCTTCATTCTTAAAAGCAATGAAGATTAGGTGCTAATGTGGTCAGGTCATAGGAGAACGCCGGTGCAATTAGGAACGAGAATGTGAGTGAAAATGAACTTATAGTGAAGCTCCGTTAATTTACAAATGATGGTGAAGTTTTTGGTCTCCGTTTGTAGACCAAGGAGAAGTTCCCGATCATCATTTCTTCCTTGAAGATGGTCGAAAGTATAAGCTTTTCTGACTGTGGCCAGCGACGTATTTGCAGATGGTGACCGTTGTCGATGCATAGAAGCTTGAAGATGGTGCCTTGAATAATATTTGTTCAATATCTTATTTTATATTAAAGTGTACTAATTGAGGAAGTAGTGTATTTCTATTTTGGCGGGCATATAATTGAAATTATTTAATTTTTAATAAGGAAATTAATAAATGTATTGGTTATACATGGAGGATATTTCGATAAAACTATATTATTTCAAATATTTAATTTAGATTAGTGGTCGGTTGTAATTCATTTCAACCCCACAGTTACGAGTTTGATTTTGGAAATCGATATTTGATTGTTTCCAAAATGCATACTTTTATCACTAACATTTCAACAATACTAACTTTTCGTCCATATGTTTCAAATTTGAATATTATTAGCCCTAATATTTAATAATGTTAACTTTTAGTTCCTAGATTGAAGTCTAGTTTCATTTTGGTATGTATATTTCAAAAGTGAACATTTTTACCTTCGATATTTCCGATATTTCAATAATGTAAGCTTTTAGTCCTGATATATTTTTATAATTATTTTTAAAAATATAAATTTAAGTCGAAACTAAAATAATCAATTTATCAATATATTGAAATTTAAAATTAATATAGTAAATATCATGTTATATCTAACGATTTTGTTATCTCAATGACTAAAATTGAGTATTATTGAATTTTATTAAAATATAATGAGTAAACTTATTCAATTTTGAAACATGTGTCAAATATATAAATTAGGGGCAACTAAGCAAATATCTATATTTTGGATAAATATTAAGAAAATGTCTACAATAACCTGAAGTTTAAATAAATGTCTTTTTTAAAATCTGAAAAATCAATTATAAATTTGTAAATATAAAATGGATAATTATACCCCTTTACTTAATTTTTTTTTTATAAAAATATCATTTGCTTTTTCTCCGTAACAACCTTGAGAAAAATCTTAGTAGCATTCTTAAACGAGTCTTTAACCAAAAGATAGAAATTTTAAGTTTATTTTCAAAAGATAAAAAAAAAAGTATATTTTTAATTACTTGAAATTATTTTTGAAAAGATTTGAGATGAGCATTTAATCTCCATAATATAACAATATACATGGTCCACGGGAATGAATTCTTTAATATTGAAACTAGTAACAAAAAAATATAAAGTGAATTCCACTTGCAAACCATCTCTTGCATATGGACAAACCGTCCTTGCATAGGGACGTTGGATGCGGAAAATGTATGCTTAGCATAATTCTTTTGGTGTTGTATGCTACTACATAGGTTTATTTATGTATATTCTTCCCGCATCTTTTGTTCCTAGCAATATACCATGTGTATCAAAACATACCGTCATGATTTCAGCCATAACGCATCAGTTTGTGTACACACTGTTTGCTAATCCCGCACTTCGCATCTGTTTGTGTACACACCGTTTGCTAACCCCGCACTTCGCATCAGTTTATGTACACACCGTTTTCTAACCCCCACACTTCTTTATCTTCCATTACGATTAGCCTTATATTTTTAAAGAGGAAGGCTAAACACTCATGCTTGTATCCAGCTTGAGACATGGAGTGAGATAGATAAAAATTGGGATATTGTGGATATGTGGACAATATCGACACATTTTGTGGTGTAATTTGAATATACATTCGCGTCGTCCCAAACTCCGTTAAAAGAAATTGTAATCAGCGTCACTTTTATTGATGGAGAAATCCATGAAAAGCAATAAAAAACTTGTGAATACTTTCACTCAACGCAAGTGAGATCCAACAAGACTCATGAAATATCTTGGGTACGCAATTGTATCCCCAATCTCCAAAAATCAAAATCATGAATGAAAAGTGTGAGTGCAAAATTAAGAGTGGGAGTGAGAATGATCGAAGAATGTGACAAACGTTGGTAAAATGAATAAAAAGATAATTTGGTTTGCGATAGAGAAGATGATCAAAGACGATTTGGCAATTTCTTGTTGTGAAACCAAGGATATCATGGGTTTAAATGAAAAAACAAATTGACAAAGATATTAAATAAATTAAATAAAAAATTGAAATATATTAAAAAATATATATATGAGTTAGTTGTATGGAGATAATCTTACATAGATTTGAGGGCGTTGTTACTCTTGATAAAAAATATTTAATTGGGTTTTGTAATTAATAAATATGTTTAAAAAGAAAATAAATTAAGGGCATTATGAAGATATTTTAATTATCCCTCCTCACTGATTTCTAATTTACATACTCATTTAAAGTCTTAAAAAATTTAAATATTTTTTTAATTATTTTTTAAAAGTAGTCATTTACTTCTATTTCCCTGTAAATTAGACCTCAAACTTAAAGACTAAAAATATATCTTTCCTAATACATATTATTTTTGAAATTAAAATAATAATAATAAATAAACAGAGTAATGAGAAAGGTTATTGAGTATTATTGAATTTTATTAAAATATAAGTAAAATTATTCAATATTGAAACATATGTGTCAAACATAAATAAGCCCTCAAACTTAAAACTAAATTTTTTATTTTTTCGTAATGCATACTATTTTCGAAATTAAAATAATAATAATAAATAAATAGAGTAATGAGAAAGGTTAATGTTTATATCATTTAACCTACTTACTATCCGCTTATAATGGGAATCCTAATTAAAAAGGAAACCATAGAAAAACAAAAGAAATTGTTTAATTGCTTTTGAAAAATATTTTCTCCTTTTATTTCTTGTTTAGTACATAATTTGATAAAATCGATGGAAAATGTACTTTTAATCTTTTGGTTTGAGATTTGATCTCTTCTTTTATAATTGTCAATTTCAATAATACTTAATTTTAATTATTGAAATACCAAAAACGTAGTTATATAATGTAATGTTAATTCAAATGATAACAAGACTAATTTTAATTAGTAATATATTGATAAAATAATTAGTTTAATTTTAATATGATTTTTTTTTTAAATGTATAAAAGTAAACTAAAAAAATATAAAATTAAAAGTGAGCATTATTAAAAAATAAATGTAAAAATGTTCAATTTTAATGGAATAAATTTGAAACTAGACTCCAAAGAACAAAAGTAAATAATATTGAAATATCAAACTTAATGTTGCTAAGTTAATTTTTCCTTTTAATACTCGTCGTTTTTCCTTTTAATACTCGCCGAGGGCTAAATAATAAGGAAACTAAATTGAACTTTTAATTAATACATAAACTCAAAAACCACTGATAACTAAAAAGTACCGTCATGGTTTTTAGATGCTAAAAAGTACCGTCTAAACACATATATAATAATATAAACTAATTGTTTTTTCTAAGTTGACACACAAAATATTATTTTAATTTCTCAACTTTTATTTTTGTTTCATTTTGATTTCTGACTTTTAAATATTTAATTTTGGTCTTTAAATGATGATTGTTCAATTTTAATCATGTTCCATTTTAATCTCTTAAGTATCAATTAAGTTTAAAAATGATCCCTTAATTGAACCCTAAAGTTAACCATAGTTAAAATAAAATTAAAGATATACATGTTGTTGCATTATTGCTTTTGTGGGAACAAACTCCACTATTCAAACATGTTGCAAGAGATATTTTCAATTTGTCTCAACTAATTCAGCTATCCACAGTCAAAACTCTTACCAAATTTATGCACGAGTCTAAAGTTAGTGAGAATTCCAATGATGCCCAGTTAGAATACTCAAATAATTCCGTTCGATTATTGAGTATGCATAAACAAACCTAATTAACCAACCATTATTTTGAATAAAATTACAACTAAAAATCGAAACGCTAGCTATTAAAGTTAAGTAAGTTTGATTATTGAGTATGCATAAACAAAGCCAATTTAGCAACCATTATTTTGAATAAAATTGCAACTAACTGAATATTCAACACTAGCTAGTAGAATTATATAAATTGCTTTTATGAAATCAAATTAATCAAACGTCACCAAAGATAGATTAAAATAAAATAGTGGCCAATAAGGTGACTATAGTGGACGGAAATATTTATTATTGATAGTTAGTGGACTATTATTGAAAGTGTAGCTTGAGAGGGACAAATTTAATATATATATATATATATATTTGGTTATTCTTAGTCTAAGAGTAAGACTAAATTTGGTTGAATGTGTTGGAATGAATGGTGTTCTCCAAAGGGGATTGAGATTGTTGAGCTAATCCATTTGTGTTAAATGGGTCAACATCTAGGGACCATAATTTTTTTTTTGTTCACACACAAATAACCAAACCATAATAATTATTATTGAAAATAAAAAAAGACTACACTGAGGAGTCAACTTACTTTTTAGAATGCTCACTCCAAGCTGTGCCATTAAATATAACCAATCATCTTCAATGACGCTGTTATCGGTTTTAGAATGAAAAGAAAATATATTGTTAGATTAGAAAAATATATAAAACTATACTCTCTTTACCATTTTGTTTTCAATAGTATTAAAAATTTGATGCTAATTGATGTTTATCTTATCTCATAAATGTTTGATTTTAATAAAAATCATAATTAAAACACAATTACATCATAGATTAATTGAGTCTTCAAGAAATAACTCATGTATCGAAAGAAGATGTGACCAATTTTTAACAACTTGAACACACTCCTTGAAATAAAATTCTATCCACAGTGACCATACAATATTTTTCTTTGCAAATTTCCGCCTGAAGTAGCGTAACAGGCACTGTCGAGAGGGGATCTAAGAGTTCGTTGAGGAAGTAAATGTTGCCTGCCAAAACCATTTCTACCGTGAATCCCCACTCTCAGGCATTTTCCAAACCTCAATGGCACACAAGAAGCATCAATATTCATTTTAAACAATTGTTGGTCGGTTTCAACAACACAACTTTACTATCTTTTAACTTCTTATTAGGAGAGGACCTCCTAAGCACGTCTCTTTCACACATATCGAGTAATTCAAGCAGTTGAAACTTCCACCAAGGGCGTCACCATATTTCTCTCCATTTTGTTCCTATCAGACTAGACATACAAGCAGATTACACAAAAAAAGCACCAGATCATCATCAGTTTTCAGGCTTTCAATTATGTAAGTATCAAAATATCCAAAGGGGATAGATAGACATGAGATCCATCTGAGAGATCCCTGTGGAGAGCTCATCCTATAATTCTTTCTCTTTCGGGGACAAAAAGTAGTTATGCACACGATTCTAGATTCTTCTTACAATAGGGGCAACTGTTAACTATTGAACATTTCTCTATTGATCAACACATTCTTACAAGGAAGCAATTCATAAAAGAAATTCCACTCAAAGATTTTGATCTTTGCTGGCATTTTAAGACTCATAAATTTTCTCCATTATCCCTTATAAGAACTAACCAAAGAAGAAGTTGTGTCCATCTAATTAACATCCACTTTATATACACTCTTCACCATGAACACACAATCCTCGTTATACTACCACATCCACTTATCCAGATAATAAAAATTATAAGGATAGCCCTAATTACCTCCACATCAACTTTCTATAAAAAAGATCTAAACAGTTCCAAATTCCACCCCCTCTAAGCCTAGAAAACACGAGTTAACACGAACATTCTCACTTCCTGACGGACTAGGCGTTACAACCCTAAAAGAAAAAAGTCTTGAGTGCCATAAGTCCTTAAACATTTGGATGTTCAACTAGTCCCAACCTGAGTTTGCATTCCTTTCATCAATAAATCGCGTCCTCAAATGACATTACTTCACGTGTAGGCTACATAAGAAGAAATATGCAACAGACCATAAAAACCCTATAGCCTTACCATTTATCAAAATAGGGAAACTAATCGTCAAGATACAATTCATAAGTATTTCTACAACTGACTAAGAAAACCTCATTTTCTCCATGACCTTTCCAATAAAGCTCCACTGTATACGATCTTTGCTCATATTAAACTTCAGTCTTGCAAGCCTCGTCTTCCCATAACGCTTAGCCCTCAAACACAAATTTGTTTTCCTAACCCATGGGCACATTTTAAGAAATTAACATTCTTGACATAAAAGTACTCTATGATTTTGAGATTAGGTATGGTAAGATACTATTCATTCTATTTGCCTAGGTTTCTGACACAATTTTGTATGTAAGTTGCACATGATTATTGGTCTATAATCACCAACCTTTGAAGGTTTTTTTAAGCTTTAGAATTAAAGCTATGACCATTAAATACTTTAAGCCAGGAGCTCACAATATTCCTCTTTCCAATATACCATTCTTTTTTGGAAAACATAGTAGAGAACCCGTTAGGACCAAGAGCCTTTGCACAAAATATTTAAAACAACGTAGCTTTTGTTGGGTTTTTATTCATATTGTGAAGGCCCATCAAATAGGGCACATTAGGGCTAAGTGTTTTAAAGTGCATTTTGTCACTTTGGTAGAGAGAACACACAAGAACAACAAAGGGAGAGCTGGAAAATCAGCAGCCAGAGAGAGAAACAACTTAGAGAGAGAAAGTAAATAGAGAAGAAAAGAGGTTTCTGCCCAGCTTCCGTATTTTGGCGTTTCCGAGAGATTGCACCGTTGGATCGAGTTGAAATTGGGACAACGTGCTCTTGACACGAGGGTCTTCAATCTGAACGGTGGAGATCGGGTTTGGAGATTTCTAAAGCCAGATTCCAGTGGCGATTCGGTTCCACATTTTTGTGAGATCTTTCTATTTATCTCTCTTGATTTGTGTTGTTTGTTGCCGAGATTAGTTTATCTTGAGTTGTTATGTGTTTTATACCTCTAGTTGAAACTAGAGAGAACTTGTTGTAGCCCATTATCGATTATAGTGGAGATTCGACTTCGGTCCGTGGTTTTTTACTCCTCGCCTTGAGGAGGGTTTTCCACGTTAAAAATCGTTGTGTTGTGCTTGATATTTCTACCATACTATATACTTGCTGATTTTTCATTAGGAACACAAGAGAGGGAATAATTGATCCATATTAGAATAGTGTTTATTCCCAACAAGTGGTATCAGAGCTCCGTGGTTGAGTTTATTTAGAGGCCTTGTGTTAAATATGGAAAAGAGTCATAGTGGTGGTAGAATGGTTCTTTTGAATGGATCAAATTATCAAGTTTGAAAAAGAAAAATGGAAGATATTTTATATGTCAATGATCTATATCTTCCCGTATTTTCACTAGAGAAGCCGGCTGATAAAACCGATTTAGAATGGGAAATATGTCATAGGAAAGTATGTGGCATGATTAGACTTTGGGTCGAAGAGAATATTCTAAATCATATTGGTGAAGAAAATCATGCAAGGTCTATGTGGAACAAGCTTGAGTCTTTGTATGCCCCAAAAAGCGGTAATAATAGTAAATTGTATTTGATTAAGCAAATGATGGCTTTAAAGTATCAAGAAGGAACGTCTATGTTAGATCACTTGAATACATTCCAAGGTATTATTAATCAGTTAGCTAGAATGAGTATCAAGTTTGATGAGGAAATACATGGGTTATGGCTTCTTGGTTCATTACGATTCATGGGAGACTTTTAGAACTTCCTTGTCGAACTCAAATTTCAAATGGTGTACTAAGTATGGACTTGGTAAAAGCGAAGTGTATGTAACGAAGAGATGAGAAGAAAGTCACATGGTTCTTCTTCACAGTCTGATGTTCTTATTACTGAAAGAAAGGGGAGGAGTACGAGCAAACGTCCGAAAAACAGAGACAGAAGCAAGAGCAAGAGTGGCCGGTTTTCTAATGTTGAATGTTTTCATTGTGGCTTGAAAGGTCATAAAAGAAGCATTGCGTAAAATCAAGAGAGAAAATAAAGTCGATAAAGGTAAAGAAAAAGTGATCGATGATGATGCGGACCGAATTATCGCAGCCACTGAAGAATTCTTCGCTGTATTCGACGGTGATAGTGTAAACCTTGCTACAAAACAGAGTAGTTGGGTTATTGATAGTGGTGCCTCAATTCATGCTACATCTAGGAAGGAATTCTTCACATCCTACACATCTGGTGATTATGGTAATGTTAGGATGGGTAATGATGGATTAGCAAAAGCAGTTGGCATAGGAGATGTGCATTTGGAGACCAAGAATGGTACTACCTTAATTTTGAAAAATGTGAAGCACATCCCTGATATTCGCATGAATTTAATCTCCACAGGTAAGCTAGATGATGAAGGTTTTGTAATACCTTCAGAATGGTACATGGAAGCTTACTAAAGGCTCAATGGTGGTAGCAAAGGGGAGAAGTGTTCTTCATTGTACTTTATGCATAAAGACTACTGGTTGTGATATCAATGCAAAGGGATAGTGAACAAAGTGTTGAGCTTTGGCATAAAAGACTCACCATATCATATCAGCGAAAAGGGTTTGATGATTCTAGCCAAGAAAAATCATCTTTCTGGGGTAAAGAATGTGTCCTTGAAGAGATGTGAGCATTGTTTAGCGGGAAAGCAAACAAGACTTTCTTTTAAAGCATCCTAACCTTCAAGAAGACCAGAAGTACTTGACATAGTATATTCTGATGTGTGTGGTCCGATGAAAACAAAAACACTTGGAGGTGCGTCTTACTTTGTGACGTTTATAGATGATCACTCAAGAAAAACATGGGTTTATACCTTGAAGTCCAAAGATCAGGTGTTGCAAGTGTTTAAACAGTTTCATGCCCTTGTTGAAAGAGAAACTGGTAAAAAGTTGAAGTGTATCAGGACCGATAATGGAGGAGAGTATATTGGACCTTTTGATGAGTATTGCAGAAATCATGGTATTCGACATCAAAAGACGCCTTCTAAGACTCCTCAGCTAAATGGGTTGGCTGAGAGAATGAACAGGACATTGGTGGAAAGAGTGAGATGTTTGCTTTCACAGTCACAGTTAGCCAAAACGTTTTGGGGTGAAGCATTGAATACAGTTGTACATGTTCTGAATCTCACACCATGTGTTCCTTTGGGAAATGAAGTCCCTAACAGAATTTGGTCAAAGAAAGACATATCTTACAGTCATCTTCGCGTCTTTGGTTGTAAAGCTTTCGTTCATGTTCCTAAAGATGAGAGATCGAAGCTTGATGCAAAGACAAGACCATGTGTGTTCCTTGGCTATGGTCAAGATGAGTTTGGCTACAGGTTGTCTGATCTAGTGAAGAAAAAGCTTATTAGAAGTCGAGATGTTGTGTTTGTTGAAGACCAAACCTTACAAGACATTAATAAAACCGATGAAACAGAGTCAGAGATTAGTGATGATCTGATTGACTTAGGTACAGTTCCTTTGGCACAACCTTCTACACAGATTGAGAATGAAATACAGAATGATCAGTTTGATAATTCAGATGAGGTAGAAGGTCATGAACAGGTTGAGGTAGATGATGATATTGAGGAACAGTTGTCAGAAACTGAAGTTCCTATAGATGTTTCACTCAGAAGGTCTGTCAGAGATCGTCGTCCGTCAACAAGATATTCTACTGATGAATATGTGTTATTGACTTACGGGGGAGAACCTGAGAGTTATAAAGAGGGTATAGAAGATGAGCACAAAAGAGAGTGGATTGATGCAATGAAAGATGAGATGAAATCTTTACATGAGAACCACACTTTTGAGCTTGTTAAATTGCCTAAAGGAAAAACTGCACTGAAAAATAAGTGGGTTTATCGAGTGAAACAAGAAGAAAGCACCTCAAGACCGCGTTATAAAGCGAGATTAGTTGTCAAAGGGTTCAGTCAGAAAAAGGGTATTGTCTTTGATGAAATTTTTGCTCCAGTTGTTAAGATGTCTTCGATTCGAGTTGTTATGGGTTTGGCAGCTAGCCTTGACTTAGAAGTTGAGCAGATGGATGTTAAGACTGCATTTCTTCATGGAGACTTAGATAAAGAAATCTATATGGAACAACCTGAGGGTTTTGAAGAGAAAGGCAAAGAGAAACTTGTGTGCAAGTTGAAGAAAAGCCTTTATGGATTGAAACAAGCACCGAGGCAATGGTACAAGAAGTTTGAGTCAGTTATGGGGGAGCAAGGCTACAAAAAGACTACTTCTGACCATTGTGTCTTTGTACAAAAAATTTCTAATGATGATTTTGTGATACTATTGCTTTATATTGATGACATTTTGATTGTTTGCAGGAATGTTTCTAGAATTGACAGGTTGAAGAAACAGTTGAGCAAATCCTTTGCCATGAAGGATTTGGGGCCAGCAAAAAAGATTCTTGGAATTCGAATAGTTCGAGATAGAGTATCCAAGAAGTTATATATGTCACAGGAGCAATACATAGAGAAAGTGCTTGAAAGATTTAACATGGACAAAGCTAAAGTTGTTAGCTCCCCTCTTTCCAGTCATTTCAAATCGAGTAGCAAATGCAGAGTCCTTCTAATGATAAAGAGAAGGAAGAAATGAGGAAAGTCCCATATGCTTCAGCAGTTGGGAGTTTGATGTATGCCATGGTGAGTACTAGACCTGATATTGCTCATGCTGTTGGAGTTGTTAGTCGATTTAGGTCCAATCCAGAAAACAAAGATTGGGAGGCGATCAAGTGCATCATGAGATATTTGAGAGGCACTTCCAGTTTGAAGCTCACATTTGGAAGTGGAAAGCCCTTGCTTACGAGCTATACTCGATTCGATATGGCAGAGAGATCTAGATAACCGACGGTCTACTTCGGGTTATTTGATGACGTTTGCGTGTGGTGCGATGTCTTGGCAAATCAAGACTACGTATGTGCATTGCACTTTCTACTACTGAAGCGAATATATATAGCTGCAGCAGAAGCGTGCAAAGAGATGTTGTGGATGAAGCAGTTTATACATGAGCTTGGCTTCAAGAAACAACGGTATGTGATATTCTGTGACAACCAGAGTGCTATTCATCTTGGTAAGAACTCTACATTTCATTCCAGAACTAAACATATAGATGTGAGGTATCACTGGGTGAGAGATGCATTGAATGATGGCTTGTTTGAGCTTGAGAAGGTACATACGGATCATAATGGGTCTGATATGCTGACTAAGAATCTACCAAGAGAGAAGCTTCAGTCTTGTCGTTCCGCTGCGGGAATGGCAAGTTCCTCCACACAGTGAATAGGGGGAGATTTGTTGGGTTTTTATTCACATTGTGAAGGCCCATCAAATAGGGCCCATTAGGGCTAAGTGTTTTAAAGTGCACTTTGTCACTTTGGTAGAGAGAACACACAAGAACAACAAAGGGAGAGCTGGAAAATCAGCAGCCAGAGAGAGAAACAACTTAGAGAGAGAAAGTAAATAGAGAAGAAAAGAGGTTTCTACCCAGCTTCCGTATTTTGGCGTTTCCGAGCGATTGCACCGTTGGATCGAGTTGAAATTGGGACAGCGTGCTCTTGACACGAGGGTCTTCAATCTGAACGGTGGAGATCGGGTTTGGAGATTTCTAAAGCCAGATTCCAGTGGCGATTCGGTTCCACATTTTTGTGAGATCTTTCTATTTATCTCTCTTGATTTATGTTGTTTGTTGCCGAGATTAGTTTATCTTGAGTTGTTAAGTGTTTTATACCTCTAGTTGAAACTAGAGAGAACTTGTTGTAGCCCATTATCGATTATAGTGGAGATTCGACTTCGGTCCGTGGTTTTTTACTCCTCGCCTTGAGGAGGTTTTTCCACGTTAAAAATCGTTGTGTTGTGCTTGATATTTTTACCATACTATATACTTGCTGATTTTTCATTAGGAACACAAGAGAGGGAATAATTGATCCATATTAGAATAGTGTTTATTCCCAACAGCTTTGACCTCTCTTCGATAAAAGGACTAGAACCATATTCACCGTTTTAGAAAGTCAATGCCCTAGGGATACAACTCACATACTTCTAAAGCTTATCGAGTGGAGGATTTGTTGAAGTAGTAGATATTTTTAAATAGTTGATAAATTCTTCTTCCATCTCTTCTTGCGTAATCAATTGAAAAGCCTGCCATTCATAAGTCTCTTGATGTTGTTTCTAACCTTTCTTATGGAGGTTTTTTGTGAAACCACTTAGAGTTTCTATCCCTTATTTTAACCAACATTCTCTAGAACTTTGGCGCCAATAGATTTTCTTGCCTCATAAGGGATAGTTAGGTTTCACTCTATGTTTTGGATCAGTGAAAAAATGAGCCTACCACTAGTTTCCATTGCCTCCTAGAGTTGGGCCCTTAGTGTTGTCATGTCGCCCTTGATATTTGCATTTTTGGTCGACCCCACATATGGAAATCTTTTTGAAAGCACCGAAGTTTAGTCCCCATTTGGCCTGCGCTTTGACCCACAAATCACCCTAGGCTTTCTTCACAACCTCCTGACTTTCATCATCTCTTGTCCAAAATTATTCGAAGCGAAATGTTCCTTCAATCGACATGTAATCCGACACCTCCAAATCCAAATGACAAACATCAATCGAGCAAATCAAATCAGTGAAACTCCTATTAGCATGAAATCTATTCAACTGTTTGGAGAACTCCTAGTCCATTCTGCCATCTATTCGTCCAGGTGAAAGTGACTCCAGTAAATCTTCGATCTCGTCGATGAATCTCCCAACCACCTCTCTTAGCCTATTCATATCATTAGAAACCTCGCAAACCCTCAACTTCTTTCCCACAACTAGAACATTCATTTAGACACCAACCAGTTATGGAGAATCATCAAAACCATAAAACTAACTTAACAACTCACAAGTCAGGTGCTTGTTTTGGGACTCATGACACCCATACAAGTCTGTAAAACGCCATTGTCGACGACTCTCCCAAACCACATAACATTTAAGTGAATTCATGAATAACTACAAATAATATATAAATGTCAAGACCGACCGTTGAGCACAACAAAAGCAATCTCTATAAATTATTGTATATACCAGTTAGATTAAACGTCGAAAGGCATTTGTATATGTATATGTATTAGATAAATCTAAAACTTGAAATAAATCTGTTTTTGAAGTTATTGCTTCTAGCGGTAGACTGCCATACAAGCAATTCATGAATAACTAACTATAAATGATACATAAAAGGCAAGACTTAATGGAAGTGTTTGGATGAGGAGTTAGCTTGAGAAGTTATTTTAAAGAGTTATTTTAAGTAGTTAAAAATTGAGAATTGTAGCAAAAAGCTCAGTTTGGATGTGCTTTTTTTAATGGAGGAGTTAGAGACAATTTTTTGTTTGAATGTAGATTTAAAATGTGTAGTTATTTTGAATAGTTAAAAAAAGAATGATTGGAAATAAATGGTTAAAAATAAGTTATTTTGAAATAAAAATGAATTATTAGAAATTACTGGTTAGTATCGATGAGTTATTTTAAGTAATTACAAAAACTCATTTGGGTGTAGTTTTTTTAGAAGTAGTTAATAAATACTCCATTTAAATCCTCCATAAATATGGAAAACAAACACCCCAAAAAGTGTTTTTGAAATGTATTAAAAAATATTTAAAAGATTTTGTGCATGATAATATATATATACATTTTTTTTTCCTTCTGATACACGTGTCTTGCCAACTTTCGTTTCTCTCAACTAATGTTACGGAACATACGGCCTGACTCTATAACATTTGGATATTAAAGAAATCTCTAAGAAATTAATTCATAGATAGGTGACCATCATAGATTGAACTTTACCTTAAGTCCTTTTTTAAGCTAAGGCACTCCATGATATATATATATATATATTTTTAATTTTTATTACTTTGGTTTCTTTAGGTCATGATCAATACTTAGGTAAGAGTGGGTAAGTATTTTAGAAATACTTACCCACTTTTATAACCACATATTTTTACTTTTTTGCATTTCTATGTCCACTTTAGCATTTCTCTCCCCATCAATCAAAGCCAATTTTTTTTTAAAAAAAGTAAAAATATGTGGTTTTAAGGTGCGTAAATACTTATCCACCCTTACTTAAGAATTGCTCTTAGATCATATAGCATATTGAATGGAGAGCTTATGAGATCGATATTGGCCTAGGTGTTTTCTTTGATTTGATGTTTTATTTTTGAAAAGGACATATCCTTTCAAATATTTGATAAGATACACAATATATTTGTTGATTGTTTTTCTTTTGTTACTTTATATTCGATCATATAAATTTAGTTTTGTTCATTTTTTACAGTGGCCCTTATAATTATTTTCTTAAGACATTTTTTGTTTTTAGTTGTCACCCGTGTTACTTTTTTTTTTTTAATTTTTTTTTATAGCATCACCCTTCTTAATAAGTTGGCTTTAAGTTGACATAAGGAAATTCTCATCATAAAATGTGTTGCTTTAGATGATATTCTGCTCTTTCTTATGCTTTGAAGGTAAGCTATTTGCGGATATTCAATTGATCAATGTTTCTTGGACTTCTGGAAATCATTTGTGTCTGGTGAAGAATATTATATATATCTTGTGGCATATTTGGTTTGCGACATATTTCTTTGGCATGAACAGTCAATCTGATTTATTTTTTCAAAAAACAGTCAATCTGATTTGCTTTTCACCATTCAATAAAGTTTGTTTGTGGTCCTTCATATCTAGAAAGAAAACTTTTCAATCCATATACATTCTTTGAATTTTGTGTTTTAATTATTTGACAAAAAAATATAAACCATCTCCTTGATATAGGTTGCATTGAGATTTTTTTTAATGTTAGTCTCTTCATTATTAAATCATAGATCATGTCTCATTAATAAAGGTAAAAAATCATGTTATTTGAATTATACTTTGCACTTTCCGTTAGAATTTGGTTATGAACTGAAAGAGTCAGTGACATGATAATTATTTGAGAGCAATTATACTCTTTCTGTAGTCTTCTCTCCTCCTTCTCCCCCAACTTCTACTAAAAAAAGAATTTGGTTATGAAGGTAAATTATTCTAGAGTTGTGAATTTGCAATCAAAGTCCTTGTTATATAATGAAATCAATAGTTTCATAAAACTAGAGGTGATAAAATAGAAAATTCAACATTAAAAATTTATTTAGTAATAATTTTGTTTTTAAAAACTATGATTTTATGTTTTTCATGATCTATTGTTGAAGACATTTTTAACGATACAAAAAGCAAACTTCAAAAATTAGAAAATAACAATAATATCCCACCCCACCAATTTAAGAAAACACATAAAAATAATAACAAATTTTTTATTAAAAAATACTTTAAGACAAGAAGAAGAAAATTATTGAGCAAAACCGTAAAAATGGTAGAATAACATTAAAACACGAAGGATATGACAGTTATGGGCCATTTTAGGCCCATGTTTGATAAAGGCCCATTGGGCTTACTATTAGAAAAGAAAAAAAATTCAAACCAGTGACCGCGGCGAGAAGAATGAGAACAAAAAAGAGTTTTATTTTATTTTATTTTAGGGAAATTGTGGTAGATAGTTTACTTTTATAAAATATTTACAAATCTAGACAAATTCTATATCAATTACAATCTTATTTTTCTATTTATAATCAATTAAAATATAAATGATTTTATTTCCATTTCACCCCTGGTAGAGGACGAAACAAAAACTGTAAGCAAAAGTTCCGCTTTTTTCTATACCTCAAACCTTATATTGGATTTTTATTTTTCATTTTTTGAATCAAACCATTTATTTGCAACTTTTTTTTACATAGGCTTTTTTTTACAATGTTTTTTTAAATAGGTTTGATTGCAACTAATAACACTATTTTTTGCTTTTACAATACTTTGACTTCTAATTAGTTCATTCATTTCAGTTTTTTTTATCGAGAAAAAAATAAAAAATTAATTATTTTTACAATTTTCACAATTATATAGTTAGCTGCGCTTACTTTTATCTTTTATAAAGTATATTTTGGTATGAATAATATTTTCTTACAATACTGTATTAATAATACGTTCTTATATTGATAATATAAAATATTGTATTAATGAGTATCTATAATAGTATTAATGATTATAAATACAAATACAATATTAACATAATTCTTGAATCCTTGTATATGTTCTACCTTAAATTGATAAATACTGTATTTATTTTAAATAATGTTATTATTAATATTGTATTTAGATATGAGATTATCCTTCAATGTCATTTAATATTAAATTATTAAACTATTTTCATTAATATATTTTAGTTTCTTAATAAAAGAAATATATACCTGATTAGTCAAATTCATAAAATAATTACAAAAATTGTCACTTTTAAAACAAATTAGCAATCATAGTTATAAGTATTAATAACTTATAATATTTTATTAATAATATAATACTGAATTAATAATACATACTGTATTAATGAATATTTATAATACATTATTAACATTTATAATACATAATATTGTATTAATAATATAATATTATGCATTATTAATATTGTATTAATACTAATTAATACAGTATTATATATTATAAATATTAATATTGTATTATAAATATTAATAATGCATAATATTGTATTATTAATACAATATTGTATTATATGGAAATAAAATATTTACTAATAATACGTATTAATGATGGAATACATTTAGTATTAATAACAACGATTTATGAATTAAAAAACTCACAAGATTAGTAAAATTTATAAAAAAATTATAAATATAGTTACTTTTAAAAAAAAATTAGCAACCTTTGTCATGTTATTAATTGTAATATTGTATTAATGACTCACAATACTGTATTAAAAAATATTTATAATGGAGTAGTATTAAAACGTATTAATATGTTTCGTACCATATTAATACATTTAATACTGTATTAATGATGCATAATATTGTATTATCATATTAATACATAATACTGCATTATTAATACAACAATAATTGTCGTATTAATACATAATAATGTATTAATGAGTATCTAAAAAAAGTATTAATGACTATGGTGCAAATATTATAAATATTGTAACAACATACATCTGGAATACTTGTACATGTTCAATCGATAAATATTGTATTTATTATGCTTGGTTAATGGTTACTTATTAAATCGATAAATATTGTATTTATTATAAATAATATAACTATTAATATTTTTTAAGGCATTGAGAGTATTTTTTAATGTTTTTTAATATTAAATTATTAATCTACTTTCACTAATATATTTTAATAAAAAAAGTCATTTGAATAAAGTCCATTACATATTGAGATACACTATCAATATATTATTAATTCACTATTAAATAATGGAATCTTGAACATTTCTTTAATACCATATCATCTCTACTTTGCTTTTTCTTTTCTAAAGTCGTTCGAGTTATTTAGTTTCTTTAATTTATAAGCTATATAAATTATATATACTTGTATTTATATTAAAATCATTGTCAAATAATCAACACACAATACAAATATATTTATAATATGATGAATTAATACTTATTTGTGAAATAAATACACATAAAATATTGAGGATAACTTAATTATAATTACGGTATCAATAATTCTTTAAAAAAAATGATATTAATAAGGTACTTATATTTGCCTAAGTATAAAAATGATAACTTAATTATTAATATATTTTAGAATTGCTAATACATTACATAACTTACTCCAATTGTTTGCATATTTATTTATTTAATACAAGATTGAAAGATTTTAGATTTTTTTTGAAAAAATAAAAAACAATTATTATTAATAAAGAAATAGTTTATCTCACATAAAATTCTAGTATTGGACATTTGTAAGTAGATAATTTTGGGTGGAAAATAGAAGTTAAAAATTGTCCACAATTTGGGAGATTTTTTTTCTCCAAAATATAGTGTTTTTCTATTTTAGTAAAGGTTAGTTTATAGTAGAGGATATTTATGTAATTTCACTATAAATTTATTTATTTTTAATCAAGCGGTAGATTATTTTTGCAATTTTTTGTTTTTTTGAACACACCTGTAAAAAAAATTTTCAATTGGTCCAATGTTGTAAGAAGCCCTTTATTTTATGTTATTTTTAACAATCAAGTTTAGCGTCTTTTGTAAAGCACAATAGACGATGAGGACTTCAACCACACAGTATAGATTTATTTACACAATTAAAATGTACTGAAAGGGTCAATGGCCTATTAGTTTAATTGTTTGATGGTAATTTAGTTCAACATCATGGTCATAAGTTCGATCTCGAATGGTTCGATCCTGAAAATTGGTATTTAACTCTAGTTTAGTTGAGAGCAATAATACTCTCTATGTAGGATTTGTGGTCCCCCCTCTGTACTCAGTTATGATCTTAGGGGCATTTTGGTAGTTTTTTTTTTTCTTTTAGGGACCTTTTTGCATATAATGACTAGTTAATCGTGTTTAGGTTTAATTAGGGAACTTTTGCAAATAATAGATTTTGGACTAAAAGACATTTAACCCTAGCCTCCTCATTTGATCGTGAAAACGCAAAAAAACTAGAACTAAGAAAGAAAAAAGACACATCGCTTACTTCCCGAGATTTGGAGGTTCTCTTACTGCTGCGACTCAGCCTGTCGTTGCCCGTCGCCATACACCCTACCGCGCAGCTGGCCATCAACGATCACACCATGCAAGATCGCAGAGCACAGTTGCCAATGACTGCTTGCATCATCGAACTTCATCCCGTGTTTGCACGCACATCATTTACGCATCTTCCCTCTACGCAACGAGCCACACAAACCATTTCCCGTGCATTGTTGTAAAGACCCGACCCAAAAAGGGCTCTAAATAGGCCTTTACCCCAATGCATGCATTCAAAGGAAAGGACAATATGCAAATAAATTTTCAGATTCCGAATTAAAACAAAACAATCAAGGTTCAATCGTAAATCAATATAGTTTGTTTGAAACTCGTCCCCTGTCTCCAAGCACTGTTTCAAGGCAAATACATTTCCAAAACGTACACTCTGATCGAGATTTATTAAAACATTTGAAACATCCTCAAATTCAATAAAGCGGGAATCCACAAAAACATTCGAAAAAACATCCTAGGCTCTCGTGCGTCTATGCATGCATTCGGGGAAAATAAAAGACAAGAGTCATAGAAATAAAAAGTCGAGAGACGACAGAGTTCCCATGATCACAACTCCTCTTTCACCATCCTGTCTCTACTTTGCCTTGTTACCTGTGGAAAACCACAAAATAAGGGTGAGTAACGAATTACTCAAGAAGAATCCCCAACCGGTACAAATACGGTATACATGGTCATCTAGCGTAAATGTATGCGAGCTATGAATATACACACGTAATAGAGCACATAGCTTAAATCCACATAATCTTCTGATGCCAACTCGTGGTCTTAGTCCGGAATAAACCACACTACACAATAAGCCCTATACGAGAAACAAGTCTCGGCCTCACTGCTCATCGCCGATACGAAAGGTGCATCGCTCACAATCCCGAGGAGCTCTCCGATGTCGCCGTAATGAGCGTATGCGCGCCGCATGCTACTCGCAACTCTAGGGGTTGCCGGGTCTAGTGGCAAGTCGCCTGTGTCCAGTCCACCATGCCTAACTAAATCTCTGGATCGGTGTCACCGACATAGGGTGTGAGACTCGACACGTGAACTATGTCACCTGAACCACTTTGCACCGAGGCTAAGGAATCGGTCGTGGTAGGCTTACACCAGAAGTCGCCCTTGCCCTAACAGTGGCAATCGGGCTACTCGCCGAACACGCCGAGGACGTGTCTTCGCGCGCCGGGGACGAGGTAATGCCAAGTCATCATCCCGACCGCTTGGGGCATCGCGCGGACTACCACCCTCACCCAAGATTGCGGGGCCTACCGGTCGAGTTAGCTAAACCCTCACGGGGTCCGTGGACGAGTATTACCTCGTGCGTCCCCGCCATGGATGCAAGATACTTTATGCATCAGGCCCGGATGATGCTACCTACCTACACTCTAACATATCATTTCAATAACATACAATCCAATACAATCCAATACGTGCTCAACAGATACAACGAACCTAGCATGATACTACGAAACAAGAACAGATATCGAGCATGCCAGAACGGAACAACCTAGCATGGACTAACATGAGAAACAACACAAGAGTTCATGCCAGTCGGGAATTCAGAATAGAGCACCTAATGCTAAACATGCTAATAATCATAACAGGCATACAAACAACAATCACATATAATACCACAAGGCCCACAAAACTTCGGTAAGAAATCCTTACCTGGCCGGGAAGCAACTACACAAAAAAACCTAAGCTGCGATCGAACCCGAGCTAGCTACCGAGAACCTAACAAAAACAATGATAATCACAATCCATATGCCTAAATATAATAAAATAAACAAGGCTCTGTAACAGCCCAGTTTTCTATCCCAGTTTTCGAGGTGCCTTCGGGTCAAGTTTCGGTTGTTAGTTGGGTCGTTAGAGCGGTTTTGACCCTTAGGGGTATTTTGGTCTTTTGGCTCTCCGGGCAGGATTTGTGGTTTTCAGGGCTTCGAGGTAGCTCCTGCCTTTGTCGAGGCTGGTTTGTTATTGCTTGCGAGTCCCGAGATGTTTGGGCTAGTCGTTTGGGAGTTCGGTTGTGATTTGGGTTTTTGGGCAAAGTGTTGGTTGGTTGTGTGCTTCCTTTGGGATTCGAGCCCGGGCCCTTGGTGTTGATTTGGGAGTTGGATTTTAGTGAGTTTTATTTATTGGGAGAGGTTGCTTTCACTGTCTCGAAGGAGGAAGCCGGGAAATGTGATTTTTAAAGATAAAAGTGGATAAGGATGGATTTTGGATAAAATCCTTATTTTTCATTTTATTTCCCATTTTCCTTTTCTTTTCCAAATTCATTTTCTTTTCTTTTATTTTTTTTCCCAAATTCACTTTCTCTCTCTTCTCTCTCTCTCTCTCTCTCTCTCTCTCTCTCTCTCTCTCTCTCTCTCTCTCTCTCTCTCTCTCTTTCTCTCTTTTCTCTTTTTCTCTCTCTCTCTCTCCCCAAACACCCCAAATTTGAGCCCCAAACAAATTTCACCGCATTGCCCCCTGTCCAGTCGCAAGCCACGCCCCAGCGACCGAGCTCGCCCGTCGCACCAGGGCTCGCCTAGCTCTCGCCAGTTGCGCCCGCCTTGGCTCGCAAGAGCAGTGAGCCCGCCACACACAGATCCGCCCGAGCAGACGCCTTGTGTCGCGCCAGCAAATTGGCCGACCTCGCCGCACCATGCAATGCGACCCTCGCGCGCCAGATCTGCCGCGGCAGCGCCGTCGCGTCGTGTCGTCCGATCGCGCGGCTCGCCCTCGCTCTCGCTCTCGTCCGCACCGCCCGTCCCTGCCGAGCCGCGCCGACGCGCCAAATCTGCCGAGCTCGCCGGTATCGCGCGCCGCGCGCTCGGCGCCCGTCGCCCAGGCCGTGCTTTTAACGCTGTCTCTTAGCGTGTCGCGTGCGCGCGATCGCAGCGCTCGCGCCCGACACCAGACCTGCCTGCGCCAACCAGCCCAGCGGTATCTCTCCGCCTCGCGGTACTGCTCGTTCGTGCGTCCGTCGCGCCTCGTGAGTTGCTCCCGAGCTGAGCCCTATTTGTTTTATTATATTTGGGCCTTTTGATTGTAATTATTGTTGTTTTTGTTAGGTTCTCGCTAGCTAGCTCTGTTCGATCGCAGCTTAGGTTTCTTGTGTTTAGAGGTCTTCCGCCGTAAGGATTTCTTACCGAGTTGTGTGGACCTGCGCGATATATTATGTGATTGCTGATTGTATGCTTGTTTGTGTTTATTGACATGTTTCCTCATAAGTGCTCTATTCTGAATTCCCGACTGACATGATTTCCTATGTTGTTTCTCATGTTAGTCCATGTTAGGTTGTTCCTTTCTGGCATGCTCGTATCTGCTCCTTGCTTCGTAGTATCATGCTAGGCTCGTTGTATTCTTATTGAGCACGTATTGGAATTTATGAAATTGTTTGCTTGATTGTTAAGGCGAGTTAGAGTTGCGGTAGATAGCATCATCCGGCTCGATGCATAAAGTACCTTGCATCCATGGCGTGGACGTCGAGACGAGTTCTCGTCCCCGACCCCGTTAGGGTTTAGCTAACCCGACCGTAGGCCCCGCAATCTTGGGTGAGGGTGGCGATCGTTAAATGCCCCAACGGTCGGGATGATGACTTGGCATTGCCTAGTCCTCGGCACCGGCACGTCCTCGGCGTGTTCACCGTGCCCCCTTGATTGCCACCGTTAAGGTAAGGACGGATTCTCGGTGTAAGCCTACCACGACCCCCGCCTTAGCTCCAAAAAGGTGGTTCAGCCGACATAGTTTACGTGTCCGTGTCTCACACCCCCTATGTCGCGACACCGATCCATAGATTTAGTTAGGCGTGGTGGATGACATGGGCAGCTTGCCTTCGCACCCGGCACCCCCATAGTCCGCAGTGAGCACGCGGTGTATGCTTACGCTCATTACAGTACCGACCGGAGAGCTCCTCGGGATCTTGAGCTAGTGCACCTTTCGTCGACAGAGATGTGCCGAGGCCGGGACTTGTTTCTCGTATAGGCGACTTGTGTATTGTGTGGATGTGGTGGTTGATTTCCTGACTAAGACCCCGAGTTGGCATCCGAGGCCCAAGTGTGGGCTAAGCTATGTGCTCTATTCTGTGTTTATATTCATAGCTTGCATACGCTCATCGAGATGACCATGTATATCGTATTGTACCCGGTTGGGGATTCTTACTGAGAGTAATTCGTTACTCACCCTTATTATGTGGTTTTCCACGGGTAACCATGGTGCGAGACAGGATGGTCGGAGGAGGAGCCGTGATCATGGAAACCCGTTGTTCAACTCTGAGTCTTATGTTTATGTTTATGATTTAAGTGTCCTCTGAATGCATGTAGTTGGGCACGGAGCCCTAGGGTGTTTTCTCTCAATGTATTTCCTGATTCTAGCATTGTTGTAACTATTGCAAAGCTTGTATGTTTTAAATAAATCTCACGATCGAGTATGTTTTGGAAATGTATTTGTCTTGGAATGCAGTGCTTGGAAACAGGGACGTGTTTCAGAATTTATGTTGATTTTTAAATGGATGTTTTCATGTTTTAGTTTTTACTTAGAATTCAAACACCATCTTGCAAATTTTCTGTAGATTTGTATGCATGCATTGAGGTAATGGCCTATTTAGAACCCCATTCGGGTCGAGTCATTACAGGCTCGGCTCGGGAGCAACTCACGAGGCTCGGTGACACGCTGGATCGGGCAGCAAAGACGGCTGGCTGGCTGGCGCTGATCGGAGCAGATGGGCGCGGAGCTGGCGCTGCACGCAGCCTGGGGCACGGATGGGGCGCGCACACGGCGCTGGCGCGCGACGCTGCCTGCCGCACGACGACACGCGCGGGCATGCTGGGACGACGACGGGCGCTTGGACGGCGACGGGCGAACGCAGGCGCGCGGTGGTAGCGAGCGTCTGGACGTAATCCGGCCATCTGGCGACGGCTTTGCATGCGCGCGACAGGCGATCTGGCTGGCGAGAGCCTGGGCCGCGATGCAAGGCTGTCTGGGCGTCTTGGCCGCGATGTGGCAGGTGCTCGGGCGTCGCTCCACCGCTGAGCGACAATTTGCTCGATGGCACCGCAGGGCGATGGAGCCGGGCGACTCGGCGATCTGGGCTTGTTCTTTGGTGAGATCTGGCCGGTGGGGGAGCCGCGACGGTGGGGCGGCCTTGTCGGGCTCCTCTCGTGGTGCAAACAAACAAACACACACACACACCCACACTCTTCTACTTACATTCGGCCAGCAAGAACTAAAATCTGAGAAGACGAAGAGACGATCGATACCTACCCGGATTGATGATTGATCCTCGGGCTGCAAAGGGGATGAAACTCGGCTTGGAGAGCTAGGGAGAATAGCTTGGACGGCCACAAAGCTTTTGGAGAAGAAGACATAACAAAACCTAATTTCTTTTCATTTAACCAAATACACCAAAACTCCAAGATCCAAGCCTAACTATAATATGACGCAGAAAGAGCAACAAGAGCTTTCCATAGCTCAACTGGCACGCATCCCCACAGACTTTCTCGGAGACCCTGGTTTGAATCCCAGTTGCAACACAAATTCCTTTATTTTTACTTTTGCACCAACTCAAGCTCAAACCAATCCACAAGGCCTAAAAATCCCACATAAATCCATCCAATAATTTTAGCAACTGGAAAAAGACATAAACGGCCCTGAAGGCCCGACCAAATTACCAAAATACCCCTAGGGCAACCTGGAAGACCGGGATAAAAACTTGGGCCGTTACAATTGTAGCCTTTGTCCGCAAAGTAGCTCATGCCTTATGCCCTCATTCGCCAGTCGTCATGCGAGCGTGGCCGGACGATTCCACTGCTAGTATACTGAATAGCAACTAATTCTTATGCGAAATGCAATTGGAATCACTTACACGCAAGTATACACGACCGGGAATTGCAGCAAGTAATAAGTATATAATTTTATCAATCCTACAAAGATTGATGTCTAGAGCGAATACCACTTAAGTCAGAGTCATGCGAAAAAGTAAATAAGCAGATATGTTGAGTGGTTTTGTTTTGTTTAATAAGATAAAATATATACGAAAATAAAGTAAAATGCATGCAATAAGTAATGCTAACTACGTATTCCTAGAAAATGATAAGAGCACGGACTAGCCGATGAATGTTTTACTTCTCTAACATTTATCACTTCCGTGACTAATGATTTATGGACGATCCAGCTTCCGCTGTGAACACCATACTAAGCACAGGGCGACGTAAGCAGCAGTGAGGTTATTCCTAACTCCCTAAATGATGAACAGTTGTTCATACAACCTAAAGTAGCATACTAGGTCAACATGTGATTCCTCTTCCGATTCTTCGCAAGGTACATGCGTGGGTAGCTAATCGACGCACATATATATAAATAAACATTCAGCAGTGTAACAGTCAATGACCTACACTAATAAAATGATTTATTCATAAATAATTATCATATACTCCTATAACACAATCATAGTAATTAAACATCAAATAAAAGTTTAAACCAGGCGATTTTATTACGACTAAAAATATTTAAATACTATAACTACTCCTAATAAAAACAATAAATGGATTTGGCATGGTTAAAGATGAGTAGTCTCCTTGTCATCAGCTCCCACAACACCACCATTCGCTTCTCTACAGTAGACTCAAGTTTAGGCTTTAGTCCCTCGATTGGCTTATGGCCAACCGACCAACTCAATAAATTCCACTCCTTGTCGTGGTATTTATAGGATTGAATTTTGTGATCAGCAAGTAGAGGTGAGCTGTATAAATCATCATCAATGCATATTCCATGATTTTCGTCGGGATTTATTTGATTGCCACCGCCTTGATTGCATAATTGATTCTCTGATTCTTTCCTTGTAGAAGAAACTTTGTTCAACATAATTCCTTCTTTGGGTTCAGCGTCTTTGTGTGATCTGATCATCGTTCGCATCATTTCCGTTTCCTCGATGTTGCGCAAAATCTTGCTAAAAAGCGTAAATTAGGCACAGTTGTTTTACGATTTGCGTTAAAGTGTGGATTCATGCTTTTGATGCGATATTATGAATGCATGCTGATTTTCTAAGTTATTTCTCCGTATGCCTACTAGGAACACTACCTAAGTATTAAAATAATGCAAACCAAGTGTAAAGACCCGACCCAAAAGGGGCTCTAAATGGGCCTTTACCCCAATGCATGTAGTGAAAATAAAAAACATTATGAAAAATACATTTCGGATCCCAAGTAAAAACAGAAACATTCAACAACCAAAACATACATTTCTAAAAGCATACTCTGATCAGAGATTTATTTAAACCATTAAAACAATCCACAAGTACAAATATGCTGGAATCCATAAAACGTAAGAAAACATCCTGGGCTCTGTGCCTGTCTACATGCATTCAGGGGAATAACAAAAGTCAAGAGTCATGATAAAATAAAATAATCGGAGATGACAAGAGATTCCATGATCACAGCTTCCCCTTCCATCATCCTGTCTCCCGCTTGATTACCCGTGGAAAACCACGTAATAAGGGTGAGTAACGAATTACCCAGTAAGAATCCCCAACCGGGTACAATACGATATACATGATCATCTAGAAGAACGTATGCAAGCTATGAGTACAAACACGAGCGGAGCACATAGCTAAGTCCACACTTGGACCTCGGATGCCAACTCGTGGTCTTAGTCCGGAAATACCACAACACACTAAACGCGCTATACGGAACAAGTCCTGGCCTCACCGCTCTCTGTCGTCGATACGAAAGGTGCACTGCTCAAGATCCCGAGGAGCTCTCCATCGGCGCTTTGTAATGAGCGTAAGCGCGCACCGCATGCTACCGCAAACTCGGGGTGCCGGGTCTAGTGGCAAGTTGCCCGTGTTCGATCCACCATGCCTAACTAAATCTCTAGATCGGTGTCACCGACATAGGGGTGTGAGACTGGACACGTGAACTATGTCACCTGTACCACCGCACTGAGGCTAAGGAACCGGCCGTGGTAGGCTTACACCGTGAAGCGGTCCTTGCCTAATAGGTGGCAATCAAGGGCTACGGCCGAACACGCCGAGGACGTGCCGATCGCCGGGGCGAGGCAATGCCAAGTCATCATCCCGACCGTTGGGGCATTTAACGATCGCCACCTCACCCAAGATTGCGGGGCCACGGTAGTTAGGGTTAGCTAAACCCTAACGGGATCGAAGACAGAGTACCATCTCGTCACGCCCCTGCCGGGGATGCAAGTTACGTTATGCATCCGCCCGGATGATGCTACCTACCCGAACTCTAAACCATAGCAATAATAATAATTCAATCAATGCAAATTCCAATACGTGCTCAATGAGATACAAGGAACCTAGCATGATACTACGAAGCAAGACAGATATCGAACATGCCGAATGGAACAACCTAGCATGGGCTAACATGAGAAACAATACAAGAGTTCATGCCACCAGAATTCGAATGCAGCACCTAGGGCTAAACATGCTAGTAATCATACACGGGCATACAAAGCAACAATCACAAATATACCGCAGGGCCCACACAACTCCGGTAAGAAATCCTTACCTTGGTCGGGAGGCTTCTACACACAAATCCTAAGCCGTGGAACAATCCCGAGCTAGCGAGTGGGAACCTAGCAAACCAACAATAATCGGCATCTAAAATGTCTAAACAACAATAGAACAGCAAGCTCGGCTCGGGAACTCACGCGCACGACGACGACACGAGCTTGGAGTCACTGCAAGCCGGCACGGCAGGGTGGGCGCTGGCGCGACTGCGGCACGGCAACACGGCAGGGACGCGCTACTGCCGCTACCGCATCAAGACGGCAGGGACGCGCGCGCGGCGCGAGCGTCGCGAAGGCGCGCGCGGGCGCTGGCGAGCGACAAAGGCGACGCAGACGCTGCCTTGGTAGCGGCGCGCGAGCCGCGCAAAAGCGCGCGCTGGCTCGCGAGCGATGATAGCGACGCGACGCGGCTGGGCGCGGCGCGGCGCGATTAAGCGGCGGCGCGCGCGGCGCTGGCGTCTCGCGTCTCTGCTGGGCGCGACTCCGCACGATCCGCGCGAGCGATGGCGCGCGGACGGTCTGGTGAAGCTGCTGTCCGGCCTGGCGATCTGGTGCAGCTGCTGGTCGAGGGCGTCTGCGGCGGCAAGGCAAGGCTGCGACAGCCGATCCGGCGAGGGCTGGCCTACCGACGGCGACGATGGTCGCTTCTTCTCTCACCGGTGAAATCAACACAACACACACACTCTACATCTTACCTTCGGCCAGCATCAATAACCAAATGAGGAGATGAAGAGGATGAAGACTTACCCGGAATGATGGTGATCGAACCCAAGGAGATGCAAGGGAAGAAGAATCGGCAAGGGCTATGGAGAGGGAGAGCTTGTGCGGCCAAGAGGGGATTTGGAGAAGAAGATGGAATAAACCTAATTCTATTTCATTTAACCAAATGCACCAAAGCTCCAAAATCCAAGGTTAACTAAGATGTGATGCAGAAAGAGCAACAAGAGCACCTAATGGCTCAATTGGCACACAACTCTACAAGCTTCCCAGAGACCCGGTTCAAACCCTACAAGCAAAGACAAATCCCTTTATTTTTACTTTTGCAACAAACCTTGCTCAAACCAAACCACAAACCCTCCAAAACCTACAAAACCATCCAATAATTTTAGTAATGGAAAAGACACAAACGACCACGACGGCGACCAAATTACCAAATTACCCCTAGGGCATACCTGAAGACCGGAAGAAAAACACAGGTCGTTACAATATTCCCTCCTTTTTATGACTTTCGTCCTCGAAAGTCCTTAAGACAGTAAATGTTTCAGGTAATGCAACCTCATCTCGTCTTCCCGCTCCCAAGTGGCTTCCTCGTAACCCCGATTCTTCCACCGAACCTTTACCAAACGAATCTCGCGACATGCGCAACGCCTTGGTCTCAAAGGCAAGGATCCTCACCGGCTTCTCCTCGAAGTTCAAATCCTCATTCACCGCAAAGGCTCAAAGTCCACAATGTGCGCGACGGTCCGCACATATCTTGCCTCAACATCGATACATGAAAAACACTATGCACCAGATGATAGTGACGGAGGTAGGGCTAACCGGTAAGCAACTCGCCAATCCTCTCTAGGATCTCAAATGGACCAACAAAACGGGGACTCAACTTCCCACGCTTACCAAACCTCGTAACACCTCGCATCGGAGCAACCTTAAGGAACACATGCCGACCAACCTCAAACTCCAAATCTCGACGCCGAACATCGGCGTAACTCTTCTCTGCTCTCTGCTCGAGTCAAACATACGAGCTCTAATCTTAATCTTACACTTGCACCATTGGTCAACCTGCAGTAACTCGGGACCCAAAACTGTCTATCGCCAACCTCTTCCCGCAACACACGGGGACCGATAACGCTTACCATACAATGCCTCGAATGGAGCCATCTCGAATCGTCGATCGTAATCGTTGTTATAGGCAAACTCCATCAAAATATGAATCTGGTCCCAACTCGCTGGAAATCCAACACACAAGCCCTCAACATATCCTCGAGAATCGATTCACTCTCTCGGTCGACCATCCGTCCGAGGGGTGAAAAGTCATCTTTGAAACTGCACTCGTGTGCCCAAACCCTTCCGGGCGCTCTCCGAAAACGAGAAGTGAACCGCGAGTCACGATCGAACACAATCCTCATCGGCACACCATGATAACGGATGATCTCTGCTCCAAAAACAAATGCGCCCACTGTTCCACGGTATAAGTGTCTCTACCGAGAATGAAGTGTGCGCTCTTGGTCAAACGGTCGACTATCACCCAAATCGAGAGAACTTCCTCGAGTCCTTGGCAAACCAGATATAAAGTCCATGGAGATCTCTTCCCATTTCCACTGGGTACACCTCGATGGCGCAACAAACCTCGCTGGCCTCTGCCGGGTGCCTTCACTTGGCGACAAGTGAGACACCGGTGACAAACTCTGCCACATCTCTCTTCATTCCCATCCACCGAAGGTCTCCGCTTAAGGTCTCGATACATCTTGGTACCCCGGGTGCCAAGCAAAAGGGGGAATGTGGCCTCCGAGAGCAACTCTGCTCAAACTCTGCAATGTCCGGAACACACAACCGCCTCTATAAGTCAACCTTTATGCATGGTGAATATACAAAGTCAAAGTCACCGTCAAGACTAACTCTATCAACCAATCTCTTAAGTGCGGGTCACCTAACTGGCCGTCTATAATCCATTGCCTAATCGACGGTGAGCAGTCCAATCGAGCTCGAGCTACCACGCGTAACCTCTCCCAACAACATCTGCAACCTCGGCCCGCTCGAACTCTCTCTCGCAAACCGGGTGAGGAACTCAACAACGCCGCAGAGTGCGACGTCTTTCTACTCAAAGCATCGGCCACTACATTGGCTTTACCGATGGTACAAAATCTCGCATCCATAATCCTTTACCACTCTAACCATCTTCTCTACCTCATATTCAACTCCTTCGAGTAAACAGATACTTGAGGCTCGTGATCGGTAAACATCTGAATCCGCTCACCATACAGTAATGCCTCCAAATCTTCATTGCAAACACCACTCTTTGCCAACTCCATATCATGAGTCGGGTAGTTCTCGCTCATACGGCTTAAGGCGGACGGGAAGCATAGGCAATGACCTTCCCGTCTTTGCATCAACACACAACCTAATCCAAACTTGGAAGCATCATCAGAGACCACGAAACCACTGTCCTCTCCAGGATCGCCAACACCTTGAAGTCAAATCTGCGCTTGAGCTCGGCAAAGCTCTCATCACACTGCCGTCCCCAAACAAACTCGACACCCTTCCTCGCCGACGAGTGAGGCGAGGCTAAAGCAGAAAAGTCCTTGACGAACCGACGGTAGTAACACGCCAAACCCGTAAAGCCGCGAATCTCGGCAGAATCGAAGTCGGCTTGGCCCATGAACTCACGGCCTCAATCTTCGCGGGGTCCACGGCTATACCATCTCTCGAAACCACGTGGCCTAGGAAGGCCACCGCTCCAACCAGAAATCACATTTGGAAAACTTCGCATAAAGTGGTTTTCCTCAAAGCCGCCAATACTCGCCTCAAATGCTCGCATGGTCTTCTTTAGACCTCGAATAAATCGAATATCGTCAATGAACACGATGACGAAACTGTCCAAAAATGATTTGAACACCCTATCCATCATGTCCATGAACGCTACCGGGCATTGGTCAATCCAAACGACATGACCACAAACTCATAGTGACCATATCTAGACTCAAAGTCGTCTTAGGAATGTCGGCATCCCCGATCCGCAATCGATGGTAACCGGATCTCGATCTATCTTGGAGAACACGAAGCTCCTCGGCGATCGAACAAATCATCGATACGGGGCAACGGTACTTATTCTTCACCGTCCCCTTATTAAGCTCGCGGTAAATCAAGACATAAGCGCATAGAACCATCCTTCTTTTTCACAAATAGAATCGTGCTCCCACGGGGACACACTCGGACGGATGAACCCTCGATCTAACATCTCCTGCAATGAGAATCTTGGTTCCTTTAACTCACTGGAGCCATACGATCACGGAGCCTTCGAGATAGGGAGGGTCCCCGGCTCGAGCTCAATTGTGAAGTCAACCTCTCTCTCTGGGCAACCCCAGTAACTCCTCGAGAAACACGTCCGCAAACTCCCGCACGACCGACGCACTGATCAACAGACATACGAGAGGGTGGGTCTTCCCGCACAACTTGGCTAGATAGCCCCAAGCTCCATGAGCTAGCAAACGACGAGCTTTCACGGTGACACCATCGGCGGGCAAACTCCACCTGGACTCCACGAAACTTAAAGCTGGGCGACCGGGCGGCTGAACACACTACTTCTTTCCGGTGGCGGTCAATCAACGCGTGGTTAGCGAACTAACCACTCCATACCAAGAATCACATCAAAACCGCTCATAGGCGTAACTATGAGCGTAGCCCCAAGCAACTCTCCTGATATCTCTATCCGCCATCCCTAATCTTATCTCTAGCCAACATACTAACTCCCGAAGGAGTTGCAACAGATAACTCAAAACCTAGAGGCTCTAGTCTCAACTTAGCATGCTCAAAGAAACAACACGATACAAATGAATGCGTGGAACCAGAATCAAACAAGACAAATGCGCAGTGATCTAAAACAAGAAGCGTGCACCGCCACGGCGGCATCCGTGCGCTCGGCCTCTGACGGGTCGTAGCAAACACTCGACCGCTGCTGCCGCATATTGGCCGAGCCGCCATAGCCGGTGATCACAAAAACGGGCCATGTGTCCCTCTCTACCACAACGGTAGCACAATCTAGGTCCAGTGACAAGCTCCAAGGTGGATCAGAAGACCACCCCAAAAAGGGCTCTAAATGGGCCTTTACCCCAATGCATGTAGTGAAAATAAAAGACATTATGAAAAATACATTTCGATTCCAAGTAAAAACAGAAACATTCAACAACCAAAACATACATTTCTAAAAGCACACTCACGATCGGAGATTCATTTAAACCATTAAAACAATCCACAAGTACCAATATGCTGGAATCCATAAAACGTAAGAAAACATCCTGGGGCTCTCTGTGCCTGCCTACATGCATTCGGGAAATAATAAAAAGTGAAGAGTCATGATAATTAAAATAAAACAATCGAGAGATGACAAGAGTTCCATGATCATAGCTCCTCCTTCACCATCCTGTCTCCCGCCTTGATTACACCGTGGAAAACCACGAGAATAAGGGTGAGTAACGAATTACCCAAAGTAAGAATCCCCAACCGGGGTACAATACGATATACATGATCATCTAGAAGAATGTATGCAAGCTATGAGAACAAACACAGAGCGGAGCACATAGCTAAGTCCACACTTGGACCTCGGATGCCATCTCGGGTCTTAGTCCGGAAAATACCACAACACACTAAACGCACTATACGGGAACAAGTCCCGGCCTCCGCTGTCATCATCCGATACGAAAGGTGCACGCTCAAGATCCCGAGGAGCTCTCGATCGGCGCTGTAATGAGCGTAAGCGCGCACCGCATGCTACCGCAAAACTCGGGGTGTGCGGGTCTAGTGGCAAAAGCGCCCGTGTTCGATCCACCATGCCTAACTAAATCTCTGGATCGGTGTCACCGACATAGGGTGTGAGACTGACACGTGAACTATGTCACCGCACTCACCGCACTGAGAGGCTAAGGAACCGGCCGTGGTAGGCTTACACCGTGAAGCGGTCCTTGCCCTAACAGTGGCAATCAAGGGCTACGGCCGAACACGCCGAGGACGTGTCGATCTGCGCCGGGCGAGGCAATGCCAAGTCATCATCCCGACCGTTGGGGCATTTAACGATCGCCACCACCTCACCCAAGATTGCGGGGCCTACCGGTTGGGATAGCTAATCCCTCACGGGGTCCAAGGACGGAGAACTGTCTCGAACGTCCTTGCCATAGATGCAAGATACTTTATGCATCGGGCCGGATGATTCTATCTACCTCAATTCTAAACCTTAACAATAATAACGATTCAATCAATGCAATCAATACGTGCTCATCGATACAAAGAACCTAGCATGATACTACGAAGCAAGAACAGATATCGAACATGCTAGAATAGAACAACCTAGCATGGGCTAACATGAGAAACAATACAAGAGTTCATGCCACGATCAGAATTCGAAACGAGCACCTAGGCTAAACATGCTAGTAAACATACACAGCATACAAAACAACAATCACAAATATACCGCAGGTCCACACAACCCCTGTGTAAGAAATCCTTACCTTGGTCGGAAGACTTTTACACACAAATCCTAAGTCGCGGAACAATCCCGAGCTAGCGGCGGGAACCTAGCAAACCAACAATAATCGGCATCTAAAATATCTAAACAACAATAGAAAGCGCAAAGCTCGGCTCGGGAACTCACGCGCGCGACGACACGAGCTTGGGGCACGGCAAGCCGCTGCTCGCAAGGCCGGGCGCTGGCACGGCAGCGAGGACACGCTGTTGTTGCGCGCTACCGGCACGCACGGACACGCCACTGGCCGCTACCGGGCACGGCAGCAGCGAGGACACGCCTGCTGGCGTCGAAAGGTCGCGGCGCCGCGCGGCGCAGCGTCGCGGCGGCGGGCGCGCGGCGTCTGGCGTCGCGGGCGCGGCGCGCGGCGAGCGCTCGAGCGGCGCGCGCGGCGCCGGGCGTCGCGATGCGGACCACGGCGAGCAGCAACTCAGCGAGGAGACGCGCGCGCGAACGCTCGAGCGAAAGCGCGCGCGCGCAAGCGGCTTCGGCAAGCGGACACGGCGAGGGCGTCGGCGAGCGACGTACCGGACGCGCCGGCGCCTGGCGAGGACCTCGGCGTGGCGAGCGATCGGGCGATCTTCTGCTTGGGCGAAAGCCGAGGCTTCTGGGACAGTGTCTGGCGCGTGCGGCGGCTGGCTCGACCGATCTGGCGCGTCTTGGTGAGTCGGGGATGATGGTCTGCTCCTCTCTCATTGCACAACACACACACACACACAACCCCTTTTTCTTACATTCGGCCAACAAACACCCAAATGAGAAGATGAAGAAGACGAAGACTTACCCGGAATGATGATGATCGAACCCAAGGAGAGGCAAGGATGAAGAACTCGGCAAGGCTATGGAGATGGAGAGCTTGGGCGGCCAAGAGGTGCTTTTGGAGAATAAGATGGAATAACCTAATTCTATTTCATTTAACCAAATGCACCAAAACTCCAAAATCCAAGGTTAACTAAGATGTGATGCAGAAAGAGCAACAAGAGCACCTAATGGCTCAATTGGCACACCTCTCTACAAGCTTCCCAGAGACCGGGTTCAAACCCAGTGCAAAGACAATTTCCTTTATTTTTTACTTTTGCAACAAACCTTGCTCAAACCAAACCACAAACCCTCCAAAACCTACAAAACCATCCAATAATTTTAGTAGCCGGAAAAGACACAAACGACCATGACGGCCCGACCAAATTACCAAATTACCCCTAGGGCATACCTGGAAGACCGGGAAGAAAAACACAGGTCGTTACAATATTCCCTCCTTTTTATGACTTTCGTCCTCGAAAGTCCTTAAGACAAAAAACTCGGGGTAATGCAACCTCATCTCGCCTTCCCGCTCCCAAGTGGCTTCCTCGTAACCCCGATTCTTCCATCAACCTTTACCAAACGAATCTCGCGATTACGCAACGTCTTGGTCTCAAAGGCAAGGATCCTCACCGCTTCTCCTCGAAGTTCAAATCCTCATTCACCGCAAAGGCTCAAAGTCCACAATGTGCGACGGGTCCGGCACATATCGCCTCGGCAAGATCGATACATGGAAAACACTATGCACTGCTGATAGTGACGGAGGTAGGGCTAACCGGTAAGCAACTCTGCCAATCCTCTCTAGGATCTCGAACGGACCAACAAAACGGGGACTCAACTTCCTCGCTTACCAAACCTCAAAACACCTCGCATTGGAGCAACCTTAAGGAACACATGCCGACCAACCTCAAACTCCAAATCTCGACGCGCCAACATCGGCGTAACTCTTCTGCTCGCTCTGAGAAATGTCAACATACGAGCTCTAATCTTACAGATCGCACCATTGGTCAATCTGCAGTAACTCGGGACCCAAAACTCGTCTATCACCAACCTCTTCCCGAAACACGGGGGACCGACAACGCTACCATACAATGCCTCGAATGGAGCCATCTCGAATCGCCGATCGGGTAACTATTGTTATAGGCAAACTCCATCAAGTATGCAGAGCATCGGTCCCAATCGCTGGGAAATCCAACACACAAGCCCTCAACATATCCTCGAGAATCGATTCACTCTCTCACCGACCATCCGTCTCGAGGGTGAAAAGTCATCTTTGGCGCACTCGTGCCCAAACCCTTCCGGGCGCTCTCGAAACGAGAAGTGAACCGCGAGTCACGATCGACACAATCCTCACCGGCACACCATGATAACGGATGATCTCGCTCCAAAAACAGTGCGCCCATTGCTCCACGCGGTATAAGTGTCTCTACCGGGAATGAAGTGTGCGCTCTTGGTCAAACGGTCGACTATCACCCAAATCTGAGAGAACTTCCTCGAGTCCTTGGCAAACCGGATATAAAGTCCATAGAGATCTCTTCCCATTTCCATCAGGGTACACTCGATGGTCGCAACAAACCTGTGGGCCTCTGCTGCTGGGTGCCTTCACTTGGCGACAAGTGAGACACCGTGACAAACTCGCCACATCTCTCTTCATCCCCATCCACCGTAAAAGTCCGCTAAGGTCTCGATACATCTTGGTACCCCCGGGTGCCAAGCAAAAGGGGAATAAGGGGCCTCAGAGAGCAACTCGGCTCATAAACTCCTGCAATGTCCGGAACACACAACCGCTCTCTATAAGTCAACCCATCAGCAGGGGAATACACAGAGTCAAAGTCACCACAAGACTAACTCACAAACCAATCTCTTAAGTGCGGGGTCACCTAACTGGTTGTCTATAATCCATTTGCCGAATCGACGCACAATGAATAGTCAATCGAGCTACCACAGCGGTAACCTCTCCCAACAACATCGCAACCTCGGCCGCTCGAACTCTCTCTCGCAAAGGCGGCAGGGAACTCAACAACGCCGCAGAGTGCGGCGTCTTTACGCTCAAAGCATCGGCCACTACATTGGCTTTACCGGATGGTACAAAATCTCGCAGATCATAATCCTTTACCAACTCTAACCATCTCCTCTCGCCTCATATTCAACTCCTTCGAGTAAACAGATACTTGAGGCTCGTGATCGGTAAACATCTCAATCCGCTCACCATACGGTAATGCCTCCAAATCTTGATTACAAACACCACTCGCGCCAACTCCATATCATGAGTCGGGTAGTTCTGCTCATACGGCTTGGTGACGGGAAGCATAGGCAATGACCTTCCGTCTTTGCATCAACACACAACCTAATCCATACTTGGAAGCATCATCAGAGACCACGAAACCACTGTCCCTCCCCGGATCGCCAACACTCGTGTGCTGAAGTCAAACTACGCTTGAGCACAGCAAAGCTCTCATCACACTCGCCGTCCCAAACAAACTCGACACCCTTCCTCGTCGGACGAGTGAGGGGCGAGGCTAAAGCGTAAAAGTCCTTGACGAACCGACGGTAGTAACTCGCCAAACCTGTAAAGCCGCGAATCTCTGCAGAACCGAAGTCGGCTTGGCCCATGAACTCACGGCCTCAATCTTCGCGGGGTCCACGGCTATACCATCTCTCAAACCACGTGGCATAGGAAGGCCACCGCTCCAACCAGAAATCACATTTGGAAAACTTCGCGCATAAAGTGGTTTTCCTCAAAGCCGCCAATACTCGTCTCAAATGCTCTGCATGGTCTTCTTTAGACCTCGAATAAATCGAATATCGTCAATGAACACGATGACGAGCCGTCCAAAAATGATTTGAACACCCTATCCATCATGTCCATGAACGCGTGGGGCATTGGTCAATCCAAACGACATAACCACAAACTCATAGTGACCATATCCGACTCGAAAGTCGTCTTAGGAATGTCGGCATCCCCGATCCGCAAATCGATGGTAACCGGATCTCGAGATCTATCTTGGAGAACACGTAAGCTCCTCAAGGCGATCGAACAAATCATCGATACGGGCAACGGATACTTATTCTTCATCACACCTTATTAAGCTCGCGGTAATCAATACATAAGCGCATGGAACCATCCTTCTTTTCACAAACAGAATCGGTGCTCCCCACGGGGACACACTTGGACGGATGAACCCTCGGTCTAACATCTCCTGCAATCAATCTTCGCCTTTAACTCACTGGCGCCATGCGATCACGGCCCTTCGAGATAGGGAGGGTCCTGGCTCGAGCTCAATAATGAAGTCAACCTCTCTTTGGGGGCAACCCCAGTAACTCCTCGGAAACACGTCCCAAACTCCCGCACGACCGGTGCACTGATCAATGCAGACACCAATGAGGCGGCTCTTCCCGCACAACTTGGCTAGATAGCCCCAAGCTCCATGAGCTAGCAAACGACGAGCTTTCACGGTGACACCATCGGCGGGCAAACTCCACCTCGACTCCACGAAACTTAAAGCTAGGCCGACTGGCGGCGGCTGAACACTACTTCTTTCCTGGTGGCGATCAATCAACGCGTGGTTAGCAACTAACCACTCCATACCAAGAATCACATCAAAACCGCTCATAGCGCGTAACTATGAGCGTGGCCTACAAGCAACTCTCCTGATATCTCGATCCGGCCATCCTTAATCTTATCTCTAGCCAACATACTAACTCCCAAGGAGTTGCAACAGATAACTCAAAACCTAGAGGCTCTAATCTCAACTTAGCATGCTCAAGAAACAACACAGAGATACAAATGAATGCGTGGAACCGAATCAAACAAGACAAATGCGCAGATGATCTAAAACAAGAAGCGTGCACGCCACAAAGCGGCATCCGTGACGCTGGCCTCTGACGTCGTAGCAAACACTCGACCTCGCCGGCTGCTATTGGCCGAGCCGCCATAGCCGGTGATCACAAAAATGGGCCATGTGCCCCTCTACCACAACGGAAGCACAATCTAGGTCCAGCCGACAAGCTCGCGTGGACTTTCCCACAAGTAGCACAAGCGGAAATCGCTCGGGTCCTCCCTGCCCGGCTGAAACGGACCGGAGCTCTCCGTGATCTCTGCTGAAATCGCCCTTGGCGGCGCTGCCGCCCCGAAAGTCAAACTTCCTCTTACGCCCCACACCGCCGGGACAGACGCCGAAGAACAGAGCGGCAACCACCCGCCAAGGATACTTCCCATTATAGATCGTGGCTAATCCGAGTGAATCTAGCATAAGTGTCGTGGGCCCGAGCCACGACATCTCGGGAAACACCCCGCCTCAATCCAGATATGAACTTCCGATCTTACACTCGGGGTGGCAATCAATCGAGGAGCAAAATATCCATACTCCGAGAACTTGCGCTCATATTCTCAATGGAATCGTAACCCCGCTTTCAGTTCTGGAAGAGCTCCACCATCTTCTCCCGAGCCTCATCACCGATGAACTTTACCTTGAACTCACCCTTGAAGAACTCCCAAGTAGCGGGTGGAGACCCACCGGTCTCTCGCTCAAGGTGGACTCCCACCACCATCTCGTGCCTCCTAGCACATGAGCCGCACATCTCGGCCTCTCGAATATCGGGGCACACCATGATCGGGAAGGTGTACTCCAAATGGGCAATCCACCGGCCGCCGCTAATGCATCACCGGTGGCATCAAACTTCTCAGTGCTTCCACTTCACAAAATCCTTCACCACCTACCCACCCTCGGCACCCTCTCGCCATATCTCCTCTGCAGGGCTACTTGCTCTCGTGGAGTGGAGGTGCTACCGAGCTCTGAGAACCAATCGAGTCACCGCTCGATCCGGGCTCGACTTCTTCCCGCCGCGCCGCAACAAGGCTCGGTCTCGCCTCGGTCACTCAACATGCTGACCATAAAAGCCCTCATAGACTCAAAGCAGAACTCGCCTCCGGAGCCTCACGGCGCTTCGATCGCCTCAACGCCGCTCTAGGCGTAACAGAGGAGCTGCGGTGGAATGCCATCGATGTCGCCTTGGGGACGATGTCCTCGCAGATGTCGATCCGATCCGATACCTCGACCGCTCTCGAACCTCCTCTCTCGATGACGGGTGGTATCGCATGTCGGCGATCTACATCCAAACCAACAACGAATCAAAACTCGCTGTCACCATTCCACAACACCAAACAAGGCATACACTAGATGATAGGTATTGTAAATTCTTAACCCTTTTCCTTTCTAAAACAATAAATCTAGGCGTACTGATGACCGCTTGAGGCCGATGATCATGGAAAACGACCTACAACAAAAGGTCGATCCTACGAATCTATGACTCGAGCTCTCGATACCAATCAGAAGACCCGACCCAAAAAGGGGCTCTAAATGGGCCTTTACCCCAATGCATGTAGTGAAAATAAAAGACATTATGAAAAAAATACATTTCTTGATTCCAAGTAAAAACAGAAACATTCAACAACCAAAACATACATTTCTAAAAGCACACTGATCGTAGATTCATTTAAACCATTAAAACAATCCACAAGTACCAATATGCTGGAATCCATAAAACGTAAGAAAACATCCTGGGGCTCTGTGTCCGTCTACATGCATTCAGGGAAATAATAAAAAGTGAAGAGTCATGATAATTAAAATAAAACAATCGAGAGATGACAAAGAGGTTCCATGATCATAGCTCCTCCTTCACCATCCTGTCTCCCGCTTCTTGATTACCTCGTGGAAAACCACGTAATAAGGGTGAGTAACGAATTACCCAAAGAAGAATCCCCAACCGGGGTACAATACGATATACATGATCATCTAGAAGAATGTATGCAAGCTATGAGAACAAACACAGAGCGGAGCACATAGCTAAGTCCACACTTGGACCTCGGATGCCATCTCGTGGTCTTAGTCCGGAAAATACCACAACACACTAAACGCACTATACGGGAACAAGTCCCGCCTCACGGCTCACCGCCGATGACGTCGAAAGGTGCATCGCTCAAGATCCCGAGGAGCTCTCCACGGCGCAGTAATGAGCGTAAGCGCGCACCGCATGCTACCGCAAACTCGGGGTGCCGGGTCTAGTGGCAAGCCGCCTGTGTTCACCACCATGCCTAACTAAATCTCTGGATCGGTGTCACCGACATAGGGTGTGAGACCGACACGTGAACTATGTCACTGTACCACCGCACTGAGGCTAAGGAACCGGCCGTGGTAGGCTTACACCGAAGCGGTCCTTGCCTAACAGTGGCAATCAAGGGCTACGGCCGAACACGCCGAGGACGTGTCGATCGCCGGGGGACGAGGCAATGCCAAGTCATCATCCCGACCGCTGGGGCATTTAACGATCGCCACCCTCACCCAAGATTGCGGGGCCTACCGGTTGGGATAGCTAATCCCTCACGGGGTCCAAGGACGGAGAATCTGTCTCGAACGTCCTTGCCATAGATGCAAGATACTTTATGCATCGGGCCCGATGATTCTATCTACCTCAATTCTAAACCTTAACAATAATAACGATTCAATCAATGCACCCAATACGTGCTCATCGATACAAAGAACCTAGCATGATACTACGAAGCAAGAACAAATATCGAACATGCTAGAATAGAACAACCTAGCATGGGCTAACATGAGAAACAATACAAGAGTTCATGCCACTGTGAATTGAACGAGCACCTAGGCTAAACATGCTAGTAAACATACACAGCATACAAAACAACAATCACAAATATACCGCAGGTCCACACAACCCCTGGTAAGAAATCCTTACCTTGGTCTCAAGACTTTACACACAAATCCTAAGTCATGCGAACAATCCCGAGCTAGCGGCGCGGAACCTAGCAAACCAACAATAATCAAGATCTAAAATATCTAAACAACAATAGAATGTTAAAGCTCGGCTCGGGGAACTCACGCGCGCGCGACGACACGAGCTTGGGGTTGCTTTGGCAAGCCGCTCTCGGCAAGGTCAAGCGCTGGCGCTGCTGGCGGCACGGCAGGACACGCTACCGGTTGCGCTACTGCACGCACGGACACGCTACGCTGCTGGCCGCGCTACTGCACGGCAAGCGGGACACACGCGCGCGGCGAGCGCTTAGCGGCGGCGCGCGGCGCTGGGCGTTCGGGCGGCGCGCGGGCGCCAGCGTCGGGCGGCGGCGCGCGGCGAGCGCTCGAGCGAAGGCGCGCGGCGCCGGGCGTCGCGGCGATGCGGACACGGCGAGCAACTTCGGCGGCAGGACGACGCGCGGCGAACGCTCGAGCGAAGGCGCGCGCAAGCATCTCGGCAAGCGGACACGGCGAGGGCGTGCGAGCGACGGCTGACGCTACCGGCGCCGGCGAGGACCTCTGGCGGCGAGCGATCGGGCGATTCGCTGGCTGGGCGAACAGCCGAGGCCGGCTCTTCTGGACAGTCCGGCGTGGCGGCAGGTAGCTCGACCGACCGGGCTGGCGTCAAGTGGGCGAGGATGATGGCCGCCTCCTCCTCTCGGGCCGCACAACACACACACACACACACCCCTTTTTCTTACATTCGGCCAACAAACACCCAAATGAGAAGATGAAGAAGACGAAGACTTACCCGGAATGATGATGATCGAACCCAAGGAGAGGCAAGGATGAAGAACTCGGCAAGGCTATGGAGATGGAGAGCTTGGGCGGCCAAGAGGTGCTTTTGGAGAATAAGATGGAATAACCTAATTCTATTTCATTTAACCAAATGCACCAAAACTCCAAAATCCAAGGTTAACTAAGATGTGATGCGAAAGAGCAACAAGAGCACCTAATGGCTCAATTGGCACACCTCTCTACAAGCTTCCCAGAGACCCGGTTCAAACCCCTTGCAGAAAGACAATTTCCTTTATTTTTTACTTTTGCAACAAACCTTGCTCAAACCAAACCACAAACCCCTCCAAAACCTACAAAACCATCCAATAATTTTAGTAGCCGAAAAGACACAAACGACCATGACGGCCCGACCAAATTACCAAATTACCCCTAGGGCATACCGGAAGACCGGAAGAAAAACTGGTCGTTACATTATATGGACTTTCCCACAAGTAGCACAAACGGAATCGCTGGGTCCTCCTCGCATGGCCGAAAACGGACCGGAGCTCTCCGCCGATCTCTCTGCTTCAATCGCTTTGCTTGGCGCCGCCGCCTCGAAAAGTCAAACTTCCTCTTCGCCCCACACCGCTGGGACGGGACGCTTGAACAGAGCGGCAACAACCCGCCAAGAGGATACTTCTCATTATAGATCGTGGCTAATCGATGCGGCCCTAGCATAAGTGTCGTGGGCCGAGCCACGACATCTCGGGAAACACCGCCTCAATCCGGATATGAACTTCCGAATCTTCACCCGGGGTGGCAATCAACCGAGGAGCAAAATATCCATACTCGAGAACTTGCGCCATATTCTCAATGGTATCGTAACCCCGCTTCAGTTCTCGAAGAGCTCCACCATCTTCTCTTGAGCCTCATCACCGATGAACTTTACCTTGAACTCACCAAGAACTCCCAAGTAGCGGTGGAGACCCAACTGTCTCTCGCCAAGGTGGACTCCCACCACCATCTCATTGTGCCTCCTAGCACATGAGCCGCACATCTCGGCATCTCAATATCGGGGCACACCATGATCGTGAAGGTGTACTCCAAATGGGCAATCCACCGCCGCTAGCTAGCATCGCCGGTGGCATCAAACTTCTCAAAGCTTCCACTTCACAAAATCCTTCACCACCTACCCAACTCCTCGGCACCCTCTGCCATATCCGCCTCACTACTTGCCCCTGTGGAGCCGAGGTGCTACCGAGCTCACAACCAATCGAGTCACCGCTCGACCGGGCTCGGGACTCTTCCCATTTGCCCACGCTAACAAGGCTCGGGTCTCTTCCTCTGGTCACTCAACATGCCGACCATAAAAGCCCTCATAGACTCAAAGAAACTCTACTCCGGAGCAGCGATCTCACGGCGCTCGATCGCCTCAACGCCCGCCTAGGCGAAACATGAGGAGTCGTGGAATGCCATCAATGTCGGCTTGGGACGATGTCCCGGCCAGATTAGATCCGATCCTCGATACCTCGACCGCTCTCGAACCTCCTCTCCCGCAGACGGTGATCGCATGTCGCGATCTACATCCAAACCAACAACGAATCAAAACTCGCTCACACCACTCCACAACACCAAACAAGGCATACACTAGATGATAGGTATTGTAAATTCTTAACCCTTTTTCAACATCAAATAGTAAACTTAGCGTGCACTGATGACCGCTTGAGTGTTGATGATCATGGAAAAACGACCTACAACAAAAAGGTCGCTCACGAATCTATGACTCGAGCTCGATACCAATCAGAAGACCCGACCCAAAAGGGGCTCTAAATGGGCCTTTACCCCAATGCATGTAGTGAAAATAAAAACATTATGAAAAATACATTTCGGATCCCAAGTAAAAACAGAAACATTCAACAACCAAAACATACATTTCTAAAAGCATACTCGATCGAGATTTATTTAAACCATTAAAACAATCCACAAGTACAAATATGCTGGAATCCATAAAACGTAAGAAAACATCCTGGGCTCTGTGCCTGCCTACATGCATTCAGGGAAATAACAAAAGTCAAGAGTCATGATAAAATAAAATAATCGAGATGACAAAGCAGGATTCCATGATCACGCCTTCCCCTTCACCATCTTGTCTCCCGCTTGATTACCCGTGGAAAACCACGTAATAAGGGTGAGTAACGAATTACCCAAAGAAGAATCACCAACCGGGTACAATACGATATACATGATCATCTAGAAGAACGTATGCAAGCTATGAGTACAAACACAGAGCGAGAGCACATAGCTAAGTCCACACTTGGACCTCGGATGCCAACTCGTGGTCTTAGTCCGGAAATACCACAACACACTAAACGCGCTATACGGGAACAAGTTTCGCCTCACCGCTTCATCGCCGATACGAAAGGTGCACTCGCTCAAGATCCCGAGGAGCTCTCCACCGGCGCCAGAATGAGCGTAAGCGCGCACCGCATGCTACCGCAAACTCGGGGGTGCCGGTCTAGTGGCAAGCCGCCCGTGTTCGGGCCACCATGCCTAACTAAATCTCGGATCGGTGTCACCGACATAGGGTGTGAGACTGGACACGTGAACTATGTCACTGTACCACCGCACTCGAGGCTAAGGAACCGGCCGTGGTAGGCTTACACCAGAAGCGGTCCTTGCCCTAACAGTGGCAATCAAGGGCTACGGCCGAACACGCCGAGGACGTGCCGATCGCCCGACGAGGCAATGCCAAGTCATCATCCCGACCGCTGGGGCATTTAATACCGCCACCCTCACCCAAGATTGCAGGCCACCGTTAGGGTTAGCTAAACCCTAACGGGATCGAGGACGAGTACCATCTCGCTGCACGCCCCGCCGGGATGCAAGTTACGTTATGCATCCGGCCGATGATGCTACCTACCGAACTCTAAACCATAGCAATAATAATAATTCAATCAATGCACCATCCAATACGTGCTCAATGATACAAGGAACCTAGCATGATACTACGAAGCAAGACAGATATCGAACATGCCGTAATGGAACAACCTAGCATGGGCTAACATGAGAAACAATACAAGAGTTCATGCCACCAGAATTCGCAATGCAGCACCTAGGGCTAAACATGCTAGTAATCATACACATGCATACAAAGCAACAATCACAAATATACCGCAGGCCCACACAACTCCGGTAAGAAATCCTTACCTTGGTCCGAGACTTCTACACACAAATCCTAAGTCATGCGAACAATCCCGAGCTAGCGAGCGGGAACCTAGCAAACCAACAATAATCAAGATCTAAAATGTCTAAACAACAATAGAACAAAGCAAAGCTCGCTCGGAACTCACGCGCACGACGACACGAGCTTGAGAGCCGCAAGCCGGCACGGCAGGCCGGGCGCTGGCCGCTGCACCGCACGCAGAGACGGCAGGGACGCTGCGAGGGGCCGCGCTACCGGCATCGCGACGGCAGGACGCGCGCGCGGCCGAGCGGCTCAAGGAGCCGGCGCGGCGGCGCGCGCGAAGCGACAGCGACGCAGACGCGGGCTGGCGCGGGTGGCGAGCGCTTCGCGGCGCTGGCTCGGCTGAAGCGAGCAGCGACGCTGACGACGCGCTGGCGCAAGGGCGAGCGCTTATGGGAAGCGGCGCGGGCGTTGGCGTCTCAGTGTAAAGACTCACCTAAAAGGGGCTCTAAATGGGCCTTTACCCCAATGCATGTAGTGAAAATAAAAGACATCATGAAAAATACATTTCGGATCCCAAGTAAAAACAAAACATTCAACAACCAAAACATACATTTCTAAAAGCATACTGATCGTAGATTTATTTAAACCATTAAAACAATCCACAAGTACAAATATGCTGAATCCATAAAACGTAAGAAAACATCCTGGGCTCTGTGCCTGCCTACATGCATTCAGGGAAATAACAAAAGTCAAGAGTCATGATAAATAAATAAAATAATCGAGATGACAAAGCAGGATTCCATGATCACAGCCTCCTCCTTCACCATCCCCGCCGCGCCATGGTTACCCGAAAGATAAGTAAGGGTGAGTAACGAGTTACTCAAGAAGAATCCCCAACCGGGTACAATACGATATACATGATCATCTAGAAGATTGCATGCAAGCTATGAGTACAAACACGTAACAGAGCACATAGCTTAAGTCCACACTTGGACCTCTGATGCCATCTCGTGGTCTTAGTCCGGAATAAATCCACCACACAATACGCCTATACGAGAAACGAGTCCCGGCCTCACCGCTTCACTGCCGATACGAAAGGTGCACTAGCTCAAGATCCCGAGGAGCTCTCCGGCCGGGCGCCAATGAATGAGCGTAATCGCGCATCGCGCGGCTATCGCAGACTATGGGGGTGCCGGTCTAGTGGCAAGTCGCCCATGTCCAAATACCACGCCTAACTAAATCTCGGATCGGTCACCGACATAGGGGTGTGAGACTCGACACGTGAACTATGTCACCAAACCACCGCACTGAGGCTAAGGAACCGGCCGTGGTAGGCTTACACCAGAAGCGGTCCTGCCCTAACAGTGGCAATCAAGGGCTACGGCCAACACGCCGAGGACGTGCCGATCGCCGGGACGAGGCAATGCCAAGTCATCATCCCGACCGCTGGGGCATTTAACACCGCCACCTCACCCAAGATTGCGGGCCTACCGGTTGGGATAGCTAATCCTCACGGGTCCAAGGACTGAGAATCGTCTCGAACGCCCTTGCCATAGATGCAAGATACTTTATGCATCGGGCCTGATGATGCTACCTACCCGAACTCTAAACCATAGCAATAATAATAAATCAATCAATGCACCCAATACGTGCTCAACAGATACAAGGAACCTAGCATGATACTACGGCGAGCAGAATGATAACGAACATGCCGTAATCGGGACAACCTAGCATGGGCTAACATGAGAAACAATACAAGAGTTCATGCCAACAGAATTCGAACAGAGCACCTAGGGCTATACATGCTAATAATCATACACAGCATACAAAACAACAATCACAAATATACCGCAGGCTCACACAAACTCCTGTGAAGAAATCCTTACCTTGGCCGGAGGCAACTACACACAAAATCCTACGCCACGATCGATCCCGAGCTAGCTAACGGAACCTAACAAACACAATAGAAATCACCATCATAGCCCTAAAATATAATAAAACAAGCAGTTTCGCCGGGCACTCACACGGCACGACGACACGGGCCGAAAAAGCCGCCGCAGTCAGTGCGGCTGGCCGGCGCTGGCAAAGCGCTGGCGCGGCCGCGCGCGGCGCGCGTGGATTACGGCAGGCTGGCGCTGGCGCGCGCTGCACGCACGCACGGCACGGACGGCAGACGGCGACGAAGGCGCGCGCGCGCGGCGAAAGCGCGCGCGCGCGCGCGCGGCGCGCGGCGATGGCACGCGACGCGCGACGCGGGCGCGAGCGCGCTGGGCGCGGCGCGCGGCGCTGGCGACTCGCTGCCGCTAGCGCGAATCGTGCGACGGCGGCTCGCGCGAATCGGGCGTATGATGGATCGGGTTCGGCGGCCGCTGTGTGCGACGGCGATGGGCCGACCGACGCTGTTCTGTGCGTGCCGCCGGGCAGATTCGATCGCTGGCGCGCGCGACGCCCATTGGTGCGATCCGGGCGTGCCGCCAGCGGTCTGCCGCACCGGTGGGGCGATCCGCGCTCGGGCGCACTCCAACAACAACACACACACACACACATGGGCACCTCCTCTTACCTTCGGCCAAAGAAACAACTTATCGAGAAGATGAAGAAGATGAATACCTACCGAATGATGATCGAACTACGAGCAAAGCAAGGGGATGAAATTCGCCAGAGAAAGATGGGGAAACAAACTTGACTCGCTAGGAGGATGTGATGGAGAAGAAGAACAAAACCTAGCTTTTCTTTTCCATTTAACCAAATGCACCAAAACCCCAAAATCCAAGGCTAACTATAAAATGACACGGAAAGAGCAACAAGAGCTCTCAATAGCTCAACCGCCACACCACCCACCGACTTCTCGCACTCACCGGTTCAAACCCACCAAACACACTTTTAACACACCATTTTCCTTTGCATCTCCCCATGCCCAAACACATCCACAAAGCCTCAAAACTTACATAAATCCATCCAATAATTTTAGCAACTCGAAAGATATAAACGGTCCCGACGGCCCACCAAATTACTAAAATACCCCTAGGGCATACCTCGAAGACCGGATGAAAACCTAGGTCGTTACAATATTCCTCCTTTTTATGACTTTCGCCCTCGAAAGTCCTTAAGACCAAAACAACACAGATACCGCAATCTCATCCCGCTCTTCCCGCCACGAGCGCCTCCTCCAAACTCGCACTTCTTCACTAAACTTTTACCAACGGATCTCACTTCTACGCAACGCCTTCGACTCAAGACCAGAATACTCACAGGCTTCTCCTCAAGCCCTAAACCTCAATCACCGCAAGGGCTCAAAGTCCACAATGAGCAATGGGTCCGGCACATGCCGCCCCAACATCGATGCATAAAAACACTGCGGCACACCGACAACAAACAAACTCAACCCTACAACAAATCAAGCAAACAACCGAACCTTCCAGATTCCAAAACTAAACGGCCTACTCTTACTTCACAAGAGACCAACAAACCTCAAACCTTGACTACATCCTTAACGAGATACAAATGAACCACCAATCAAGCGATCGATCCAAAAGACAAACTTCTCCAACTAGAACACGCCCACAACACTTAAGCAACCATCTTAAGGAGAAAATCGCCAGCAAGGAACATCCAACATTCCTTTCAAGGAAAACTCGGAAGCAAGGATTAAACCATCACGCAGCCTATCTCATGACACAACACCTTGAGGAAAACAAATTTCAACAAATTACCATCCAATGCCACGGCACCTCTCCGTGCAACTCACTCAAACGCGCTCTACTAACGCCAACCGGGAACTCACAACAATTAGGAACAAAGCCCGAGAAGGGCTTGCTCAAAGCAGAACTCAACCTAAACTTATAACGAGCAACGCCGCCTCCAAGCTACTACTCAACTCTTAAAATCCAACCGCTACTCAAAGGACTTCCCTTTAAGCCTAAGCCTAACTCATCTTCCAAACTAAGCTCCACTCCCAAAACCTCACAAGGAAAACTCGATAACGATAACCTCAAAGCTTACGGATCCTCGAGCCACACGACTGCAAAGACTACCTCGCAAGCTAACACTCGAGGCCGGCATCCAAGGAGCAACTCAACCACCACAGAGGCTAGAGGGAAAGGAAATCTTCAATCCCCAAAAGAACCAACAACTTGCCGTAACAACTCAACTCTTACTCGGCCGCCTCCGCTCTCTGCGGGAACAAACAACTCTTGCTTGCTAACAACACAAAGCAGTGACCCTCTCACAATGATCGCGCGCTTACTCGATCGACTACACAACTCAGAGCTAAGCCGACTCGCCAAACGGAAAACGACTTCCCAAAGAAGCAAACTCCTAAGGGCAAAACCTCCACACACGCCGCTGACTTGCTCAAACCCAAGGCAACAATAACCAACTCTCTTGGAACAACACCCAAGAGAAAACTCAACCAATCTGACCACCAAACCAAAACAAACAAAGACTTGCTCAATCACGCCGGGGAGGGTCAACTCCCAAAACTTACCGACTAGGAACAAGACCTCGTATAACGCTCCAAATAGAACCGAACTAGCTCTCGAAACAACAAATGAACCAAATCTTGGCCGAACACTCACAAGAGGCAGAACAACCTTTACTACACCTCTAGAACACCATCCAAGAATCCGCTTAATCGACAAACGACTACTTCCAAGCAAACAACAAACTTTTCCTTCAAGCTAGCGCTCCACCATTAACTCCAAGACCAAGGAGTAACTCGACAACTCTCCAAGGAAACGGCTCATACAAGCAGCATAACCAACGGACAGAGAACTCCACATACGCCACCGCCTTGCTCCACCGTGAGCAACAACACCTAATCTCACTGGGGCACAACAAGGGTCCATCTCGCATCGAACCTCCAAATGCCAAACGGCAACTCAACATCCCGAAACAGAAAAACAACCAACATGGCACAAACCACTCGCCCCACGAGCAAAACTAGACTCTAGCAACTCCAATCCACACCTTGGTCAACACCAAGCACCAACTTGCCACCACACCGAAAACCACTCCTGACTTTACTCCAAACAAACACTAGCTTGCTAGTCTACCAAGATCACTAGCAACTCCACCGAGGCTTACAAACTACACGCCCCAACTAGCCAACCAAAACTCACTAGCTGGGCTCGACCGAGCTCGAGAGAGGCTCTCCACAACCTAGGGTTCTTCGGCAACCCTCGACTCACACACCGCTTCAAGATACGATCTAATGCATAACCGCTCAACAAACAACTCCAATTTCCAAAGATCCCAACCATGCTAGCTAACTCCAACTCCTTGGGAACCTAGAGGACCCAAAACGCTACAGATGCGCCATCCTCCTACTCAAAACATCGGCCACAACATAACTCCTACCCAAGGAAGGAGCCAACAACTCTCTTAGCCATGACGATCGTAAACCACGCGCTTAGCTACCATCGCTTTGTTCGGGCTTCCAATCAACTCCAACCAACGATCAACAAGAAGATCCGCCACCCAAGCTTAGGCCCAACTTAACAAATCTTGCCTAAGCAACAACTTGATACCACGAGCACGGTATCCTTACCACCTCAACCAAAGCCTTACAACAACCACCGAGTCCAACTTCTCAAGGAACCGAGCACGAGATCTCCAAAGAAAACCCTACATGGATCTCAAACTCTCGCCACGTAACGAACCACACAAAACACACTTGTGTGCACAACTCCCAACCTTCCTTTAGAGATCCAAGACTAACAAGCGCTTTTCCACAAAGCAACGATAACTCCCGGCAAATGATACAAACAATCCAAGGAACACCAAAAGTTCCAACTCCGCACGATACTAAAATCGAGGCAACCTTGCTTTACCCAAGCATAATCATGCCAAACCAAACTTACTTTGTACCAAGCCTCTACCAAGGGTGCTTACCCCTAAGGCATCCAAAACCTCTCGCAAGGCATCACCATCTCTCGCTCAAAAGCATCCAACTCGCCTCATAGGCATCCAAATTTCATCCGATAAGCATCCAACTCATGGTCCTCACCGACCAAATTCGCATCTACAATGCTCAACTCTCCTCGATTTAGGCACTCAAGGTTAGTTGACCGCACTACCAACCACAAAGAAAATCTCTTGGCCTTAACACTAGCGCGAGACTCACGCCGCACCAACATTTACCAACCCCAGAAACCTCGCCGACTTACTCAACCTCCGTAAACATCGAAGAGGCTCCGCCTCCTCTCGAGCATCCTTTCGCTTGTAGTCCATTGACTACCACCGAACTAGCCCTCCGCATGACCTAAACGGTGCAATCGCCAAAAAGATCGAAGGCTAAAGGAGTACGCTGAACTCCGAACGGATAGAACCATCCGCTATGCCTAAGCCAAACTCAAGCTCGAACTGCACTTAGTGCCAAAGTGGCACACCAACCAATGCACCTCAAGTGCTACTACTACCAAATCCACATCCGAGGAAGCTGGGTCATAAACAACAAAGAAGCTCGCAAGGGGGCAAAGATGACCCTTCATCCGCCTCCACCACTAACACACTAGAACTTGCCAAACAATCGGGCGATCGGGTGGAGACTCGCTAGTCCACCTCTCACAAGGGACTTCCACCACCATCCGATGAACCAAATAAAGACAGAACGCACACCTCGGCCTCGAATCAAAGCAGGCATCCCACACACGGATGCTAAACTCAAACTCGCCAACTACTTTACTACTAGCAAAGAGGACTTACTAAAACATCGAGCTCTACAGCGCCCATTTGCAACCCGGGCGCTCCATCAACGCCAACAAACCGATCCAATAAACTCACTGATCATGCCCTCCCGAACCTCCGGCTACAAGAGCTACTGGGGAAAATGTCAAACAAACTCGCACCGGGCTATCTGTGCCCGACTCTCACTACGCGCTACAAATCGCGCTCGGTCTCTCGCTCGATAGCTAAAGACTCGCCATCAAATCTCTCATGGCCGAGCACACTCGCTTCAAGGAGTCTCGCCTGAGGCGCCGCTAGCCTCTACCCTCCTCTAGGCAACTCAATCGCCGGCCAAAATCTGCATGCGGGCCTAACAACCCCGACGCGCCTCAACATCAACACGACGGCCCAACTCCCTACGGACATGCCAAGCGCCCCGCTTCTCTCGTGCGATCAACATACTAGCGATCCGCACAAAGCACCTCCACCTCTCTCACTAGAGGAAAAGCAAAGAATCGGGCCACAAATGGCCAACGGGAGTCTAAGCTCGCTTCCTCTCGAACGATGTCCTGTGGCATCCGGATCTATCCGATACCTCAACAAGCCGCTAAACAAATCGCCGCATCATGGAAAGTTGGCATGATGGCTCACTAAGCCCTAACCAACAACGAGTCGTAACTCGCTGCCTCTCGCCCACAACACTACACAAGGCATACACTAGATGAAAGGTATTGTAAATTCTTAACCCTTTTTCTTTCTAAAACAATAAACCTAGGCGCACTGATGACCGCTTGAGAGTGCCGATGATCATGGAAAACGACCTACAACAAAAAGGTCACTTCACAAAGTCTATGACTCGAGCTCGATACCAATCAGAAGACCCGACCCAAAAGGGGCTCTAAATGGGCCTTTACCCCAATGCATGTAGTGAAAATAAAAGACATCATGAAAAATACATTTCTGATCCCAAGTAAAAACAAAACATTCAACAACCAAAAACATACATTTCTAAAAGCATACTGATCGTAGATTTATTTAAACCATTAAAACAATCCACAAGTACAAATATGCCGGAATCCATAAAACGTAAGAAAACATCCTGGGCTCTGTGCCCGCCTACATGCATTCAGGGAAATAACAAAAGTCAAGAGTCATGATAAATAAATAAAATAATCGTAGATGACAAAGCAGATTCCATGATCACAGCCTCCTCCTTCACCATCCCGCCTCGCGCCATGGTTACCCTCGAAAGATAAGTAAGGGTGAGTAACGAGTTACTCAAGAAGAATCCCCAACCGGGTACAATACGATATACATGATCATCTAGAAGATTGCATGCAAGCTATGAGTACAAACACGTAATGAGCACATAGCTTAAGTCCACACTTGACCTCTGATGCCATCTCGTGGTCTTAGTCCTAAATAAATCCACCACACAATACGCCCTATACGAAAACGAGTCCCGCCTCACCGCTTACATCGCCGATACGAAAGGTGCACTAGCTCAAGATCCCGAGGAGCTCTCCTGGCCGGGCGCCAGAATGAGCGTAATCGCGCACCGCGTGCTACCGCAGACTATGGGGGGTGCCGTCTCAGTGGCAAGCCGCCCATGTCCACCACCACGCCTAACTAAATCTCTCGGATCGGTGTCACCGACATAGGGGTGTGAGACTCGACACGCGAACTATGTCACCAACCACCGCACTGAGGCTAAGGAACCGGCCGTGGTAGGCTTACACCAGAAGCGTGCTTGCCCTAACAGTGGCAATCAAGGGCTACGCCGAACACGCCGAGGACGTGCCGATCGCCGGGACGCAGGCAATGCCAAGTCATCATCCCGACCGCTGGGGCATTTAACACCGCCACCTCACCCAAGATTGCGGGGCCTACCGGCTGGGATAGCTAATCCTCACGGGTCCAAGGATCGAGAATCGTCTCGAACGCCCTGCCATAGATGCAAGATACTTTATGCATCGGGCCCTGATGATGCTACCTACCCGAACTCTAAACCATAGCAATAATAATAAATCAATCAATGCACCCAATACGTGCTCAATGTATACAAGGAACCTAGCATGATACTACGAAGCAGAATGAGATAACGAACATGCCGTAATGGGACAACCTAGCATGGGCTAACATGAGAAACAATACAAGAGTTCATGCCACCAGAATTGCAATGCAGAGCACCTAGGGCTAAACATGCTAATAATCATACACAGCATACAAAACAACAATCACAAATATACCGCAGGGCCCACACAACTCCTGTAAGAAATCCTTACCTTGGCCGGAGGCAACTACACACAAAATCCTACGCCGCGATCGATCCCGAGCTAGCTAACGGAACCTAACAAACACAATAGAAATCACCATCATAGCCCTAAAATATAATAAAACGAAAGCAGCTCGCTCCGGCACTCACACGGCACGACGACACACGGCCGAAAAGCCGCCGGCAAAGCCGGTGCGGCTGGCTGGGCGCTGGCAAGCGCTGGCGCGCAAGGGCGCGCAAGGCGGACACGGCAGGCTGGCGCTGCTGCGCGCGCTGCACACGGCACGGCAGACGGCAGGGACGCGCGCGCGGCGAAGCGCTCGGGCGGCGCGCGGGCGGCGCGGCGCGGCGGCGCTGCGCGACGCGACGCGACGCGCGCGGCGCGCGCGGGCGCGGGCGCGACCGCTGCCGCGCGCGAATCGTGCGACGGCGGGCTCGCGCGCGAAATCGGGCGTGGCGGATGGATCGTTCGGGCGGCTGCCGTGTGCGACGCGCGAGGGCCGACCGACGCGTTTCGTGTGCGTGCCGCCGCAGATTCGATCGGGCTGCGCGCGCGACCGCCACTGGTGCGATCCGGGCGTGCCGCCAGCGGTCCGCCGGCCAGGTGGGCGATCCGCGCCGCGCACTCCAAATAACAACACACACACACACACATGGGCACCTCCTCTTACCTTCGGCCAAAGAAACAACTTATCGAGAAGATGAAGAAGATGAATACCTACCCGAATGATGATCGAACTACGGAGCAAAGAAGGGGATGAAATTCGCTAGAGAAAGATGGGGAAACAAACTTGGACTCGCTAGGAGGATGTGATGGAGAAGAAGAACAAAACCTAGCTTTTCTTTTCCATTTAACCAAATGCACCAAAACCCCAAAATCCAAGGCTAACTATAAAATGACACTTTAAAGAGCAACAAGAGCTCTCAATAGCTCAACTCGCCACACCACCCACCGACTTCTCGCACCACCCGGGTTCAAACCCACCAACCACACTTTTAACACACCATTTTCCTTTTGCATCTCCCCATGCCCAAACACATCCACAAAGCCTCAAAACTTACATAAATCCATCCAATAATTTTAGCAACCGAAAAAGATATAAACGGTCCCGACGGCCCGACTAAATTACTAAAATACCCTAGGGCATACCTCGAAGACCGGATGAAAACCTGGTCGTTACATCCGGCGCTCGGGCTCGCTGGCGCGCGACTGCACGATCCGCAAGCGATGGCGCGCGGACGGTCTCGTGAAGCCGCTGTCCGCCGCGCGATCCGTACCGGCTGGTCGAGGGCGCTCATGCGCGGTGGCAGGTGGCCGCGACAGCCGATCTGGCGAGGGGCGGCTACCGACGGCGCGCGACGATGGTCGCTTCTCTCGCTGGCTGAAATCAACACAACACACACACTCTACATCTTACCTTCGCCAAAGATCAATAACCAAATGAGAAGATGAAGAGGATGAAGACTTACCCGGAATGATGGTGATCGAACCCAAGGAGATGCAAGGGAAGAAGAATCGGCAAGGGCTATGGAGAGGGAGAGCTTGTGCGGCCAAGAGGGGATTTGGAGAAGAAGATGGAATAAACCTAATTCTATTTCATTTAACCAAATGCACCAAAGCTCCAAAATCCAAGGTTAACTAAGATGTGATGCAGAAAGAGCAACAAGAGCACCTAATGGCTCAATTGGCACACAACTCTACAAGCTTCCCAGGAGACCCGGGTTCAAACCCCGGCTGCAGCACAAATCTCTTTATTTTTACTTTTGCAACAAACCTTGCTCAAACCAAACCACAAACCCCTCCAAAACCTACAAAAACCATCCAATAATTTTAGTAATCGAAAAGACACAAACGACTCGACGACCCGACTAAATTACCAAATTACCCCTAGGGCATACCTCGAAGACCGAAGAAAACTCGGTCGTTACAATATTCCTCCTTTTTATGACTTTCGCCCTCGAAAGTCCTTAAGACAGTAAAATACTCAGTGGTAATGCAACCTCATCTCGCCTTCCCGCTCCCAAGTGGCTTCCTCGTAACCCCGATTCTTCCATCGACCTTTACTAAACGAATCTCGCGATTACGCAACGCCTTGGTCTCAAAGGCAAGGATCCTCACCGCTTCTCCTCGAAGTTCAAATCCTCATTCACCGCAAAGGCTCAAAGTCCACAATGTGCGACGGTCCGCACATACCGCCAACATCGATACATGAAAAACACTATGCACCGATGATAGTGATGGAGGTAGGGCTAACCGGTAAGCAACTCGCCAATCCTCTCTAGGATCTCAAATGGACCAACAAAACGGGACTCAACTTCCCACGCTTACCAAACCTCGTAACACCTCGCACGGAGCAACCTTAAGGAACACATGCCGACCAACCTCAAACTCCAAATCTCGACGCCAAACATCGGCAGAATCTTCTTCTCGCCTCTCGCTCTCGAGCCACAACATACGAGCTTCTAATCTTCTCGATCGCACCATTGGTCAATCGCAGAACTCGACCCAAAACTCGTTTATCGCCAACCTCTTCCTGCAACACGTGGGACCGATAACGCTTACCATACAATGCCTCGAATGGAGCCATCTCGAATCGCCGATCGTAATCGCTGTTATAGGCAAACTCCATCAAGTACAGATATCGTCCTAATCGCTCGAAATCCAACACACAAGCCCTCAACATATCCTCGAGAATCGATTCACTCTCTCGGTCGACCATCCGTCTCGAGGGTGAAAAGTCGTGGCCGAAACTTCACTCGCGCTCAAACCCTTCGAGAGCGCTCTGTAAACGAGAAGTGAACCGCGAGTCACGATCGGACACAATCCTCATCGGCACACCATGATAACGGATGATCTCGCCTCCAAAATACCGCGCGCCCATCGCTCCACTGGTATAAGTGTCTCTACCGGAATGAAGTGTGCGCTCTTGGTCAAACGGTCGACTATCACCCAAATCGAGAGAACTTCCTGAGTCCTTGGCAAACCGTATATAAAGTCCATGGAGATCTCTTCCCATTTCCATCGGGTACACTCGCTGGTCGCAATAAACTCCGGCTGCTCTCTCGGGTGCCTTCACTTGCCGACAAGTGAGACACCGGCCGACAAACTCGCCACATCTCTCTTCATTCCCATCCACCGTAAGGTCCGCTTAAGGTCTCGATACATCTTGGTACCCCGGGTGCCAAGCAAAAGGGGAATCAGGCCTCCGAGAGCAACTCGCCGCAAACTCGCAATGTCCGAACACACAACCGCCTCTATAAGTCAACCCACTGCCCGTGAATATACAAAGTCAAAGTCACCGCAAGACTAACTCTATCAACCAATCTCTTAAGTGCGGGTCACCTAACTGCCGCGCCTATAATCCGCCGCTTAATCGACGGCCAATAGCAATCGCTAGCTACCGGCGGTAATCTCTCCCAACAACATCGCAACCTCGCCCGCCGAACTCTCTCTCAGAAACTGGCTGAACTCAACAACGCCGCAGAGTGCGACGCCTTTCTACTCAAAGCATCGCCACTACATTGGCTTTACCCGATGGTACAAAATCTCGCAGCCATAATCCTTTACCAGCCTCTAACCATCTTCTCTACCTCATATTCAACTTCTTCTCGAGTAAACAGATACTTGAGGCTCGTGATCGGTAAACATCCAATCCGCCACCATACGTAATGCCTCCAAATCTTCGGGCAAACACCATCGCCGCTAACTCCATATCATGAGTCGGGTAGTTCTGGCCATACGGCCAAATGACGGAAGCATAGGCAATGACCTTCCCGCGGCCGCATCAACACACAACCTAATCCAAACTTGGAAGCATCATCAGAGACCACGAAACCACTGTCGCCCTCCGGATCGCCAACATCGGTGCCAAGTCAAATCGCGCTTGAGCCCGCAAAGCTCTCATCACACCTCGCTGCCCCAAACAAACTCGACACCCTTCCTCGCCGACGAGTGAGGGCGAGGCTAAAGCGTAAAAGTCTGACGAACCGACCGACGGTAGTAACTCGCCAAACCTGTAAAGTCGCGAATCTCGAATCGAAGTCGGCTTGGCCCATGAACTCACGGCCAATCTTCGCGGGGTCCACGGCTATACATCTCTCGAAACCACGTGGCCTAGGAAGGCCACCGCTTCCAACCAGAATCACATTTGGAAAACTTCGCATAAAGCCGGGTTTTCCTCAAAGCCGCCAATACTCGCCTCAAATGCTCGCGCATGGTCTTCTTTAGACCTCGAATAAATCGGGATATCGCCAATGAACACGATGACGAAACTGCCCAAAAATGATTTGAACACCCTATCCATCATGTCCATGAACGCGGTCGGGCATTGGTCAATCCAAACGACATGACCACAAACTCATAGTGACCATATCTAGACCGAAAGTCGCCTTAGGAATGTCGGCATCCCCGATCCGCAAATCGATGGTAACCGATCTCGATCTATCTTGGAGAACACGTAAGCTCCTCAAGCCGATCGAACAAATCATCGATACGGGCAACGGGTACTTATTCTTCATCGCCACCTTATTAAGCTCGCGTAATCAATACATAAGCGCATAGAACCATCCTTCTTTTTCACAAATAGAATCGGTGCTCCCCACGGACACACTCGACGGATGAACCCTCGATCTAACATCTCCCGCAATCGAATCTTCGCCTTTAACTCACTGAGCCATACGATACGGAGCCTTCGAGATAGGGAGGGTCCTCGCCCGAGCTCAATTGTGAAGTCAACCTCTCTCTTCGGGGCAACCCCGGTAACTCCTCAGAAACACGCCCGCAAACTCCCGCACGACCGGCACTGATCAACAGACGAGGGGTGGGTCTTCCTGCATAACTTGGCTAGATAGCCCTAAGCTCCATGAGCTAGCAAACGATTTAGCTTTCACAAATGACACCATCGGCGGGCAAACTCCACCTCGACTCCACGAAACTTAAAGCCGGGCCGACCGGCGCGCTCAACACTACTTCTTTCCGGCAAGGTCAATCAACGCGTGGTTAGCAGCCAACCACTCCATACCAAGAATCACATCAAAACCGCCATAGGCGTAACTATGAGCGTAGCCTCAAGCAACTCTCCTCCGATATCTCGATCCGCCATCCCTAATCTTATCTCTAGCCAACATACTAACTCCCGAAGGAGTTGCAACAGAGCAACTCAAAACCTAGAGGCTCTAGTCTCAACTTAGCATGCTCAAAGAAACAACACAGATACAAATGAATGCGTGGAACTGTAATCAAACAAGACAAATGCGCAGCGATCTAAAACAAGAAGCGCACCGCATACCGCATCCGTGACGCTCGCCTCCTAACGGTCGTAGCAAACACTGACTCGCCGCCGCTACTGGCCGAGCCGCCATAGCCGGGTCGATCACAAAACGGGCCATGTGTCCTCTCTACCACAACGGTAGCACACCTAGGTCCAGCCGACAAGCTCCGCGCGTGGACTTTCCCACAAGTAGCACAAACGGAATCGCCGGGTCCTCCTCGCGCCTGGGCCGGAAACGGATCGAGCTCTCCGCGATCTCTCAGACGAATCGCTTTGGCGGCGCCGCCGCCCCGAAAGTCAAACTTCTCTTCGCCCCACACCGCTGGGACAGACGCCGAACAGAGCGGCAACAACCCGCCAACAGATACTTCTCATTATAGATCGTGGCTAATCGACAGCCTTCTAGCATAAGTGTCGTGGGCCGAGCCCGACATCCTCGGGAAACACCCTACCTCAATCCGTATATGAACTTCCGAATCTTCACCCGGGTGGCAATCAATCGAGGAGCAAAATATCCATACTCGAGAACTTGCGCCATATTCTCAATGGTATCGTAACCCCGCCTGTGCTCGAAGAGCTCCACCATCTTCTCTTGAGCCTCATCACCGATGAACTTTACCTTGAACTCACCTTCTTGAAGAACTCCCAGTAGCGGGTGGAGACTCACCGGTCTCTCGCTCAAGGTGGACTCCCACCACCATCTCATTGTGCCTCCTAGCACATGAGCCGCACATCTCGGCCTCTCAATATCGGGGCACACCATGATCGTGAAGGTGTACTCCAAATGGGCAATCCACCGGCCGCCGCCGCTAGCGCATCGCGGTGGCATCAAACTTCTCAAAGCTTCCACTTCACAAAATCCTTCACCACCTACCCAACTCCTCGCACTCTCGCCATATCCGCCTCTGGGCTACTTGCTCCTGTGGAGCCGAGGTGCTATCGAGCTCACAAACCAATCGAGTCACCGCCGATCCGGGCTCGACTCTTCCCGCCGCGCTAACAAGGCTCGGGTCTCTCGCCTCGGTCACTCAACATGCCGACCATAAAAGCCCTCATAGACTCAAGAAACTCGCGCCCGGGAGCGCCTCACGGCTGCCGCGCCTCAACGCCCGCCTAGGCAAAACATGAGGAGCTGCTGTGGAATGCCATCATGTCACTTGGGACGATGTCCTACCAGACGATCCGATCCCGATACTCGACCGCTCTCGAACCTCCTCTCCCAGACGGTGATCGCATGTCGCGATCTACATCCAAACCAACAACGAATCAAAACTCGCCATCACCACTCCACAACACCAAACAAGGCATACACTAGATGATAGGTATTGTAAATTCTTAACCCTTTTTCAACAACAAATAGTAAACTTAGGCGCACTCGATGATCGCTTGAGTGTCGATGATCATGGAAAAACGACCTACAACAAAAAGGTCATTTATAGAATCTATGACTCTTAGCTCGATACCAATCAGAAGACCCGACCTAAAAGGGGCTCTAAATGGGCCTTTACCCCAATGCATGTAGTGAAAATAAAAACATTATGAAAAATACATTTCTGATCCCAAGTAAAAACAGAAACATTCAACAACCAAAACATACATTTCTAAAAGCATACTCGATCGTAGATTTATTTAAACCATTAAAACAATCCACAAGTACAAATATGCTGGAATCCATAAAACGTAAGAAAACATCCCGCTCTGCGTCCGCCTACATGCATTCAGGGGGAATAACAAAAGTCAAGAGTCATGATAAAATAAAATAATCGTGAGATGACAAAGAGGATTCCATGATCACAGCCTTTCCTTCACCATCCTGCCTCCCGCTTGATTACCGTGGGAAAACCACGTAATAAGGGTGAGTAACGAATTACCCAAAGAAGAATCCCCAACCGGTACAATACGATATACATGATCATCTAGAAGAACGTATGCAAGCTATGAGTACAAACACGTAGAGCGGAGCACATAGCTAAGTCCACACTTGACCTCCTGATGCCAACTCGTGGTCTTAGTCCGAAATACCACAACACACTAAACGCGCTTATACGGAACAAGTCCCGCCACCGCCTAATCGCCGACACGAAAGGTGCACTCGCTCAAGATCCCGAGGAGCTCTCCACGGCGCTACCAGAATGAGCGTAAGCGCACCGCATGCTACCGCAAACTCTGGGGGTGCCGGGTCTAGTGGCAAGTCGCCTGTGTTCACCACCATGCCTAACTAAATCTCCGGATCGGTGTCACCGACATAGGGGTGTGAGACTCGACACGTGAACTATGTCACCGCACCACCGCACCGAGGCTAAGGAACCGGCCGTGGTAGGCTTACACCAGAAGCGGCCTTGCCCTAACAGTGGCAATCAAGGGCTACGCCGAACACGCCGAGGACGCGCCGATCGCCGGGACGAGGCAATGCCAAGTCATCATCCCGACCGCTGGGGCAATAAACGCTTGCCACCCTCACCCAAGATTGCAGGGCCACCGTTAGGGTTAGCTAAACCCTAACGGGATCGTGACTCGAGTACCATCTCGCACGCCCCGCTCGCTGGATGCAAGTTACGCTATGCATCCGCCCGATGATGCTACCTACCAACTCTAAACCATAGCAATAATAATAATTCAATCAATGCAAACCCAAATACGTGCTCAATAGATACAAGGAACCTAGCATGATACTACGAAGCAAGACAGATATCGAACATGCCGTATCGGAACAACCTAGCATGGGCTAACATGAGAAACAATACAAGAGTTCATGCCACCAGAATTGCAACAGAGCACCTAGGGCTAAACATGCTAGTAATCATACACAGCATACAAAGCAACAATCACAAATATACCGCAGGCCCACACAACTCCTGTGAAGAAATCCTTACCTTGGTCGGGAGGCTTCTACACACAAATCCTAAGTCGCGAACAATCCCGAGCTAGCGAAGCGAACCTAGCAAACCAACAATAATCAAAGATCTAAAATGTCTAAACAATAATAGAATGCAAGCTCGCCGGAACTCACGCGCACGACGACACGAGCTTGGAGCCGCCGCAAGCCGGGCACGGCAGGTGGGCGCTGGCCGCATACTGCACGGGCATGGCGGTGGACGCTACTACATCGCGACGGCAGGACGATATGCGCGCGCGGCGAAGCGCTCGGGTGAAGGCGCGCGCGGCGAAGCGCTCGGGCGGCGGCGCGCGGCGCCGGCGAAGCGACAGGCGAGACGCGGACGCGGCCGGCGCGCGGCGAGCGCCGCGCGGCGGCGCGCGCGGCGCTGGCGCAGCGACAGCGACGCGACGCGGGCTGGGGCGCGGCGCGCGCTGGCGGCGGGCGGCGCGGCGCTGGCGTCGCGCTCGCTGGCTGGCGCGACTCGCACGATTCGGCGAGCGGCGGCGCGCGCGACGGCCCGTGAAGCTGCTGTCCGGCCGGCGATCCGTGCACCGCTGGTCGAGGGCGCTCGCGCGGCGGCAAGGCAGTGGCCGCGACAGCCGATCCGCCGAGGGGTCGCTTACCGATTTGGCGACGATGGTCGCTTTCTCTACCGGCTGAAATCAACACAACACACACACTCTACATCTTACCTTCTCGCCAAAGATCAATAACCAAATGAGGAGATGAAGAGGATGAAGACTTACCCTAATGATGGTGATCGAACCCAAGGAGATGCAAGGGAAGAAGAATCGGCAAGGGCTATGGAGAGGAGAGCTTGTGCGCCAAGAGGGGATTTGGAGAAGAAGATGGAATAAACCTAATTCTATTTCATTTAACCAAATGCACCAAAGCTCCAAAATCCAAGGTTAACTAAGATGTGATGCGTAAAGAGCAACAAGAGCACCTAATGGCTCAATTGGCACATAACTCTACAAGCTTCCCAGAGACCCGGTTCAAACCCCACTGCAAAGACAAATCCCTTTATTTTTACTTTTTGCAACAAACCTTGCTCAAACCAAACCACAAACCCCTCCAAAACCTACAAAACCATCCAATAATTTTAGTAATCGAAAGACACAAACGACTCCCGACGTGCCCGACTAAATTACCAAATTACCCCTAGGGCATACCTCGAAGACCGGGAAGAAAACCTGGTCGTCCAGTGGTTGTTAGGCCCGCATGCCACCTTTGGCCCCTGGCAGCTTGAGTTGCCTAGAGGAGGGGGTAGAGGCTAGCAAATACTGCAGTGAGACTCCTTGAGCAGAGTGTGCTCCACCCATGAGAGATTTGATGGCGTGTCTTTAGCTATCGTAGAGCTGAGACCTGTGCACAGCTTGTAGCGCTGTAGTGAGGAGTCCCGGCACAGATAGCCCAAATGACAGAGTTTGTTTCAAAGATTTTTCCCCAAGAGTTTTTGTAGCCCCTGAGGTTCCCTGGAGGGCATGATCAAGCAGTTTATTCAGATGAGTTTGTTGGCGTTGATGGAGACGCCTGTGTTGGCAAATGGATGCCTCAGAGAGCTCGATGTTTTAGTAAGTCCTACCGCTAGTAGTAAAGTAGTTGGCCGTGCTTGAGTTTAGCATCCGTGTGTGGGATGCCCCGCTGCTCGCAGGCCGAGGTGTGCCGCTCTCGTGGCCGCTTGGTTCATCGATGGTGGTGGAAGTCCTCTGAGAGGTGGACTAGCAGAGTCTCCACCACGCCCGATTGTTTGGCAAGTTGCCGTGTTAGTGGCTTGAGGCGGATGAAGGGTCATCTTTGCCCGCTTATGAGCCCGGGCCGTTGTTTAATGTTCTCCAGCTTCCTCGTATGTGGATTTGGTAGTAGTAGCACTTGAGGTGCATTGGTTGGTGTGCCACTTTGGCACTAAGTCCGGTTCAGCTTGAGTTTGGCTTGGGCATAGCAGATGGTTCTATGCCGCTCGAGTTCAAACAGACTCCTTTAGCCTTGATCTGCTTATGGCGGCGCTTGCACCCGCTTAGGTCGTGCTGCAGGGCTAGTTCAAAGGTAGTCGATGGACTACAAGCTTAAAGGATGCTCGAGAGGAGCCGAGCCTCTTTCCAGTGTTTCCGAGGTTGAGTAAGTCACAGTTGCCGGCTGGTAAATGTTGGTGTGCGTGAGTCTCGCGCAGTATTAAGGCCAAGAGATCTTCTTTGTGGTTGGTAGTGCGGCCAACTACCTTCGAGTGCCTAAATCGAGGAGAGTTGAGCATGGTAGATGCGAGTTTGGTCCAAATTGAGGGACCATGAGTTGGATGCTTATCGATGAGCCGGATGCCTATGAGGCGAGTTGGATGCTTTGAGGCGAGATGAGCCGATGCCTTGCGAGAGGTTTTGGATGCCTTAGGGGTAAGCACCCTTGGTAGAGGCTTGGTACAAAGTAAGTTTGGTTTGGCATGATTATGCTTTGGTAGAGCAAGGTTGCCTCAGCTTCGAGTATCGTGTGGAGATGGAACTTTTGGTGTTCCTTGGATTGTTTGTTTCGCTGCCAAGAGTTAACGTTGCTTTGTGTAACGACCCAGGTTTTTCTTCCCGGTCTTCCAGGTATGCCCTAGGGGTAATTTGGTAATTTGGTCGGGCCGTCAGGGTCGTTTGTGTCTTTTCTAGTTACTAAAATTATTGGATGGTTTTTGTAGGTTTTTGGAGGAGTTTGTGGTTTGGTTTGAGCAAGGTTTGTTGCAAAAGTAAAAATAAAGGAAATTAGTCAAATGGGTTTGAACCCGGTCTCCCGGGAAGCTTGTAGAGATGTGTGCCAATTGAGCCATTAGGTGCTCTTGTTGCTCTTTCTGCATCACATCTTAGTTAACCTTGGATTTTGGAGTTTTGGTGCATTTGGTTAAATGAAATAGAATTAGGTTATTCCATCTTCTTCTCCAAAACACCTCTTGGCCGCCCAAGCTCTCCCTCACCATAGCCTTGCCGATTCTTCATCCTTGCATCTCCTTGGGTCTGATCATCATCATTCCGGTAGGTATTGATCTTCTTCTTCTTCTTCTCATCCGCTTGGTGTGCGCTTGGCCAAGTGAAAAGAGGTGTGTGTGTGTGTGTTGTGTTGATTGCAAACACCGAGTGAAGCCCACCAAAGAAGATGTAGACGCTTCGCTGCCGCGACGCCGCCCAAACACGACGCCGCGACGCCGCCCAGATTCGCCCTAGCAGCTTTGCTGCTCGCCCAAAGAAGACAGACGCCTCGATCGCCGACGCCAGAGGTCGCCGCCACGCCAGAGCCCTCGCCAAAGCCGCTGCCAGCGGTCTCGCCGCTGTCGCGCCATCGCCGCGACGCCAGAGCGCGCCGGCGCGGCGCCAAGGCTCGCAAGCCGCCAGACGCTGTGTCTGCGCTGCGCGTCAGCGCTGCGCTGGCTGCCCAAGCCGCTGCCAGCCAGCGCCGCCGGGCTCGCAGGCTGCCAAGCTGCGCCTCGCCAGCGCTGCTGCCTACGCTGCGCTGCTAGGCGCAAGCGCCGCCAGCCGCCCCAGCTGCTGCTTGCTGCTGTGCCAGCAGCACAAGCCAGCCAAGCCACTTTGCACGCTGCTGCTTGCTGTGCTGCTGCCAAAGCCTTTCAAGCTCGTGGTCGCCGCGCCGCGTGAGTTCCCTTGAGCCGAGCTTGCTATTCTATTGTTGTTTAGATATTTTAGATGCCGATTATTGTTGGTTTGCTAGGTTCCCGCCGCTAGCTCGGGATTGTTCCGCAGCCTTAGGATTTGTGTGTAGAAGTCTTCCACCAATGTAAGGATTTCTTACCGGGTTGTGTGGACTCCGCGATATTTGTGATTGTTGTTTTGTATGCCCGTATGATTACTAGCATGTTTAGCCCTAGGTGCTCTGCTCAATTCCTCGATCGCATGAACTCTTGTATTGTTTCTCATGTTAGCCCATGCTAGGTTGTTCTATTCTAGCATGTTCGATATCCGCTTTGCTTCGTAGTATCATGCTAGGTTCCTTGTATCCGCTGAGCACGTATTGGACCGCATTGATTGAATTGTTATTATTATTATTGTTAAGGTTTAGAATTCGTAGATAGCATCATCCGCCCGATGCATAAAGTATCTTGCATCTATGGCAAGGACGCTCGAGACGCTTCTCCGCCCTGACCCCGTGAGGGATTAGCTATCCCAACCTGTAGGCCCCGCAATCTTGGGTGAGGGTGGCAGATCGTTAAATGCCCCAACGGCCGGATGATGACTTGGCATTGCCTCGCCCCGCAGCCAAGCACGCCCTCGCCAGAGTTCGCCAGAGCCTCTGATTGCCACTGTTAGGGCAAGGACCGCTTCTCGTGTAAGCCTACCACGACGGCCTTTAGCCTCAAAGTGTGGTTCAGCCGACATAGTTCACGTGTCCAGTGTCTCACACCCCTATGTCGCTGACACCGATCCGTAGATTTAGTTAGGCATGGTGATCGAACTCGGGCAACTTGCCACTAGACCCGCACTTCCGCAGTTTGCAAGAGCATGCGCGCGCGCTACGCCATTACAAATACACCGATCGAGAGCTCCTCGATCTTGAGCCGCACCTTTCGTGACGATGCAGACAGCCCGAGGCCGACTTGTTCCCGTGATAGCGCGCTTAGTGTGTTGTGGTATTTCCGACTAAGACCCCGAGATGGCATCCGAGGTCCAAGTGTGGACTTAGCTATGTGCTCCGCCTCGTGTTTGTACTCATAGCTTGCATACATTCTTCTAGATGATCATGTATATCGTATTGTACCCCTGCTGGGGATTCTTACTGGTAATTCGTTACTCACCCTTATTCTGTGGTTTTCCACAGTAATCAAGGCGAGACAGATGGTCAAGGAGGAGCCGTGATCATGGAATCCTCGCTCATCTCCGATTATTTTATTTTATTTATCATGACTCTTGACTTTTGTTATTTCCGAATGCATGTAGACGCACACAGAGCCCCGTGATGTTTTCTTACGCTTTATGGATTCCAAAGATATTTGTACTTGTGGATTGTTTTAATGGTTTAAATAAATCTCTCGATCGTAGTATGCTTTTAGAAATGTATGTTTTGGTTGTTGAATGTTTCGCTTTTACTTGGGATCCAAATGTATTTTTCATAATGTCTTTTATTTTCACTACATGCATTGGGGTAAAGGCCCATTTAGAGCCCCTTTTGGGTCTGGGTCTTTACAGCTGGTATCGTGAGCTCGTAGTCATAGATTCTCAGAGACCGACCTTTGTTGTAGGTCGTTTTTCCATGATCACCAAGACTCGGATACCATCATGTACGCCTAGATTTATTGTTTTAGAAAGGAAAAGGGTTAAGAATTTACAATACCTATCATCTAGTGTATGCCTTGTTTGGTGTTGTGGAATGGTGACAGCAGTTTTGATTCGTTGTTGGTTTGGATGTAGATCGCCAAAGATGCTACCACCCGCATCGAGAGGAGGTTCGAGAGCGTGTCGAGGTATCGTGATCGGATTCGACATCGCAGGACATCGCCCCAAGCCGACATCGATGGCATTCCACCAAAGAGCCTCCTCCGTTACGCCTAGAGCGGGCGCTGAGGCGATCGAAGCGCCGTGGAGATCGCTTCCCGGAGCAGAGTTTGCCGAGTCTATGAGGGCTTTTATGGTCGCATGTTGAGTGACCAGAGGGCGTAGACCTGTGCCTTGTTGGCGCCAAGCAAATGGAAGAGTCCCGAGCCCAGACGAGCAAATGACTCGATTGGTTCAAAGAGAGCTCAAGAGCACCTCCACCCTCCTCAGAGCAAGTAGCCCTGAGGCGTATATGGCAGAGGGTGCCGAGGAATTGGGTAGGTGGTCAAGGATTTTGTGAAGTGGAAGCCCGAGAAGTTTGATGCCACCGGTGATGCGCTAGCTGGCAGCTGTGTGGATTGCCCATTTGGAGTACACCTTCCCGATCATGGTGTGCCCCGATATTCGTGAGGCCGAGATGTGCGCTCATGTGCTAGGAGGCACAATGAGATGGTGGTGGGAGTCCACCTTGAGCGAGAGACCACCGGGTCTCCACCCGCTACTTGGGAGTTCTTCAAGGCCGAGTTCAAGGTAAAGTTCATCGCTGATGAGGCTCAAGAGAAGATGGTGGAGCTCTTCCGTAACCTCAAGCAGGGTTCCATTCCATTGAGGAATATGAGCGCAAGTTCTCGTGAGTATGGATATTTTGCTCCTCGCTGATTGCCACCCCGAGTCAAGATTCTAAGTTCATATCCGGATTGAGGCAGTGGTGTTTCCTGTGATGTCGTGGCTCGTGCCCCCGACACTTATGCTAGGGCCAGCCCAGCTTAGCCACGATCTATAATGGGAAGTATCCTCGCCGAGCGGGTTGTTGCCGCCTCCTGCTCAGCCCCCCGTCCCAAAGAAATGTGGGGCGTAAGAGGAAGTTTGATTTTCGGGAGGCGCCAACACGCCAAGGGCGCTTCTGCACGTAGATCACGAGAGCTCCACCGCTTCACACTCGACAGCAGGGAGGACCTGTGCAGTTCCCCGCTTGTGCTACTTGTGGGAAAGTCCACGCCGAGCTTGTCACCGACCCTAGATTGTGCTTCCGCTGTGGTAGAGAGGGGCACATGGCCCGCTTTTTGTGATCAGCCACCTATGGCAAACAAAAATAGCATACAGCAGAAATAGGGTCGAGTGTTTGCTACGACCCGTCAGAGGCCGAGCGCATTTTTGATGCCGCCGTGGCGTACGCTTCTTGTTTTAGATCACCGCGCATTTGTCTTGTTTGATTCTCGTTCCACGATTCATTTGTATCCGTGTTGTTTGGTCGAGCATGCTAAGTTAAGACTAGAGCCTCTAGGTTTCGAGTTATCTCATGCAACTCCTTCTGGAGTTAATATGTTGGCTAGAGATAAGATTAGGGATGGCCGATCGAGATATCCGAGAGTTGCTTAGGCTACGCCATAGTTCCGCCTATGAGCGGTTTTTTGATGTGATTCTTGGTATGGAGTGGTTAGTCGCTAACCACGCCGCTGATTGACCGCCACCGAAAGAAGTAGTGTTCAAACCGCCAGTCGGCCCACCTTTTTAAGTTTCGTGGAGTCCAGTGGTGGAGTTTGCCCGCCGATGGTGTCACCGTGAAAGCTCGCTGCTTGCTAGCTCATGGAGCTTGGGGCTATCTAGCCAAGTTGTTCGGGAAGAGCCGCCTCGCTCGCCTGATCATCAGCCGCCGGCCGCAGGCAGAGTTCGCGATGTGTTTCCTCGAGGAGTTACCGGGTTGCCCCAAAAGAGAGGTTGACTTCATTATTGAGCTCGAGCCGTGACCCTCCCTATCTCAAGGCCCGTGACGCATGGCGCCACGAGTTTAAAGGAATCAAGATTCAGCTGCAGGAGATGTTAGACCGAGGGTTCATCCGTCCCGAGTGTGTCCCCGTGGGGAGCACCGGGCCTGCTTTGTGAAAAAGAAGGATGGTTCTATGCGCTTATGTATTGATTACCGCGAGCTTAATAAGGTGACAAAGTGAAGAATAAGTATCCGCTGTCCCCGCATCGATGATTTGTTCGATCACCTTCAGTGAGCTTCGTGTTCTCCAAGATAGATCTCGAGATCCGGCACCATCGGGCCATGATCGTGATGCCGACATTCCTAAGACAAATTTCTCAGTCTAGATATGGTCACTATGAGTTTGTGGTCATGTCGCTTGATTGACCAATGCCCCACCGCCGCTCATGGACATGATGGATAGGGTGTTCAAATCATTTTTGGACAAATTTTCACATCGTGTTCATTGACGATATTCTCGATTTATTCGAGGTCTAAAGAAGACCATGCAGAGCATTTGAGGCGAGTATTGGCACTTTGAGGGAAAACCACTTTTATGCGAAGTTTTCCAAATGTGATTTCTGGTTGAGCAGTGGCCTTCCTAGGCCACGTGGTTTCGAGAGATGGTATAGCCGTGGACCCCGCGAAGATTGAGGCCGTGAGTTCATGGGCCAAGCCGACTTCAGGGCTGCCGAGATTCGCAGCTTTCTCTGGTTTGGCAGTTACTACCGCTTGCTCACAAGGACTTTTTCTCGCTTTAGCCTCGCCTCACTCGTCCTCGACGAGGAAGGGTGTCGAGTTTGTTTGGGACAAAGAGGTGTGATGAGAGCTTTGCCGTGCCCTGCGCAGCTTTGACTTCAAAGACTGTTGGCAAATCCCGAGGGGACAGTGGTTTCGTGGTCTACAAAGTGATGCTTCCAAGTTTGGATTAGGTTGTGTGTTGATGCAAAGACGGAAGGTCATTGCCTATGCTTCCCGCCACCAAGCCGTATGAGCAGTAACTACCCGACTCATGATATGGAGTTGGCAAAGCAGTGGTGTTTGCAATCAAGATTTGGAGGCATTACCCGTATGGTGAGCGGATTCGTGATGTTTACCGATCACCGTGAGCCTCAAGTATCCGCTTACTCGTAAGGAGTTGAATATGAGGCAGAGGAGATGGTTAGAGTTGGTAAAGGATTATGATCATGAGATTTTGTACCATCCGGTAAAGCCAATGTAGTGGCCGATGCTTTGAGTAGAAAGACGCCGCACTCATGGCGTTGTTGAGTTCCCACACTGGGCCATGCAGAGAGTTCGAGCGGGCCGAGGTTGCAAGTGTTGTTGGGAGAGGTTACCGCCAGTAGCTCACTTGACTGCTCACCGCCCGATTCGGCAAATGGATTATAGATGTACCAGGGGGGTGACCCACACTTAAGAGATTGGTTGACAGAGTTAGTTAGTGCCGACTTGTGACTTTGACTTTGTATATTCACCGCATGCTGGTTGACTTATAGAGGCCGCCAGTGTGTGTTCCGACATTGCAGTGCTCATGAGCAGAGTTGCTCTCTGAGGCCCACAGCCTTCTTTTGCTTGGCACCCCTGGGTACCAAGATGTATCAGACCTTGCTGCACACTTCCGTGGATGGGAATGAAGAGAGATGTGGCAGAGTTTGTCACCAAGTCTCACTTGTCGCCAAAGTGAAGGCACCTGCAGAGGCCACCGGTTTGTTGCAAATGACCGAGTGTACCCTGCTGGAAATGGGAAGAGATCTCCATGGACTTTATCTCTGGTTTGCCAAGGACTCCGAGGAAGTTCTCTCGTGATTTGGGTGATAGTCGACTGCTTGATCAAGAGCGCACACTTCATTCCCTGAGAGACACTTATACCGTGGAACAAAGGGGCGCAGCTTGTTTTTGGGAGCAGATCATCCGCTATCATGGTGTGCCTGAGAGGATTGTGTCCGATCGTGACTCGCGGTTCACTTCTCGCTTCGAGAGCGCCCGTATGGTTTGGGCACAGAGTGCGCTTTCAAAGATGTTTTTTCACCCTCGCATTTGATGGTCGATCGAGAGAGTGAATCGATTCTCGAGGATATGTTGAGGGCTTGTGTGTTGGATTTCCTGCAATGGGGACCAAAGATTCAGATTTCTGATGGAGTTTGCCTATAACAACAGCTACTACCGATTTATCTGATGGCTCCATTCGAGGCATTGTATGGTAAGCGCTGTCTGGCCCCCCGTGTTCGGGAAGAGGTTGGTGATAGATGTGTTTTGGGTCCCGAGTTACCGCAGCTTGACCAATGGTGCAAAGCAAGTGTAAGATTAGAGCTCAGATGTTGACAAACCAGAGCAGTGAGAGAGAGTTACGCCGATGTTCGCGCCGAGATTTGGAGTTTGAGGTTGGTCAAATGTGTTCCTTAAGGTTGCTCCGATGCGAGGTGTTCGAGGTTTGCAAGCGTGGGAAGTTGAGTCCCCGCTTTGTTGGTCCATTTGAGATCCTAGAGAGGATTGGCAGAGTTGCTTACCTGCTAGCCCTACCTCCGCACTATCACGCACGGCATAGTGTTTTTCATGTATCGATGTTGAGGCAAGATGTGCCTGACCTGCCGCACATTGTGGACTTTGAGCCTTTGCACCGAATGAGGATTTGAACTTCGAGGAGAAGCCAAGAGGATCCTTGCCTTTGAGACCAAGACGCTGCGTAATCGCGAGATTCGCTTGGTAAAGGTTCAAAGGAAGAATCGGGTTCGAGGAAGCCACTGGGAGCGGGAAGACGAGATGAGGTTGCATTACCCCCGAGCTAAGCTGTTTTAAGGACTTTCGAGGACGAAAAGTCATAAAAAGGAGGGAATATTGTAACGACCTGTGTTTTTCTTCCCGCCTTCCGTATGCCCTAGGGGTAATTTGGTAATTTGGTCGGGCCACATGGTCGCTTGTGTCTTTTCCAGCTACTAAAATTATTGGATGGTTTTTGTAGGTTTTTGGAGGGGTTTGTGGTTTGGTTTGAGCAAGGTTTGATGCAAAAGTAAAAATAAAGGAAATTTAGGCCGCAAATGGGTTTGAACCCGGTCTCCCCGGGAAGCTTGTAGAGATGTGTGCCAATTGAGCCATTAGGTGCTCTTGTTGCTCTTTCTCGCATCACATCTTAGTTAACCTTGGATTTTGGAGTTTTGGTGCATTTGGTTAAATGAAATAGAATTAGGTTTATTCCATCTTCTTCTCCAAAACACCTCTTGGCCGCCCAAGCTCTCCCTCTCCATAGCCTTGCCGATTCTTCATCCTTGCATCTCCTTGGGTTCGATCATCATCATTCCGGTAGGTATTGATCTTCTTCTTCTCTTCTCATCCGCTTTTGATGCCGGCCAAGGAAAAGAGGTGTGTGTGTGTGTGTTTGTGTTGATTGCAAACACCGAGAGAGAGTAGCCAATCATCGCAAAGACACCAGACGCCAGAGACGCTGCTGAATCGCCGCGACGCCGCTGATCCGCCGCTTTGCTGCTCGCTCCAGCAAGAAGACAGACGCTCGCTCGCTGCCGCCACGCCCACGCCGATCGCGACGCGACGCCGAAGATGCAGCCGCTCCAGAAGCTTCGCCTCGCCGCTTCGCGCCGCGCGCCGCAGACGCCAGAGGTCCGCTCGCCGCGCCTGGCCGCGCTGCTGCGCGCTCGCCCGCTGGTCGCTGCTGCAGCCGCGCGCCTCGCCTGCGCCGCTCGCTCGCTGCCGCTGCTGCCGCTCGCGAGCCGCTTCCGCGCCGCTCCGAATCGCCGCCCGCGCTGCCGCGCGACGCTGCTGCTGCGCTCGCGCTGCGCCAGCTGCTCAGCCGCCGCCAGCACGCTGCTGCCGCCTGCGCTGCTGCTCCGCGCAGCAGCTGCCACAGCCGCTGGTACACTGCAGCGCCACAGCGCCACCAGGTCACAGCACAAGCAAGCCACCTGCTGTTGCCGCACAAGCGCTGCCACTTTGCCAAGCTAAAGCTCGTGGTCGCCGCGCCGCGTGAGTTCCCTTTGAGCCGAGCTTGTCGCTCTATTGTTGTTTAGACATTTTAGATGCCGATTATTGTTGGTTTGCTAGGTTCCCGCCGCTAGCTCTGGGATTGTTCCGCAGCCTTAGGATTTGTGTGTAGAAGTCTTCCACCAAGGTAAGGATTTCTTACCGGTTGTGTGGACTCATCGCAGATATTTGTGATTGTTGTTTTGTATGCCCGTATGATTACTAGCATGTTTAGCCCTAGGTGCTCGCTCAATTCCCGATCGCATGAACTCTTGTATTGTTTCTCGTTAGCCCATGCTAGGTTGTTCTATTCTAGCATGTTCGATATCCGCTTTGCTTCGTAGTATCATGCTAGGTTCCTTGTATCCGCTGAGCACGTATTGACCGCATTGATTGAATTGTTATTATTGTTATTGTTAAGGTTTAGAATTCGTAGATAGCATCATCCGCCCGATGCATAAAGTATCTTGTATCTATGGCAAGGACGCTCGAGATGGCTTCTCCGCCCTCGACCCCGTGGAGGGATTAGCTATCCCAACCTGTAGAGGCCCCGCAATCTTGGGTGAGGGTGGCAGATCGTTAAATGCCCCAACGGCCGGGATGATGACTTGGCATTGCCTCGCCCCTGCAATGCACGCCCCGCCAGTGTTCGGCCGTAGCCCTTGATTGCCACCGTTAGGCAAGGACCGCTTCGTGTAAGCCTACCACGACGGCCTTTAGCCTCAAAAAGTGGGTTCAGCCGACATAGTTCACGTGTCCGTGTCTCACACCCTATGTCGCTGACACCGATCCGTAGATTTAGTTAGGCATGGTGATCAACTCGGGCAACTTTGCCACTAGACCCGCACTTCCCGTAGTTTGCAGTGAGCATGCGTGCGCGCGCTACGCCATTACAAATACACGATCGAGAGCTCCTCGATCTTGAGCCGCACACCTTTCAGACGACAAGAGAGAAGCCGCCGAGGCCGACTTGTTCCCGTGATAGCGCGCTTAGTGTGTTGTGGTATTTCCTGACTAAGACCCCGAGTTGGCATCCGAGGTCCAAGTGTGGACTTAGCTATGTGCTCCGCCTCGTGTTTGTACTCATAGCTTGCATACATTCTTCTAGATGATCATGTATATCGATTGTACCCCTGCTGGGGATTCTTACTGGTAATTCGTTACTCACCCTTATTCTCGTGGTTTTCCACAGTGTAATCAAGGCGAGACAGATGGTCAAGGAGGAGCCGTGATCATGGAATCCCGCCATCTCTCTCATTATTTTATTTTATCATGACTTTGACTTTTGTTATTTCCGAATGCATGTAGACGCGCACAGAGCCCCGTGATGTTTTCTTACGCTTTATGGATTCCAAAGATATTTGTACTTGTGGATTGTTTTAATGGTTTAAATAAATCTCTCGATCGTAGTATGCTTTAGAAATGTATGTTTTGGTTGTTGAATGTTTCGCTTTACTACTTGGGATCCAAATGTATTTTTCATAATGTCTTTTATTTTCACTACATGCATTGGGGTAAAGGCCCATTTAGAGCCCCTTTGGGCCTGCCTTTACAGCTTGGTATCGTGAGCTCGTAGTCATAGATTCTCAGACTCGACCTTTGTTGTAGGTCGCTTTTTCCATGATCACCAAGACTGGCTACCATCAGCACGCCTAGATTTATTGTTTTAGAAAGGAAAAGGGTTAAGAATTTACAATACCTATCATCTAGTGTATGCCTTGTTTGGTGTTGTGGAATGGTGACAGTGTGTTTTTGATTCGTTGTTGGTTTGGATGTAGATCGCCAAAGATGCTACCACCCGCATCGAGAGGAGGTTCGAGAGCGTGTCGAGGTATCGTGATCGGATTCGACATCGCAGGACATCGCCCCAAGCCGACATCGATGGCATTCCACCAAAGCCTCCTCCTCCCGTTACGCCTAGAGCGGGCGCGTTGAGGCGATCGAAGGCCGTGAGATCGCTTCCCGAGCAGAGTTTGCCGAGTCTATGAGGGCTTTTATGGTCGCATGTTGAGTGACCAGAGGGCGTAGACCTGTGCCTTGTTGGCGCCAAGCAATGGAAGAGTCCCGAGCCCAGACGAGCAAATGACTCGATTGGTTCAAAGAGAGCTCAAGAGCACTCCACCTCCTCAGAGCAAGTAGCCCCAGAGGCGATATGGCAGAGGGTGCCGAGGAATTGGGTAGGTGGTCAAGGATTTTGTGAAGTGGAAGCCCGAGAAGTTTGATGCCACCGGTGATGCGCTAGCTGGCAAACCTGTGTGGATTGCCCATTTGGAGTACACCTTCCCGATCATGGTGTGCCCCGATATTCGTGAGGCCGAGATGTGCGGCTCATGTGCTAGGAGGCACAAATGAGATGGTGGTGGAGTCCACCTTGAGCGAGAGACCACCGGGTCTCCACCCGCTACTTGGGAGTTCTTCAAGGCCGAAGTTCAAGGTAAAGTTCATCGCTGATGAGGCTCAAGAGAAGATGGTGGAGCTCTTCCGTAACCTCAAGGCAGTTCTCGATTCCATTGAGGAATATGAGCGCAAGTTCTCGTGAGTATGGATATTTTGCTCCTCGCTGATTGCCACCCCGAGTCAAGATTCTAAGTTCATATCCGGATTGAGGCAGGTGTTTCCTGTGATGTCGTGGCTCGTGCCCCCGACACTTATGCTAGGGCCGCCCAGCTAGCCACGATCTATAATGGGAAGTATCCTCGCCGAGCGGGTTGTTGCCGCCTCGTCTCAAACATCCCGTCCCAAAGAAATGTGGGGGCGTAAGAGGAAGTTTGATTTTCGGGAGGCGCCAACCGCCGCCAAGGGCGCTTTCAAACAGAGATCACGGAGAGCTCCACCCGCTTCACTCGACAAAGCAGGAGGGACCCAGCAGCTTCCCGCTTGTGCTACTTGTGGGAAAGTCCACGCCGAGCTTGTCACCGACCTAGATTGTGCTTCCGCTGTGGTAGAGAGGGTCACATGGCCCGCTTTTTGTGATCACCAACCTATGGCAAAATTTCAACAATACAGCAGCAGCAGGGTCGAGTGTTTGCTACGACCCGTCAGAGGCCGAGCGCACGGATGCCGCCGTGGCGGTACGCTTCTTGTTTTAGATCACCGCAAGATTTGTCTTGTTTGATTCTCGTTCCACGATTCATTTGTATCTCGTGTTGTTTGGTCGAGCATGCTAAGTTAAGACTAGAGCCTCTAGGTTTCGAGTTATTCGCTGCAACTCCTTCGGAGTTAATATGTTGGCTAGAGATAAGATTAGGGATGGCCGACGAGATATCCGAGAGTTGTTTAGGCTACGCCATAGTTCCGCCATGAGCGGTTTTGATGTGATTCTGGTATGGAGTGGTTAGTCGCTAACCACGCGCTGATTGACCGCCACCGAAAGAAGTAGTGTTCAAAGCCGCCAGTGCCGCCCCAAATTTTTAAGTTTCGTGGAGTCCAGTGGTGGAGTTTGCCCGCCGATGGTGGTGTCACCGTGAAAGCTCGCCGCTTGCTAGCTCATGGAGCTTGGGGCTATCTAGCCAAGTTGTTCGGGAAGAGCCGCCTCGCCTCACGCGATCAAAGCCGGCCGCCGGCAGAGTTCGCGATGTGTTTCCCGAGGAGTTACCGGGTTGCCCCCAAAGAGAGAGGTTGACTTCATTATTGAGCTCGCGCCGTGACCCTCCCTATCTCGGGCCCGTGACGCATGGCGCCAATGAGTTAAAGGAATCAAGATTCAGCCAGCAGGAGATGTTAGACCGAGGGTTCATCCGTCCGAGTGTGTCCCCGTGGGGAGCACCGGGCCTGCTTTGTGAAAAAGAAGGATGGTTCTATGCGCTTATGTATTGATTACCGCGAGCTTAATAAGGTGACAAAGAAGAATAAGTATCCGCTGCCCCGTGATCGATGATTTGTTCGATCACCTTCAGTGAGCTTCGTGTTCTCCAAGATAGATCCGAGATCCTGCTACCATCGGGCCATGATCGTGATGCCGACATTCCTAAGACAAATTTTCTTCAGTCCAGATATGGTCACTATGAGTTTGTGGTCATGTCGCTTGATTGACCAATGCCCCACCGCTCTCATGGACATGATGGATAGGGTGTTCAAATCATTTTTGACAAACCTTCACATCGTGTTCATTGACGATATTCTCGATTTATTCGAGGTCTAAAGAAGACCATGCAGAGCATTTGAGGCGAGTATTGGCACTTTGAGGGAAAACCACTTTTATGCGGTTTTCCAAATGTGATTTCTCGTTGGAGCAGTGGCCTTCCTAGGCCACGTGGTTTCGAGAGATGGTATAGCCGTGGACCCCGCAAGATTGAGGCCGTGAGTTCATGGGCCAAGCCGACTTCAGCTGCCGAGATTCGCAGCCTTCTCTGGTTTGGCAAAGTTACTACCGCTTGCTCACAAGGACTTTTTCGCTTTAGCCTCGCCTCACTCGCCCGACGAGGAAGGGTGTCGAGTTTGTTTGGGACAAAACAGGTGTGATGAGAGCTTTGCTGTGCCTGCGCAGCTTTGACTTCAAAGACTGTGTTGGCAAACCCCGAGGGGACAGTGGTTTCGTGGTCTACAAAGGATGCTTCCAAGTTTGGATTAGGTTGTGTGTTGATGCAAAGACGGAAGGTCATTGCCTATGCTTCCCGCCACCGGCCGTATGAGCAGTAACTACCCGACTCATGATATGGAGTTGGCAAAGCAGTGGTGTTTGCAATCAAGATTTGGAGGCATTACCGTATGGTGAGCGATTCGATGTTTACCGATCACCGTGAGCCTCAAGTATCTGCTTACTCGTAAGGAGTTGAATATGAGGCAGAGGAGATGGTTAGAGTTGGTAAAGGATTATGATCATGAGATTTTGTACCATCCGGTAAAGCCAATGTAGTGGCCGATGCTTTGAGTAGAAAGACGCCGCACTCGCGGGCGCTGTTGAGTTCCCACCAGCTTTGCAGAGAGAGTCGAGCGGCCGAGGTTGCAGTGTTGTTGGGAGAGGTTACCGCTGTAGCTCACTTGATCTGCTCACCGCCGATTCGGCAAATGGATTATAGATGTACCAGCTGGGTGACCCCGCACTTAAGAGATTGGTTGACAGAGTTAGTGCCGACGGTGACTTTGACTTTGTATATTCACCGCATGCTGGGTTGACTTATAGAGGCCGCCAGTGTTCCGACATTGCAGCTTGCGAGCAGAGTTGCTCTCTGAGGCCCACAGCCTTCTTTTGCTTGGCACCCCTGGGGTACCAAGATGTATCAGACCTTGCTGCACTTTCCGTGGATGGGAATGAAGAGAGATGTGGCAGAGTTTGTCACCGTCTCACTTGTCGCCAAGTGAAGGCACCTGTGCAGAGGCCACCGTTTGTTGCAAATGATCGAGTGTACCCTGCTGGAAATGGGAAGAGATCTCCATGGACTTTATCTCTGGTTTGCCAAGGACTCCGAGGAAGTTCTCTCGATTTGGGTGATAGTCGATCGCTTGATCAAGAGCGCACACTTCATTCCCTGTGAGAGACACTTATACCGTGGAACAAAGGCGCAGCTTGCTTTTGGAGCAGATCATCCGCTATCATGGTGTGCCGTGAGGAGGATTGTGTCCGATCGTGACTCGCGGCTCACTTCTCGCTTCGAGAGCGCCCGTATGGGTTTGGGCACAGAGTGCGCCAAAGATGTTTTTTCACCTCGCACGGATGGTCGACCGAGAGAGTGAATCGATTCTCGAGGATATGTTGAGGGCTTGTGTGTTGGATTTCCTGTGCAAATGGGACCAAAGATTCAGATTTCTGATGGAGTTTGCCTATAACAACAACGCTACTACCGATTTATCTCGCATGGCTCCATTCGAGGCATTGTATGGTAAGCGCTGTCTCGCCCCCGTGTTCGGGAAGAGGTTGGTGATAGATGTGTTTTGTCCCCCGAGTTATCGCAGCTTGACCAATGGTGCAAAGGCGTAAGATTAGAGCTCGATGTTGACACCGTGAGCAGCAGAGAGAGTTACGCCGATGTTCGGCGCCGAGATTTGGAGTTTGAGGTTGGTCAAAGATGTGTTCCTTAAGGTTGCTCCGATGCGCAGGTGTTCCGAGGTTTGCAAGCGTGGGAAGTTGAGTCCCCGCTTTGTTGGTCCATTTGAGATCCTAGAGAGGATTGGCAGAGTTGCTTACCTGCTAGCCCTACCTCCGCTACTATCGCGCATAGTGTTTTTCATGTATCGATGTTGAGGCAAGATGTGCCGACCCGCCGCACATTGTGGACTTTGAGCCTTTGCACCGAATGAGGATTTGAACTTCGAGGAGAAGCCGAGGATCCTTGCCTTTGAGACCAAGACGCTGCGTAATCGCGAGATTCGCTTTGGTAAAGGTTCAAAGTGGAAGAATCGGGTTCGAGGAAGCCACTGGGAGCGGAAGACGAGATGAGGTTGCATTACCCGAAATGCTAAGCTTTTAAGGACTTTCGAGGACGAAAGTCATAAAAAAGGAGGGAATATTGTAACGACCTGTGTTTTTCTTCCCGCCTTCCGTATGCCCTAGGGGTAATTTGGTAATTTGGTCGGGCCGCCAGTGGTCGCTTGTGTCTTTTCCAGCTTACTAAAATTATTGGATGGTTTTTGTAGGTTTTTGGAGGGGTTTGTGGTTTGGTTTGAGCAAGGTTTGTTGCAAAAGTAAAAATAAAGGAATTTAGGCCACAAATGGGTTTGAACCCGGTCTCCGGGAAGCTTGTAGAGATGTGTGCCAATTGAGCCATTAGGTGCTCTTGTTGCTCTTTCTCGCATCACATCTTAGTTAACCTTGGATTTTGGAGTTTTGGTGCATTTGGTTAAATGAAATAGAATTAGGTTTATTCCATCTTCTTCTCCAAATCCTCTCTTGGCCGCCAAGCTCTCCTCTCCATAGCCTTGCCGATTCTTCATCCTTGCATCTCCTTGGGTTCGATCATCATCATTCCGGTAGGTATTGATCTTCTTCTTCTCTTCTCATCCGCTTTTTGTGCGCTTGGCCAAGGTAAAAGAGGTGTGTGTGTGTGTGTTTGTGTTGATTGCAAACACCGAGAGAAGCCCAAAAAGAAGACATCGCCGCTCTCGCTGCCGCCGACGCTGTGACGGCCGCCGCCTCAGACGCCAGATCTGCTCTCTAGCAATTTTTGCTGCTTCGCTCCAAAGAAGACAGACGCTCGATCGCCGCGACGCCCAGATTCGCTGATCAGACGCTGCGCGCGCCCTGAATAAAGAAATTCAGATCGCTGCTCGCCTCGCCGATCGCCGCTCGCGCTGGAGGTCTCGCTGCCAGCTGCCATCGCTCGCCAGCCGCTGCCGCCGCGCCGCGACGCCGCTGCGCCGCTTGCCGCCACTCGAAGCCGCTCGCCGCCGCCACGCCGCTCGCTGCGCCGCTCTGCTGCCGCCGCGCGCGCACGCTGCTTCGCTGGGCCGCCAGACAGACGCTCGCTTCTGCTGCTGCTCCCTCGCTGAGCCGCCGCTGTGGTAAAGTGATCAGCACGCGACGCCACGCCTGCCAGCCAGCTTCGCGCTGCAGGCTGCCAGCAAAGCAGCCGCAGCAGCTGCCGCAGCTGTACAAGGTGCTCGCTGCGCGCACAACAGCCAAATACCCTGCTTGCTGCTGCCAGCTGCTGCCAAAGCCTTCAAGCTCGTGGTCGCCGCGCCGCGTGAGTTCCCTGAGCCGAGCTTGTCGCTTTCTATTGTTGTTTAGACATTTTAGATGCCGATTATTGTTGGTTTGCTAGGTTCCCGCCGCTAGCTCGGGATTGTTCCGCAGCCTTAGGATTTGTGTGTAGAAGTCTTCCACCAAGGTAAGGATTTCTTACCGGGTTGTGTGGACTCTCATGATATATTTGTGATTGTTGTTTTGTATGCCCGTGTATGATTACTAGCATGTTTAGCCCTAGGTGCTCTGCTCAATTCCCGATCGCATGAACTCTTGTATTGTTTCTCATGTTAGCCCATGCTAGGTTGTTCTATTCTAGCATGTTCGATATCCGTTTGCTTCGTAGTATCATGCTAGGTTCCTTGTATCCGCTGAGCACGTATTGACCGCATTGATTGAATTGTTATTATTGTTAAGGTTTAGAATTCGTAGATAGCATCATCCGCCCGATGCATAAAGTATCTTGTATCTATGGCAAGGACGCTCGAGACAGCTTCTCCGCCCTGACCCCGTGAGGGGATTAGCTATCCCAACCTGTAGGCCCCGCAATCTTGGGTGAGGGTGGCAGATCGTTAAATGCCCCAACGGCCGGGATGATGACTTGGCATTGCCTCGCCCCGCAATGCACGACGCCCTCGCCAGTTCGGCCGTAGAGCCTTGATTGCCACTGTTAGGGCAAGGACCGCTTCTCGTGTAAGCCTACCACGACCGGCCTCCTTAGCCTCAAAGTGTGGTTCAGCCGACATAGTTCACGTGTCCGTGTCTCACACCCCTATGTCGCTGACACCGATCCGTAGATTTAGTTAGGCATGGTGATCAACCTCGGGCAAACCTTTGCCACTAGACCCAGACTTCGCAGTTTGCAGTGAGCATGCGGTGCGCGCTTACGCCATTACAAATACGATCGAGAGCTCCTCGATCTTGAGCCAGTGCACCTTTCAGACGATGAGAGACAGCCGAGGCCGACTTGTTCCCGTGATAGCGCTTAGTGTGTTGTGGTATTTCCGACTAAGACCCCGAGTTGGCATCCGAGGTCCAAGTGTGGACTTAGCTATGTGCTCCGCCTCGTGTTTGTACTCATAGCTTGCATACATTCTTCTAGATGATCATGTATATCGTGATTGTACCCGCTGGGGATTCTTACTGGTAATTCGTTACTCACCCTTATTCTCGTGGTTTTCCACAGTGTAATCAAGGCGAGACAGATGGTCAAGGAGGAGCCGTGATCATGGAATCCCGCCATCTCTCGATTATTTTATTTTATCATGACTCTTGACTTTTTATTATTTCCCCGAATGCATGTAGACGCACAGAGCCCCCTGATGTTTTCTTACGCTTTATGGATTCCAAAGATATTTGTACTTGTGGATTGTTTTAATGGTTTAAATAAATCTCTCGATCGTAGTATGCTTTAGAAATGTATGTTTTGGTTGTTGAATGTTTCGCTTTTACTTGGGATCCAAATGTATTTTTCATAATGTCTTTTATTTTCACTACATGCATTGGGGTAAAGGCCCATTTAGAGCCCCTTTTGGGTCTGGTCTTTACAGCTTGGTATCGTGAGCTCGTAGTCATAGATTCTCAGACTCCGACCTTTGTTGTAGGTCGCTTTTTCCATGATCACCAAGACTGGACACCATCATGTACGCCTAGATTTATTGTTTTAGAAAGGAAAAGGGTTAAGAATTTACAATACCTATCATCTAGTGTATGCCTTGTTTGGTGTTGTGGAATGGTGACAGTGTGTTTTGATTCGTTGTTGGTTTGGATGTAGATCGCCAAAGATGCTACCACACCCGCATCGAGAGGAGGTTCGAGAGCGTGTCGAGGTATCGTGATCGGATTCGACATCGCAGGACATCGCCCCAAGCCGACATCGATGGCATTCCACCAAAGAGCCTCCTCCCGTTACGCCTAGAGCGGGCGCTGAGGCGATCGAAGCGCCGTGGAGATCGCTTCCCGAGCAGAGTTTGCCGAGTCTATGAGGGCTTTTATGGTCGCATGTTGAGTGACCAGAGGGCGAGACCTGTGCCTTGTTGGCGCTGCAAATGGAAGAGTCCCGAGCCCAGACGAGCAAATGACTCGATTGGTTCAAAGAGAGCTCAAGAGCACCTCCACCTCCTCAGAGCAAGTAGCCCCAGAGGCGATATGGCGGCAGGGTGCCGAGGAATTGGGTAGGTGGTCAAGGATTTTGTGAAGTGGAAGCCCGAGAAGTTTGATGCCACCGGTGATGCGCTAGCTGCAAATGTGTGGATTGCCCATTTGGAGTACACCTTCCCCGATCATGGTGTGCCCCGATATTCGTGAGGCCGAGATGTGCGGCTCATGTGCTAGGAGGCACAATGAGATGGTGGTGGGAGTCCACCTTGAGCGAGAGACCACCGGGTCTCCACCCGCTACTTGGGAGTTCTTCAAGGCCGAGTTCAAGGTAAAGTTCATCGCTGATGAGGCTCAAGAGAAGATGGTGGAGCTCTTCCGTAACCTCGGGCAGGTTCTGATTCCATTGAGGAATATGAGCGCAAGTTCTCGTGAGTATGGATATTTTGCTCCTCAATTGATTGCCACCCCGAGTCAAGATTCGGAAGTTCATATCCGGATTGAGGCAGGTGTTTCCCAGATGTCGTGGCTCGTGCCCCCGACACTTATGCTAGGGCAGCCCAGCTTAGCCACGATCTATAATGGGAAGTATCCTCGCCGAGCGGTTGTTGCCGCCTCCTGCTCAGGCCCCCGTCCCAGCCAAGAACTGTGGGGCGTAAGAGGAAGTTTGATTTTCGGGAGGCGCCAGCCACGCCGCCAAGGGCGCTTCAGCATCAGAGATCACCGAGAGCTCCACCGCTTCCACTTCGACAGCAAGGGGAGGACCCAGTGCAGCTTCCGCTTGTGCTACTTGTGGGAAAGTCCACGCCGAGCTTGTCACCGACCTAGATTGTGCTTCCGCTGTGGTAGAGAGGGGCACATGGCCCGCTTTTTGTGATCAGCCACTATGGCAAATACCAACAGCAGCAGCAGGGTCGAGTGTTTGCTACGACCCGTCAGAGGCCGAGCGCATTTGATGCCGCTGTGGCGTGCACGCTTCTTGTTTTAGATCATCGCGCATTTGTCTTGTTTGATTCTCGTTCCACGATTCATTTGTATCTCGTGTTGTTTGGTCGAGCATGCTAAGTTAAGACTAGAGCCTCTAGGTTTCGAGTTATTCGCTGCAACTCCTTCTTGAGTTAATATGTTGGCTAGAGATAAGATTAGGATGGCCGGACGAGATATCCGAGAGAGTTGCTAGTGGCTACGCCATAGTTCCGCCTATGAGCGGTTTTGATGTGATTCTGGTATGGAGTGGTTAGTCGCTAACCACGCGCTGATTGACCGCCACCGAAAGAAGTAGTGTTCAAACCGCCAGTCGCCCAAACTTTAAGTTTCGTGGAGTCCAGGGTGGAGTTTGCCCGCCGATGGTGTCACCGTGAAAGCTCGCTGCTTGCTAGCTCATGGAGCTTGGGGCTATCTAGCCAAGTTGTTCGGGAAGAGCCGCCTCGCCGCCTGGCCGATCAAAGCCGGCCGTGCAGAGTTTCGCGATGTGTTTCCCGAGGAGTTACCGGGGTTGCCCCAAAGAGAGAGGTTGACTTCATTATTGAGCTCGAGCCGTGGACCCTCCCTATCTCGGCGGCTCCGTGACGCATGGCGCCAATGAGTTAAAGGAATCAAGATTCAGCCAGGTGGAGATGTTAGACCGAGGGTTCATCCGTCCGAGTGTGTCCTCGTGGGGAGCACCGGGCCTGCTTGTGAAAAAGAAGGATGGTTCTATGCGCTTATGTATTGATTACCGCGAGCTTAATAAGGTGACAAAGAAGAATAAGTATCCGCTGTCTCCGTGATCGATGATTTGTTCGATCACCTTCAGGAGCTTCGTGTTCTCCAAGATAGATCCGAGATCCTGCTACCATCGGGCCATGATCGTGATGCCGACATTCCTAAGACAAATTTTCGTGTCTAGATATGGTCACTATGAGTTTGTGGTCATGTCGCTTGATTGACCAATGCCCCACCAAGGCTCATGGACATGATGGATAGGGTGTTCAAATCATTTTTGGACAAATTTCACATCGTGTTCATTGACGATATTCTCGATTTATTCGAGGTCTAAAGAAGACCATGCAGAGCATTTGAGGCGAGTATTGGCACTTTGAGGGAAAACCACTTTTATGCGAAGTTTTCCAAATGTGATTTCTGGTTGGAGCAGTGGCCTTCCTAGGCCACGTGGTTTCGAGAGATGGTATAGCCGTGGACCCCGCGAAGATTGAGGCCGTGAGTTCATGGGCCAAGCCGACTTCAGCTGCCGAGATTCGCAGCCTTTTCTCGGTTTGGCAGTTACTACCGCTTGGTTCACAAGGACTTTTTCTCTTTAGCCCTCGCCTCACTCGCCCGACGAGGAAGGGTGTCGAGTTTGTTTGGGACAAAGCAGGTGATGAGAGCTTTGCCGTGCTCAAGCGTAGTTTGACTTCAAGACTGTTGGCAAATCCCGAGGGGACAGTGGTTTCGTGGTCTACAAAGTGATGCTTCCAAGTTTGGATTAGGTTGTGTGTTGATGCAAAGACGGAAGGTCATTGCCTATGCTTCCCGCCACCAAGCCGTATGAGCAGTAACTACCCGACTCATGATATGGAGTTGGCAAAGCAGTGGTGTTTGCAATCAAGATTTGGAGGCATTACCCGTATGGTGAGCTGATTCGTGATGTTTACCGATCACCGTGAGCCTCAAGTATCCGCTTACTCGTAAGGAGTTGAATATGAGGCAGAGGAGATGGTTAGAGTTGGTAAAGGATTATGATCATGAGATTTTGTACCATCCGGTAAAGCCAATGTAGTGGCCGATGCTTTGAGTAGAAAGACGCCGACTCGCGCGCGTTGTTGAGTTCCCACCAGCTTTGCGAGAGAGTTCGAGCGGGCCGAGGTTGCAGTGTTGTTGGGAGAGGTTACCGCTGTGGTAGCTCACTTGACTGCTCACCGCCGATTCGGGCAAATGGATTATAGATGTACCAGCTGGGTGACCCCGCACTTAAGAGATTGGTTGACAGAGTTAGTGCCGACGGTGACTTTGACTTTGTATATTCACCGCATGCTGGGTTGACTTATAGAGGCCGCCAGTGTGTTCCGACATTGCGTGCTTTGCGAGCAGAGTTGCTCTCGAGGCCCACAGCCTTCTTTTGCTTGGCACCCCGGGGTACCAAGATGTATCAGACCTTGCGCACTTTCCGTGGATGGGAATGAAGAGAGATGTGGCAGAGTTTGTCACCACCAAGTCTCACTTGTCGCCAAGTGAAGGCACCCAGCAGAGGCCACCGGTTTGTTGCAAATGCATCGAGTGTACCCCAAAGGAAATGGGAAGAGATCTCCATGGACTTTATCTCTGGTTTGCCAAGGACTCCGAGGAAGTTCTCTCGATTTGGGTGATAGTCGACTGCTTGATCAAGAGCGCACACTTCATTCCCTGTGAGAGACACTTATACCGTGGGAACAAAGGGGCGCAGCTGCTTTTGGAGCAGATCATCCGCTATCATGGTGTGCCGGTGAGGATTGTGTCCGATCGTGACTCGCGGTTCACTTCTCGCTTCGAGAGCGCCCGTATGGGTTTGGGCACAGAGTGCGCCAAAGATGTTTTTCACCCTCGCACGGATGGTCGATCGAGAGAGTGAATCGATTCTCGAGGATATGTTGAGGGCTTGTGTGTTGGATTTCCAGCGCTTGGGACCAAAGATTCAGATTTCTGATGGAGTTTGCCTATAACAACAGCTACTACCGATTTATCTCGTATGGCTCCATTCGAGGCATTGTATGGTAAGCGCTTGTTTGGCCCCCGTGTTCTCGAAGAGGTTGGTGATAGACAGTTTTGGGTCCCGAGTTACCGCAGCTTGACCAATGGTGCAAAGGCGTAAGATTAGAGCTCGTATGTTGACACCGTGAGCAGCAGCAGAAGAGTTACGCCGATGTTCGGCGCCGAGATTTGGAGTTTGAGGTTGGTCAAAGATGTGTTCCTTAAGATTGCTCCGATGCGCGAGGTGTTCTGAGGTTTGCAAGCGTGGGAAGTTGAGTCCCCGCTTTGTTGGTCCATTTGAGATCCTAGAGAGGATTGGCAGAGTTGCTTACCTGCTAGCCCTACCTCCGCTACTATCGCAGCAGCATAGTGTTTTTCATGTATCGATGTTGAGGCAAGATGTGCCTGACCCGCCGCACATTGTGGACTTTGAGCCTTGCAAATGAATGAGGATTTGAACTTCGAGGAGAAGCCAAAGTGAGGATCCTTGCCTTTGAGACCAAGACGCTGCGTAATCGCGAGATTCGCTTGGTAAAGGTTCGGGAAGAATCGGGGTTCGAGGAAGCCACTTGGGAGCGGAAGACGAGATGAGGTTGCATTACCCCCGAGTTTTCTTCAGTTTTAAGGACTTTCGAGGACGAAAGTCATAAAAAGGAGGGAATATTGTAACGACCTGTGTTTTTCTTCCCGCCTTCCGTATGCCCTAGGGGTAATTTGGTAATTTGGTCGGGCCGTCGTGGTCGCTTTGTGTCTTTTCCAGCTTACTAAAATTATTGGATGGTTTTTGTAGGTTTTTGGAGGGGTTTGTGGTTTGGTTTGAGCAAGGTTTGTTGCAAAAGTAAAAATAAAGGAATTTGTGCCGCAAATGGGTTTGAACCCGGTCTCCGGGAAGCTTGTAGAGATGTGTGCCAATTGAGCCATTAGGTGCTCTTGTTGCTCTTTCTCGCATCACATCTTAGTTAACCTTGGATTTTGGAGTTTTGGTGCATTTGGTTAAATGGAATAGAATTAGGTTTATTCCATCTTCTTCTCCAAATCCCCTCTTGGCCGCCCAAGCTCTCCCTCTCCATAGCCTTGCCGATTCTTCATCCTTGCATCTCCTTGGGTTCGATCATCATCATTCCGGTAGGTATTGATCTTCTTCTTCTTCTTCTCATCCGCTTGGTGTGCGCTTGGCCAAGTGAAAAGAGGTGTGTGTGTGTGTGTTTGTGTTGATTGCAACCACCGAGTGAAGCCCAAACAAGAAGACAGATCGCCTCGCTGCCGCACGCCGCCCACCGAATCACCACCAGACGCCCAGATCCGCCCTAGCAACCTTTGCTGCTGCTCGTCCAAAGAAGACAGATCGCCCGATCGCTCGCGACGCCAGATTCGGCCTCAGCAGCCTTTGCCGCTCGTCCAAAGAAGAGACAGACGCCTGATCGCTCGCCGCGCCGATCGCGCCAGAGGCCAGAGGTTTTCGCCGAAGCCGCTGCCGATCGCTCGCTGCGCAGCCAGAGGCCTTCACCCGAAGCCGCTGCTCGCCCGCCGCGCCTGCCTGCGTCGCGCGCCGTCGCCGCCGCCGCGCCCGCGCGCGCGCGCGCTTCGCCTTCGCCGTTCGCCACGCTGGCTACTCCCTCGCCGAGCCGCTCGCCGTGTCCGCATCGCATGCCACTCGCGCGCCGCTCAGCGCCTGCTGACGCGCCAGCGCTGCAGCTGCGCGCGTGTCCACTGCAGCGTGCAGCAGCCTGCAAGCAGCTAAAGCACCAACCGCCACCGTGCCGCGCTGCTGCTGCCGCCCCTTCTAAGCTCGTGGTCGCCGCGCCGCGTGAGTTCCCCTTTGAGCCGAGCTTGTCGTTTCTCTATTGTTGTTTAGACATTTTAGATGCCGATTATTGTTGGTTTGCTAGGTTCCCGCCGCTAGCTCGGGATTGTTCCGCAGCTTAGGATTTGTGTGTAGAAGTCTTCCACCAAGGTAAGGATTTCTTACCGGGTTGTGTGGACTCTGCGATATTTGTGATTGTTGTTTTGTATGCCTGTATGATTACTAGCATGTTTAGCCCTAGGTGCTCTGCTCAATTCCTCGATCGCATGAACTCTTGTATTGTTTCTCATGTTAGCCCATGCTAGGTTGTTCTATTCTAGCATGTTCGATATCTGTTTGCTTCGTAGTATCATGCTAGGTTCCTTGTATCCGCATGGAGCACGTATTGGACCGCATTGATTGAATTGTTATTATTGTTAAGGTTTAGAATTCGTAGATAGCATCATCCGCCCGATGCATAAAGTATCTTGCATCTATGGCAAGGACGCTCGAGACAGCTTCTCCGCCCTGACCCCGTGAGGGATTAGCTATCCCAACCGGTAGGCCCCGCAATCTTGGGTGAGGGTGGCAGATCGTTAAATGCCCCAACGGCCGGGATGATGACTTGGCATTGCCTCGCCCCTCGCAATCGGCACGCCCTCGCCGTGTTCGGCCGTAGCCCTTGATTGCCACTGTTAGGGCAAGGACCGCTTCTCGTGTGTAAGCCTACCACGACCGGCTCCTTAGCCTCAAAGTGCGTGGTTCAGCCGACATAGTTCACGTGTCCGTCTCACACCCTATGTCGCTGACACCGATCCGTAGATTTAGTTAGGCATGGTGATCGAACTCGGGCAACTTTGCCACTAGACCCGCACTTCCGCAGTTTGCGTGAGCATGCGCGCGCGCGCTTATGCTCATTACAAACACGATCGAGAGCTCCTCGATCTTGAGCTAGTGCACCTTTCGTGACGACGATGAGACAGTGCCGAGGCCGGACTTGTTCCCGTATAGCGCGCTTAGTGTGTTGTGGTATTTTCCGGACTAAGACCCCGAGTTGGCATCCGAGGTCCAAGTGTGGACTTAGCTATGTGCTCCGCTCGTGTTTGTACTCATAGCTTGCATACATTCTTCTAGATGATCATGTATATCGTATTGTACCCTGCTGGGGATTCTTACTAGGTAATTCGTTACTCACCCTTATTCTCGTGGTTTTCCACAGTAATCAAGGCGAGACAGATGGTCAAGGGAAGCCGTGATCATGGAATCCTCGCTGTCTCTCCGATTATTTTATTTATCATGACTCTTGACTTTTGTTATTTCCCCGAATGCATGTAGACGGCACACAGAGCCCCGTGATGTTTTCTTACGCTTTATGGATTCCAAAGATATTTGTACTTGTGGATTGTTTTAATGGTTTAAATGAATCTCTGATCAGAGTATGCTTTTAGAAATGTATGTTTTGGTTGTTGAATGTTTCTGCTTTTACTTGGGATCCGAAATGTATTTTTCATAATGTCTTTTATTTTCACTACATGCATTGGGGTAAAGGCCCATTTAGAACCCCTTTTGGGTCGTGTCTTTACACAAGGACTAAACCATCACGCAGCTATCTGCGACACAACACCTTGAGGAAAACAGCTCAACAGCTTACCAACCAATGCCACGGCACCTCTGCGCCAACTCACTCAAACGCGGCTCTGCTAACGCCAACTGGGAACTCACAACAACTAGGAATAAAGCCCGAGAAGGGCTTGCTCAGCAGAACTCAACCCAAACTTATAACGAGCAACGCTCGCCTCCAAGCTACTACTCAACTCTTAAAATCCAACTGGCTACTCAAAGGACTTACCCTTTAAGCCTAAGCCTAACTCATCTTCCAACCAGAAGCTCCACTCCCAAAACCTCACAAGGAAAACGGATAACGACAACCTCAAAGCTTACGGATCCTGAGCCACACGAATCCGCAAGACTACCTCGCAAGCTATCACTCGAGGCTGGCATCCAAGGAGCAACTCAACCACCACAGAGGCTAGAGGGAAAGGAAATCTTCAATCCCCAAAGAACCAACAACTTGCCAGAACAACTCAACTCTTACTGGCTGGCCTCCGCCCTTGCGGGAACAAATAACTCTTGCTTGCTAACAACACAAAGCAGGGACCCTCTCGCTGGGCTGACCGCTGCGCTACTCTGATCGACTACACAACTCAGGAGCTAAGCCGACTCCCGCCAAACGGAAACGACTTCCCAAAGAAGCAAACTCCGATGGCGTTGAACTCCACACACGCTCGCGACTTGCTCAAACCCAAGGCAACAAGAACCAACTCTCTTGGAAGCAACACCCAAGAGAAAACTCAACCAATCGGACCACCAAACCGAAACAAACAAAGACTTGCTCAATCACGAGGGAGGGGTCATCTCCCAAAACTTACTGACTAGGAACAAGACCTCAGGGCAACGCCCTCCAGCTAGAACCGAACTACCTCTCGAAACAACAAACGAACCAACTCTTGGCCAAACACTCACAAGAGGCGTAACAACCTTTATCATCGCACCTCTAGAACACCATCCAAGAATCCTCTTAATCGACAAACGACTACTTCCAAGCAAAAACAAACTTTTCCTTCAAGCTAGCGCTTCCACCATTAACTCCAAGACCAAGGGAGTAACTCGACAACTCCCCAAGGAAACAAAATCATACAAGCGGACAACCAACGGACAGAGAACTCCACATACGCTCACCGCCTTGCTCCACCGAGCAACAACATCTAATCTCACGGGGCACAACAAGGGTCCATCTCGATCAACCTCCAAATGCCAAACGGGGCAACTCAACATCCTGAAACAGAAAAACAACCAACATGGCACAAACCACTCGCCCCACGAGCAAAAACTAAACTCTAGCAACTCCAATCCACACCTTGGTCAACACCAAGCATCAACTTGCCACCACACCAAAACCACTCCTGACTTTACTCCAAACAAACACTAGCTTGCTAGTCTACGAAGATCACTAGCAACTCCACCGAGGCTACAAACTACAAGCCTCCAGCCTAGCCACCAAAACTCACTAGCTGGCCTCGACCGAGCTCTGGAGAGGCTCTCCACAACCTAGGGTTCTTCGGCAACCCTCGACACACACACTCGCCAAGATACGATCTAACAGCACAACCGCTCGAACAAACAACTCCAATTTCCAAAGATCCCAACCATGCTGGCCAACTCCAACTCCTTGGGAACCTAGAGGACCCAAACGCTACTGAGAATCGCCATCCTCCTACTCAAAACATCGGCCACAACATAACTTCTACCCAAGGAAGGAACCGAACAACTCTCTTAGCCATGACGATCGTAAACCACGCGCTTTAGCTACCATCGCTTGTTGTTCAGGCCCAACCGACTCCAACCAACGATCAACAAGAAGATCCGCCAACCAAAGCTTAGGCCCAACTTAACAAATCTTGCCTAAGCAACAACTTGATACCACGAGCACGGTATCCTTACCACCTCAACCAAAGCCTTACAACAACCACCGAGTCCAACTTCTCAAGGAACCGAGCACGAGATCTCCAAAGCAAACCCTACATGGATCTCAAACTCTCGCCACGGAACGAACCACACAAAACACACTTGTGTGCACAACTCCCAACCTTCCTTTAGAGATCCAAGACTAACAAGCGCTTTTCCACAAAGCAACGATAACTCCCGGCGTGATACAAACAATCCAAGGAACACCAAAAATTCCATCTCCACACGATACTGGAGCCGAGGCAACCTTGCTCTACCAAAGCATAATCATGCCAAACCAAACTTACTTTGTACCAAGCCTCTACCAAGGGTGCTTACCCCTAAGGCATCCAAAACCTCTCGCAAGGCATCACTCATCTCGCCTCAAAAGCATCCAACTCGCCTCATAGGCATCCAAATCATCCGATAAGCATCCAACTCATGGTCCTCACCGGACCAAACTCGCATCTACAATGCTCAACTCTCCTCGATTTTAGGCACTCGAAGGTAGTTGACCGCACTACCAACCACAAGGAAAATCTCTTAGCCTTAACACTAGCGCGAGACTCACGCGCACCAACATTTACCAACCGGCAACTCACTTTGACTTACTCAACGTCTAGAAACATCGGGAAGAGGCTCCGCCTCCTCTCGAGCATCCTTTCGCTTGTAGTCCATCGACTACCACCGAACTAGCCCTCCGCACGACCTAAACGGGTGCAATCGCCATAAACAGATCCAAGGCTAAAGGAGTACGCTGAACTCCGAGCGGCATAGAACCATCTCGCTATGCCCAAGCCAAACTCAAGCTCTGAACCGGACTTAGTGCCAAAGTGGCACACCAACCAATGCACCTCAACCGCTACTACTACCAAATCCACATCCGAGGAAGCTGGGCTGTTAAACAACAAAGAAGCTCGCAAGGGGCAAAAGATGACCCTTCATCCGCCTCTGCCACTAACACGGCAACTTGCCAAACAATCGGGCGATCGGTGGAGACTCTGCTAGTCCACCTCTCACAAGGGACTTCCACCACCATCCGATGAACCAAACAAAGACAGAACGGCACACCTCGGCCTCTCGAACAGCGGCATCCCACACACGGATGCTAAACTCAAACTCGGCCAACTACTTTACTACTAGCAGTAGGACTTACTAAAACATTGAGCTCTCTGGGCATCCATTTGCCAACCCGGGCGCTCCATCAACGCCAACAAACTCATCTGAATAAACTCTGCTGATCATGCCCTCCCGGAACCTCTCGGGGCTAAAGAGCTATTGGGGAAAAATGTGAAACAAACTCACACCGGGCTATCTGTGTCTCGACTCCTCACTACGCGCTACAAATCGCGTGCTCTGGGTCTCCGCTCTCGATAGCTAAAGACCGCCATCAAATCTCTCATGGCTGGAGCACACTCTGCTCAAGGAGTCTCACTCGAGGCGCCGCTAGCCTCTACCCCCTCCTCTAGGCAACTCAATCGCCGGGGCCAAATCGCATGCGGGCCTAACAACCTGGACACGGCCTCAACATCAACACGATCGGTCCAACTCCTCGGTCGGACATGCCAAGCGCCGCTCCTCTCAGGTGCGATCAACATATCGGCGATCTGCACAAAGCACCACCACCCTCTCACTAGGGAAAAGCGAAGAATCGGGCCACAAATGGCCAACGAGTCTAAGCTCGCCTCCTCTCGAACGATGTCCTAGGGGCATCCGAATCTATCTGGATACCTCAACAAGCCGCTAAACAAATCGCTGCAGATCATGAAAAGTTGGCATGATGGCTCACTAAGCCCAAACCAACAACGAAGTCGAACTCCTTTCGTCTCGCTCCACAACACTACACAAGGCATACACAAGATGACAGTATTGTAAATTCTTAACCCTTTTTCAACGACAAAATGGTAAACTTAGGCGTGCACTGATGGTGCTTGAGTCTTGATGATCATGGAAAAACGACCTACAACAAAAGGTCGGTCACTCACGAATCTATGACTCGAGCTCGATACCAATCAGAAAGACCCGACCAAAAGGGGTTCTAAATGGCCTTTACCCCAATGCATGTATTGAAAATAGAAGACATTATGAAAAACACATTTCGATTCCAAGTAAAAACTAAACATTCAACAACCAAAACATACATTTCTAAAAGCATACTCGATCGTGAGATTTATTTAAACCATTAAAACAATCCACAAGTACAAATATGCTGGAATCCATAAAACGTAAGAAAACATCCTGGGGCTCTATGCCCGTCTACATGCATTCGGGGAAATAACAAAAGTCAAGAGTCATGATAAATAAAATAAAATAATCGGAGATGACAAAGAGGATTCCATGATCACAGCTCCTCCTTCACCATCCAGGTCTCCCGCGCTTGATTACCCGTGGAAAACCACGAGAATAAGGGTGAGTAACGAATTACTCAAGGTAAGAATCCCCAACCGGGTACAATACGATATACATGATCATCTAGAAGAATGTATGCAAGCTATGAGTACAAACACGTAATAGAGCACATAGCTTAAGTCCACACTTGGACCTCGGATGCCAACTCGGGTATTAGTCCGGAAATACCACAACACACTAAACGCTATATACGGGGAACAAGTCCCGCCTCCCGCTGTCATCATCGTCGATACGAAAGGTGCACTCGCTCAAGATCCCGAGGAGCTCTCCATCGGCGCCGTAATGAGCGTAAGCGCGCACCGCATGCTACCGCAAACTCGGGGTGCCGTGTCTAGTGGCAAGCCGCCTGTGTTCACCACCATGCCTAACTAAATCTCTCGGATCGGTGTCACCGACATAGGGGTGTGAGACTGGACACGTGAACTATGTCACCTGTACCACCGCACTGAGGCTAAGGAACCGGCCGTGGTAGGCTTACACCAGAAGCGGTCCTTGCCCTAACAGTGGCAATCAAGGGCTACGGCCGAACACGCCGAGGACGTGCCGATCGCCGGGGACGAGGCAATGCCAAGTCATCATCCCGACCGTTGGGGCAATAAACAGCTTGCCACCCTCACCCAAGATTGCGGGGCCACCGTTAGGGTTAGCTAAACCCTAACGGGATCGTGGACGAGTACCATCTCGTGCGTCCCCTGCTTCTGGGATGCAAGTTACGTTATGCATCCGGCCCGATGATGCTACCTACCGAACTCTAAACCATAGTAATAATAATAAATCAATCAATGCAATCAATACGTGCTCAACAGATACAAGGAACCTAGCATGATACTACGAAAGCAAGAACAGATATCGAACATGCCGAGATGGAACAACCTAGCATGGGCTAACATGAGAAACAATACAAGAGTTCATGCGATCGAGAATTGAATGCAGAGCACCTAGGGCTAAACATGCTAATAATCATACACAGCATACAAAACAACAATCACAAATATACCGCAGGGCCCACAACTCCTGTAAGAAATCCTTACCTTGGTCTGGGAGGCTTCTACACACAAATCCTAAGTCATGAACAAACCCGAGCTAGCTACCGAGAACCTAACAAAACAATGATAATCATAATCCATAAGCCTAAATATAATAAAATAAACAAGGCTCGGCTCGGGAGCAACTCACGCGGCTCGGCTGACACGCGGACGGGCAGGCAGCACGGCGGGGCTGCTGCTGGGCGCTGACGGGCGCAGAAGGGGGCTGATGGGCGGCAGGGACCGCACACTGGGCGCTGACGGGCGGCAGGAGGCGGCAGGGCGCGCAAGCGCGCGCGACGGCCGGCCGGGCGCAGCGCACGGGCGCGGCAAGCGGACGAGACGAGCACGCTGGCGCGAGGCAGGCGACGCGATGCGCGCGACGGCGCGCGCGCGAGCGAGCGGCACGCGGCCGCCACCGGTGCGCGCGACGGCCGCGACGGCCGGGCGGTCTGGGCGGCTTGTTTCTCTGCTCACATGCGCGATCGGCAACTGGCTTGCTTCTGCTAGGCGATCTGGGCGGCCTGGGCAGATCTGGGCATGCTGGGCAGCCTGCTACAAACACACACACACACAAGCTCTTCTCCTTACCTTCTACCAACAAGAACACCCAATCGAGAAGATGAAGAGGATGAAGACTTACCCGGAATGATGATGAACGATCCAAGGGAGCTACAAGGATGAAGAATCGGCAAGGAGAGCTTGGGAGAAAGCTTGGGCGGCCACAACTCTTTTGGAGAAGAAAACACAACAAACCTAATTTCTATTTCATTTAACCAAATGCACCAAAGCTCCAAAATCCAAGGTTAACTAAGATGTGATGCAGAAAGAGCAACAAGAGCACCTAATGGCTCAATTGGCACACATCTCTACAAGCTTCCTCAGAGAGACCCGGTTCAAACCCCACTGCAAAGACAAATTCCTTTATTTTTACTTTTGCAACAAACCTTGCTCAAACCAAACCACAAACCCTCCAAAACCTACAAAAACCATCCAATAATTTTAGTAATCGAAAAGACACAAACGACTCGACGGCCCGACCAAATTACTAAAATACCCCTAGGGCATATCCGGAAGACCGGGATGAAAACTTGGGTCGTTACTGATTAGAGTGTAGGTAGGTAGCATCATCTGGGCTCGATGCATAAAGTATCTTGCATCCATGGCGGGGGACGTGCGAGGTAATACTCCGTCCTCGACCCCGTGAGGGTTTAGCTAACCCGACCGGTAGGCCCCGCAATCTTGGGTGAGGTGGCAGATCGTTAAATGCCCCAACGGTCGGGATGATGACTTGGCATTGCCTCATCCCCGGCGATCGACACGCCCTCGGCGTGTTCGGCGTAGCCCTTGATTGCCACCGATAGGGCAAGGACGGCTTCGGTGTAAGCCTACCACGACCGATTCCTTAGCCTCAAAGTGCGGTGGTTCAGCCGACATAGTTCACGTGTCCAGTCTCTCACACCCCTATGTCGGTGACACCGATCCGGAGATTTAGTTAGGCGTGGTGGCTGGACATGGGCGGCTTGCCACTAGACCCAGACTTCCATAGTCGCTGCGATAGCACGCGGTGCGCGCTTACGCTCATTACAACGCCGACCGAGAGCTCCTCGGGATCTTGAGCTAGTGCACCTTTCGTATCGACGATGAGATGAAGCCGGCCGGGACTCGTTTCGTATAGGGCGTATTGTGTGGTGGATTTATTTCCGGACTAAGACCACGAGTTGGCATCCGAGGTCCAAGTGTGGACTTAAGCTATGTGCTCTATTCTGTGTTTATACTCATAGCTTGCATACATTCTTCTAGATGATCATGTATATCGTATTGTACCCGGTTGGGGATTCTTACGAGTAATTCGTTACTCACCCTTATTCTGTGGTTTTCCACAGGTAACCAAGGCGGGAGACAGGATGGCTGAAGGAGGAGCTGTGATCATGGAATCCTGCTGTCATCTCTGACCATTTTATTATATCATGACTCTTGACTTTTGTTATTTCCCTTGAATGCATGTAGACGGGCACGGAGCCCTAGGATGTTTTCTTACGTTTTATGGATTCCAGCATATTTGTACTTGTGGAATGTTTAAATGGTTTAAATAAATCTCTCGATCGTGAGTATGCTTTTAGAAATGTATGTTTTGATTGTTGAATGTTTTTGTTTTTACTTGGGATCCGAAACTTATTTTTCATAATGTCTTTTATTTTGAATACATGCATTGGGGTAAAGGCCCATTTAGAGCCCCTTTTGGGTCGGGTCTTTACATGTGTACTTGCTTCCCCTGAATCTATAGGTTCATCACCCTATATGCCCTCGTATTGGCTGTTTTTACCTTTTGTTGTTTTTTAGATCAATCATGGAGCTTTCTTTGTTGCTTTCCTCAGCCCATTTTGTTTCATCTACTTCTGAAGTTTATGGGGCAGCGAACCTTGCCCAGGCTTCTTCTTGTTCCCTGTATCGTCGCCCCGCTCTCTTTCTACTTCTGCAAGTTGTAGTTCTCTGGCCTTTTGTGCCTTGGCTATTGTGGCTGCTCGAAAATCCTCCCATGAGAGATCTTTCTCATAGAGCAAATCCAATGCTTCCTCGTTTAGTATATTGGCCTCTACATATGACTCTTCCACTTGCCTACTACTTGTTGCATAGGTTCCTTCTGGTTCCCACAGAGAGTACTGGTGCTCATTATGGGGCTGCTGAGGTTCTGATATGATACCATTATCCCTCAACCATTGTGTCCTTCTTAGTTGTTATTCTTCCTCTACTGTCATATCCATCGAGACTGCCCAAAAGTATACATGTGATTTCTAGGTTCATGACTCATAGCATCCCACGTATATCCCCCTGTTGCTGCGATCTCCTCGCGAATTAAACTGTTGCTGATAGAAGCTACCATGGTCTTTGATATTCTTGAGAAATCTTTTATAAATCTTCTATAGAAACCTGCGTGCCCTAAAAAACTTATGACGCATTTAACGTTTGTTGGGTATTCTAACTTTTCAATAACCTCAACTTTGGCTTTGTTTACTTCCATTCCAATGTTTGAAATTTTATGCCCTAGCACTATTCCTTATGTTACCATAAAATGGCATTTTTCCCAATTTAATATTAGGTTCGCCTCCTCACATCGCTTCAACACTTTACTGAGGCTATTCAAACATTCTTCAAATGTTCAACCAAACACCGTGAAATCGTCCATAAAGACATCCATGCTTTGCTCTATCATGCCAGAAAAAATTGCTAGCATACACCATTGGAATGTTGCTGGTGCATTGCATAATCCATACGGCATTCTTCTAAATTCAAATATTCCAAATAAGCAAGTATACGTGGTTTTTTCCTAATCTGCTGGGTCTATAGTAATTTGATTATATACAGAGCAACCGTCTAGAAAATAGTAATACTCTAGCCATGCTAGTCTATCCAACATTTGATCTATAAATGGAAAAGGGAAAATGATCTTTTTTCGTAGCTTTATTTAATTTTCGGTAGTCCATGCAAATTCTCCATGTAGTCACATTTTTAGTAGATATCAATTCATTCTTTTCATTAGTTATAACTGTCATACCTCCTTTCTTAGGTACACATTGAATTGGACTAACTCACTATCTGAGATCGAGTACATGTAATAGCCCAGTTTTTTATTTCGGTTCCCCAAGTATGTTTGGTTGTTTATTCGATTGTTCGGTTGGGCCGCTAGGGCAATTTGAATCTTTAGGGGCATTTTGGTAATTTTTCCTTCAAGGTCTTTTTGTAATTAATTAGGGTTTTTTGGCTGTTTCTGTCATTTGCTGAGTTCGGGTTACTTCTACAGTTTCAAGTTCCCAGGACTAGTATTGCATTTTGAGAAGCTTGAAGGTCAGTTTGGTTAAAAAAGAAAATGAGGAAAATATGGATTTAAAGTGCCTTCGCCAAGACTCGAAAGCTAGTTGGTTTTGACATGTGGCATTAGAGGATTTAATTAAACGATTAAAAGAGAAGGGAAAAAAGGGAATTCGTTTTACCTTTTACGATTCATTCTCCAGAGACTCCCAAAATTGCAAATACCTCCTCCCAATCCGATTGATTCCTTCCTCTTCTCCCATTTCCATTTTCGAATTCACCATCTCTTAAGCCCTCATCATTTTCTTCTTCACCTTGTCGTCACAAGCACCACCGAACCAGCCCTTGATCGTCAACCATCCCTTCACCATCTCCATTGTAAACCCTAGCCGAGATCGCTGCACATCACTCTAGTCGAGGAGGACCAAGCCGCAAGCAGCACAGTGCAACCCTCGTCTCCTTGTCGCTGCAAGCTCTAGCCGCACCAAGCCTTGACCTACCAAGGCCGTCCGCACGCACCCGAGCATCCTTCCCGCACCACACAGCCGATGAGCCCTTGTCCGTGCTGCAAGCAGCCCCTTCGCCGAGAGCCTTGTTATTGAGAGTAGCCCCTTGCCCTTGTCGAGGCTTGTGATCTTTGGTTTATGGTAACTCCTTCTCGAGCCATGTTTATGTTTAGTCGATCCGGGTTTCGAGTTGTTTAGATTTTATTATTGATTTTTTCTTGTTAATATTACTTGCTAGGTTTGTGTTGGTTATGTAGCTCAAGGAACACTATTTATCTGTTGTGATTTTTTCTTGTTTTCCAAGTAAGGATTTCTTACCGCGGTTGTGTGGGCCCTGCAAGACTTCGTTGATTGTATTTTTATTTTCTTGTTTACTGATTACGAGCCTGTTAGTGGATAGGATTGTATGTTGTTATGTTATGCTAGCATGTATTGTTCCTGTATCCACATGCTAGCATGTATTGTTATGTTATGCTAGCATGTATTGTTCCTGTGACCAGCTAAGCTTTTGGAAGCTTGTTTTGGAAAAGAAATTTTAGAAAAAATAAAAGTGTCCCTGCTAAGACTCAAAGGGGTGATCAATAGTGAGTTCGGAGGCTTGTTTTAAAAAGTGGAAAATTAGAGAAATAAAAGTGTCACCGCTGGGACTCAAATGGGTGATCAATAGGGAGTTTGGCTGCTTGTTTTGAAAAAAGAAGGAAAAATGCATTGTGGCTAGAATTCGAAGTCGGGTGGCCAGGGACATATGGCACAAGAGGATTTGTTTTACTATTAAGAAGAAGAAATCGCATTTTTCCATTCGTAAACGCAAAAAATGGTTTCCCTTTTACGAATTCTTTCTATCGAGGAACTCCCAAATCGTGTTTTTCCTTCTGTCCCATCTCCAATTGGCGATTCCATCTTCCCTCTCCCAAGATTGATTGCTTCTCTTCTCCCCTCTTGCCGAATTTCTTTTTCTCCCTATCTCTTCTCCTTATTTTGAATGTTCTTGCTGAGAAGAAGCCAGCCGCAAACCCTAGCATCAAGAATCACCCAGCCGAGTGCATTCGTCCATCTCCTTTGGCGATTTCTTTCTTTTCCTAGCCTTGCTCCTTGCCACACATCACCTAGCACAAATCTTGGTTGGCCGAGAGCTTGCCCTTGCCGAGGGTGTGGTTGCTGCTGAGATCACCGAGGTAAGTTTCTTTTAGCCCTAATCGAGATTTAATATTGCTGGTTGGATATACCTTAACCGAGATTCCCTTTTGTTGTGCATGTCAAACCCTAGCCGAATTCCTTATTGTTGCAAACCCTTGCTAGCCGAGAGCATCCTTGTGTTGTCGAGCTTGGTCCTTGCTGAGATCATCAAAGGTTAAGTTGTGTTTCTAAATTGTGAAGGTTAGAGGTGTTGAGAAGCCTTGGCGGAGAGCTACATGGTAGCTTGATGGGTGCATGTTGCACACTCCTTGGCCGAGGATGAGTGTGTGAGTTTGGTTGTGTTGCCGAGGAGCTAATCTGTGTGTTGGTTGTTTGTTGTGATGCCTTAGCTGAGAGCTTGCTTTGCCAGGAGTGGAGATTTACCTATCTGAAGCCACCTTGCACAACTGTTGCAGCTGGGAGCTTCGTTTGTCTCCTCCATAGTGCTTGGCCGAGAGCACTTGTTCCTGTTGGTTCAGTAGTTTCTCAAACCCTTAGCTTCTGGTTCCTAGTTCGATTGTTAGTTGGCTAGGTTTAATAAGTATGTGTTTATGATATTAATAGGTTGTGAAACTCTGCAGCTCAATGAGCACATTACATTGTCATTGTTTTACTGCTTGTTTTCCAGGTAAGGATCTCTTACCGACGTTGTGTAGGCCCTGTGATATATCTTGATTGTACCTTGTATGCATGTTGATTGTTATGCGCATGTTAGTGGATAGGACTGCTTCGTTGAGTGATTTCTGCTAGCATGTTTACCCTTATTTCTACATCTTAGTGCCATGCTAGGTTTGTCCTTCCAGCATGTTCTATGATTCCTGCTTTTAAGTTTGTAGTATCATGCTAGGTGTTATATACTTGATAAGTATGTTTGAGCTGTTAGGAATCGTTTACTCTGAGATCTTAGATAGCTTGTCAGGATTGTCATCATCCAGAGGCTGAGAGCAGACATAACGTACTTTGTCCCCACAGGTCGGGATTAGTGTTGTAACGGCCCAGGTTTTCATCCCGGTCTTCCAGGTTTGCCCTAGGGGTATTTTGGTAATTTGGTCGGGTCTTCAGGGTCATTTATGTCTTTTTCCAGTTGCTAAAATTATTGGATGGATTTATGTGGGTTTTTTAGGCCTTGTGGATTGGTTTGAGCTTGAGTTGGTGCAAAAGTAAAAATAAAGGAATTTGTGTAGAAGCTGGGATTCGAACCCGGGTCTTCGAGAAAGCCAATGGGGATGCGTGCCAATTGAGCCATGGAGAGCACTTGTTGCTCTTTCTGCATCACATCTATGTTAGCCTTGGATTCTTGGAGTTTTGGTGCATTTGGTTAAATGAAAAAGAAATTAGGTTTTGCACTTCTTCTTCAACACATCATCTTGCCGCCCAAGCTTGTCTCCCTAGCCCTCCAAGCCGATTTTCATCCCCTTTGCAGCCTCGTGGTTCGATCGTCTTTCCGGGTAAGTTCCTTCGTCCCTTCGTCTTCTCCGTTAAGGATTCTTGCTGGCCGAATGTAAAAAGAGGTGTGTGTGTGTGTGTGTGTTTTGTGCAGCCAGCCGAGAGAAGCCCAACAGCCGAGCTCGTCGCACCAGCAAGCTCCATCGCCCGACCAGATCGCGCCCAGATCGCCCTGCCGTTCGCCAAAGAAGACAAAGAAACTCCATCGCTCGCACTGTCGCTGCACCCAGATCGCTTCGCTTCGCACTTCCCCGACGCTCGCCGTGTCCGCGTCGCACGATCAGCGCCCACGCGCCTTCGCTCTTAGCCGCTTCGCCGTCATCTGCGCAGCCGCGCTTCGCGCGCCCGTCACCGTGCCGCTCGCCCGGTGTATCTCGCTGCCCGTCGCGCCTGGCCGCGCCCGATCTTGTGCCAGCGCCACGACCAAGCGCACCACACTGCCGCCACAGCGCGCCTAGTCTCGTGTCGCCGTGCCTTGTGAGTGCTCCCGAGCCGAGCCTGCTATTTTATTATTTTTAGGCTTATAGATGTTGATTATTATTGTGTTTGCTAGGTTCCGTTAGCTAGCTCGGGATTGTTCGCAGCTTAGGATTTGTGTGTAGAAACCTCCCGACCAAGGTAAGAATTTCTTACCGGAGTTGTGTTGTAAAGACCCGACCCAAAAGGGGCTCTAAATGGGCCTTTACCCCAATGCATGTAGTGAAAATAAAAGACATTATGAAAAATACATTTCGGATCCCAAGTAAAAATAGAAACATTCAACAACCCAAACATACATTTCTAAAAGCATACTCGATCGAGATTTATTTAAACCATTAAAACAATCCATAAGTACAAATATGCTGGAATCCATAAAACGTAAGAAAACATCCCGGGCTCTGTGTCCGCCTACATGCATTCAGGGAAATAATAAAAAGTGAAGAGTCATGATAATTAAAATAAAATAATCGTGAGATGACAAAGCAGGTTCCATGATCACACGCTCTCTCCTTCACCATCCTGCTCTCCGCTTTGATTACCCGTGGAAAACCACGGGATAAGGGTGAGTAACGAATTACCCAAGAAGAATCCCCAACCGGGTACAATACGATATACATGATCATCTAGAAGAACGTATGCAAGCTATGAGTACAAACACAGAGCGGAGCACATAGCTAAGTCCACACTTGGACCTCCGATGCCATCTCGTGGTCTTAGTCCGGAAAATACCACAACACACTAAACGCGCTATACGGAACAAGTCCCGGCCTCGGCCGCCTACCGCCGATACGAAAGGTGCACTAGCTCAAGATCCCGAGGAGCTCTCCACGGCGCCAGAATGAGCGTAAGCGCGCACCGCATGCTACCGCAAACTCGGGGTGCCGGGTCTAGTGGCAAGCCGCCTGTGTTCATCCACCATGCCTAACTAAATCTCCGGATCGGTGTCACCGACATAGGGGTGTGAGACTCGACACGTGAACTATGTCACCAAACCACCGCACTGAGGCTAAGGAACCGGCCGTGGTAGGCTTACACCGTGAGCGGTCCTTGCCCTAACAGTGGCAATCAAGGCTACGACCGAACACGCCGAGGACGTGCCGATCGCCGGGGGCGAGGCAATGCCAAGTCATCATCCCGCCCGTTGGGGCATTTAACATCGCCACCTCACCCAAGATTGCGGGGCCTACCGGTTGGGATAGCTAATCCCTCACGGGTCCAAGGACGGAGAATCGTCTCGAACGCCCTTGCCATAGATGCAAGATACTTTATGCATCGGGCCCGATGATGCTATCTACCCGAATTCTAAACCTTAACAATAATAATAATAACAATTCAATCAATGCACCCAATACGTGCTCAATGAGATACAAGGAACCTAGCATGATACTACGAAGCAAGAACAGATATCGAACATGCTAGAATAGAACAACCTAGCATGGGCTAACATGAGAAACAATACAAGAGTTCATGCCACCAGAATTGAATGAGCACCTAGGGCTAACATGCTAGTAATCATACACAGCATACAAAACAACAATCACAAATATACCGCAGGTCCACACAACCCCTGTAAGAAATCCTTACCTTGGTCTAAAGACTTCTACACACAAATCCTAAGTCATGAACAATCCCGAGCTAGCGAGCGGAAACCTAGCAAACCAACAACAATCAAGATCTAAAATATCTAAACAACAATAGAACAGCAAGCTCGGCTCGGGGGAACTCACGCGCGCGACCTGACACTTGGAGCTTGGGTCACAGCAAGCCGGCACGGCAAGGACGCTGCTACCGGCCGCGCGCTACCGCACGCACGCAAGGACGCTGCTGGCTGGCCGCGCTACCGCACGCACGCAGCAAGCGCGCGCGCGCGCGCGCGCGTCGCGAAAGCGCCGCGCGCGCGCGCGAAGCGTCGAAGGCGCGCGGCGCGCGCGGCGCAGCTTCGGCAAGCGGACACGGCGAGGGCGCGCGATGGGCGGCGCGCGCGCGCGCGCGGGCGCGCGATGGGCGACGCGGACGCGGCCGACGCGCGGGCGCGGCGCGGACCTCTCTCGCGTCGCGAGCGATCGGGATCGATTCGGCGGCTGGCGAACAGCAAAGGCTGCTGGGACAGATCTGGGCGTGCGGCGTGGTCGCCGACAGATCTGGGCTTGCGACGACGATTGTGGCCGCCGTTGACGGAGCCGGGCCGATGCGACGAGCTCGGTGCCGGACTTCCCCTCACCGGGCCGCACAACACACACACACACAACCCTTTTTCTTACATTCGCCAAAGAAACACCCAAATGAGAAGATGAAGAAGACGAAGACTTACCCTAATGATGATGATCGAACCCAAGGAGATGCAAGGATGAAGAATCAAAGAAGGCTATGGAGATGGAGAGCATGGGCGGCCAAGAGGTGTTTTGGAGAAGAAGATGGAATAACCTAATTCTATTTCATTTAACCAAATGCACCAAAACTCCAAAATCCAAGGTTAACTAAGATGTGATGCAGAAAGAGAAACAAGAGCACCTAATGGCTCAATTGGCACACATCTCTACAAGCTTCCTGTGAGACCTGGTTCAAACCCCACTGCAAAAGACAATTTCCTTATTTTTACTTTTGCAACAAACCTTGCTCAAACCAAACCTCAAACTCCTCCAAAACCTACAAAAACCATCCAATAATTTTAGTAATCGAAAGACACAAACGACTCCGACGGCCCGACCAAATTACCAAATTACCCCTAGGGCATACCTCGAAGACCGGAAGAAAACCTGGTCGTTACAATATTCCCTCCTTTTTATGACTTTCGTCCTCGAAAGTCCTTAAGACAGAAAATGTACTCGGTAATGTAATGCAACCTCATCTCGCCTTCCCGCTCCCAAGTGGCTTCCTCGTAACCCCGATTCTTCCATCGAACCTTTACTAAACGAATCTCGCGACACGCAACGCCTTGGTCTCAAAGGCAAGGATCCTCACCGCTTCTCCTCGAAGTTCAAATCCTCATTCACCGCAAAGGCTCAAAGTCCACAATGTGCGACGTCCAGTCCACATACCGCCTCAACATCGATACATGAAAACACTATGCACCACTGAGTAGTGACGGAGGTAGGGCTAACCGGTAAGCAACTCTGCCAATCCTCTCTAGGATCTCAAATGGACCAACAAAACGGGACTCAACTTCCCACGCTTACCAAACCTCGTAACACCTCGCATCGGAGCAACCTTAAGGAACACATGCCGACCAACCTCAAACTCCAAATCTCGACGCCGAACATCGGCGTAACTCTTCTCGCTCGCTCTGAGTCGTCAACATACGAGCTCTAATCTTCTCGTGACGCACCATTGGTCAATCTGCAGAATTCGGGACCCAAAACTCGTCTATCACCAACCTCTTCCTGCAACACAGGGGGACCGATAACGCTTACCATACAATGCCTCGAATGGAGCCATCCGAATCGCCGATCGTAATCGTTGTTATAGGCAAACTCCATCAAGTACAGACATCGGTCCCAATCGCTCGGGAAATCCAACACACAAGCCCTCAACATATCCTCGAGAATCGATTCACTCTCTCGACCGACCATCCGTCTGAGGGTGAAAAGTCAGGCTGAAATCGCACTGCGTGCCAAACCCTTCTCGAGCGCTCTCCGAAACGAGAAGTGAACCGCGAGTCACGATCGGACACAATCCTCACCGGCACACCATGATAACGGATGATCTCGCTCCAAAAACACCGCGCCACTGCTCGCTCCACGGTATAAGTGTCTCTACCGGAATGAAGTGTGCGCTCTTGGTCAAACGGCCGACTATCACCCAAATCCGAGAACTTCCTGAGTCCTTGGCAAACCGTATATAAAGTCCATGGAGATCTCTTCCCATTTCCACTGGGTACACTCTGGTGGTCGCAACAAACTCACTTGGCCTCTCGCTGGTGCCTTCACTTGTCGACAAGTGAGACACCTACCGACAAACTCGCCACATCTCTCTTCATTCCCATCCACCGTAAGGTCCGCTAAGGTCTCGATACATCTTGGTACCCCGGGGTGCCAAGCAAAAGGGGAATCAGGCCTCCGAGAGCAACTCGCCGCAAACCCGCAATGTCCGGAACACACAACCGCCTCTATAAGTCAACCCACCGTCTCGTGAATACACAAAGTCAAAGTCACCGTCAAGATCGACTCACAACCAATCTCTTAAGTGCGGGTCACCTAACCGGCCGTTTATAATCCATTTGCCGAATCGACGGGTGAATAGCCAATCGAGCTACCTCGGCGGAAACCTCTCCCAACAACATCGCAACCTCGCCCGCTCGAACTCTCTCTCAAATCGGCTGAAACTCAACAACGCCGCAGAGTGCGACGCTTTTCTCGCTCAAAGCATCGGCCACTACATTGGCTTTACCCGATGGTACAAAATCTCGCAGCCATAATCCTTTACCAACTCTAACCATCTCCTCTCGCCTCATATTCAACTCCTTCGAGTAAACAGATACTTGAGGCTCTCGTGATCGGTAAACATCTCAATCCGCCACCATACAGTAATGCCTCCAAATCTTCAAAGCAAACACCACTCGCCGCTAACTCCATATCATGAGTCGGGTAGTTCTCGCTCATACGGCTTCACCGACGGAAGCATAGGCAATGACCTTCCCGTGGCCGCATCAACACACAACCTAAACCAAACTTGGAAGCATCATCAGAGACCACGAAACCACTGTCCCTCCGGATCGCCAACATCGGTGCTTGAAGTCAAATCACGCTTGAGCCCGCAAAGCTCTCATCACACCTCGCTGTCCCCAAACAAACTCGACACCCTTCCTCGCCGACGAGTGAGGCGCGAGGCTAAAGCGTAAAAGTCTCGACGAACCGACGGTAGTAACTCGCCAAACCCGTAAAGTCGCGAATCTCGCAGAATCGAAGTCGGCTTGGCCCATGAACTCACGGCCAAATCTTCGCGGGTCCACGGCTATACCATCTCTCGAAACCACGTGGCCTAGGAAGGCCACCGCTCCAACCAGAATCACATTTGGAAAACTTCGCATAAAGCCGGTTTTCCTCAAAGCCGCCAATACTCGCCTCGGATGCTCGCATGGTCTTCTTTAGACCTCGAATAAATCGTAATATCGCCAATGAACACAATGACGGCCGTCCAAAAATGATTTGAACACCCTATCCATCATGTCCATGAACGCGCTAGGGCATTGGTCAATCCAAACGACATGACCACAAACTCATAGTGACCATATCCGACTCGAAAGTCGCCTTAGGAATGTCGGCATCCCCGATCCGCAAATCGATGGTAACCGGATCTCGATCTATCTTGAGAACACCAAGCTCCCCAAGCCGATCGAACAAATCATCGATACGGGGCAACGGATACTTATTCTTCATCGCCACCTTATTAAGCTCGCGCGTAATCAATACATAAGCGCATAGAACCATCCTTCTTTTCACAAATGCAGAATCGTGCTTCCCACGGGGACACACTTGACGGATGAACCCTCGGTCTAACATCTCCCGCAAATCGAATCTTCGCCTTTAACTCACTGGCGCCATGCGACACGGAGCCTTCGAGATAGGGAGGGTCCTCGCCTCGAGCTCAATAATGAAGTCAACCTCTCTCTTTGGGGGCAACCCCAGAATCTCCTCAGAAACACATCCGCGAACTCCTCGCACGACGACCGGCACTGATCAACAGACAAACGAGGGGCGCTTCTTCCCGCATAACTTGGCTAGATAGCCCCAAGCTCCATGAGCTAGCAAACGACGAGCTTTCACACCGACACCATCGGCGGGCAAACTCCACCCCGACTCCACGAAACTTAAAGCTAGGCCGACTCGGCGGTCTAAACACTACTTCTTTCCTGGCAAGGGGCCAATCAACGCGTGGTTAGCAACTAACCACTCCATACCAAGAATCACATCAAAACCGCTCATAGGCGTAACTATGAGCGTAGCCACAAGCAACTCTCCTGATATCTCGATCCGCCATCCTTAATCTTATCTCTAGCCAACATAACTAACTCCCGAAGGAGTTGCAACAGATAACTCAAAACCTAGAGGCTCTAATCTCAACTTAGCATGCTCAAAGAAACAACACAGATACAAATGAATGCGTAGAACCAGAATCAAACAAGACAAATGCGCAGTTGATCTAAAACAAGAAGCGCACTCGCCATACGCATCCGTGACGCTGGCCTCTGACGGTCGTAGCAAACACTCGACCTCGCCGCCCACATTGGCCGAGCCGCCATAGCCGGGCCGATCACAAAAACGGGCCATGTGCCCCTCTCTACCACAACGGTAGCACAATCTAGGTCCAGCCGACAAGCTCGCGCGGACTTTCCTACAAGTAGCACAAGCGGAAATCGCTCGGGTCCTCCTCGCCGCTTGGGGCCGAAACGGACCGAGCTCTCCGCGATCTGCTTCAAATCGCCTTTGGCGGCGCTGCCGCCTCCCCGAAAGTCAAACTTCCTCTTCTCCCTACAGCTCTTTGGGACAGACGCTGAACAGAGCGGCAACAACCCGCCAAGCAGATACTTCCCATTATAGATCGTGGCTAATCGACAGCCTAGCATAAGTGTCGTGGGCCCGAGCCCGACATCCTCGGGAAACACCACGCCTCAATCCAGATATGAACTTCCGAATCTTCACCCGGGGTGGCAATCAATCGAGGAGCAAAATATCCATACTCCGAGAACTTGCGCCATATTCTCAATGGAATCGTAACCTCCTTCAGTTCCGAAGAGCTCCACCATCTTCTCTTGAGCCTCATCACCGATGAACTTTACCTTGAACTCACCTTGAAGAACTCCCAAGTAGCGGGTGGAGACCCACCGGTCTCTCGCTCAAGGTGGACTCCCACCACCATCTCATTGTGCCTCCTAGCACATGAGCCGCACATCTCGGCCTCTCAATATCGGGGCACACCATGATCGTGAAGGTGTACTCCAAATGGGCAATCCACCGGCCGCCGCTAACGCATCACCGGTGGCATCAAACTTCTCAGGCTTCCACTTCACAAAATCCTTCACCACCTACCCAATTCCTCGGCACCTCTCGCCATATCTCGCCTCTGGGGCTACTTGCTCCCGAGGAGCCGGAGGTGCTACTCGAGCTCTCACAACCAATCGAGTCACCGCTCTCGACCGGGCTCGGGACTCTTCCCTGCCACGCCAATAAGGCTCGGGTCTCTCGCCTCTGGTCACTCAACATGCCGACCATAAAAGCCCTCATAGACTCAAGAAACTCGCTCCAGAGCGCCTCACGGCGCTCGCGCCTCAACGCCCGCCTAGGGGTAACAGAGGAGCTTTGGTGGAATGCCATCGTTGTCGGGCCTTGGGACGATGTCCTGCAGACGATCCGATCCCGATACTCTCGACCGCTCTCGAACCTCCTCTCCCGGACGGGGATCGGTATGTCGCGATCTACATCCAAACCAACAACGAATCAAAACTCGCTCATCACCATTCCACAACACCAAACAAGGCATACACTAGATGATAGGTATTGTAAATTCTTAACCCTTTTCCTTTCTAAAACAATAAATCTAGGCGCACTGATGACCGCTTGAGTGCCGATGATCATGGAAAACGACCTACAACAAAAGGTCGGGTCTACAGATCTATGACTCGAGCTCGATACCAATCAGAAAGACCCGACCCAAAAGGGGCTCTAAATGGGCCTTTACCCCAATGCATGTAGTGAAAATAAAAGACATTATGAAAAATACATTTCTGATCCCAAGTAAAAATGTAAACATTCAACAACCCAAACATACATTTCTAAAAGCATACTCGATCGAGATTTATTTAAACCATTAAAACAATCCATAAGTACAAATATGCCGGAATCCATAAAACGTAAGAAAACATCCCGGGCTCTGTGTCTGCCTACATGCATTCAGGGGAAATAATAAAAAGTGAAGAGTCATGATAATTAAAATAAAATAATCGTGATGACAAAGAGTTCCATGATCACAGCCTCTCTCCTTCACCATCCTGCTCTCCCGCTTGATTACCTGTGGAAAACCACAGGATAAGGGTGAGTAACGAATTACCCAAAGAAGAATCCCCAACCGGGTACAATACGATATACATGATCATCTAGAAGAACGTATGCAAGCTATGAGTACAAACACAGAGCGGAGCACATAGCTAAGTCCACACTTGACCTCTGATGCCATCTCGTGGTCTTAGTCCGGAAATACCACAACACACTAAACGCTATTATACGGGAACAAGTCCCGCCTCACCGCCTCATCGCCGATACGAAAGGTGCACTAGCTCAAGATCCCGAGGAGCTCTCCACCGGCGCCAGTAATGAGCGTAAGCGCACACCGCATGCTACCGCAAACTCGGGGTGCCGGTCTAGTGGCAAGCCGCCTGTGTTCACCACCATGCCTAACTAAATCTCTCGGATCGGTGTCACCGACATAGGGTGTGAGACTGACACACGTGAACTATGTCACCTGAACCACCGCACTGAGGCTAAGGAACCGGCCGTGGTAGGCTTACACCGTGAAGCGGTCCTTGCCCTAACAGTGGCAATCAAGGGCTACGACCGAACACGCCGAGGACGTGCCGATCGCCGGGACGCAGGCAATGCCAAGTCATCATCCCGGCCGTTGGGGCATTTAACACCGCCACCTCACCCAAGATTGCGGCTACCGGTTGGGATAGCTAATCCTCACGGGGTCCAAGGACTGAGAATCGTCTCGAACGCCCTTGCCATAGATGCAAGATACTTTATGCATCGGGCCCTGATGATGCTATCTACCTCAATTCTAAACCTTAACAATAATAATAATAACAATTCAATCAATGCACCAATACGTGCTCAACAGATATACAAGGAACCTAGCATGATACTACGAAGCAAGAACAGATATCGAACATGCTAGAATAGAACAACCTAGCATGGGCTAACATGAGAAACAATACAAGAGTTCATGCCACTGGGAATTCGAACAGAGCACCTAGGGCTAACATGCTAGTAATCATACACAGCATACAAAACAACAATCACAAATATACCGCAGGTCCACACAACCCCTGTAAGAAATCCTTACCTTGGTCTCAAGACTTCTACACACAAATCCTAAGTCATGAACAATCCCGAGCTAGCGAGCGGAACCTAGCAAACCAACAACAATCAAGATCTAAAATATCTAAACAACAATAGAACAGCAAAGCTCGGCTCGGGGGAACTCACGCGCGCGCGACGACACGAGCTTGGGGTCACGCGCAAGCCGGCACGGCAAGGACGCTACTACCGCCGCGCTACCGGCACACGGCAAGAACGCTGCTACCGCGCCGCGCGCTGGCACGGCAAGCGTCGCGCGCGGCGCGCGCGCGCGGCAGCGAGCGGCGGCAAGACACGGCGAGGCGAGCGCGCGATGGCGACGCGCGCGACGCGCGCGAGGGCGCTGCGATAGCGGCGACGCGCGACGCGGGCCGACGCGCGCGGCGCCGGCGAGGACTCTCTCGCGTGCGAGCGACGGGCGATCTGTGGCCGGCTTTGGGCGAACGGCAAGGCTGCTGGGACAGATCTCGCGGCGTGCGCGTGGCTCGCTTCGACAGATCTCGGCGCGTGCGGCGACGTGGCCGCCGCTGACGGAGCCGGGCCGATGCGACGAGCTCCGTGCCGGACTTCCCTACCGGGCCGCACAACACACACACACACAACCCCTTTTTCTTACATTCGGCCAAAGAAACACCCAAATGAGAAGATGAAGAAGACGAAGACTTACCCTAATGATGATGATCGAACCCAAGGAGATGCAAGGATGAAGAATCGCAAGGGCTATGGAGATGGAGAGCTTGGGCGCCAAGAGGTGTTTTGGAGAAGAAGATGGAATAACCTAATTCTATTTCATTTAACCAAATGCACCAAAACTCCAAAATCCAAGGTTAACTAAGATGTGATGCAGAAAAGAGCAACAAGAGCACCTAATGGCTCAATTGGCACACATCTCTACAAGCTTCCAGAGACCCGGTTCAAACCCCGATCACAAAGACAATTTCCTTATTTTTACTTTTGCAACAAACCTTGCTCAAACCAAACCTCAAACTCCTCCAAAAACCTACAAAAACCATCCAATAATTTTAGTAACTGGAAAAGACACAAACGACCCTGACGGCCCGACCAAATTACCAAATTACCCCTAGGGCATACCTGGAAGACCGGGAAGAAAACCTGGGTCGTTACATGTGTGGACCCTGCGATGTTCTATGTGATTGTTGTTTGTATGTTTGTTTGTGATTATCAGCATGTATAGTTTAGGTGCTCTGTTCTGAATTCCTGACTAGCATGACTTCGTATGATGTTCTCTCATGTTAGTCCATGCTAGGTTGTTCCGTTCTGGCATGCTCATATCTGTTCTTGCTTCATAGTACCATGCTAGGTTTGTTGTATCTGTTGAGCACGTTTTGGATTGTATGTTATTGAAATGATATGTTAGAGTGTAGGTAGGTAGCATCATCCGGGTCTGATGCATAAAGTATCTTGCATCCATGGCAGGGACGTACGAGGTAATACTCCGTCTCTAGACCCCGTTAGGGTTTAGCTAACCCGACCAGTAGGCCCTGCAATCTTGGGTGAGGGTGGCAGACTGTTAAATGCCCCAACGGTCGGGATGATGACTTGGCATTGCCTCGTCCCTCGCGATGGCACGCCCTCGCCGTGTTCGTTGCGTAGCCCTGATTGCCACCGATAGGGCAAGGACGGCTTCTCGGTGTAAGCCTACCACGACCGATTCCTTAGCCTCAAGTGCGGTGGTTCAGCCGACATAGTTCACGTGTCCAGTCTCACACCCCTATGTCGGCAAGAACACCGATCCGTAGATTTAGTTAGGCGTGGTGACGGACATGGGCAACTTGCCACTAGACCCGACACCCCCATATAGTTCGCAGCAGAGCACGCGGCGCGCGCTTACGCTCATTACAACACACCGAGAGCTCCTCGATCTTGAGCTAGTGCACCTTTCGTGACGACAGAGACAAAGCCGAGGCCGGACTCGCTTCGTATAGGGCGTATTGTGTGGTGATTTTTTTCGGGACTAAGACCACGAGTTGGCTTCCGAGGTCCAAGTGTGGACTTAAGCTATGTGCTCTATTCTCATGTTTATATTCATAGCTTGCATACACTCATCTAGATGACCATGTGCATCGTATTGTACCCTGCTGGGGATTCTTACTGAGTAATTCGTTATCGACCCTTATTTTGTGGTTTTCTACAGTAACCAAGGTGCGAGACAGATGGTCAAGGAGGAGCCGTGATCATTGGGAACTCCGCTGTCGTCTCTGACTTTTTATTTCTATGACTCTTGTCTTTTATTTTTTCCCCTGAATGCATGTAGCCGGGCACGGAGCCCTAGGATGTTTTCTGAATGTTTTTGTGAATTCCCGCTTTATTGAATTTGAGGATGTTTCAAATGTTTTAATAAATCTCTGATCAGAGTGTACGTTTTGGAAATGTATTTGCCTTGAAACAGGTGCTTGGAGACAGGGACAGGTTTCAGCAAACTATATTGATTTCTGATTGAACCTTGATCGTTTTGTTTTAATTGGGAATCCGAAAATTTATTTGCGTATTGTCTTTTACTTTGAATGCATGCATTGGGGTAAAGGCCTATTTAGAGCCCTTTTTGGGTTGGGTCTTTACAAGTGTTGACTGGTTCCTGCCCCTAGCAGCCGGAGGTGGTTTAGCTAACCACACAGGCATAAGCCTAGTTTGTAGCTGCTAGAGTGGAACTCAGCCAACGATGTAAGCCTACCTTGGCCAGTTCTTAGCTTCAGGTCGGTGGTACACGCTGCTACAGATGAGTGCCGAGGGCCTCGCACTACTGTAGATTAGTGACACCCTTTCCGAGTCTTTAGGCATGCGTACCTAGACCGCGTAGTTTATCCCTATGCCACCACATTTATGCAGTTTGCCGTAGCATGCGGTGTGCGTGCACACGCATTAGTCACCGGTTCGTAGAGCTCCCCCGGGCTAATGTTCGTGAGTACACCACTTTTGTCCCAGTTTAGAGCCAGACTTCGGGTACTCTCCTGTTTGTCATAGTAACTGGTAGCCGAGGGTGAGAGGCCTTCGAGGACACCTATTTTGGGATCAGATTTTGAGTTGGTCATTTGGCCGAGGGAGAAAGACCCTCGAAGTGTTTGACATCTATTTGGGATCAGCTTTTGGGTTGATCATTGTAAAGACCCGACCCAAAAAGGGCTCTAAATAGGCCTTTACCCCAATGCATGCATTCAAAGTAAAGGACAATATGCAAATAAATTTTCGGATTCCAAATTAAAACAAAACAATCAAGGTTCAATCAGAAATAAAGATAGTTTGCTGAAACCTGTCCCTGTCTCTAAGCACCTGTTTCAAGGCAAATACATTTCCAAAACGTACACTCTGATCAGAGATTTCTTAAAACAATTGAAACATCCTCAAATTCATAAAGCAGGAATCGACGAAAAAACATTCAAAAACATCCTAGGGCTCTGTGTCCACTACATGCATTCAGGGGGAAAATAAAAAGACAAGAGTCATAGAAATAAAAAGCCGAGACGACAAAGCAGTTCCCATGATCACAGCTCTCCTTCACCCATCCTCTCCTCGCACCTTGGTTACCTCGTGGAAAACCACAAAATAAGGGTGAGTAACGAATTACTCAAGAAGAATCCCCAACCGGGGTACAGAACGATGCACATGGTCATCTAGATGATTGTATGCAAGATATGATCATAAACACAGAATAGAGCACATAGCTGGAGTCCACACTTGGAACTCGGATGCCAACTCAGGGTCTTAGTCCGAAATTAACTACCATAACCACACAAATCGCCCTATACGAGAAACAAGTCCCGCCTCACCACTGTCTACTATCGAATGAAAGGTGCACTAGCTCAAGATCCCGAGGAGCTCTTCTGGCCGACGCAGTAATGAGCGTAAGCATGCACCGCGCGTGCTTCTGCATCACTATGGGGGTGCCTCGCCTAGTGGCAAGCGCCCCATATCCGGATACCACGCCTAACTAAATCTCGGATCGGTGTCACCGACATAGGGTGTGAGACTCGACACGTGAACTATGTCACCTGTACCACCGCACTTGAGGCTAAGGAACGGGTCGTGGTAGGCTTACACCAGAAGCCGCCCTTACCTTAACAGTGGCAATCAAGGGCTACCGCCGAACACGCCGAGGACGTGCGGCTACCGCTCGACTAGGCATTGCCAAGTCATCATCCCGACCGCTGGGGCATCGCTTAGACTACCACCTCACCCAAGATTGCGTGGCCTCACCGGTTGGGATAGCTAATCCTCACGGGGTCCAAGGACGGAGAACTGCTCTCGAACGTTCTTGCCATGGATGCAATATACTTTATGCATCGTGCTCGATGATGCTATCTACCTCAATTCTAACCCGCCTTAACAATCGAAAACAATCCAATACGTGCTCGAAAGAATACAAAAGAGACCTAGCATGGTACTACAAAACAAGAATGAATATGAGCATGCCGTAACGGAACAACCTAGCATGGACTAACATGAAAGAACAACATACGAAGTCATGCCACCAGAATTCGAATGCAGCACCTAAACTATACATGCCGATAATCACAAACAAACATACAACATCAATCATATAGAACATCGCAGGTCCACACAACCCCTGTAAGAAATCCTTACCTTGGTCTCTAGACTTCTACACACAAATTCTTAAGCCGCGAACACTTCCGAAAGTTAGCTATCGAGATCCTACAAACATAGTAACAATCACAACCATAGCCCTAAAAATATAATAAAACAAAGCAAGCTCGGCTCTGAGCACTCACACGCACGACGCACGACGGGCCGACATCAGCCGGCGGGCCGATGCACCGGATCGGGCGCTGGGCGCGCGCTGGGCACGGTGACGGGCGCGCGGCGCTGGGCGCACGGCGCATGATCTGGCGGGCGAGCGACACGGCCGGGCGAGGGCGCGCGGCGCTGGGCGTGCGAGGCGACGCGCGAAGCCGCTCCGCCACAGCGGCGCGCGCGCGCGATTCGGCGTCTCGCTTCGCGAGCGACTCGGCAACTCGCCGCGATGGCGACCGGGCGATGGGTTGGCTCGCCTTTGGGCTTGCGACGTGCGATCGGCGTGTGATAGAGCCGCCGACGCCGAGCTGGCCGGCCGCTGCCGCGAACGGCAGAGGCGATCTGGGCGCGACAGGGGCGTGTGCTCGTGCGGATCTGGACGGCTGCAGCTCGGATCCGGGCGTCTTGGCTGCTGCGCGCGATGGAGAGGCTGGATGATGGGCGCCTGGCTCGGCAGCTGGGCAGACCTGGACAGCCTGCAACAAACACACACACACACAAGCTCTCCTTCTTACCTTCGGCCAGCAAGAACACCCAAACGAGAAGATGAAGAGGATGAAGACTTACCCGAATGATGATGGAGTCTCGAGTTGCAAAGGGGATGAAGAAATCGGCAAGGAGAGCTTGGGAGAAAGCTTGGGCGGCCACAAGATTTTGGAGAAGAAGATATGGCCAAACCTATTTTCTATTCATTTAACCAAATGCACCAAAACTCCAAAATCCAAGGCTAACCATAAAATAATACGGATAGAGCAACAAGAGCTCTCCATAGCTCAACTGGCACGCATCCTCACAGGCTTTTCCGGAGACTCGGGTTCGAATCCCTGCTGCAACATAATTTCCTTTATTTTTACTTTTGCATCTATCCATGCTCAAACCCATCCACAAAGCCTAAAAAACTTACATAAATCCATCCAATAATTTTAGCAACTGGAAAAGACATAAACGGCCCTGACGGCCCGACCAAATTACCAAAATACCCCTGTGGCATACCTCGAAGACCGGGATGAAAACTCGGGCCGTTACAATATTCCTCCTTTTTATGACTTTCGTCCTCGAAAGTCCTTAAGACTCAAACAGACGGAGATCTCGCAATCTCATCCCGCCTTCCCGCTCACAAGCGGCCTCCTCTCAACTCGACTCCTCCACCGAACTTTTACCAAATGGTTCCCACGATTATGCAACGTCTTCGTCTCAAAGACCAGAATACTCACAGGCTTCCCCTTGAAGCTCAAATCCTCAATCAGCTGCAAAATCTCAAAGTCCACAATGAGCGATGGGTCCGACACATACTGCCTCACACCGATACATGAGAACACTGCACACGGCTGACAATGACAGAAAAAGCTAACCAATATGCAACTCTGCCAATCCTCTCGAGAATCTCAAATGGTCCAACAACAGGAGACTCCACTTCTCCCGCTTACCAAACCTCAACACAACTCACAACGGCACAACCTTAAAACTACGCACTGTCCAACCTCAAACTCTAAAACTCGACGCCGAACATCGGCGTAACTTTTTCTGCTCTCTCTCGCCCGAGTTGACAACACTAGCTCTAAACTCCTGCACATCACCTCTGGTCAAATGCAAAGAACTCAGACCCAAAACAAAATTGATGGCCACCAACCTTTTCCCCGCAACATTGGAATCTCGCAATACCTACCTTGCAATGCCTCAATGGAACAACAAGAATTGACCGCTGAGAACTGCAACCCAAGGCAACCTCATAAAACCACACTAGTCCCCCGCTGCCTAATCACGGAAACACCAACTCACAACAAGTTCTGAAGGATCTGGCTCACTCTTCCCAAAAGACCATCGGTCAGAGGGTCAAAACTCTACAGAAACTGCACTCGGCTCATAAGCCTCTTAACAACGCTCTCCGAACCACAGTTCATCAACGCACCGCCTAGAACAAACCGTTTTCCACCCTGTGACAACAACTCCAAACTGAAATCGACATGCCTCTACTCCATAGAAATGGCATCTGCACACGAAACGAGGTGCGAGCTCTCACTACTGAAACCAATCCTCCAAGAATCTAATCTCACACAACAACCTCAACTAACTGACAGCTCCCACACGGAAAACTTACAATCCAACAACTTGAGTGCTACGGCCTCGGAAGCTCAAACAACTACAAACTGCATAGCTATGCCAATCCACACAACTCTAGCTTGACTCAAATCACTGGCTGGACAAGTCACCGCTGCCAACAACCGCCCCTGCAGAGGGCTCCTCCACCAAACTTACCTCCATGCAAGCAACAGAACGAAGCTTGCCTAAAAAATGAAACACATCTCATAAGTCCAAACGATAACACATACAGGCTTAACCCTCTAGCTTAGGCTTATTGCACCTTCCCACCGAAACTTCATAAACGGAACTCCACTACTCGGTTAACACCAACTACCAAGAACCAGATTACCAAAAATGGCTGGCAGAGCACAAGCCACACTAACCAGCAAGGATCCCTCAAAAGGTCAAGACCCTAATCCAATCACAATGGTGCAACCTCAACCCACAACTGATACAAATGAGTTCTTCAACTACAAAGGTGCAACAACTTCCATGCCAACACACAAAACCTTAACCAACTAGGCCAAACACTCATAGGAGGCAGAACAACCCTTACCACAACTTTCAGAACACCACTCAAGAGTCCGCTTAACTTGGACAAACAACTGCTTCCAAGCAGCCAACAAACTTTTCCTCCTACTAGCACCACTACCACTAATTCCAAGACCAAGGAATAACCTGACAACTTCCAAGGAGAAACAGATTCTTACAAGCGAACATCCGAAGGACAGAGAGCTTCACAACCGCTCGCTGTCTTGCTCAGCTAAGCACAACATCCAACTCTCCCAGAGGCAACAACAAGGGGTCCACCACAGACTGGACCGCCAACCACGGGCAAGAGAAGACTCACCCCCAAATACCAAATAAGGGTAACTCTCAAACTCTAGAAGCAGGAAAGACATCCGCCAGGGCAAAACCACTTGCCCCACGAGCAAAGCTAACTTCTAGCAACTCAAAAACCACACCTTGGTCAACTTCAAGCACCAACTTGCCACCACACCGGAACCAATCCGGACTCTACTTGAAACAAGCTCTGGCTTGCTAGCTTACCAAAACTGCCAGCAACTCACCCGAAGCCTACAACCTACTCGACTCCGGCTTTCCAACTGAAACTCACTACCTAGGTCTGACTGAGCTCTAGTGAGGCTCTCCACAACTAGGGTTCTTCAGCTACCCTCGACACACACTGTCGTCAAACGGTCTAATGTACCCAACCGCTCGAACAAACAACTCCTTTTTCCAAATCTCAACCATGCTGGCCTCGCTCCAACCTCGAAACCAAAAAGACCGAAACGCTTGTATGTGTTATCCTCCTACTCAAAGCATCAGCCACATCGTAGCTTCCACCTGGGTAAGGATTCCGAGCAACACCCTTAGCAACTACGGCCCGGGAACTACGTGGCTTCACTACAACCACCATTTGTTCAAGCACCATCCGAACTCCAACCATGAACACAAGAGGTTCCACCAACCAAGCTTAGGTTCAACTTAACAAACTTGCCTAAGCAACAACCCGACTACGAGCACGGTATCCTTACAACCTCAACTAAAGCCTTACAACATCCACCTGGAGTCCAACTTCTCCAAGAACTGAGCACCAGTCCTCCAATGCAAACCCTACATGGTTCTGAAACTATCACCACCAGAACGAACTACACAAAACACACTTGTGTGAACAACTCTCAACCTTCCTTCAGAGATCCAAGACTAACAGGTGCTGTTCCAAAAAGGCAACACTAACTTCTGGCAGAGATACAATCAACCAAAGGAACACCAAAAGTTCCATCTCCACACGATACTCGAAGCAGTGGCAACCTTGCTCTGCTAAAACATAACGATGCCAAACCGAACTTACTTTATACCAAGACTCTACCAAGTGTGCTTTACACATAAGACAACCTGCTCATCTCATAAGGCATCCAACTCACGGTCCCTCTGCTGGACCGAACTCGCATCTACAATGCTCACTCAACTCAGGTTTAGGCACCCGAAGGTAGTGGACCGCACTACCAACCACAAAGATTTCTTGGCCTTAGCACTAGCGTGAGACTCACACGCACTAACACTTACCAGCCGCCAACCTGCTGACTTACTCAACCCCCAGTAACACTGGGAAGAGGCTCCAGCTCCTCTCGAACATCCTTTCACTTGTAGTCCTTCGACTACCACTGAACTAGCCCTCTTGCACGACCTAAACAAGTGCATTTTCCATAAATGGATCCAATGGCTAAAGAAGTGTGCTAAACTCCGGACGGGTCATAGAACCATCTGCTTATACCCATGCCACACTCAGTCCGAACTGACTTAGAGCCAAAGCGGCACACCAACCATTGCACCTCAAGTGCCACTACTACCAAATCCACATCTTACTACAAATGGGGCGGCAAGGGTCACAACCTCAAGTGACAAAAACTATGGCGAGGCATACAAGAGCCCAACTCAAACAACCATGCCTAAGGCATCTCATCAAACCAAAGTCTCATCGCCTACTCTTGCATCTCCACATGATGCTCAACAAAACTCGCCGGCTCTCTCAACATGCAAAGAAGCCTAGCCCTACTTTAGGGGCTCACCATAAGAAGAGTGCTCAACTCTACCGGACAACTGGGAAACCACCAACGGATCACGTCCGATGGGAACACTGCTCATTGCACCCATAACCACGCAGGGTTCCTTACTTACTAGCCGCAAAACAACAACACTTACAGGAGAACAAGGATGTCTCAAAGAACCACCTCGAAGGCTACCAACTCTGCGCCTACTCACTGGGCAATCAACCATCCGCTAAGGTTCAAGATCAACACTGAACTACCCAAGCTAGTCCACACTAGGACTCGCTCCACAAGCATCAACATGAGCAAAAGCCAAAGTTAACTCCTCTCCTGGAGTGGCACTCCAGGGCAAAACACCTCCACCCTCTCACTAGGGGAATTAGCAGCTGGGCCACACGTGGCCTACGGGAGTCTAACCTCTGCCTCCATCTGGAACGATGTCCCAGCGGTATCCGAATCTATATGGATATCTCAACAAACCACAACATACAGCTCACACTGCGGGAAGTTGGCATGATGGCGCTCTAAACCCAAACCAACGACGAGTCAGAACCTGCTCGTCTCCGCTCCATAACACAAAACAAGGCATACACTAGATGAAAGGTATTGTAAATTCTTAACCCTTTTCTAAAAATAGAAAACTTAGGCGTACCTGATGACTGTCAGAGTCTTGATGATCATCATGGAAAAGACGACCTACAACAAAAGGTCGATCTACAAAGTCTATGACTCTGAGCTCGATACCAATCAGAAAGACCCGACCCAAAAAGGGTTTCTAAATAGGCCTTTACCCCAATGCATGCATTCAAAGTAAAGGACAATATGCAAATAATTTTCGATTCCCAATTAAAACAAAACAATCAAGGTTCAATAAAAATAAAGATAGTTTGTCTTTGAAACTCATCCCTCTGTCTCCAAGCACTGCTTTCAAGGCAAATACATTTCCAAAACGTACACTCGATCAGAGATTTCTTAAAACATTTTAAACATCCTCAAATTCAATAAAGCAGAATCCACGAAAACATTCAGAAAAACATCCTAGGGCTCGTGCTGACTACATGCATTCTGGGGAAAATAAAAAGACAAGAGTCATAGAAATAAAAAGTCGAGAGACGACAGCAAAAGTTCCCATGATTACAGCTCCTCCTTCACCATCCTGTCTACTCACCCTTGGTTACCTGTGGAAAACCACAAAATAAGGGTGAGTAACGAATTACTCAAAGAAGAATCCCCAACCGGGGTACAATACGATGCACATGGTCATCTAGATGATTGTATGCAAGCTATGATCATAAACACGAGATAGAGCACATAGTGAGTCCACACTTGGACCTAGGATGCCAACTCGTGGTCTTAGTCCGGAATTAACTACCATAACCACACAAATTGCCCTATACGAGAAACAAGTCCCGGCCTCAGCCTGTCTACTATCAAATGAAAGGTGCACTAGCTCAAGATCCCGAGGAGCTCTCCGGTCGACGCCAGAATGAGCGTAATCATGCACCGCGTGCTTCTACAGACTATGGGGTGCCGGGGTCTAGTGGCAAGCTGCCCATATCCGGATACCACGCCTAACTAAATCTCTGGATCGGTGTCACTGACATAGGGGTGTGAGACCTGGACACGTGAACTATGTCAGCCTGTACCACCGCACCTGAGGCTAAGGAACGGGTCGTGGTAGGCTTACACCGGAAGCCGCCCTTACCTTAACATGTGGCAATCAAGGGCTCTACCGAACACGCCGAGGACGTGCCGGCCAGCACTGGACTAGGCATTGCCAAGTCATCATCCCGACCGCTTGGGGCATCGCTTAGACTACCACCCTCACCCAAGATTGCGTGGGCCTACCGGTTGGGATAGCTAATCCCTCACGGGGTCCAAGGACGAGAACTGCCTCGAACGCCCTTGCCATGGATGCAAGATACTTTATGCATCATGCTCGGATGATGCTATCTACCTGAATTCTAACTCCGCTTTAACAATCAACAAACAATCCAATACGTGCTCGAAAGAATACATCGACCTAGCATGGTACTACAGAACAAGAATGAATATGAGCATGCCGTAAAGGAACAACCTAGCATGGACTAACATGAAAGAAACAACATACGAAGTCATGCCATCGAGAATTGAACAGAGCACCTAAACTATACATGCTGATAATCACAAACAAACATACAACATCAATCATATAGAACATCGCAGGTCCACACAACCCCTGTAAGAAATCCTTACCTTGGTCTCAAGACTTCTACACACAAATTCCTAAGCCGTGAACACTTCCGAGCTAGCTATCGAGAACCTACAAACATAGTAACAATCACAACCATAGCCCTAAAAATATAATAAAACAAAGAGGCTCGGCTCGGAGCACTCACACACGAGGCCGACATCACTGGCGGGCCGATATACCGGATCGGGCGCTGGCGGCCGCTGAGCACGGCACGCGCGCGCGCGCGCAGCGGCGTCTGCGATGAAGACACGGCGAGCGACACGGCGCGGCCGGCTAGGGCGTTAGGGCGTCGCGCGCAGCGTGGCGCGGGCGAGCGCGGCGAAGCCGCCGCCACGCGCGAAAACGCGGCGCGATCGGCGTCTCGCTCGCGAGTGACCTGGGCGACCTGCTGCGATGGCGATCTGGGCGATGGGTTGGCTCGGCTGCTGGGCTTGCGACGTGCAATCTGGGCGTGACAGGAGCTGCCGACGTCGGAGCTGGCTGGGCTGCTGGGCGAACGACAAGGGCGATCTGGGCGCGACAGGGGCGTCTGCTCGTGCGGATCTGGACGGCTGCTGCTCGGATCCGTGCATCTTGGCTGCTGCGCGCGATGGAGAGGCTGGATGATGGGCGCCTGGCTCGGCAGCTGGGCAGACCTGGACAGCCTGCAACAAATACACACACACACAAGCTCTCCTTCTTACCTTCGGCCAGCAAGAACACCCAAACGAGAAGATGAAGAGGATGAAGACTTACCCGGAATGATGATGGAGTCTCGAGCTGCAAAGGGGATGAAGAAATCGGCAAGGAGAGCTTGGGAGAAAGCTTGGGCGGCCACAAGATTTTGGAGAAGAAGATATGGCCAAACCTATTTTCTATTCATTTAACCAAATGCACCAAAACTCCAAAATCCAAGGCTAACCATAAAATAATACGGACAGAGCAACAAGAGCTCTCCATAGCTCAACTGGCACGCATCCTCACAGGCTTTCCCGGAGACCCGGGTTCGAATCCCTGCTGCAACATAATTTCCTTTATTTTTACTTTTGCATCTATCCATGCTCAAACCCATCCACAAAGCCTCAAAAACTTACATAAATCCATCCAATAATTTTAGCAACTGGAAAAGACATAAACGGCCCTGACGGCCCGACCAAATTACCAAAATACCCTCAGGGCATACCTCGAAGACCGGGATGAAAACTTGGGCCGTTACAATCATTTGTCCTTGAGAGAAAGACCCACGAGAATGTCATTTGGGATTGGTTAGGAGAGCCAATCATTAGGCCAAAAGTAGGAGACTTCCGAGGATTCAGAACTTGCCCCGTTAGCTCGTTGAGTAAAGATTTGTGTTGGTTACTTTTTGCATGCATACTAGGATGCTAGATGAATGATGTATCATATTTTACCCCTGTTGGGGATTCTTACTGAGTGATTCATACTCACCCTTATTTTCTATGATTTTCCACGGGGTAACTTGGGACAGCACCGGGACGACTAGCGGAGGGAGCTGAATGATCATGGGAGCTGTCGGCATTTACTCTGTGTTTTGTTATTTTTTTTTATTGAGTCACGATTCTTCGATTAGCATGTAGGAAAACTGATGTTTTAAGAAGTTGTTTGAACGTGGAGTTTTAAATACTGGCCAGGAATTATTTTATGGTAACAGTTGAATAGATATTTTCTACAAGTTTTATTTAATGCGTTTTCTTGTTAAACAGTTTCGATGTTATTAAAATGTTTTAAACCTTAAGCATGCTAAGTAAGAAATGGGTTTAGGGCCACTGTTTAGGTCGGGTTCTTACATGTATGCTATGTTTCAAAATGCAAATTCTGGCTTAGCAAGGTCACATTTTTGGTCATGTGGTTTCTACCGAGGGAATATCGGTAAATCTTGCAAAGGTTGAGGCAGTGAGTAATTGGGCTAGCCCAACGACAGTAGCCGAGGTGAGGAGCCTCTTAGGTCTAGCTGGTTACTACATGGGTTTTGTGGAAGGTTTCTCCCAGGTAGTCGGACTGTTGACTCAGTTGACTAAGAAGAGGCAACCCTTCATGTGGTCTGACAAGTGTAAGGCCAGTTTTAAAGGAATTGAAAAGACGTTTGACTGAAAGTGCCAGTGCTAGCAGTTCCAGAGAGGACAGGTGACTTTGTAGTTAACAGTGATGCTTCAAAGTTTGGGCTTGGTTGTGTTTTAATGCAGAAAGGAAGGGTGATTGCTTACGCTGCTAGGTAGCTTAAAACTTATGAGCAGAATTACCCGACTAATGATATGGAGTAGGCAGCAGTGGTGTTCGCTTTGAAACTGTGAAGGATTATTTGTATGGAAAGAAGATTAAGATTTTCACAGATTACCCGAGCATGAAGTATTTCTTAACTCAGGATTTAAACATGAGAGAACGTCGTTTGTTAGAGCTAGTGAAAGATTATGATTGTCAAATCCTTTATCACCCAGTTAAAGCTAATGTTGTCGTAGACGTTTTAAGTAGGAAAACGTCGCACTCTGCGGCGTTTTCATTATTGCCAGCGCCAATATAGCGAGACCTGAACCGACATGAAATTGTATTGGGCAGATTGGCTACAACACAGTTGGCTCGTATGGCAATTCAGTTGTCTATGAGATAGAGGATTATGGAGGAACAACACAATGACAAGGGGAGCACATGCTGGTGAGGGTACCGATTGGTCAGTGGTTTTATATGGTGGTTTACAGTTCAGGCAGCGGTTAGTTGTTCCCGACGATACTGAGGTCAGGATTGAGTTATTGACCAAGGCCCACAATTCACCATTTTCTTAGCACCGAGGAGGTACTAAAATGTATAAGGACCTGAGACAGTGTTATTGGTGGAATAACATGAAAAGAGATATAATGGCTTTTGTTGGTAAGTGTCTGACTTGCGAGCAAGTAAAAGCGCCAAGGCTGTTCTAGCCATTGAGTATTCCAGAGTGGAAGTGGAACGACATCTCTATGGATTTTATATCGAGACTTCCTACGACGACAAAGGGTTTTACTGTGATTTTGGTGATTGTAGAACGACTCGCCAAGTATGCACATTTTATTCCAGGGATGATTGATCACTCCGTTGAAAAATGGGCACAATTGTACATGGTGGAGATCGTGCCGTATCACGGGGTCCCGGTGAGTATTGTTTTTTATAGAGACACCTGGTTAACTTCTCGTTTCTAGAAGAGCTTCTAGTAGACCATAGTACAACATGCAAGTTTAGTACAACATTTCATCCCTAGACTGATGGTCAAACCGAGGTCAATAAGATTTTAGAGGACATGTTGAGAGCTTGTGTGCTTAATTTTCAAGGTAGTTGGGATTAGTGGTTATATCTGATGGAGTTTCCGTACAACAATAGCTACCAGTCCACCATCGAGATGGCTCGTTTTGAGGCTTTATATGGAAAGAGTTGAAGATCACCTGTTTTCTGGGAATAAGTCGGGGAAAGAAAATTTCTGGGTCCTGACCTTCTACAGTTGACAAATGATGTCATTCTGAAAATTGTGCAAGAATGCTTATAGCACATAGTAGACAAAAAAGTTATGCAGATGTTCGACGTTGAGATATGGAGTTTTAAGTGAGGAATCACATTTTCAACCTTGAGGGGCATTTTGCGCTTTGGCAAGAAAGGAAAGCTTAGTCCAAGATTTATTGGCCCGTTTGAAATTTTAGAGAGGAATTATTCAATTTCTTACAAGTTAGCTTTACCTCCATCCCTGTCAGGGGTGCATGATGTATTCCAAGTATCGATGCTTAGATAGTATGTGCGAGACCCTTCTCATGTGATTGATCACAAGCCGTTGCAGCTAGATAAGGATTTGAGCTTTGAAGAGAAACCTGTGCAAATTCTGAATGAGATAGAAAGTTATTAAGGAACTGGGAGATCAGCTTAGTAAAGGATCTTTGGAGGAGTCAGACAATCGAAGAAGCTACCTGGGAGTGCGAGGAAGATATGCGTTTCCATTACCTAAAGTTGTTCCTACCCTAGTCAAACTTTTGAGGACGAAAATTTTCTAAGAGGGAATATTGTAACGCCCCGAATTTTCCAACTTTATATTTATGTGAGTCCATAATCATTTAATATTAATTCCCTTAATTTAAATTTTTTTTTTTGGACTAATAATTCATTTAATGATATTTTATTCCATTTAATAGAGCTATCTTAGTTGGCATTTGAGAGTTACCAAATTAATTGAATGCTTGGAAGGAAATTTCGTATTGGGGGAAAATATGGATTCTCCATATTATGTTTCTATGGAAAATGGGAAACTAAATCATTCCCCTATTTTTAAAAAAAAGAAAGAAAAGGAAAATTGAAGGGTTTCTTTTTATATTTTAGTTAAATACTCTCCATACAAAAAAAACCTAAACCCCTTTATTATTCTTTTCCTTGTTTTTTCTTCTCTTTCTCTTCCTCTCTTCTTTATGCATGCAGAGACACAAAACCCAGCCCCTCCCTCTCTACTTTGACTGCCCACACTTAGAACTGCCACCGACCACTCTACACACTGCCACTTTAAGCTACTTTAACTCTCAATTCTTGAGAGTTATCACACCCCCAAACTAGCATTATTACTCATCTCGAGTAATAGCTCCATTTTCAGTGGAGGGAATTTGGGTTTTACCCATTTTCCTTAGCAATAGCGAACCGTGCATCTGACTTTGCTAAAGTCATCAACAGATCAATCCGAGCATTCAAAAGTATTTCAAAGTATATCTTTTCTATAAGTAAACAATGCTCGGCGAAGCTTCAAAGTTTCAGAAACTCTATTTTTCAAATCGCTTTAGCCATTTGTTCTCGAAAACTCCTTTTAGTTTAGAAGTTTAATTCTTTGGTTCTTTTATTTTTCGCTAGCCAATTGGACATAACTTTTCGCTTTAAACTCTTTCGCTCCTTTTAACTTTGGTACTTCTCATCTTTTGCCGAAGTGAATACTCTCCTTTTACAATTTGCTGTGACACTTTAAATCAGAGTTTAGGAATAAATGTGTCATTATTACATACTTAGCGTGGTTCATAATTACATTTCGTCACAACGGAATTTGGGCTAGGTGATAAACAAAAGTGGAAGCAGTAGTTTGTAAGTGTAGTATGATAGATTCCCTTACTGCGTATTTCTTGTTATTGTGTTGCTACTGAATTCATAAGTATCCTAGTTTAGCCTTAACTTAGCAAAGCTGTTTCTTTGTTTATTTACTTCGTTTTCATACAAAACCAAAATCCTATCGACACAACTTATTCATGCATCTTATTGGGGTCAGATGCGAACACACAATTTTAGAAATTAATAATTAAGAAGAATGATGACGTGGCTTGTTCAAGACTTCGCTAAAGTGAAGTATCTACTTCTGGTTAAGCGAAATGTGTGTGTATGATCCCCAAAGGTTGTGCAAGTATACACTGTCTTTGTTGCAGCAAGTTTTAAAGTAAGTAAAGGTCATCTCTACAGGGAATAATTATTAGTATCATGCTTAAGCGAAATCAAGAGTTAGGGTAACGGGGAAAGTTTTTGTGGCGAAATTAATCTAAGCTAAGTAAATGTAAAGTAAATCAAACTGATGATATACATCAAAAGGGAATAAGACATTTTGGGAGAGTTTCTCTTAGGCGAAACTATTTAAAGCTAAGAAGCAACAACTAATAGCTTTCTCTTTTACTCTCTCGAGTCTTAGAAGTTGGCTCTCTCGAGCTCTTGGTTTGGTTCTGTAAAGACCCGACCCAAAAAGGGCTCTAAATAGGCCTTTACCCCAATGCATGCATTCAAAGTAAAGGACAATATGCAAATAAATTTTCGGATTCCCAATTAAAACAAAACAATCAAGGTTCAATCGAAAATCAATATAGTTTGTCAAACTCGTCCCTCGTCTGCAAAGCACATGTTTCAAGGCAAATACATTTCCAAAACGTACACTCTGATCAGAGATTTATTAAAACATTTGAAACATCCTCAAATTCAATAAAGCGGGAATCCACAAAAACATTCAGAAAACATCCTAGGGCTTCGTGCCCGGCTACATGCATTCAGGGGAAAATAAAAGACAAGAGTCATAGAAATAAAAAGTCAGAGACGACAGCAGGTTCCCATGATCACAGCTCCTCCTTTAGCCATCCTGTCTCGCCCCTTGGTTACCTATGGAAAACCACAAAATAAGGGTGAGTAACGAATTACTCAGTAAGAATCCCCAACCGGGGTACAATACGATGCACATGGTCATCTAGGTGAGTGTATGCAAGCTATGAATATAAACACAGACTAGAGCACATAGCTTAAGTCCAAACTTGGACCTCGGATGCCAACTCAGGGTCTTAGTCCGGAAATAGATCACCACACAATACGCCCTATACGAGAAACAAGTTTCGGCCTCAGCCTGACAACTATCGATACGAAAGGTGCACTAGCTCAAGATCCCGAGGAGCTCTCCGGTCGGCGCTGTAATGAGCGTAAGGGCGCACCGCGTGCTACTGCAGACTATAGGGGGTGCCGGGTCTAGTGGCAAGCTGCCCATGTCTAGTCACCACGCCTAACTAAATCTCTAGATCGGAGTCACTGACATAGGGGTGTGAGACCTGGACACGTGAACTATGTCAGCCTGAACCACCGCACCTGAGGCTAAGGAACCGGTCGTGGTAGGCTTACACCAGGAAGCAGTCCTTGCTCTAACAGGTGGCAATCAAGGGCTACGGCCGAACACGCTGAGGACGTACCGACTGTCGGGGACGAGGCAATGCCAAGTCATCATCCCGACCGTTGGGGCATTTAACAGTCTGCCACCCTCACCCAAGATTGCAGGGCCTACCGGTCGGGTTAGCTAAACCCTAACGGGGTCCAGGGATGGAGTACTACCTCGTACGTCCCTGCCATGGATGCAAGATACTTTATGCATCGGGCCTGGATGATGCTACCTACCTACACTCTAACCTATCATATCAATAACATACATTCCAATACAATCCAAAACGTGCTCAACAGATACAACGAACCTAGCATGGTACTACGAAGCAAGAACAGATATGAGCATGCCGAGAACGGAACAACCTAGCATGGACTAACATGAGAGAACAACATACGAAGTCATGCTAGTCGAGAATTGCAACGAGCACCTAAACTATACATGCCGATAATCACAAACAAACATACAAACAACAATCACATAGAACATCGCAGGGTCGACACAACTCCGGTAAGAAATCCTTACCTGGCTAGGAGGCAACTACACACAAAATCCTAAGCTGCGATCGATCCCGAGCTAGCTAACGAGAACCTAACAAACACAATAATAATCACAATCCATAGGCCTAAATATAATAAAATAAACAAGGCTCGGCTCGAGCAACTCACGCGGCGCGCTACCGACACGCTGACATGCAGACAAAGATGGCGAGGTCGCTCTTTGGCGCCGACGGCGCTGATGGCGCGGTGGTCGGGCACAGGCGCGCGACGAGCGCAGATGGGCGCGGTAGGCGCGCGGCGACACAGGTGGCCGGGCGAAGGCCCACGGCGGCACGCACGCACGCGCGGCGCTGACGAGGACGTCTTTGGGTCGGCAACGCGGACGCAGGCGAGCGGCGCTGCTGGGCTGCCACGACGGGCGCACGGCAGACCTGGGCGACGCACGGCTGGGCACCTGGGCGGCTGCGACGGCGGCACGGGCGCTGGCTGCGTCTTTGCTCGGCGTCTAGGCGACTGCTTCTTTGGCCGCTGGGCCGCAGTGTGATCTGGCTGGCCGCCGACCGGCCGCTTTTGCTCGGGGGGTTGCTTGGTTTGGTTGTTTGGCTGGCCAGAACGATGCTCGGAGGACTCTCTGGAAGAAGAACACGGCAATGGAGCTTGAGGGAGGGGGGTTGGGCGGCCAAGGCTTATTTGGAGAAGAAGCTCAAAAGACCTAATTTCCTTTCATTTAACCAAATGCACCAAAACTCCAAAGATCTAAGGCTAACTAAGATATGACGCGAAAAGAGCAACAAGAGCTCTCCATAGCTCAACTGGCACGTATCCCCACAGGCTTTCCCGGAGACCCTGGTTTGAATCCCAGCTGCAACACAATTTTCCTTTATTTTTACTTTTGCATCTATCCTTGCTCAAACCCATCCACAAAGCCTCAAAAAACTACATAAACCCATCCAATAATTTTAGCAACTGGAAAAAGACATAAACGGCCCTGACGGCCCGACCAAATTACCAAAATACCCCTAGGGCATACCTGGAAGACCGGGATGAAAACCTGGGCCGTTACAATATTCCCTCCTTTTTATGACTTTCGTCCTCGAAAGTCCTTAAGACTGGAACGGCAGAGGATACGACAATCTCATCCCGTCCTTCCCGCTCACGAGCGGCCTCCTCCGAACTCAGACTCCTCCACTAAACTTTTACCAACGGATCTCACTGCTACGCAACGTCTTCGACTCAAGACCAGAATACTCATAGGCTTCTCTCCGAAGCCCAAACCCTCAATCAGCTGCAAAGGCTCAAAGTCCACAATGAGCAATGGGTCCGGCACATACTGCCCCAACATCGATACATAAAATCACTGTGCACAGCTGTCAATGACAGGGAAAAGCTAACCGATAAGCAACTCTGCCAATCTTCTCGAGAATCTCAAAACGGACCAACAACCGGGGACTCAACTTCCCTCGCTTACAAAACCCCAACACTACTTACAAACCTCAACACACCTAGCATCGATGCAACCTTAAAACATGAGCTGTCCAACCTCAAACTCTAAAACTCGACGCCGAACATCGGCGTAACTTTTCTGCCTGCTCTGAGCTAACCACAAACGAGTTCAAACTCCTGCACAACACCTCCTCGGTCAATCAGCTGCGAAACTTAGGACCCAAAACAAAACTGACGGCCACCAACCTTTTCTCACAGCACTAGAGACCTGCAACATTTACCCTTCCATGCTTCAACAGAACCAAAAGAACTAGCATCCGGAAACTGCTATCCGAGGCGACCTCATAAAATCCAACACTGGTTTCCGCTGCCTAACCACGGAAACACCAACTCACAACAAGCTCCAACGGATCTGGCTCACTCCTCCAAAATACCATCGGTCAGAGGGTGAAAACACTACAGAAACTGCACTCGGCTCATAAGCCTCTTAACCACGCTCTCCAGAACCACAGCTCATCCACGCACTGCCTAGAACAAACCTTTGTTGCCACACCCTAGTGACAACAACTCCATCCTGAAACTGACATGACTCTACTCCATAGAAATGGCAACTGCACACGAAACGAGGTGCGAGCTCTAGCTACTGAAACCAATCTTTCAAAAAATCTATTCTCGCACAACAACCTCAACTAACTGACAGCTCCCACACGGAAACTTACAATCCAACAACTTGAGTGCTACAAACTCGGAAGCTCAAACAACTACAAACTGCATAGCTATGCCAATCCACTCATCTCTAGCTCGACTCAAATCACTAGCTGGGCAAGACAACCCGCAAACAACCAGGCCCTAGAGGGCTCCATCCACTAAACTTACCTCCATGCAAACAACAGAACAAAGCTCGCCTCAAATATGAAACACATCTCACAAGTCCAAACGATAACACATACAGGCTTAACCTTCAAGCTTAGGCTTAATGCACCTTCCCACCGAAACTTCATAAACGGAACTCCACTACCTGGTCAACACCAACTACCAAGAACAAGAATACCAACAATGGCTGGCAGAGTGCAAGCTACACTAACCAGCAAGGATCCCTCAATAGGTCCAGACCCTAATCCAACCACAGAGGTGCAACCTCATCCACAACTGAAACAAAGGGGCCTTCAACTACAAAGGTGCAACAGCTTCCAAGCCCACACACCAAACCTTAACCAACTAGGCCAAACACTCATAGGAGGCAGAACAACCCTTACTGCAACTTCCAGAACACCACTCACGAGTTCGCTTAACTGGACAAACAACTGCTTCCAAGCAGCCAACAAACTTTTCCTCCTACTAGCACCACTACCACCAATTCCAAGACAAAGGAATAACCTGACAACTCCCAAGGAGAAACAGTCCTTACAAGCGGACATCGAAGAGGACAGAGAGCTTCACAACCGCTCGCTGTCTTGCTCAGCTAAGCACAACATCCAACTCTCCCAGAGGCAACAACAAGGGGTCCACCACAGACTGGACCGCCAACCACGGGCAGGAGAAGACTCACCCGAAACACAAAAAAAACAACTCTCAAACTCTAGAAACAGGAAAGACATCCGCCAGGGCAAAACCACTTGCCCCACGAGCAAGATTAACTTCTAGCAACTCAAAAACCACACCTTGGTCAACACCAAGCACCAACTTGCCACCACACCGGAACCAATCCGGACTCTACTCCAAACAAAATCCAGCTTGCTAGCCTACCAAATCTGCCAGCAACTCACCCGAGGTCTACAACCTACACGACTCCGGCTTGCCAACTGAAACTCACTACCTGGGCTTGACTGAGCTCTGGTGAGGCTCTCCACAACTAGGGTTCTTCGGCAACCCTCGACACACACTGTCGTCTAACGGTCTAACAGCCAACTGCCTGAACAAACAACTCCTTTTTTCCAGCATCACAATCATGCTGGCCTGCTCCGAACCTCGAAACCAAAAAGACCAGAAACGCTTCAGAATGTGTCATCCTCCTACTCAAAGCATCGACCACAATGTAGCTTCCACCTAGGGTAAGGATTCCGAGCAACACCCTTAGCAACTACGGTCAGGAACTACGCGGCTTCACTACAACCACCATTCGTTCAACACCATCTGAACACCAACCATGAACACAAGAGGTTCCACCAACCAAGCTTAGGTTCAACTTAACAAAACTTGCCTAAGCAACAACCCAACTACTAGCACGGTATCCTTACAACCTCAACTAAAGCCTTACAACATCCACCTGGAGTCCAACTTCTCCAAGAACTGAGCACCAATTCTCCAATGCAAGCCCTACATGGTTCTGAAACTCTCGCCACCAGATCGAACTACCCAAAACACACTTGTGAGCACAACTCTCAACCTTCCTTCAGAGATCCAAGACTAACAGGTGCTTTCCAAAAGGAAACACTAACTTCTGGCAGAGATACAATCAACCAAAGGAACACCAAAAGTTCCATCTCCACGCAATACTCGAAGCTGTCTTAACCTTGCTCTACTAAAGCATAACAATGCCAAACCGAACTTACTTTATACCAAGTCTCTACCAAGTGTGCTTACACATAAGGCGACCAACTCATCTCATAAGGCATCCAGCTCATCTCATGGGCATCCAACTCATCTCATAGGCATCCAACTCATCTCATAAGCATCAAACTCAGGTTTAGCCACCCGAAGGTAATGGACCGCACTACCAACCACAAAGATCTCTTGGCCTAGCACTAGCGTGAGACTCACACGCACTAACACTTACCAACCTCCAACCTGCTGGCTTACTCAACCCCCAGTAACACTGGGAAGAGGCTCCAGCTTCTCTCGAACATCCTTTCACTTGTAGTCCTTCGACTACCACTGAACTAGCCCTCTTGCACGACCTAAACAAGTGCATTTTCCATAAATGGATCCAATGGCTAAAGAAGTGTGCTGAACTCCGGACGGTCATAGAACCATCTGCTATACCCATGCCAAACTCAGGCATGAACCAGACTTAGTGCCCAAGCGGCACACCAACCATTGCACCTCAAGTGCCACTACTACCAAATCCACATCTTACTACAAATGGGGCCAGCAAGGTCACAACCTCAAGTGACAAAAACTATGGCTAGGCATACAAGGCTCAAACTCAAACAACCAAACTGTGGCATTTCATCAAACTGAAGGCTCACGGCCCACTCTTGCATCTCCACATGATGCTCAACAAAACTCTAGCCGGCTCTCTCAACATGCAGCAGCTAGCCCTACTCTAGGGCTCTCCAAAAGAAGAGTGCTCAACTCTACTAAACAACTGAGGAACCACCAACGGATCAAGTCCGATGGGAACACTGCTCGCTGCACCCTTAACTACAGGATTCCGACTTACTGGCTACAAAACAACAACACTTACAAGAGAACAACGATGTCTCTACCTCCTCCACGAAGGCCACTAACTCTGCAGCTACTCTCTGGGCAATCAAACAATCTGCTAAGGTTCAAGTTACACACCTGAACTACCCAGGCTAGTCCCCACTGGGATCTGCTCCACAAGCATCAACATGAGCAAAAGCCAAAGCTAACTCCTCTCCTAGAGTGGTACTCCAGGGCAAAACTCCTCCACCATTTCACTAGGAGAATTAACAGCTGGGCCACACGTGGCCTATGGGAGTCTAACCTCTGCCTCCATCTGGAACGATGTCCCAGCGGTATCCGAATCTATCTGGATATCTCAAAAACCACAACATACAGCTCACACTGCGGGAAGTTGGCATGATGGCGCTCTAAACCCAAACCAACGACGAGTCAGAACCTGCTCGTCTCCGCTCCACAACACAAAACAAGGCATACACTAGATGAAAAGTATTGTAAATTCTTAACCCTTTTCTAAAAACAGTAAACTTAGGCGTACCTGATGACTGTCGGAGTGCTGGTGATCATGGGAAAACGACCTACAACAAAAAGGTCACTCTGAGAATCTATGACTCTGAGCTCTGATACCAACTGTAAAGACCCGACCCAAAAAGGGCTCTAAATAGGACTTTACCCCAATGCATGCATTCAAAGTAAAGGACAATATGCAAATAAATTTTTGGATTCCCAATTAAAACAAAACAATCAAGGTTCAATCAGAAATCAATATAGTTTGTTGAAACCTGTCCCTGTCTCCAAGCACCTGTTTCAAGGCAAATACATTTCCAAAACGTACACTCTAATCAGAGATTTATTAAAACATTTGAAACATCCTCAAATTCAATAAAGCGGGAATCCACAAAAACATTCAGAAAACATCCTAGGGCTCCGTGTCTGGCTACATGCATTCAGGGGAAAATAAAAGACAAGAGTCATAGAAATAAAAAGTCAGCGACGACAGCAGGTTCCCATGATCACAGCTTCTCCTTCAGCCATCCTGTCTTGCCCCTTGGTTACTTGTGGAAAACCACAAAGTAAGGGTGAGTAACGAATTACTCAGTAAGAATCCCCAACTGGGGTACAATACGATGCACATGGTCATCTAGGTGAGTGTATGCAAGCTATGAATATAAACACAGAATAGAGCACATAGCTTAAGTCCACACTTGGACCTCGGATGCCAACTCAGGGTCTTAGTCCGGAAATAGATCACCACACAATACGCCCTATACGGGAAACAAGTCTCGGCCTCAGCCTGACTACTGTCGATACGAAAGGTGCACTAACTCAAGATCTGGAAGAGCTCTCCGGTCGGCGTTGTAATGAGCGTAAGCGCGCACCGCGTGCTACTGCAGACTATGGGGGGTGTCGGGTCTAGTGGATCTTTGGATCGGTGTCAATGACATAGGGGTGTGAGACCTGGACACGTGAACTATGTCAGCCTGAACCACCGCACCTGAGGCTAAGGAACCGGTCGTGGTAGGCTTACACCAGGAAGCAGTCCTTGCCCTAACAGGTGGCAATAAAGGGCTACGACCGAACACGCTGAGGACGTGCCAACTGCCGGGGACGAGGCAATGCCAAGTCATCATCCCGACCGTTGGGGCATTTAACAATCTGCCACCCTCACCCAAGATTGCAGGGCCTGCCGGTCAGGTTAGCTAAACCCTAACGGGGTCCAGGGACGGAGTACTACCTCGTTCGTCCCTGCCATGGATGCAAGATACTTTATGCATCGGGCCCGGATGATGCTACCTACCTACACTCTAACCTATCATATCAATAACATACAATCCAATACAATCCAAAACGTTCTCAACAGATACAACGAAGCTAGCATGGTACTACGAAGCAAGAACAGATATGAGTATGCCAGAACGGAACAACCTAGCATGGACTAACATGAGAGAACAACATACGAAGTCATGCTAGTCAAGAATTCAGAACAGAGCACCTAAACTATACATGCTGATAATCACAAACAAACATACAAACAACAATCACATAGAACATCGCAGGGTCCACACAACTCTGGTAAGAAATCCTTACCTGGCCGGGAGGCAACTACACACAAAATCCTAAGCTGCGATCGATCCCGAGCTAGCTAACGAGAACCTAACAAACACAATAATAATCACAATCCATAGGCCTAAATATAATAAAATAAATAATGCTCGGCTCGGGAGCAACTCAGGCGGCGCGGCTGACACGCGGACGGGCATGATAGCATGGCGAGGCTGCTGCTGGGCGCTGATGGGTGGCAGAGGTCGGGCGCTGGGCACTGACGGGCGTAGATGGGCGGCAGAGCTGGGCGCACGCGCGCGCGGATGGCTAGCTGGCGGAGGCGCACGGGCGAGGACAAGCTAGATGCGGCGGGCGGGCGGCACGTCACGCTGGCGCTGGGCGCGGACGTGCTGGGACGGCGACGGGCGCGCGGGCGCTGGAGCTGCGACGCGGACGCGGGCGAGCGACGCTGCTGGGCTGCGATGACGGGCGTCAGGCGGACTGGGCGACACGGCCGGCGCTGGCGTCTGGCGCAGCTGCTTCTTGGCCGCCTGGGCCGCTGGTGTGATCTGGCTGGCCGCTCGACCGGCCGCTTTGCTCACCGGGTTGCTTGGCTGGCCGGAATGATGCTCAGAGGACTCTCAGGAAGAAGAACACGGCAATGGAGCTTGAGGGAGGGGGGTTGGGCGGCCAAGGCTTATTTGTAGAAGAAGCTCAAAAGACCTAATTTCCTTTCATTTAACCAAATGCACCAAAACTCCAAAGATCTAATGCTAACTAAGATATGACGCGAAAAGAGCAACAAGAGCTCTCCATAGCTCAACTGGCACGCATCCCCACAGGCTTTCCTGGAGACCCTGGTTTGAATCCCAGCTGCAACACAATTTTCCTTTATTTTTACTTTTGCATCTATCCTTGCTCAAACCCATCCACAAAGCCTAAAAAACCTACATAAACCCATCAAATAATTTTAGCAACTGGAAAAAGATATAAACGGCCCTGACGGCCCGACCAAATTACCAAAATACCCCTAGGGCATACCTGGAAGACCGGGATGAAAACCTGGGCCGTTACAGGTTCTCTCGAACTCAAACAGTGATAAAGCGAAGCAACACAACATTAGGAGAACCGTATCTCTAAGTGTTCAATTTAGATGCAAGTAAACTCATCTCTAAGCAAACTTAGCAAACCTAATGTTATACATGCAAGATCGCTCTATTTTTATTCTCTCAAAGCAAAATAAACACATACACACAGCGGATCAAACGGAATGTATTTCGAATTAACACAACATGCATAATAGTTTATCATCTCTCCAACTTATCTAATTCCTTCCGATGATAGATTTAGCTACCCATATATATAAATAAAAGCAAAATAAAGTAGAAGCAACAGTTTGTCTTCATTAAAAACAGGAAATAACAATGTTCGTTACAACTACACTAAGACAGAAGTAGATGAAAGCAAAACAACTAAACTACGGCTAAGCTACGACTAAGCTAAGCTAAGAACTAAGGAAATGGTGATCGGAAATGAAGCTTGGAATGCTCTGAAGGATGGACGCCCTAGTGTGCGACCTAAAAACGGCCGACCCTTCTTCTGAAGGAGAAAGCATTTGTTTATACTCCAACGCCAAGCGACAAAGCCTGCTTCACGATCTTGACAATGTTCGACTGCTCTTCGATTGCTTTTCAGACGAAGGACTGCTTTATCTAACATTTCTGCTCCACGATCCACATTGTCGGTTGTTAGGGCATATTCTTTCGTGAGACACTTTGCTTAGGCGAAGGCTATTTATCTTTATTCTCGGTTACCGTGTTGTCTGATGTTCGCTCTGGAAAATTCCTTCTTGTGGGAATTTTGCTTCGCTCCATCAGGAATGTTACAGACAAACTAGAAAATATCAATTCTTTTTAAAACATATAACTTCGCACACATTCGAGCATATTTCGCTGCAGCGAAACCCATAAAATGCATCCTAATCAGAAAACTAAATGATGTTTCGTTTAAGCGGCATTTAGGTATGATGGGGCGAAATTCATTATTAAATATAAGCAAATTCTTATCAAAATATATTCTTTTAGGCTACTTTAACTCTCAATTCTTGAGAGTTATCACAAGGTAAGGAAAATTGTATTTAAAAGTAGCGTTGTTTGTTTTAAATAACAGGTAAAGCTATTAAAATTATTAAAAAAAATAAAAAGGGGTTAATACCCATTGAATGTATTGTTGAGGGGATTATGACTATTACCTACAATTGAGGGGTTTAAGCTTACTATTTACAATTGAACGGTTTATGCCTATTATTTACAATTGAGGGGTTTATACCTATTATTTACAATTGAGGGGTTTATGCCTAATATCTACAATTGAGGGGTTTATGCCTAATATTTACAATTGAAGGATTTATGCCTATTATCTACAATTGAGGGGTTTATGCTTTATTTATAATTGAGGGATTTGAGCCCATGATTTATAATTGAGGGGTTTGTGCCCAAATGTTTATTTGATAATTGTGCCTAAGTATTATATGTCCTGCATTGGGATCTTTACTTAGTTAAAGACTCGCCCCTTTTCTTTTGTGGATATGCATAGGTACTCACGTGATGTAGCTGGGTGGCTGATTGAAGCTGGAGACCATGGGATGTGATCGGACGATTCCACTGCTAGTATACTGAATAGTAACTAATTCTTATGCGAACACAATTGGAATCAACGGGCAAGTATACGCGATCAAAAATTTTAGAAAGTAATAAGTATATAATTTTATCGATCCCATAAAGATTGATGTGATGGAGCTTTCTTCGTTGTTCTCCTCAGCACATTTTGTTTCATCTACTTCTAAAGTTGCTGAGGTAACGAACCTTGCCCAGGCTTCTTCTTGTTCCCTGTATCGTCGCTCATACTCTCTTTTAACTTCTGCAAGCTGTAGTTCTTTGGCCTCTTGTGCTTTGGCTATTGTGGTTGCTCGAAAATCCTCCCATGAGAAATCTTTCTCATAGAGAAAATCCAATGCTTCCTCGTTAAGTATATCGGCCTCTAGATATGACTTTTCTGCTCGCCTACTGCTTGCTGCATAGGATCCTTCTGATTCCCGCATAGAGTATTGATTCTCATTATAGGGTTGTTGAAGTTCTAATATGATACCATTATCCCTCAACCATTGTGTCCTTCTTAGCTGTTCTTCCTCTATAGTCATATCAATTGAACTGTTGCTGATAGAAGCTGCTATGGTGTAACGGCCCAGGTTTTCATCCCGGTCTTCCAGGTGTGCCCTAGGGGCATTTTGGTAATTTGGTCAGGCCGTCAGGGCCGTTTATGTCTTTTTCCAGTTGCTAAAATTATTGGATGGATTTATGTAAGTTTTTGAGGCTTTTGTGGATGGGTTTGAGCATGAATTGATGCAAAAGTAAAAATATAGGAAAATTGTGTTGCAGACGGGGTTCGAGCCAAGGTGGCCTTGTGTGCTAAAGGAGAGCCTTGCCAAGTGAGCCACCAGAAGTTTTTGTTACTCTTTTCGCAGCATATCTTAGTTAGCCTTGATTTTTTGGATTTTGGTGCATTTGATTAAATGAAAGGAAATAGGGTTTTGTGTTTTCTTCTCCAAATCGCCATGGCCGCCCAACCCTCTTCTCTCCCAAGCCCCTTGCCGTGATTTTCTTCCCTTGCAGCCCGAGCGCTGCTCCGCCAGCGACCAATGAGCGGCCCGGTCGAGCAAATTTCCAACCAGATCGCATTAGCGTTCGACCCAGCGCCAAAGAAGAAGCGCCGCCAGACGCCCGAGCGCCAGCGCCGCCCGAGCACGTAGCACGTCGTCGCCGCCAGTGCCGCTTCGCCGTCGTCGCCGCCGCCGCAGCGCCGCTTCGCCCGCGTCCGCGTCGCAGCTCCTGCGCCTGCGCGCCCGTCGCCGTCCCAGCGCGTCCGCGCCCAGCGCCAGCGTCTGCGTGCAGCGTTCGCCGATCGCCGTCCCAGCGCCGCCACGCCGTCTTCGTCGCCGCCCGCGCGCGGTCGTCGCGTCCGGCTTGTCGCGCCGTGCGCTGCGCCGGCCAGTATCGGTATCGCAGCGCGTCGCGCCCAGCTCTGCCGCCCATCTGCGCGCCGTCAGCGCCCAGCGCCCGACCCTGCTGCGCCCATCGCGCGCCCACAGCCCGCCTCGCCATGCATACGCCGCCCGTCCAGCGTGTCGGCCAAGCGCGTGAGTTGCTCCGAGCCGATCCTTGTTTATTTTATTATATTTAGGCATATGGATTGTGATTATTATTATGTTTGTTAGGTTCTCGTTAGCTAGCTCGGGTTCTATCGCAGCTTAGGATTTTGTGTGTAGTTGCCTCCCGCTGTAAGGATTTCTTACCGAAGTTGTGTGGACCTGCGATGTTCTATGTGATCGTTGTTTGTATGTTTGTTTGTGATTATCGGCATGTATAGATTAGGTGCTCTGCTCGAATTCTGACTAGCATGACTTCGTATGTTGTTCTCTCATGTTAGCCCATGCTAGGTTGTTCCGCTCGCATGCTCATATCTGTTCTTGCTTCGTAGTACCATGCTAGGTTCATTTGTATCTCGTTGAGCACGTTTTGGATTGTATTGGATTGTATGTTATTGATATGATAGGTTAAAGTGTAGGTAGGTAGCATCATCCGGGCCGATGCATAAAGTATCTTGCATCCATGGCGGGGACGTGCGAGTAGTACTCCATCCTCGACCCCGTTAGGGTTTAGCTAACCCGACCGTGAGGCCCCGCAATCTTGGGTGAGGGTGGTAGTCTGCGCGCGATGCCCCAACGGTCGGGATGATGACTTGGCATTGCCTCGTCCCGGCGGCCGGCGACGTCCTCGGCGTGTTCGGCCGTAGCCCTTGATTGCCACTGTTAGGGCAAGGACCGCTTCTGGTGTAAGCCTACCACGACCGGTTCCTTAGCCTCAAAGCGGTGGTTCAGTGACATAGTTCACATGTCCGTGTCTCACACCCCTATGTCGCTGACACCCGATCCGAGATTTAGTTAGGCGTGGTGGATCGGACATGTAAAGACCCGACCCAAAAGGGGTTCTAAATGGCCTTTACCCCAATGCATGTATTGAAAATAGAAGACATTATGAAAAACACATTTCGATTCCAAGTAAAAACAAAACATTCAACAACCAAAACATACATTTCTAAAAGCATACTCGATCGAGATTTATTTAAACCATTAAAAAATCCACAAGTACAAATATCTTGGAATCCATAAAACGTAAGAAAACATCCCGGGGCTCTGTGCCCGTCTACATGCATTCAGGGAAATAACAAAAGTCAAGAGTCATGATAAAATAAAATAGTCGAGATGACAAAGCAGATTCCATGATCACAGCTTCTTCCCTTCACCATCCTGTCTCCCCCTTGATTACCCGTGGAAAACCACGTAATAAGGGTGAGAAACGAATTACCCAGTAAGAATCCCCAACCGGGGTACAATACGATATACATGATCATCTAGAAGAATGTATGCAAGCTATGAGTACAAACACGAGCGGAGCACATAGCTAAGTCCACACTTGGACCTCGGATGCCAACTCGGGGTCTTAGTCCGGAAATACCACAACACACTAAACGCGCTATACGGGAACAAGTCCCACCTCGGCTGCTCTCTCATCGTCGATACGAAAGGTGCAATCGCTCAAGATCCCGAGGAGCTCTCCGCCGGCGTCAGTAATGAGCGTAAGCGCGCACCGCATGCTACCGCAAACTCGGGGTGCCGGGTCTAGTGGCAAGCGCCTGTTTCGATCACCATGCCTAACTAAATCTCTCGGATCGGTGTCACCGACATAGGGGTGTGAGACTGGACACGTGAACTATGTCGGCTGTACCACCGCACTTTGAGGCTAAGGAACCGGCCGTGGTAGGCTTACACCGAGAAGCGGTCCTTGCCCTAACAGTGGCAATCAAGGGCTACGGCCGAACACGCCGAGGACGTGCCGATCGCCGGGGCGAGGCAATGCCAAGTCATCATCCCGACCGTTGGGGCAATTAATGGTTTGCCACCCTCACCCAAGATTGCGGGGCCACCGTTAGGGTTAGCTAAACCCTAACGGGATCGGGACGAGTACCATCTCGTGCGTCCCCGCTCGGGGATGCAAGTTACGTTATGCATCCGGCCGGATGATGCTACCTACCTGACGAACTCTAAACCATAGCAATAATAACAATTCAATCAATGCACCCAATACGTGCTCAATGATATACAAGGAACCTAGCATGATACTACGAAGCAAGAACAGATATCGAACATGCGAAATGGAACAACCTAGCATGGGCTAACATGAGAAACAATACAAGAGTTCATGCCATCGAGAATTCGAAACAGAGCACCTAGGGCTAAACATGCTAGTAATCATACACAGCATACAAAACAACAATCACAAATATACCGCAGGGCCCACACAACTCCGGTAAGAAATCCTTACCTTGGTGGGAGGCTTCTACACACAAATCCTAAGTCATGGAACAATCCCGAGCTAGCGAGCGGGAACCTAGCAAACCAATAATAATCATCGATCAAAAACGTCTAAACAACAAAGGACGACAAGCTCGGCTCGGGAACTCACGCGCACGGTGACACGAGCTTGGAGCTTGGCAAGCTAACACGGCAGGCAGGGCGCAGCGCAGCTACCGCTACACACGCAGCAGTGGCTGGCGCCGCACGCAGCAGGCTGGCGCCGCCGCGCGGCACGCACGCAAAGCGAGGAGCCTTGCGGCGAGCGCTCTGGCGTCGCGGCGTGCCGCTTCGGGCGAAGCGCGCGCGCGCGCCGGGCGCGGCGATGGCGATGCGGACGCGGCCGGCGCGCGGCGCGGCGGCTTCTTCGGGGCGCGCGCGCGCGCCGGCGCGGCGTCGCGCGCGTCTTCTGCTGGCGCGATCTCGCACGCGATCGCATCTCTTTGGCGGGCGCGATCGCACGATCCGCGAGCGATGGCGCGCGAGGGGGCTTCAAACAGATTCGGGCGATTCGTGCGCGGCGGCGGGCGCTCTCACGGATCTGGGCGATCCGTGCGCGATGGCGTCTTGACGATCTGGCGAAGCCTGCTGTCCCGCTTGGCGATCTGTGCGACGGCGAGGCGATCTATCTATCTTTGCTTCTTCTCTCACCGGGCCGCAATCAACACAAACACACACAACACTCTACTTCTTACCTTCGGCAAAGATCAATAACCAAATGAGGAGATGAAGAGGATGAAGACTTACCTTAATGATGATGATCGAACCCAAGGAGATGCAAGGGAAAGAAAAATCGGCAAAGGCTATGGAGAGGGAGAGCTTGTGCGGCCAAGAGGAGATTTGGAGAAGAAGATGGAATAAACCTAATTCTATTTCATTTAACCAAATGCACCAAAACTCCAAAATCCAAGGTTAACTAAGATGTGATGCGAAAAGAACAATAAGAGCACCTAATGGCTCAATTGGCACACATCTCTACAAGCTTCCCAGAGACCGGGTTCAAACCCCTACTGCAAAGACAAATTCCTTTATTTTTACTTTTGCATCAAACCTTGCTCAAACCAAACCTCAAACCCCTCCAAAAACCTACATAAAACCATCCAATAATTTTAGTAACTGGAAAAGACACAAACGACCCTGACGGCCCGACCAAATTACCAAATTACCCCTAGGGCATACCTGGAAGACCGGGAAGAAAAACCTGGGTCGTTACAGGACATGGGCAGCTTGCCACTAGACCCGGCACCCCCCATAGTCTGCAGTAGCACGCGGTGCGCGCTTACGCTCATTACAGCGCCGACCGGAGAGCTCCTCGAAATCTTGAGCTAGTGCACCTTTCGTATCGATAGTAGACAGGCTGAGGCCGAGACTCGTTTCTCGTATAGGGCGTATTGTGTGGTGGATTTATTCCCGGACTAAGACCCTGAGTTGGCATCCGAGGTCCAAGTGTGGACTTAAGCTATGTGCTCTATTCTGTGTTTATATTCATAGCTTGCATACACTCATCTAGATGACCATGTGCATCGTATTGTACCCCGGTTGGGGATTCTTACTGAGTAATTCGTTACTCACCCTTATTTTGTGGTTTTCCACAGGTAACCAAGGTGCGAGACAGGATGGCTGAAGGAGGAGCTGTGATCATATGGAACCTGCTGTCGTCTCTGACTTTTTATTCCTATGACTCTTGTCTTTTTATTTTCCCCTAAATGCATGTAGTCGGGCACGGAGACCTAGGATGTTTTCTGAATGTTTTTGTGGATTCCTGCTTTATTGAATTTGAGGATGTTTCAAATGTTTTAAGAAATCTCTGATCAGAGTGTACGCTTTGGAAATGAATTTGCCTTGAAAAAGGTGCTTGGAGACAGGGACAGATTTCAGCAAACTATCTTTATTTCTGATTGAACCTTGATTGTTTTGTTTTAATTGGGAATCCAAAAATTAATTGCATATTGTCCTTTACTTTGAATGCATGCATTGGGGTAAAGGCCTATTTAGAGCCCTTTTTGGGTCGGGTCTTTACAGTTGGTATCAGAGCTCAGAGTCATAGATTCTGTAGACTGACCTTTTGTTGTAGGTCGTTTTCCCATGATCACCAGCACTCCGACAGTCATCAGGTACGCCTAAGTTTACTGTTTTTAGAAAAGGGTTAAGAATTTACAATACTTTTTATCTAGTGTATGCCTTGTTTTGTGTTGTGGAGCGGAGACGAGCAGGTTCTGACTCGTCGTTGGTTTGGGTTTAGAGCGCCATCATGCCAACTTCCCTCAAGTGTGAGTCAGTATGTTGTGGTTTGTTGAGATATCCGGATAGATTCGGATACCACTGGGACATCGTTCCGGATGGAGGCGAGAGTTAGACTCCGTGAGGCCACGTGTGGCCCAGCTGTTAATTCTCCTAGTGAAAGGGTGGAGGAGTTTTGCCCTGGAGTACCACTCCAGGAGAGGAGTTAGCTTTGGCTTTTGCTCATGTTGATGCTTGTGGAGCAGATCCCAGTGGGGACTAGCCTGGGTAGTTCAGGTGTGTAACTTGAACCTTAGCAGATTGTTTGATTGCCCAGAGAGTAACTGCAGAGTTAGTGGCCTTCGTGGAGGAGGTAGAGACATCGTTGTTCTCTAGTAAGTGTTGTTGTTTTACAGCCAGTAAGTCGGAACCCTGTAGTTAAAGGTGCAGCGAGCAGTGTTCCCATCGGACTTGATCCGTTGGTGGTTCCTCAGTTGTTTAGTAGAGTTGAGCACTCTTCTTTTGGAGAGCCCTAGAGTAGGGCTAGCTGCTGCATGTTGAGAGAGCCGGCTAGAGTTTTGTTGAGCATCATGTGGAGATGCAAGAGTGGGCCATGAGCCTTCAGTTAGATGAGATGCCATAGGCAGGGTTGTTTGAGTTTTGAGCCTTGTATGCCTAGCCTTAGATTTTGTCACTTGAGGTTGTGACCTTGCTGGCCCCATTTCTAGTAAGATGTGGAATTGATAGTAGCGGCACTTGAGGTGCATTGGTTGGTGTGCCGCTTGGGCACTAAGTCTGGTTCAGGCCTGAGTTGGGCATGAGTAGGATGGATGGTTCTATAACTTGCTCGGAGTTTAGCACACTCTTTAGTCTTTGGACTCGTTTGTGGCAGTTGCACTTGTTTAGGATGTTCGAGAGGAGCTGGAGCCTCTCCCCAGTGTTGCTGGGGGTTGAGTAAGTCAGCAGGTTGGCGGTTGGTAAGTGTTAGTGCGTGTGAGTCTCACGCTAGTGCTGAGGCGAAGAGATCTTTGTGGTTGGTAGTGCGGTCCACTACCTTCGGGTGCCTAAACCTGAGTTGAGTGAGCATTGTAGATGCGAGTTCGGTCCAGCAGGGGAACCATGAGTTGGATGCCCGTGAGAAGAGTAGGATGCCTTATGAGAGGAGTTGGACGCCTTATGTGTAAGCACACTTGGTAGAGGCTTGGTATAAAGTAAGTTCGGTTTGGCATTGTTATGTTTTAGCAGAGCAGGGTTGCCACTGCTTCGTGTATCGTGTGGAGATGGAGCTTTTGGTGTTCCTTTGGTTGATTGTATCTCTGCCAGAAGTTAGTGTTGCCTTTTTGGAAAGCACCTGTTAGTCTTGGATCTCTGAAGGAAGGTTGAGAGTTGTGCACAAGTGTGTTTTGTGTAGTTCGTTCTGGTGGCGAGAGTTTCAGAACCATGTAAGGTTTGCATGGGAGAACTAGTGCTCAATTCTTGGAGAAATTGGACTCCAGGTGGATGTTGTAAGGCTTTAGTTGAGGTGGTAAGGTGTAACGGCCCGGAAATGTCATCCCGGTCTTCCGGGGAGGCCCAGGGGCATTTTGGTAATTTTGGTCAGGCCGGCAGGGCCGGTTATGTATTTGTTAATTTCCAGAAAAATTATGAGTCGATTTGAATGGGATCAGGAATTTTGGTGAAGACATTTGGGCTTGGAAAAAGGTAAAAATAAATAGGGAATTAAATAGCGCGTCGAGTGAGATTCGAGCAAAGGACGCTTTGGAAGCTAGGCAAGGGGCGCTGCCAGCCGAGCCACTGGGCGTGTTTGTTAATCTTCGCGCGCGATCTAATATATAACCGTGTTTCTCCTTCCTTTGGTTTAAAGGCCGAGTTTCTCCTTCTTCTTCCCCATTTCTCCTTCGCAATTCTTCCTCCGACCGACAGCGATTTCCCTTGCGATTTCTTCCTTCTCCACCTCCATTTCGACCGAGCTTCTTCTCCAAATTCGAAGTCGATCTCTTCCCAAGAAGCAGGTAAGCGTTTTCTTCTCCTTCTTCTTCTCCTTCCTGCCCTCCCCTATTTCCGATTTCGAGTTCTGCTGGCCGAGAGAGTGAGGGAATTGCGTGGTTTTCGTGCAGCCAGTGTAGGGGATTCCAGCCATCAGCGAATCGGTCGTCGAATCCTCACCAATCGCTCAAATTCGAGCTCGTTCTTCTCCTCTGCCCAGATCGCCTCGCCAGATCGCACGCGCGGCCGCGTGGTGCCCCTCGCTTGCGTGCGCAGAAGCTGCCCAGCCCGCCGAGCCACGCCGCGCATCGAGTCGTGCCAGCCCGCGTGCCCTCGCCCACCTCCGTGTCGCGTCGCATCGCCAGCTCCCAGCCGAGCCTCGCCGCACGCCCCTGCATCGCCCGCACGCCCGCCGAGCGCAGCCAGAGCCCTCGCGCGCGCCCACGCGCCCACTCCTGCGCCCCATTGCTGCCCCGTTCGTGCAATCGCCTCGTTCGTGCGTTCGTCGTGCCTCGTGAGTTGCTCCCGAGCTGAGCCTTGTTTATTTTATTATATTTAGGCCTATAGTGTGATTTTTGTTGTGATTGATAGGTTCTCGATAGCTAGTTCGGGTTCGTTCGCCATTTAGGATTTCGTGTCAAATCGTCCCCGACCAAGGTAAGGATTTCTTACCGGAGTTGTGTGGACCCTGCGATATTATATGTGATTGCTGATTGATTGTTTGTTTGTGTTTATTGACATATTTAGTAATAGGTGCTCGTTTCTGAATTCCCGATTAGCATGATCTTCCTGATTTATTCTCATGTTAATCCATGCTAGGTTGTTCCTTTCTGGCATGCTCGTATCTGTTCCTTGCTTCGTAGTATCATGCTAGGCTCGTTGTATTCTTATTGAGCACGTATTGGATTTTATTTAATTGTTTGCTGATTGCTAAGGCAGGTTAGAGTGCCAGGTAGATAGCATCATCTGGGCCGGGTGCATAAAGTACCTTGCATCCACGACAGGGACGTATGAGATGGAGCTTCGCCCTGATCCCGTTAGGGAATAGCTCACCCTAACGGCTAGCCCTGCAATCTTGGGTGAGGGTGGCAGACTGTTAAATGCCCCAACCGTCGGGATGATGACTTGGCATTGCCTCGTCCCCGGCAGCCGGCACGTCCTCAGCGTGTTCGACCGTAGCCCCTGATTGCCACCTGTTAAGGTAAGGGCGGCTTCCTGGTGTAAGCCTACCACGACCCGTTTCCTTAGCCTCAGGTGCGGTGGTTCAGGCTGACATAGTTTATGTGTCCGTGTCTCACACCCCTATGTCGCTGACACCGATCCAAAGAATTAGTTAGGCGTGGTGATCGGACATGGGCGCTTTGCTCTAGACCCGGCACCCCCCATGGTCTCTGCGCAGAGCACGCGGTGCATGTTTACGCTCATTACAACGCCGACCGAGAGCTCTCCTCGGGATCTTGAGCCGATGTACCTTTCGTCGACGAGAGAAGCCGAGGCCGGACTTGTTTCTCGTATAGGGCGACTTGTGTGGTGATATTATTTCTGGACTAAGACCCTAAATTGGCATCCGAGGCCCAAGTGTGGGCTAAACTATGTGCTCTATTCTGTGTTTATACTCATAGCTTGCATACATTCATCGAGATGACCATGTATATCGTATTGTACCCCCGGTTGGGGATTCTTCTTGAGTAATTCGTTACTCACCCTTATTATTGTGGTTTTTCCACGGTAACCAAGTTGCGAGGCAGACAGGATGGTGAAGGAGGAGCTGTGATCATGGGGCTCACCATCAAACTCGATTTTGTGTTATGACTCCTTATGTTTTATTTTCCCCTGAATGCATGTAGTCGGGCATGGAGCCCTAGGATGTTTTCTCTCAATATTTTGTGGATTCCAAAGATTATTGTATTTAGACATGTTTTGAATGATTTTAAGAAATCTCTGATCGGAGTATACTTTGGAAATGTATTTATCTTGGAACAGGTGCTTGGAAACAGGGACAGGTTCCAAGGAAATTGACTCAGTTTTTAAAGGGGTTATTTTGAATGTTTTGTTTTAATTGGAATCTGAAATCATGTCTGTTTAAATGTCCTTTACTTTGAATGCATGCATTGGGGTAAGGGCCCATTTAGTGCCCCATTCGGGTCGGACCCTTACATAAGGATACCATGCTCATAGTTGGGTTGTTGGTTAGGAAAGTTTGTTAAGTTGAACCTAAGCTTGGCTGGTGGAACCTCTTGTGTTCATGGTTGGAGTTCAGATGGTACTGAACAAATGGTGGTTGTAGTGAAGCCGCGTGGTTCCTGTCCGTAGTTGCTAAGGGTGTTGCTCGGAATCCTTACCCTGGGTGGAAGCTACGATGTGGCTGATGCTTTGAGTAGGAGGATGACACATTCTGAAGCATTTCTGGTCTATTGGTTTCGAGGTTCGGAACAGGCCAGCATGGTTGTGATGCTGGGAAAAGGAGTTGTTGGTTCAGGTAGTTGGCTGTTAGACCGTTAGACGACAGTGTGTGTCGAGGGTAGCCGAAGAACCCTAGTTGTGGAGAGCCTCACCGCAGCTCGGTCGGCCCGTAGTGAGTTTCAGTTGGCAAGCCGGAGTCGTGTAGGTTGTAGACCTCGGGTGAGTTGCTGGCAGATTTGGTAGGCTAGCAATTGGTTCCGGTGTGGTGGCAAGTTGGTGCTTGGTGTTGATCAAGGTGTGGTTTTGAGGTGCTAGAAGATAGTTTGCTCGTGCGGCGAGTGGTTCGTGCCCTGTCGATTGTTTCTCCTGTTTCCAGGATGTTGAGAGTTGCCCTCCTTTGGTGTTTGGGGGTGAGTCTTGGCTGTTTTGTGGTTGGCGGTTCTGTCAGTGGTGGAACCCCCCTGTTGTTGCCTCCGTGAGAGTTAGATGTTGTGGCTTTAGCTGAGCATGGCAGCGAGCGTGTGTGGAGCTCTCTGTCCTTCGGTTGTCCGCTTGTATGGGACTGTTTCTCTTTTGGAGTTGTCAGGTTATCCCTTGGTCTTGGAGTTGGTGGTAGTGGTGCTAGTAGGAGGAAAAGTTTGTTGGCTGTTTGGAAGCAGTTGTTTGTCCAGTTAAGCGAACTCGTGAGTGGTGTTCTGGAAGTTGCAGTAAGGGTTGTTCTGCCTCCTATGAGTGTTTGGCCTAGTTGGTTAAGGTTTTGTGTGTGGGCTTGGAAGCTGTTGCACCTTTGTAGTTGAAGGCCCCTTTGTTTCAGTTGTGGATGAGGTTGCACCTTTGTGGCTGGATTAGGGTCTGGACCTATTGAGGGATCCTTGCTGGTTAGTGTAGCTTGCACTCTGCCAGCCATTGTTGGTATTCTTGTTCTTGGTAGTTGGTGTTGACCAGGTAGTGGAGTTCCGTTTATGAAGTTTCGGTGGGAAGGTGCATTAAGCCTAAGCTTGAAGGTTAAGCCTGTATGTGTTATCGTTTGGACTTGTGAGATGTGTTTCATATTTGAGGCGAGCTTTGTTCCGTTGTTTGCATGGAGGTAAGTTTAGTGGATGGAGCCCTCTAGGGCCTGGTTGTTTGCGGGTTGTCTTGCCCAGCTAGTGATTTGAGTCGAGCTAGAGATGAGTGGATTGGCATAGCTATGCAGTTTGTAGTTTTTGGGCATCCGAGTCCGTAGCACTCAAGTTGTTGGATTGTAAGTTTTCCGTGTGGGAGCTGTCAGTTAGTTGAGGTTGTTGTGTGAGATTAGATTCTTGGAGGATTGGTTTTAGTAGTGAGAGCTCGCACCTCGTTTCGTGTGCAGATGCCATTTCTATGGAGTAGAGGCATGTCAGTTTCAGGTTGGAGTTGTTGTCACCAAGGTGTGGCAACGAAGGTTTGTTCTAGGCAGTACGTTGTTGATCCGTGGTTCTGGAGAGCGTTCTTAGAGGCTTGTGGGCCGAGTGCAGTCATGTAGTGTTTTCACCCTTTGACCGTTGTTTTTGGGAGGAGTGATCCAGATCCTTTGGAGCTTGTTGCGCGTTGGTGTTCCCGTGGTTAGGCAACGGAAACCAGTGTTGGATTTTATGAGTTTGCCTTGGGTAGCAGTTCCCAGCTGTTAATTCATATAGTTTCGTTTAGGCGTTGTATTGTAAGTGTTGCATGATTCTAGTGTTCTGGGAAAAGGTTGGTGGTCGTCAGTGTTGTTTTGGTTCCTGAGTTACTGCGGTTGGTCAGCAGTGCAGTGCAAAAGTTTAGAGCTCGTGTTGTCAACTCAGAGCAGGCAGGAAAGTTTCGCAGATGTTCGGCGTCGAGTTTTAGAGTTTGAGGTTGGACAGTGCGTGCTTTTAAGGTTGCACCGTTGTGAGTTGTGTTGAGGTTTGGTAAGCGGGAGAAAAGGAGCCTCCTGTTGTTGGACCATTTGAGATTCTCGAGAGGATTGGCAGAGTTGCATATTGGTTAGCTTTTTCTGTCATTGCCAGCTGTGCACAGTGTTTTTATGTATCGATGATGGGGCAGTATGTGCCGGACCCATTGCTCATTGTGGACTTTGAGCCTTTGCAGCTGATTGAGGGTTTGGGCTTCGAGGAGAAGCTTATGAGTATTCTGGTCTTGAGTCGAAGACGTTGCGTAGCAGTGAGATCCGTTGGTAAACGTTTAGTGGAGGAGTCTGAGTTCGGAGGAGGCCGCTCGTGAGCGGGAAGACGGGATGAGATTGCAGTATCCTGTGCTGTTCCAGTCTTAAGGACTTTCGAGGACGAAAGTCATAAAAAGGAGAGAATATTGTAACGGCCCAGGTTTTCATCCCGGTCTTCCTGGTGTGCCCTAGGGGCATTTTGGTAATTTGGTCAGGCCGTCAGGGTCGTTTATGTCTTTTTCCAGTTGCTAAAATTATTGGATGGATTTATGTAAGTTTTTTAGGCTTTTGTGGATGGGTTTAAGCATGGATAGATGCAAAAGTAAAAATATAGGAAAATTGTGTTGCAGCCGGGGTTCGAGCCAAGGTGGCCTTGTGTGCTAAAGGAGAGCCTTGCCAAGTGAGCCACCAGGAGTTTTTGTTACTCTTTTCGCAACATATCTTGGTTAGCCTTGATTTTTGGGATTTTGGTGGATTTGATTAAATGAAAGGAAATAGGGTTTTGTGTTTTCTTTTCCAAATCTCCATGGCCGCCCAACCCTCTTCTCTCCCAAGCCCCTTGCCGTGATTTTCTTCCCTTGCAGCCCCGAGCGCCGTTCCGGCCAGCCAAGGGACCACAGTACCAGAGCAAATTTCCAGAGATCGCACCAGCGAAATTTCAGCGCCCAGCCGAAGTGCCCGCCCAGACGCCCAGCGCCAGAAGAAGACGCAGCCTAGGCTCCCGTGCCGTCGCAGCCGCCCGCGCGCCAATGCGTCGTCGCCTAGGTCTGCCGCCGCGCGCCGTCGTCGCAACCAGCCGCCCCTCCGCGTCGCGTCGCGCTCGAGCCGAGCCGCGCGCCCGTCGCCGTCCCAGCACGTCCGCTCCCAGCGAAAGCCTGCCGTGCCGCGTTCCCCCATCGCCGTCCCAGCGCCCGCGCGCCCGTCGTCGTCCCAGCGCGCCCGCGCGTGTCCGTCCGCGTCCAGCTTTATCGTGCCCGTGCGCCTGCGCCAGCCAGCCTTCCGCGGGCGCCCGTGCGCCCAGCTCTGCCGCCCATCTGCTCCCGTCAGCACCCAGCGCCCGACCCCTGCCACCCAGCAGCAGCCTCGCCATGCTGTCTGCCCGTCCGCGTGTCAGCCGCGCCACGTGAGTTGCTCCCGAGCCGAGCCTTGTTTATTTTATTATATTTAGGCATATGGATTGTGATTATTATTATGTTTGTTAGGTTCTCGTTAGCTAGCTCGGGTTCGATCGCAGCATAGGATTTTGTGTGTAGTTGCCTCCCGGCCAGGTAAGGATTTCTTACCGAAGTTGTGTGGACCCTGCGATGTTCTATGTGACAGTTGTTTGTATGTTTGTTTGTGATTATCAGCATGTGTAGATTAGGTGCTCTGTTCTGAATTCCTGACTAGCATGACTTCGTATGTTGTTCTCTCATGTTAGCCCATGCTAGGTTGTTCCGTTCTAGCATGCTCATATCTGTTCTTGCTTCGTAGTACCATGCTAGGTTCGCTGTATCTGTTGAGCACGTTTTGGATTGTATTGGATTGTATGTTATTGATATGATAGGTTAAAGTGTAGGTAGGTAGCATCATCCGGGCCCGATGCATAAAGTATCTTGCATCCATGGCAGGGACGTACGAGGTAGTACTCCGTCCCTGGACCCCGTTAGGGTTTAGCTAACCCGACCGGTAGGCCCTGCAATCTTGGGTGAGGGTGGTAGTCTGCGCGATGCCCCAACGGTGGGGATGATGACTTGGCATTGCCTCGTCCCCGGCAGCCGGCACGTCCTCAGCGTGTTCGGCCGTAGCCCTTGATTGCCACCTGTTAGGGCAAGGACCGCTTCCTGGTGTAAGCCTACCACGACCGGTTCCTTAGCCTCAGGTGCGGTGGTTCAGGCTGACATAGTTCACATGTCCAAGTCTCACACCCCTATGTCAGTGACATCGATCCAGAGATTTAGTTAGGCGTGGTGACTGGACATGGACAGCTTGCCACTAGACCCGACACCCCCCATAGTCTGCAGTAGCACGCGGTGCGCGCTTACGCTCATTACAGCGCCGACCGGAGAGCTCCTCGAAATCTTGAGCTAGTGCACCTTTCGTATCGATAGTAGACAGGCTGACGCCGAGACTCGTTTCTCGTATAGGGCGTATTGTGTGGTGGATTTATTCCCGGACTAAGACACTGAGTTGGCATCCGAGGTCCAAGTGTGGACTTAAGCTATGTGCTCTATTCTGTGTTTATATTCATAGCTTGCATACACTCATCTAGATGACCATGTGCATCGTATTGTACCTCGGTTGGGGATTCTTACTGAGTAATTCGTTACTCACCCTTATTTTGTGGTTTTCCACAGGTAACCAAGGTGCGAGACAGGATGGCTGAAGGAGGAGCTGTGATCATTGGGATCCTACTGTCGTCTCTGACTTTTTATTCCTATGACTCTTGTCTTTTTATTTTCCCCTGAATGCATGTAGTCGGGCACGGAGCCCTAGGATGTTTTCTGAATGTTTTTGTGGATTCCTGCTTTATTGAATTTGAGGATGTTTCAAATGTTTTAAGAAATCTCTGATCAGAGTGTACGTTTTGGAAATGTATTTGCCTTGAAACAGGTGCTTGGAGACAGGGACAGATTTCAGCAAACTATCTTTATTTCTGATTGAACCTTGATTGTTTTGTTTTAATTGGGAATCCGAAAATTAATTGCATATTGTCCTTTACTTTGAATGCATGCATTGGGGTAAAGGCCTATTTAGAGCCCTTTTTGGGTCGGGTCTTTACATATGGTCTTCCCAATAGTGCGACTGGAAATTTTCATTCGAACGAAGATGTGCTCTGTTAAACTCTACCGCATAGCCTTGTTGTTGTAAGTTGTCTAAATAGTGCGAAATATAGTACTGCGTCTATTGCTGATTTGTAAACTGACTAGGCTCCATTAAATAGTCGTGATGATGAATTACTCTGGGACTCTATTCCCTGTTGATCAAATTAGTTTGGATTTCATGTTTCCCTGAAATTAAAAAGAATTTAATCTTAGACAATTAAGAACTACTTCTTCCTAAGTATATTAACTCTAAATAATCAATCCTCGGCAACAGCACCAAAAACTTGACCAGACGATTCCACTGCTAGAAAACTGAATAGTAACTAATTCTTATGAAAAACGCAATTGGAATCACTTATGCGCAAGTATACGCGGTCGAGAATTGCAGCAAGTAATAAGTATATAATTTTATCGATCCCACTTAAGTCAGAGTCATGCGAAAAAGTAAATAAGCAGATACGTTGAGTGGTTTTGTTTTGTTTAATAAGATAAAATAAATACGAAAATAAAGTAAAATGCATGCAATGAGTAATGCTAACTACGTATTCCTAAAAAATGCTAAGAGCGCGGACTAGCCGATGAATGTCTTACTTCCCTAACAATTATCACTTTCGTGACTCATGATTTATGGGCGAACCAGCTTCCGCTACGAACACCATACTAAGCACCGGGCAACGTAAGCAGTAGTTAGGTTATTCGTAACTCCCTAAGTCATGAACAACTGTTCATACAACTTAAAGTAGCGTACTGGGTCAACATGCGATTCCTCTTCCAATTCTTAGCAAGGTACATGCGTCAAAAGCTAATCAACGCACATATATATAAATAAACATTCAGTAGTGTAACATTCAATGACCTACACTAATAACATGATCTATTCACAAATAATTATCATATACTCTTATAACAAAAACATAGTAAGTAATAGAAGTGTAAACCAAACGATTTTATTACGATTAAAAATGTTTAAATACTACAACTACTCCTAATCAAAACAATAAATGGAGTTGGCATGGCTGAAGATGCGTAGTCTCCTTGTCATTAACTCCCACAACACCACCATTAGCTTCTCTATAGTAGACTCAAGTTTAAGCTTTAGTCCCTCGATCGGCTTATGGCCAACCGACCAACTCAATGAATTCCGCTCCTTGCCTTGGCATTTATAGGATTGAATTTCGTGATCCACAAGTAGAGGTGAGCTGTATAAATCATCATCAATGCATATTCCATGATATTCGTCGGGATTTATTTGATTGCCACCGCCTTGATTGCATAATTGATTATCTAATTCTTTCCTTGTAGACGAAACTTTGTCGAACGTAATTCCTTCTTTGGGTTCAACGTCTTTGTGTGATCTGATCATCATTCGCATCATTGCCATTTCCTCGATGTTGCGCGAAATCCTACTAAAATGCATAAATTAGGTACAGTTGTTTTGTGATTTGCTCTAACGTGCGAATTCATGTTTTTGATGTGATATTTTAGGTACAGTTGTTTTGTGATTTGCTCTAAAGTGCTGATTTTCTAAGTTATTTCTCCGTATTCCTACTAGGAACACATATATTCTTACCTAAGTATTAAAATAATGCAAACTAAGCAACCTAAAATATGCTTTCTTTGAGAGTTATCGGGATGACTATATCTTTATTTATTGCGTCTCGTCGTTATTTATTTTATTTATTATTTTTTTGCACGAACTTGATTTTTTAGGCAATGTATCCTGCATTTAGTTGTTTTCTACGTTTTTTTTACTTAGGGTACCCGGACTGGTTGTTTGATTACTTTTGAAATTTTAGTTCAGTTTAAATTCAATGAATGAGTATTTTCAATATGTCATGTACGTTGTATTTAATTTATGCATTTAGAGTAGAGACCTAGGATGGGTTGGGTATTTACAATAGTTATCCGTTGCATACTTAATTTGATTGCAATATTATAAAATTAATCACCCACAATTATGCTTAACTCAAAATCAAATTAAATTTGCTTGTTAAGTTAATATGAATGACTAGTATAGAAAGAATCATAGTAAAGATTAACTCAAAGCAAGTTAAGTTGTCATGAGGAAATTAGTACATACTATACTACACTTCAAGTCTTCTTCTTGAGTACTTGACAGCAAACTGCGGGTTCAAAGCCCATAGGTTTGCCTTTAAGCACTATTCTTGCGTATGCAGCAAGTGAGATAGTTATTCTTAACTCCCATATGAAAAATACTTAAGGTTAAGCATTACCTAGTAATTACAGTGAGGTTAATCCCTTAGCATCTCCTTTCCCAAGATCAATGCTAAGCACTCACTAGTGGATGGTCAATCGGCTCGAGATAAATAAAACAACCGCCATTCTTACTCTTTTTTCCCCTTAATTTGACCCTTGATTTAATAGCCATACTACTCAGCTTCCCTACTTTCTTAAAGTTAAATCACGCATAAAAAGTAACATGAGATCAATTCTGAAACAAAGAACTTGTATATTTATTTTCAAGAAAGCAAACAACTATGACTAAAATAATAAAACAGAGTATGAAATGCAACGAAATGGTAAACTACTACAATATCTATCTATGGAGAAATATATTCAATTGCCATTGTTGCCAATGACGTCTTTGTTTACGACACCGCATTGGTACTCAATTCTTCAAGGTTTACAGATGAACAGAGGACGCTGGGATCTCTAATAAGACCCCAGCGTCTTAAATACTCAACAAACGGTAGCTTCCCCTCCAAATTAGCACACATTCTTCTTCGATTTGTCTCCTATTTATAGTCGTCCAAGGTTTCTTGTCGATCACACCCAATCTTAATGTCGTCCTTCTGGAATATTCACCTTGCCAATTATTTCCGACCTTGTTCCCATGGTTTTGTGCTTTGATTGCCAATTATCTCCTTCTTTTTTTGTTCTGATGACTCAATCGTTCCTTCCTTGCAACGATCTCCTGTGAACATAAGGCACTTGATTGCCAATTATTTACTTCCGTTTCTGTTCTGATGACTCAGTTGTTTCTTCCTTGCAATGATCTCCTACAAACATAAGACACGTCAAGATTTAGGCTTAATAGCCCATTCATGCTTTTATGCGCGTTTTGCATTTTAAAGATCAAATTTAGCTAAGATTTTGTCATGCGATGCTTTAGCATACACGTCCGGACAAAGCAACTATTTGCGCTAAATTTCCTTCTTATGTTCTTCATATACTTGCGCTTTTTTGTTTCATGTGCGGTTTTAGAAGCTTAAATAGTGCTATTATTTAGCACTATCAGTGATCACACTTGTGACACTTGTAGCATTCAACATTTGATTGATTCGATCTACCGCATCTTCCTAGACCGTGTCCTCTTCTGCGTCAATTCGCTTGATTCATAAATCCTTTCTCCGCATCATAGCTATTGCTTTGACTACTACGACCATATCCACGATCTCCATGATTACGACCTCTACTCTAAAATTGTTTTGAATATAATACCTCTTCATCTTCAGTTGACGCCTTAGTTTGAAGCACTTGCTCTAGTGTCTCTTCTTTCTTCTGATTCTTGCATTGCTCGTGTGCCTCAAGAGAGCCAGGAAGCTAGTCAACAATGAGCGTGTAAGAACCCGACCCAAAAGTGGTCCTAAACTCGGTTCTTACTACCATGCTTACAATTGAAAATTTTAAACAATAAGGAAAACTACTTAAAAATAAAACTTGTTTAAACCAACATAAAGTAACATATTCATTTCATAAATAAGTTTCCATAAATAATTCCTGACCAATATTTCAAACAACAGTTTAAACAACTCTCAAAGTAAAACAGAGTTTTTCCAGCATGCTACTACAGAATAAAGACTCAAACATAAATGAGGACAGAGTACGCCGACAGTTCCCATGATCACACAACTCCCTCCACTAGCCATTTCGGTGCTGTCCCAAGTTACCTTAAAGATAAGTAAGGGTGAGTACGAAGGCACTCAGTAAGAATCCCTGACCGGGGTATAATACGCTACATCAATCACCTGACATCCTAGTATACATGCAATCAGTTACCAGCAAAAAACTTTGCTCATCAAGCTAATCAAGACAAGTCCAGCAAACTCGTAAGTTTCCTACATCCGACCTATTGATTGGTTCTCCTAACCAATCCTAGATGACATCCTCCATGGTCTTTCTCCCTCGGCCAATTGATCAACTCAAAAGCTGATCCCAAATAGATGCCAGACACCCTCGAGGGTCTTTCTCCCTCGGCCAAATAACCAACTCAAAAGATGATCCTGAAATAGGTGTCTTTGAGGGCCTCTTACCCTTGGCCAAGCTTATCCTAGGACAACGGGAGAGTACCCGAAGTCAGGCTCTAATACAAGAACGGAAATGGTGTCACTGAACTACAGTAGTGCAGAGCCCTCGACACTCAGCTGTAGCAGCCTGTACCACCGACCTGAAGCTAAGAACTATCTCCGGGAAGGCTTGCACCTGTGACGGGTTCTGCTCTAGCAGGCTACAAACTAGGCTTATACTAATGCGGGAGCTAATCAGCACCGGCTGCCGGGGGCGGAAGCAAAGTACGTTATGCTACTCACTCATCCCGACCTGTGGGGACAAGGTACGTTATGTCCGCTCTCAGCCTCTAGAAGAAGACAAGTCTATCTAACTATCTAACATCACATAGTAGACATTCCTAGTAATGGAACATGCTCATCAAGAATACAAGTACAACCTAGCATGATACTACGATTGTAAACAGGGAACTCAGAACATGCTGGAAGGACAAACCTAGAATGACACTAACATGTAGAAGCAGGGCAAACATGCTAGCAGAGATAAATAGTGAAACAGTCCTAACCACTAACATGCTCATAACAAACAACATACATACAAGATGCAATCAAAACATATCGAAGGGTCCACACAACTCTGGTAAGAGATCCTTACCTGGAACAAGCAGAAGTATAAACAGTAAAATGCTCTTTGAGTTACTGTGTCTCACAACCTAAAAGCATACAACATACAATTAAACCTAGCTAGCTAATAATCTAACCAAACACTAAACCAGAACAAGGGAATCAAGAGACTACCCCAACAGGCAACTAGTGCTCTCGGCCAAGCACTTGAAGGAACCTTAGGCTCGGCTACTTCTTGCAACAAAGTGTCTCGGCTAGGACAAAACGACACAACAACCAAATGTTAGGTCTCGGCTAGGAGCAAGCAAACAAACACACAACACACCCTTGGAGCTCTCGGCCAATCAACACCACAAGCAACCAAACACCACAAGTTTACCAACTCACCTAGGTAGATTCAACAAGGCCTTCCAATGAGAAATGTGGTCTCGGCCAAGAAGGATGCGGCTAGGGTTTGTCTTGCACAATGGAAGAGGAACAATGTTAGATCTACACACTACAACACTAGACAAAGCATAAACACCATCATACTTACCCAAGAGCACTCGACAATGGAGCTTGGAAGAAGAGGGATGATCTCGGGTCCAAACCAACAAAAGAGATGCAAAGAACTTCGGATCCAAGCTGCAAGATTGAACGATCTCCCAAACCCAAGCAAGATGCTTCTCAGATCTACAAGAAGAAGAGAGGAAAAACAACGCTTCTTGGTTAAGGCTAGTCTAGGCCATGGTTAGGCGAATAAGAGAAAGATTTACAACACTTACCTTGGAGCAACAATGGAGCAACCTTGGAAGCTTGGCAAAGGAATAATGGAGAGCAATGGGGAGCTTGAGGTCTCGGCCAAAGAGAGGGAAAGTACAAGTGATAGGTCGGGCAAGGGGGAAGGGGAAGGGAAAAAGATGAAACCCTACTATTTTCCCCTATTTTCAATAATAAAATGCTTATAAAACTCTCACCTTTAAATCCCACCAAGAGCACTTTTTAAAACTCTTCTTAATTTCTCTACAAATGGCTCAAACTCAACTCCCAAACCACTATGGTTCGAATCCTAGCTCCAACACTTTTATTTTCATTTTTCTTCTTTTAACCTAGAGGACTCCAAACTTTCCATAAATGGAACTCTTGACCTGGAACTTGAAACCGAAGAATAACTGGAGTCCACAATGATAGAAACAACCCTAAATCCCTGACTTACTTCAAAACTGTCTTGGAAAGGAAAAATGGCCAAACTACCCCTAGAGGATAAAATGGCCAAAATACCCCTGGAAGCAAAACAGCCCTAACAGCCCAACCAACTCACTGGAGAAACAACCGAAAAAACCTGGAGAATCAGAAGGAAAATCTTGGGCTGTTACAGTATTCCCTCATTTAAAAGACTTTCGTCCTCCAAAGCCTAAGACTGGAACGACTCAGGATAATGTGTCCTCATCGCATCCTCTAACTCCCAAGTAGCTTCCTCTACCCTCTAATTTCTCCACTGCACCTTCACTAGGTTGATCTCTCGATTACTCAAAGTCTTGCCCTCCCGAGCCAAAATCTGCATAGGCTTCTCCTCGAAACTCAAATCCTTGTTCAACTCTAAAGGCTCATGGTCAACGACGTGTGGCGGGTCTGCCACATACTGTCTCAACATCAAAACATGAAAAACATTATGAACCGCTGCCAAAGACGGGGGAAAGGCCAAACGATACGTAACTACACCAATCCATTCAAGGATCTCAAAAGGTCCTACAAACCTAGGGCTCAACTTTCCCCACTTGCCAATCATTATCACACCTCGCATCGGTGCTACTTTCAAGAAAACATGCTGGCCAAACTCAAATTCTAAATCTCTACGCCGAACATCGGCGTAACTCTTTGTAACGGCCCAGGTTTTTATTCTGGATATCCAAGTAAGCTCGGTTGTTTATTCGGTAGTTTTGTTGGGTCATTAGGGCTTTTTGAGCTCCTAGGGGCATTTTGGTCATTTGGCCTCCGGGTCCTTCTGGGAATTTTTCAGGGTTTTGGGTTATTTCTCAAATTTGAGTTGAGTTTTGGTTGTGTGCTGGTTTCAGGTTTCAGGACCAGGAGGTGTTTGGAGGCCGTTCGGAGTTAAACAAAAAATTAGTTTTAAAAAGTGAGTTTGTCGGCACTCGAAGGGGGAACTCCCAAAGACACTTGACACTTGGGGAATTTTGGAGTATTTTAATTGGGAAAATTAGAAGGAAAATACGTCTTGCCTCCTTGTAGCCCTAGTCGAATTCCCCACCTCACTCTTCTTCTTCATCGCTTCTCCCTTGGCCGAACGCACACACCCATCCTCCATCGTCGCACCACCAAACTCAATCGCCTAACCCCAACACCATCGCCGAAGCCTTCACCACGCACAGCCCCACCGTCGAGCAGTAGTAGCCTCACTACCGCAAACACCAGCCCCTGTCATCGCTGCCCATCGACCACGCCAACAATGCCCTTCGCCGCACGCCCGAGCGAAACCTTGCCGCGAGCAGCCGCAGATCACCTCCGCTCACCCACGCGAAGCACAGCCGAGCCCTCCGTGAGTCACCGAACCGCTTCACCCATAGCAAAGCCCGCCACTAACTCAGCGCCTTGCCGTTCGCATGCTGCCGCAAGCCCTACCGCCCGCACCCTGTCGTGTCCTTGCCGCAGCACAGCACTTCCATGCTGCTGAGATCTGCTGCACACAGCCGAGCCTTGCTGCCCACGGTGCCTGTTGCAGCCCACATCGCCTGTTGTCGCCCACCCTTACCGAGGCCGCCCAAGTGTCAAGTGGTGTGTTCTCGATTTTGGGTAAGCCTGGCCCCGAGGCTGTTTCGAAGTTTGATGGTTTGCTAATGGAAACCTAGGACTGATGTGTGTTGTGTTGTTTTACTGTTAGCTTATTAGTGTTCTTCCTACAGCTAGAGAGACCGTCTCGTTTGTCGGCTACTTCCACTGATCAGGTAAGGGTTCCTAGCCGGGGTTGTGTGGACCCTGCGCACGGTTTTGATAGTCTCTTAGTTGTATGTCCTGCAGGATTTATAAACTGTTAGTGGATTAGGTTGTGCAGGTTGACTGTGTGCTTGATCTATTCTGTATGTCTGACTTGTATGTCCTATATGCTTGTTTACTTGCCATGTTTTCCTGCTTCTTGTAATATGCACGTTATGTTGCTAGGACTTGGCATGTAGATTCTGAGATTGTTTGTAATACTCCCTTGTGTAATAAGTATCTTGGTTGTCTGCACATACTCTGTTGACTATAGCCTTGTTGATTGCTAGACACTGTTGGCACTAGGTTTCCTGTTGTAGTTGTGCTTCTTAGGGAGACCCGAGTGATAGTCGAGTTGCGTGCTGGCTCGGTTGTACCCATGAGTGATAGTAGAGTGGCGTGCTGGCTCGTTTCCCAAGTGACAGTCGAGTTACGTGCTGGTTTGGATGACCCACGAGTGACAGTCGAGTTACGTGCTAGCTCATTTTCCCAAGTGACAGTCGAGTTGCATGCTGGCTTAGATGACCCACGAGTGATAGTAGAGTGGCGTGCTGGCTCGTTATGTCCCGAGTGACAGTCAAGTTGCCTGCTGGCTCGGTTAGTGATAAGGTTAAGCCTAGTGGAGTGTTGTCCCTAGTTAGCCTAGCTGTAACGGCCCAGTTTTCTATTCCGGTTTCTCAAGTGTTTCCGGTGCAATATTTGGTTGTTCGGTTGGGCCGTTAAAGCTATTTTAACCCTTAGGGGTATTTTGGTATTTTGCTCCCCGATCAGGGTTTGTGGATTTTCAAGATTCCAGGGTCACTCCTGCCTTTATCAAGGTTTGATTGTTGTTGGTTGCAAGACCAAAGAAGTTTGGGCTAGTTGTTTGGGAGTTTGGAGGTGAGTTGGTAAATAGCAAAATTATTGCTAATTAATGTGCTTCCTTTGGGATTTGAACCCTTGCCCTAAATGTTGATTTGGGAGTTTGAATTAAGTGAGTTTTATTTAGGAGGAAAGTTGTTTCAGCCGGGTCTCGAAGGAGGAAGCCTTGGGAAGGGATTTTAGGTCTCCAAGGCCTATTTAAAATAGGAAAAGGAAAGAAAATCAAGAAAATCCTCATTCCCCCTTGTTTTGCCGCACCACCCTCTCTCTCTCTCTCTCTCTCTCTCTCTCTCTCTCTCTCTCTCTCTCTCTCTCTCTCTCTCCTTGTCGACCCCACCAAGCCGTAGCCGCACCAAGCCCAGGCTGCTTAGCCCCAGCGCCGCTCCGCACCAGGTCGCCCAGCCCAGCGCCGCTCTGCACCAAGTCGCCCAGTCCAGCGCCGCCACGCATCGCACACTCCCGCCCTGCATCGCTCGACGCCGCTCGTTGCCGCCACCCTCGTCGATCGCACTGCAGACTGTCCCCTGACACCAACGCGCGTCGTCGCGCTACGCCCATCGGCCCAGACGCCTCGCCGCGCCGCTCTGAAGGCGGCGTCGCTGCTGCGCCCGGCAGCCTGCTGCATCGTCGCCTGGGTCAGTAGCTACCGCGCCACCAAATTGGATCGCTTCGCCAGCCGCCCTTCTACGCCCCTTGCTGCCGAGACCTTGTATCTTCTCGGTTGGTAATTCCCGAGCCTTTTCTTCTTTGGGCCCTAAGTTGTTGGCTGTTGTTTATTTATTTAGGATGTTTTTTTTGAATTCCTAGGTTGCTCGGGTTTGCTTAAAAGCTCGAGGGTCATTTATGGATTTGTGGTAGTTATTTTCCACTTGTTTCCAGGTAAGGATTTCTTACCGTGGTTGTGTGGACCCTGCGATGTATCATGATTGTGCCTTGTATGCTTGGTTACTGTTATGAGCATGTTAGCTATAGGACAGCTTGTGTTTGAAATCTTGCTAGCATGTTTGCTTGTTGTTCATGTTAGTTCCATGCTAGGTTTGTTCTTCCAACATGTTTTTTATTCCAGCTTGAGTTCGTAGTATCATGCTAGGGACTTTCCTTAACTTGGCATATCCATGTTTCCTGCTCGTATTCTGTTGGTTTCTTGCTAGGGTTAGACAGGTAATGTTGATTGTCTGATTGTTAGGCTCGTTTGTGTCCCTGTACTTATGAGACCGTTAGGGGTTGTAAGTTTAGGTTTCGCTTGGGCACCAATGCGTTGCTAGTGTATGTAAGTCCCCGATCGGCACTACACTGTTGGCTTATGTGTAAGTCCTTGATGGGCGTCATAAGGTTGCTAGGGAGTGTAAGACCCCGATGGGCATCTTCGTGATCCTAGCCGGAGTAAGTCCCCGATGGGCATCCTAGATGTGTAAGACCCCGTTGGGCAGCATTGATGGCTAGAGGTGTAAGACCCCGATGGGCATCCGTATGTGTAAGACCCCGATGGGCATCATTGATAGCTGGCGTAAGTCCCCGATGGGCATCCTAGATGTGTAAGACCCTGTTGGGCAGCATTGATGGCTAGAGGTGTAAGACCCTGATGGGCATCATTGATTTGAGGTGTAAGACCCCGATGGCCATTCGTATGTGTAAGACCCCGATGGGCATCATTGATAGATGGAGTAAGACCCCGATGGCCATCCTAGATGTGTAAGACCCTGTTGGGCAGCATTGATGACTAGAGGTGTAAGACCCCGATGGGCATCCGTATGTGTAAGACCCCGATGGGCATCATTGATTTGAGGTGTAAGACCCCGATGGGCATCCTTGTGTGTAAGTCCCCGATGGGCATCACTGAGTCTCGTAGGTGCAAGACCCCGTTGGGCATCCTTATGTGTAAGACCCTGATGGGCATCATCGCGTCCTAGGTTGTGTAAGACCCCGATGGGAATCAAGGTGTAGAACCTAGTGTAGGTTGTGGTTGTAAGTCCTTGAATAGGCAATTCCTAGATCGGCGGTTAGCCTGAGACAACTTGTTGCTTCTGAGCTCGTATAGTTTGCATGTATACTAGGGTGCTAGATGACTGATGTATCGTATTGTACCTCGGTCGGGGATTCTTACTGAGTATGTTTATACTCACCCTTATTTCTGTGGTTTTTCCACTAGGTAACTTGGGACAACAGCAGGATGGCTAGCGGAGGGAGTTGTTTGATCATGGGGGGGTGCACAGCACTGGCTGCTTATTGTTTGCATTTATTTATTCAAATGTAGATGGAAAGAAGTCCTAGGGGAATGATGTTAAAGTTGTTTAAACTGTTTTGAATGTTCTTTTATAAATACTGGCCAGGCTTGTTTTACCTTGTTGGATTTGCTTTATGAAAATTGTTGGTTATGTTTTAAGTGTCCCCCCTTTCCAAATGTTTTGAAAAGTTTTAAATATGAGCACTAAACCGCTTGTTGAAATATTTAACTTGCATGTTGAGTGAGGACCTAGGTTTAGGACCGTATTTCAGGTCGGGTCCTTACACTAGCTGAGTGCTAACCCAGTTGTCTTAGAGATAGATATTCAAAGACCGAGGAAACTTAGGTTGCCATCCTGTTTAGTCAGCCAAGTGGTGTGCTGACTCTGCTAGTCACTTGTTGACCCTTGTTGTTGAGACTGCCAATGTGTATTAATGTTGTGTGCTTGAATGCTAGGATGCTAAACGATTTATCTTGCATAATGTACCCCGGTTGGGGAACTCTTACTGAGTGCAATTGTACTCACCCTTTCTGTGGTTCCTTCCACCAGGTAACTTGGCACAGCATCGAGGTGGCTAGACGAGAAGCTGAATGATCATGGGGACGAGTCCGTTGCATCCTCCATCTTGTATTTGCACTTTTATTTGAAAGACTTTTATTATGTTGTTTTTTATGAACTTTTGGAAACTCTGGCCAGAGGCTACGGATTTTAAGATTTGTTTTAGCTATTGATTTTCTGGAACATGGAATAATTTTATCAGTGCATGTTATTTAAGTTGTTTTTAAGTCTATGCTATTTTAAATTTCACGATCTAAGACATGTAGTAAGAATCATTGAGACCCTTTAGAGTCAGGTTCTCACACTCTTCTATCTACTCTGAGCTGTCAACATGCGAGCCCTGATCTTCTGCACTGCCTCATTTGTTATCCGGAGCAACTCAGGACCCAAAACCTGTTTTTCACCTACCTCTTCCCAGAACACTGGAGATCGGCAATGTTTGCCGTACAAAGCCTCAAACGGAGACATCTGAATGGTCGACTGATAACTGTTATTATACACGAACTCCATCAGATACAAGTACTGATCCCAACTGCCTGGGAAGTCCAACACACAGGCTCTCAGCATATCCTCTAGAATCTGGTTCACTCTCTCAGTCTGACCATCTGTCTGAGGATGAAAAGCAGTACTAAAGCTGTACTCGATTCCCAAACCCTTCTAGAGCGCTCTCTAGAAGCGTGAAGTAAACCGAGAATCCCGATCTGACATAATCTTCACTGGTACCCCATGGTACCAAACGATCTGCTCCAAGAATAACTGCGCCCACTGCTCTACAGTGTAATTGATTCTGCCAAGAATGAAGTGTGCGCTCATAGTCAGCCGGTCCACAACAACCCAGATCTGAGTAAACCGTCTCGGTGTCCTCAGCAACCCAGAAATGTAATCCATCGAAATCTCATCCTATTTCCACTGCGAAATACTCAACGACTGCAACAGACCTGCCGACTTCTGCCTAGGAGCCTTCACTTCTTGACAAGTGAGACACCGACTAACAAACTCAGCTAAATCCTTTTTCATGCCCATCCACCAGAACGTCTACTTGAGATCCTGATACAACTTGGTACCTCCTGGGTGCCAAGTAAACGGGGAGCTATGAGCCTCGGTAAGTTTAAAAATTATATTAAAATATATTTAAGTTTATTTCAACAGCAAAAAACAACTCGATCTTCTATAGATATCGAATATATCACGAGCAGCAACCGACATGACCCGATATTTAGCCTTAGTGATCAATCGAGCTACCACGACCTGCTTTTCGACGTCCATGAATGAGACAATTTCCAAGAAATATACGATAGGCACTAGTAGACCAACGATCATCAGAAGAGGAGGCCCTATCCCACTAGTAGAAATTTGACCATAGATGGTGGGCTAGAATTACCTCAAAATTGAAAACACGGATAATTGATGGCGGGCGGGCCAACCCCACCATCTTTGGGTATTGGTGGGGGCCCGAGCCCGCCATCTTTAATTATTGGTGGCGGGCCAGGCCTGCTATCTTTAAATGTTGGTGGCAGGCCCAGTCCACGACCGAAACTCTCAATTTTTTTTTCTTTTCTCTTTCTTCCCTCTTCTTCCTTCTTTCTCTATTTCGACCAAACCCTTTCCCTCTTTCCTTCCTTCCATTTTTTCTCACATTTTCGACCAAACACATTCCCACCGCCGCTGTTTCTTCGACAAAACACCTTCGCCGCCGCTGCTTTCTTCAACAAACCCTCACTGCCGCCACCACTTTTGTTCTCATTTCTTCAAAGTTTGTAATTTCTTTCTCTCCTAAGTTTTTTTTTTACTTCTTTTTAGCTCATTCCTTTACAATGCATGTTGTAACCTTACATATACGTTTCGAATTTGTGCATTTTGTGAGAAATGTGAACCATTTTCTTAAATTTCTTTGTTTGTTACCTATAGGTATGTGTTTCAAAGTTTCTTTTAGAAGATTAAATTTACCATTTTGTGAGAAATTTTTGCGTTTGTGGTCTTTTGTGTAAATAATAGCCACCAAAGTTAACTTTGTTGAAAATTTGTGCATTTTTTGCTTTTGTACATTTGTTGTTTTTGTGCATTTGTTTTATTATTAGCTTGATTCATGTATGGTTGATTTTACATATGTGTGAGGCTTAACTTTGTTGAAATAATTGTATTGTTTTAGTGAATTGAAATAGATAAATTTCTTTGTTTGATTTAAGTTGAGTTAGAGGTAAATATGTGACTCGATTCTACTTTATTTTAAAAAAAATTGTAGGTTAAGTTATTCTAGTTCACTTGATTCCTAACATGGCTATGGATAATTCATGGATCTTTAAGGATTGGATGTCACCATAATACAGTTTTGGGGTTGAGATATTTATATACAATGCAATACGACATTCGAAAGGGTCAAATGTCATTTGTTGTCCATGTTTGAAATGTGTGAATGCCAAATAACAAGACGTTAATGTAATAAGAGATCATTTATTTTGTAATGGTATCGATCAAAGTTATAACACATGGATTTGGCATGGAGAGTCAATATCGAGGAAAAGAAACATGGAAAGTGTTCCAATAGATGATGTTGTAGATGAAAATGTGGATGATCCGGCAGACTCAATAGGGATGTTTGAGGCTGTACAAAATTATTTTAACGACAAATCCCCTATATTTGAGGAAGCATTAGAGGATGCCAAAAAACCATCATACCCTAATTGTAAAGGTTTTACGAAGATCTCAGCACTGATTAAACTTTATAATTTGAAAGCAAAGTATGGATGGAGCGATAAAAGTTTCTCAAAGCTGTTAGAATTATTGAGTGTTTTGTTGTCTAGTCCTAATGAAATTCCGATATCCGCCTATTATGCTAAAAAGATTTCAAGTACTTTAGGGATAAAGTATGAAAAGATCCATGCATGCATCAATGATTGTTGTTTGTATCGAAAAGAACTTGTTGATGCAGAACTGTGTCCTATTTGTGGCACATCGAGATGGAAGGTTAAGAAGAATAAGAAAGAAGGAATAAAAAATATTCCTGCAAAAGTCATGTGGTATTTCTCTTCTATTCCAAGATTTGAACGAATGTTTTGAAGTAAAGAAACTATGAGATTGTTGACGTGCATGCTACGGACCGACAAGTCGATGGGTACATACGGCATCCAGTCGACACAATTTCATGGAAAGGAATAGATGAAATGTGGTATGATTTTAGTGGAGAAATGAGGAACCTTCGCCTAGCCCTATCAACAGATGGAGTCAATCCACATGGTGACCAATGTACTAGATATAGCTGTTGGCCAATTGTGTTGGTTACTTACAATCTACCTTCATGGTTGTGCATGAAGGGTAAATTCTTAAAGTTAAATTCATTAATCTCAAGACCTGAAAATGACATAGATGTTTATTTAGCTCCATTAGTCGACGATCTGAAAATGTTATGGAACACGGCTAATCAATGTTTTGATGCACATCGGCAAGAAAGCTTCACCCTAAAAGCTATTTTGTTGTGGACTATTAATGATTTTCCAGCATATGGTAACCTGTGTGGGTGTACTACAAAAGGTTATAAAGCATGTCCTATTGTGGAGTCAATAAATCATCAATTTATTTACCTAGCGGAAAAAAGAATGGTTATCTCGGACATCGAAAATATTTACCAATCGAACACTCATTTAGAAGACAGAAAAAGCATTTAATGGAGAACAAGAATATGGAATGCCCCCTAAACCTCTAAGTGGTGAAGAGATTCTTGCACAATTGAATAGTCTTCAATTTATGTATGACAAAGGACAACAACCTACAAAATCTTATTGGAAGAAGAAATCGATCTTTTTCGAATTGGAGTATTGGAAATATTTTCACGTGCAACATTGTTTAGATGTCATGCACATTGAGAAAAACTTGTGTTCGAATATTATCGGAACCCTACTTGATAATCCTGGCAAAACAAAATATGGAATAAAAACTTGCGAAGACTTGGCTAAATTAAGACCTGAGTTAGCCCCAATTAAGAATTGAGAAAAAAAAAAGACATTCCTGCCTCCAACATGTTACACACTATCGAGAAAAGAGAAGATGGGTGTGTGTAAAAGCTTATCTGAACTCAAAGTGCCTGAAGGTTATTCATCCAACATAAGTAAATTAGTTTCACTTACTAATTTGAAACTCTACGGGCTTAAATCGCATGACCATCACGTTTTAATGCAACAATTGCTACCTATAGCAATTCGGGGAGTTTTGCCTAAACACGTTAGATATACGATTATTCGTCTATTTTCTTCTTCAAAGCTATATGTATTAAGTCAATCGATTCATCTAAGTTTAAAGGATTGCAGGATGATGTAGTGATCACTTTATGCCTATTAGAGAAGTACTTTCAACCAACCTTTTTCACAATCGTGGTTCACCTTGTGGTGCATCTTGTTAGAGAGAATGAATTTTGTGGACCAGTTTATTTGAGATGGATGTATCCATTTGAAAGTTATATGAAAGTTTTAAAAGGTTATGTTAGTAATATAAATCGTCCAGAGGGATGCATTGAGGAAAATTACATATTGGAAGAGTCGATAGAGTTTTGTTCTGAATTTTTACAAGTAGTTGAATCAGTAGGGTTGCGATCATCGAACAAAATGATAGATTCAAATATCGATCGACCATTATCTGCCTCCAATTATAAAACACCAACTAAAGATATAATTGATCAAGCATATATATATATATACATACTTCATAACGTAGATGAAGTGCTTCCATATATAAATCAACACATGGAAATGTTGTCTAAAGTTAATCCTCCTAAGTCTATAAAAAATGGCTTCAAGATGAATTGTAAAGACCCGACTCTAAATGGTCCTAAATAATCTTTACTTTAAGATATTAACTCAGTAAAACATGCAACAAACTGGAAATTAAAAACATCTTTATTAAAGAACTAAAATTAAAACTTCTTTGAGTTCACAAGGAAATGAGTAAAACAAGCCTCTGGCTTAGAGTTCATAAAACAATTACAAAATTCAAATAACAGTGTTCATGTTTCAAAGACACTTTTAACAAATGAAAAGACTCAGACAATGCAGCTGCCTTTCCCATGATCCATCAGCCCCTCCTCTAGCCACCTCGATGCTGTGCCAAGTTACTTGGTGGAGAAAAGCACAGAAAAAGGGTAAGTACAATTGCACTCAGTAAGGATCCCCCAACCGGGGTACAATACGCACAACAAATCCTCTAACATCCTAGCATACAAGCAACAAGTCACAACATAGTAGTCTCATACAATACATAGCAAGATTACAATAACAAAGGTCTAGGCTCACAGCTAGACAAGGTTAGCACACACTGGGCTAACAAGCAGGAGAACTACTCAAGTAATCTCAAAAGCTATAACAGTACAACAAGCAAGGTTAGCACACACTGGGCTAACTAAGGACATCAACACACTAGGCTAGTCCTGGATTGCAACACACTGGTTAGCCTTGAACTGCAACACACTGGGCAGTTCTGCTCAACCTGATTAGAACCACACTGGGCTAACATAGGACAGCAACACACTGGGCTAGTCTTGGAGCAACACGGGCAGCAACACACTGGGCTAGCCCGGGATCAGCAACACACTAGGCCAATCCTGAATCTGGTTAGCACACCCTAGGCCAACAAAGTGACAGCACACACTGGGCTAGTCCTGAATTAGCAACATACTGGACTAACAGGGTACAGCAACACACTGGGCTATCCTGAGCAAATCGAGCCAGCACGCAACTCGACTGTCACTCAGGACTCCCTAAAGACTCTAACACATTAAGCAGACTACTTCAACAGAGTATATCAAACAACAAGTTCAGGATACTAAAATATATTATAGACAAGCTAGGCAGTCAATAGTAGGAGAAAACAGTAGCAGAAACAGATATTCTAGCCAACACCCAAGGAACAATTCAGGGAAAACCTAGCTACCAACATGGTTAAACATACATACCCAGTAGAACATACACAACATACAATGCAGATCTGAAGCAACAGGGAATAAACAGAACTAAGCATGCCTAAGAACAGACCTCCTTTAGGGTACCTGCAAGAAAGCCTATCCACTTAATAGTATATATTCCAGACAACCTGCAGAAAACCTATCCACTAACAGTTCAATGTAAAAACACTCAACTAGGAGATATCAATGCAATGCGTAGGGCCCACACAACCCCGACAAGGAACCCTTACCTACAAAGTGGATTCATACAAAGAATAGGGACAAGATCCTTGAGCTCAAGAGATCAATACAAGCTACCTGGAAATTCAAACACACATAAAAAAACAACCTAAACAAGGAACCGACAAACAAACACCATCAAAACGGCCTCGGGAAAGGGTTTTACCCAAACCTGAGAAGGGCTAGGCTCTCGACAGCAAGTGTGGCTCGTAGGGGCGAAGGCAGTGTTGCAAGCGAGACTGCTCGCGGCTGCGAGGGCGAGAGCAAGCGACAGTTTGGCAGTTCTGGCGTAGATGCGGCACGGCTGGGCGAGCTTCGATGCTGGTGCACGTCTAGCGAAAGGCTCAATTGCGAAGGCGTGGGTGACGCGGATCGGAGAGAGGTTGTGAAGAACAAGGGCGAGCGAACAGCAACGTGGGCGAGGAGTCTCGGTGAGGTTTTCGCGGGAGCGAGCAGGCGTCTCTGCGATTTACCAACAGGGAAACAAAGAGTCTCTTGGTTAAGATGGAGCACCACAAGAAGATTCGGCTAAGCTTTAGCTTGCACAACCAAGTAGAGAATTGAGTAAACCATTTTCCAATCATTCAAACATCGAAACAAGAGAAAAGCACAAAAAAACTCACCTTAAGGTCTAGGCCAGTGTAGTGTTGCAAGAGGAAAGGAGATCTCGGCCAAACTTGGAAGAAAAGGTGCACTTGGATCTACTAGCAAGAAGAAGAAAAGCATGAAGCACACTTTGATCTTGGATGAACTAGTGGGATTCGGCCATGGGAGGTTGGAGGAAAAAGAAGACAAGGAGAGGTGGGAGATAGGTGGACGGCTAGGGCAAAAGGGAAGGGAAAAAGATGTATTTTCTCATTTTAAATTACTAAAAAATTCCTCATTTTGACAAGTGTCAAATGATGTTCCCCCTTCGAGTCTCAACTTTAACACCTTTTTAAAACTATTTTTGTTTAAAACCCGAACAAGCTCCAACCATCACTAAACAACCCCCAAACCAGGAACAAGCACCAAAAATAATTTATTAACCCAACAGGAGCCTGGACATTACCAAAATACCCCCGGGAGGCCAAATGACCAAAATGTCCCTAAAGCCTCAACAAGCCCTAACAGCCCAGCCAACTAACTGAAAACCAACCAAACGTACCTGGATAACCGGAAGCAAAACCTGGGCTGTTACATGAACATAATCTCAAATTTAGCAGTTGGTTGCATGATCGCGTTGGGTTGGCTATAGGGGTCCAAAGACATTCTATATCATCTACGTTAAGGTGGATATCACATGGACCTCATTCAGAAGTTACCACTTATGAAAGTTACATGGTTAATGGTATTCAATCTCACACAAAAAATGTGATGATCTTAGAAGTGTGCAAAACAGTGGAGTTATGATAACAGCTCAAACTATGCAAATTTCTAATTCAAAAGACAAAAATCCAATCATGTCAGACATGACCTTTTACGGCATAGTACAAGAAATTTTGGAGTTTGATTATAATAATTTTCAAGTCGTTCTATTCAAATGTGATTGGGTTGAAAACAATGGTGAAATTAAAGTAGACGACATGGGATTTACGACCATAGACCTTAATCGCATAAATTCGACTCTTTCATTTTAGCCAATCAAGCTAAACAGGTATTCTACATAAAAGATCCAATTAATCCTCGTTGGTCGGTGGTGCTAATTCCTTCACAAAGAATAGTTGTAGAACATGGTCATGATGAAGTTGATATTGGCCAAGATTATGGGTACGAAATCATAGAATAATACGTCGATGTGTAGTAGAGCATGTGAAAACCGCAGTTCTGGAGTCATTCCATGCATCACTTTACGGGGGAAATTTAAGATGAATGCAAACTGCAACGAAGATTTTTCAATCCGGCTACTTTTGGCCTAGCATATTTAAGGATGCGCATCACTATGCGAAAACATGCGATAAGTGCCAGCGGAAGGGAGACATAGGGAAAAGGGATGAAATGCCATTGACTTTGATCTTAGAGGTAGAATTATTTGACGTCTAAGGAATCGATTTCAGGGGCCCATTTCCTCTTTCAAGTGGAAATTTTTACATTCTTCTAGCAATTGATTACTTTTCAAAGTGGATAGAAGCAGTTGCTACACCTAAGAATGATGCCAGGACTATCATAAGACTCCTTCATAGGAATATTTTTACAAGGCTTGGAACGCCATGAGTAATCATCAATGATGAAGGGATACATTTCATAAATATAGCTATGTCACTTGTGCTGCATAAGACAACATCAAGCATCGCTTTGGAACACCATATCACCAGCAAACCAATGGACAAGCAAAAATTTCAAACCGAGAAATAAAAGGAATTCTAGAGAAAATTGTGGGACCCAACCGAATGGACTAGTCCATTCGATTAGACGATGCACTTTGGACCTATAGAACATCATTGAAAACGCTGCTAGTCACCTTATAGGATAGTGTATGGGAAAGCATGTCACTTACCAATCGAGCTAGAGCATAAAGCTTACTCGGGGCTAAAAAGATTAAAATTAGATCTTTAGAAAGCAAGAGCGGTAAGAATGGTGCAATTGCTCAATTTAGAAGAGCATAGACTCTTTACGTACGAAAATGCAAAGCTATATAAGGAGAAAACAAAAAGATGGCATGATCGACGACTGACCCCTTGTACTTTCGAGGTTGGACAGCAAGTGTTACTATTTAACTCTAGACTTTGTTTTTTTCTAGGAAAGCTCAGATCCAAGTGGTCTTGTCCCTTTTACATTACACAAGTAAAAACGTGAGGAGTAGTCTGGATCAAGAATGAAGCCACTGGAAATGAATTTGTGGTCAATGGCCAAAGATTGAAGCATTACTAGAATAAGGATGTTCAACGCTGAATATCTTCATTTGCATTGACTGAAGAATGAGTGAGCAAGCATGCTAATGGAGCCACAACGTATCGATACCCTTTAATTTTTGCTTCATGCATGCTAAGCTTTAATATTTCCTATCTGTTTATGCTAGAAGTTTATCTTAATTTATGCTTTATTTATTTTTCATTTTTTTTATTTCACTGCAATTTTTTAATTTTAATAAATCAGTAAATCTCTTTTACCATCATATCAATTATTAACTATGGACGGATACCAAGCAACCGAATCACAAACATTTCGATCCATAGATGTGCAGAGAAAGCACAGCCTCCAAAAGCCCAATCATCGCTCTGACCTAAGCAACGATTGAAATCTGATCGTCACTTTGATGGTTAAAAACACTGCACGAAATGGATATTTGCCTATTCGTTGCCACCCAACTATCTCTATCTTGCAAATCTTCTATAACCTTCACCATGGTACGAAGACTTGTAACCACTTACCGAAGAATGTGGCAAATGAGGCTAGAGTAACAAGGGGAAATAGACCCCAACCAAGAGCCTGAATCGTTAGCCACTGCGTCTGTACGTAGTGATGATGGACTGGCACAAGCTTTACCAGCCATGAGAAAGCAAGTGACTACTCCAACCGAAAGAACGGAGCCACACATTGCAGCGGTAGAAGAGTCTTCAACATTCCTTGGGGAAGAAAGGGTTGTTACCTCAACACCACGTCAAGAGAATGTGGAAGTTGAAGAGGTTAATGCAAAGGAGGATGAAGTTAGAGAACATCGGGAAGGAAAAGCCCTAGTGTTGGTTGAAGAGCGAGGAATGGGAAGTAAAAGCATTCCCACATCGGAGGACCTGTTCCGAAGTAGAAACAGGGAAGAAGTTGAAGCGTGCAACGCTAGACAGTAGAGAGTCTGACTGACACTATTGGGAGAAGACCGCAACTGCATAATCCAATGCCTCATGGCCGAGTTCGGTCATGCAGATGCAGCTCTTCCAGATGAAGCGGGGCCTCTAAACATCCCCTTGTGTCGACTCTCCCACCAAGGAAGATGAAGAAGACAATGAGAGAAAAATTTGGGGGAGCCTTTAGCTACTAGAAAACAATCTGAAGAAACTTCTAGACTACATAGTAAACTGAGATAGAGTCATCTTTGACATACTGACTCGGTTGGATCCACAACTCTGCAGACTTGTCCTCCCTGAGATCGACGACATTGTCTCCTCCACCGACTCTGATAGCTCTGATTCAGAAGATGAAGAATAATAAATGAAGTCTATATCTCTGTTGTTCATACTCTTGTTATATGCTTCTATAATAATAATAGATGTTTTAATTTTACTCGTTGATAAGTTAATCTTCTGACGAATGCCGATTTTGATTTTTCTGCTTTTTAATTATGCATTTCAAGAACATTGCCTCAGGAAAATTGATATTTACTCTGCTCCAAAACATCATTTGCAATGTGAATAGCAAAACCTCCTTGGGACGGGCACTTGTGAACTTAGTACCTAGATCAATTCTATGGGGGGCAGATGGTTGAGCTTAAAGTAAAGATTTCAACAACCTTAGAAACATTTAGGTTTACGGGAAATAAAAACACCTAATCATTGAAGACAATGATGAGCCTAAGTTGGGGATGAGAATGCTAATTAGCAATCTAATAGCAAAAAAAAAAAAACCTCAAGACATTCAGGGTAAAAGAAATGGCTAAATGAGAAAATGTGTCATGGGAGATCCAAGTATTCTGCTAGCACTGCTACACAACTTTATAGGGGCTAGTAGGAGATTTACTCAGAGGTACCCAGAACGAATAAGACATGGACAGAATGTTTTGAACAAACGTAGCTGATAAAGGAAGGAAGAATGACTTACACTATAGCAGAAATCTTCACTCAAGAATGAACTTGGGACTAAGGGAATGAGGAGAAGATCTAAAATGATTGCTAAGAACCTAATAAATGATGATTTGGAATGAGTAAGCGATCGGTTTACCAAGGCAATGATATTCAAAGAATAAATTTTTTTTAGCAGAACGAAAAAAAAATTGCGGCATTACGATTTACGCTAACTTAGAGGTTATTACACCAGCATTAGCATCGCATGGGTCAAGCAATGATTTAAGTTTGGGGGTTTGCTGACTCTAGAATAGAGTAAGATTTTAGCCTAAATACAGATGTTATTGTGTGTTATTCAATTCATATCAAGCGTCCGCAAAGAAAAAAGTGCTCACCTTAAAGGTGTAATTCGCTAATGTTGGGCATTAGCGGAGTTGAATGCTAAATATCGAGTATCGTGCAAAATAAAGATAAAAGAAGCACAAATAGCATTAAGTTAGTAGAAACTTATGATTATTTATATTTCACAGGATCAGCTCTAAGGAAGCATCGCCATGAAGGAAATAAAATTGAGCGAGCGTGAGTACTGTAAAGACCCGACCCGAAAGAGGTCCTAAACTAGGCCTTTACCTCAATGCATGCTTTAAAAACTTTAAAACAATATGCAAGATCGTTGTCCAGATTCTGAATGAAAACTAAAAACTTGTAAACATCCATTCATAAATCAAATATAAAATGTCCTAGAACCTGTCCCTGTTTCGAAGCACCTGTTCCAAGCTAAAAGCAGTTTAAAACATACTCTGATCAGAGATTTATTCAAATATTCAAAAATCCAAAACAGTTTACAACAGTACCAGAATCTAGAAACTATCAAAAAACGTCCTAAGGGCTCCGTGCCCAACTACATGCATTCAGAGGACAACAAAAACATAAAACATAAACTCAGAGTTTTTAAACAGCTGGTTTCCATGATCGTGACTCCTCCTTCACCATCATCTGTCTCGCGCCATGGTTACTGTGGAAAACCACAAAATAAGGGTGAGTAACGAATTACTCGGCAAGAATCTAACCAAGAAGGTACAATACGATATAATTGGTCATCTAGCAGAAAGTATGCAAGCTATGAATATAAACACAGAAGAGAGCACATCACTTTAATCCATACATATACCACGGATGCCATCTTACGGTCTTACTCTAGAAAACTACTACGCATCTCGATACTCTACGAGAAACTAATCTCGGCCTCAGCTTTCCTACTACTGTCGATACGAAAGGTGCACAGAACTCAAGATCCCAAGGAGCTTTCCAGTCGGCGCTGTAATGAGCGTGTGCGCGCACCGCATGTTGCTGCAAACCAGTGAGGTGCTAGGTCTAGGGCATGCTGCCCTGGTCCAATACGTATGCCTAAAAGAATCTCTGGATCGGTGTCACTAAACATAGTGGTGTGAGACCAGGACACTATGACTATGTCAGCCTGTACCACCGCACCTGAGGCTAAGAGCGTGGAAGGCTTACACTAGGAACCGGTCCTTGCCCTATCAGGTGGCAATCAAGGGCTACTGCCGACAAGCTGAGGTCGTGTTAACTGCCTAGGACAAGGCAATGCCTCGTCACCCAAGATTGCCATTCCCCCGACCGTTGGGGCATTTAACAGTCTGCCACCCTCACCCAAGATTGCACTGGGATGCCGTTAGGGCTAGCTAAACCCTAACGATGGATCAGGGACGGAGTACTGCCTCGCACGTCCCTGCCACGGATGCAAGTCACGTTATGTATCCTAGCCCGGATGATGCTACCTATCAGAATTCTAAGCTATAAACAGATAACAGCAAACATTCCAATACGTGCTCAGCAGAAACAATGAACCTAGCATGATACTATGAAGCAAGAACAGATAACGAGCATGCCAGAACAGAACAACCTCGCATGGAACTAACATGAGAAATAACACTAAAATCATGCCAGTTCGAATTCAGAACAGAGCACCTATCCACTAACATGCTGATAAACATAAACATACATACAATTAACAATCACAGAAAATATCGCAGGGCCCACACAACTACGATAAGAAATCCTTACCTGGGTCGGAAGGCAACAACACACAGGAAGATCCTAAGCTGCAACCGAACTCGAGCTAGTTATCGGGATCCTAACAAACAACAACAAATATCACAACCTATAGGCCTTAGATAAAAATACAAACAACACTTGGCCGGGTCGTGAGCAACTCACACGGCACGGGGCAAGGGTGCGGACGGACAGGCTGCAACGGGCGCTAGGCGCTGCTAGGCTTGCAAACGTGCAGCTAAAAGCTGCGCGCGCGACAGACGCGGCGAGAGCTACGCGAGCGCGTGCGGTGAGCGTCGCGAGCGCAGACGACGCCTTGGATGAGCGCGGACAGGCGATGCGACGCGGGCGTGCTTGTAACGGCCCAGGTTTTCATCCCGGTCTTCCAGTTAGGCCCTAGGGGTATTTTGGTAATTTGGTCGGGCCGTCAGGGCCGTTTATGTCTTTTTCCAGTTGCTAAATCTATTGGATGGATTTATGTAGGTTTTTAGACTTTGTGGATGGGTTTGAGCATGGATAGATGCAAAAGTAAAAATAAAGGAAAATTGTGTTGCAGCTGGGATTCGAACCCGGGTCTCCGGGAAAGCCTGTGGGGATGCGTGCCAGTTGAGCTATGGAGAGCTCTTGTTGCTCTTTTTGCGTCATATTATAATTAGCCTTGGATCTTGGAGTTTTGGTGCATTTGTTTAAATGAAAAGAAATTAGGTTTTGTTATGTCTTCTTCTCCTAAAGCTTTGTGGCCGTCCAAGCTATTCTCCCTAGCTCTCCAAGCCGAGTTTCATCCCCTTTGCAGCCCGAGGATCAATCATCAATCTGGGTAGGTATCGATCTTCTCTTCGTCTTCTCCGATTTGAGTTCTTGCTGGCCGAATGTAAGTAGAAGAGTGTGGGTGTGTGTGTGTGTTTGTTTGCAGCCAGCCGAGAGGAGCCCCACCAAAGCAGCGCCCACCGTCGCGGCTCTCCCACCCGCCGGATCGCACCAAAGAAGAAGCCCAGATCGCGAGTCGCCCGACTCCATCGCCCAGCCAGTGCCATCGAGCGACTGTCGCTCGGCCAGCCGAGCGAGCGCCCGAGCAGCCTACATCGCGGCCAGCCTCAAAGAAGACTCCCGAGCCCACCATCGCGGCCCAGATCGCCCGCCAGAAGATCGCCCCCTCGCGCGCGCGCTGCAGCAGCCGTCGCCGCAGCCCGGATCGCCGCGTCTAGACGCTCGTCAGCCCGCGCGCCCGCGTTCGCCCGTCGCCGTCCCAGCGCCCGCACGCCCGTCGTCGTCCCAGCTCGCCCGCGCGTGTCCGTCTGTGCCCAGCGTCGCGTCGCGCATATCCGCCTGTCGCGCCAGCGCCAGCAGCCAGCCGTCTTTCGCTGCCCGTCCGCGTGTCTGCCGAGCAGCGTGAGTTGCTCCCGAGCCAAGCCTTGTTTATTTTATTATATTTAGGCATACGGATTGTGATTATCATTGTTTTTGTTAGCTTCTCGGTAGCTAGCTCGAGTTCGATCGCAGCTTAGGTTTTTTTGTGTAGTTGCCACCCGGCCAGGTAAGCATTTCTTACCTGAGTTGTGTGGGCCCTGCGGTATTATATGTGATTGTTATTTGTATGATTGTTATGATTATTAGCATGTTTAGCATTAGGTGCTCTATTCTGAATTCCCGACTGGCATGAACTCTAGTGTTGTTTCTCTTTTAGTCCATGCTAGGTTGTTCCGTTCTGGCATGCTCGATATCTGTTCTTGTTTCGTAGTATCATGTTAGGTTCGTTGTATCTGTTGAGCACGTATTGGATTGTATTGGATTGTATGTTATTGAAATGATATGTTAGAGTGTAGGTAGGTGGCATCATCCCGGCCTGATGCATAAAGTATCTTGCATCCATGGGAGGGACGTACGAGGTAATACTCCTTCCCTGGACCCCGTGAGGGTTTAGCTAACCCGACCGGTAGGCCCTGCAATCTTGGGTGAGGGTGGTAGTCTGCGCGATGCCCCAATGGTCGGGATGATGACTTGGCATTGCCTGCGTCCCGACAAATACCAAGCACGCGTCGAGCGTGTTGGCGGAGCCCCGATTGCCACTGTTAGGGCAAGGGCGGCTTCTGGTGTAAGCCTACCACGACCGATTCCTTAGCCTCGGTGCGATGGTTCAGGTGACATAGTTCACGTGTGTCAGTCTCTCACCCCTATGTCAGTGACACCGATCCAGAGATTTAGTTAGGCATGGTGACTGGACCTGGGCAGCTTGCCACTAGACCCGGCAACCCCCAGAGTTGCAGTAGCATTCGGTGCGCGCATACGCTCATTACAGCGCCGACTGGAGAGCTTCCTCGGGATTGTGAGCCAGTGCACCTTTCGTATCGACAGTAGACAGGCTAAGGCCAAGACTTGTTTCTCGTATAGGGTGTATTGTGTAGTGTGGTTTATTCCGGACTAAGACCCTGAGTTGGCATCCAAAGATTATGTGGATTTAAGCTATGTGCTCTATTCTGTGTGTATATGTAAAGACCCGACCCAAAAGGGGCTCTAAATGGGCCTTTACCCCAATGCATGTGTTGAAAATAAAAGACATTATGAAAAATATATTTTGGATCCCAAGTAAAAACAGAAACATTCAACAACCAAAACATACATTTCTAAAAGCATACTCTGATCAGAGATTTATTTAAACCATTTAAACAATCCACAAGTACAAATATGCTGGAATCCATAAAACGTAAGAAAACATCCTAGGGCTCCGTGCCCGTCTACATGCATTCGGGGAAATAACAAAAGTCAAGAGTCATGATATAATAAAATGGTCGAGATGACAGCAGGATTCCATGATCACGGCTCCTCCTTTCACCATCCTGTCTCGCGCCTTGGTTACCTGTGGAAAACCACGAATAAGGGTGAGTAACGAATTACTCAAGTAAGAATCCCCAACCGGGGTACAATACGATATACATGATCATCTAGAAGAATGTATGCAAGCTATGAGTACAAACACGAATAGAGCACATAGCTTAAGTCCACACTTGGACCTCGGATGCCAACTCGTGGTCTTAGTCCGGAAATACCACAACACACTAAACGCGCTATACGGGAACAAGTCCCGGCCTCGGCTGTCATCTCTCCGTCGATACGAAAAGGTGCCTGCTCAAGATCCCGAGGAGCTCTCCGATCGGCGCCAGAATGAGCGTAAGCGCGCACCGCATGCTACCGCAAACTCGGGGTGCCGGGTCTAGTGGCAAGCCGCCTGTGTTCGATCCACCATGCCTAACTAAATCTCTGGATCGGTGTCACCGACATAGGGGTGTGAGACTCGACACGTGAACTATGTCACCTGTACCACCGCACTGAGGCTAAGGAACCGGTCGTGGTAGGCTTACACCGAGAAGCGGTCCTTGCCCTAACAGTGGCAATCAAGGGCTACGGCCGAACACGCCGAGGACGCGTGCCGATCGCCGGGGACGAGGCAATGCCAAGTCATCATCCCGACCGCTGGGGCATCGCTTAGACTACCACCCTCACCCAAGATTGCGGGGCCTACCGGTTGGGATAGCTAATCCCTCACGGGTCCAAGGACGGAGAATCGTCTCGAACGTCCTTGCCATAGATGCAAGATACTTTATGCATCGGGCCCGGATGATGCTATCTACCCGAATTCTAACTGTCTTAACAATCAAAGAAACAATCCAATACGTGCTCGAAAGAATACAAAGCAGACCTAGCATGGTACTCTGAGAACAAGAATGAATATGAGCATGCGAACGGAACAACCTAGCATGGACTAACATGAAAGAACAACATACGAAGTCATGCCATCGAGAATTCAAAGATGAGCACCTAAACTATACATGCTGATAATCACAAACAAACATACAACATCAATCACATAGAACATCGCAGGTCCACACAACTCCGGTAAGAAATCCTTACCTTGGCTTGGCGGAGGCAACTACACACAAAATCCTACGCTGCGATCGATCCCGAGCTAGCTAACGAGAACCTAACAAACACAATAGAAATCACAATCATAGCCCTAAAAATATAATACAACAAGCGGTGCTCACTCGGGGCACTCACGCGCACACGACGACACGGCCGAGTGCCTTCTTTGGCAGTCGGTGCGGCCTGGCCGGGCGCTGGCGCGGCTGGCTGCGCCACGCTGTGACTGAGCACGCGAGCACGGGCGAAGGCGCGCGCGGCGCTGGCGAAGCGGCCGAGCACACTGCGAGCGCTCGGGCGTCGGGCGAAGCGGCTTCGAGCGCGCGCGCGACACGACACGGCGATCTGCTGCCGCGCGCGAATGGCCCGAGACGCGGCCAGGCGAACTGCGCGAAGCGGGCGTCGCGATGGACGGATCTGGGCGGCTCTTTGGCGTCGCGGCGGCGGCGGCGCGGGCTGACCGACGCGTTACGGGCGTCTTTGCTCGAGGGCGATCTGAACGGCCGCTAGCGCGCGCGACGCCCTCACCAGTGCGATCGGGCGATGGCTTCCCTCGGCTGCGACTGGCGTCGCGACAAGCGATCTGCGATCCTCGGCGGATCTGTGCAATTCTTGGTCGAGGGCGTCTGCGGCGGCAAGGCGGCTGACGACAGCCGCTTACGGTGCGGGTTGGGCGTCTTTGCTCGGCCGGTTGGGCGACGGTGGATCTGCTGGTTGGGGAGGCTGGCTTGTGCGGCAAAGTGAGGTGTTGGAGAAGAAATGCAAACCTAGCTTCCTTTCTCTTTTAACCAAATACAACAAAACTCCAAAACCCAAGGCTAACCATAAAATGACCCAGAAGGAGCAACAAGAGCTCTCCATAGCTCAACTGGCCACACCACCCACCTGACTTCTCAGACCACCTGGGTTCGAAACCCACCAAACACACTTTTAACACACAATTTTCCTTTTGCATCTCCCCATGCCCAAACACATCCACAAAACCTCAAAAACTTACATAAATCCATCCAATAATTTTAGCAACTGGAAAAAGACATAAACGGTCCTGACGGCCCGACCAAATTACTAAAATACCCCTAGGGCATACCTGGAAGACCGGGATGAAAACCTGGGTCGTTACAGTATATTCATAGCTCGCATACATTTCTGCTAGATGACCATGTATACCGTATTGTACCCCGGTTGGGGATTCTTACTGAGTAATTCGTTACTCACCCTTATTTTGTGGTTTTCCACAAGTAACCAAGGTGCGAGACAGGATGGCTGAAGGAGAAGTTGTGATCATGGGAACCTGCTGTCAACTCTGACTTCTTTTTATATTATGACTCTTGTCTTTTTATTTCCCCTGAATGCATGTAGTTGGGCACGGAGCCCTAGGATGTTTTCTGAATGTTTTTGTGGATTCCCGCTTTATTGAATTTGAAGATGTTTCAAATGTTTTAATAAATCTCTGATCAGAGTGTACGTTTTGGAAATGTATTTGCCTTGAAACAGGTGTTTGAAGACAGGGACAGGTTTCAGCAAACTATATTGATTTCTGATTGAACCTTGATTGTTTTGTTTTAATTGGGAATCCGAAAATTTATTTGCATATTGTCCTTTACTTTGAATGCATGCATTGGGGTAAAGGCCTATTTAGAGCCCTTTTTGGGTCGGGTCTGTACAGTGCTCGGGTGCGGCTGGGCGCGAGGATGAATGGGGCTGCTGCTTGAGCACGGACGTGCTGCGATCTGACGCTGGGGAGAAACGCGATCTGGCTGACGCTGCAGGCAGGGCGTGCGACGGGCAGGGGCTGCGATGCGACTGGGCTACGTGCGATAAGGCTGCGTGAGAGAAAGGGCTGCGTCTTGTCAGGCGATCGTACTGGGCTTTTGCTCACTGGGGTCTGCACAAACACAAACTCTCAATCCTCTTCACTCGGCCAGCAATAACAACACCAAAAAAGAAGAGAATGAGAGATCGAGGAATGAGGAATGCTTACCAGGAACGAACGAGGCGATGGAGCTCTCGGGAGAAGGCGCACGGCAAGAAGTCTTGGGAGAAGATGGTTGGACGGCAAAGGGGGATTTGGAGAATGAGGAAGAGAAAACCTATTTCTTTTCTTTTTAATCAAACTCACCTAAATCTTGAAAACCAAGGCAAACCAAGATAACCTGCGGAATGAGCATCAATAACAACCTGCAGCTTGACTGGCAGAACCACATAACTATCTCTCTAGCCATCTAGGCTCGAATCCTTGCTGAAGCATATTTAATCCTGCAAAACTCTTGTTTTTATTTTTTGCATCTCTCCATGCCCAAACTCATCCAAAAGCAACCAAACCCTACATTTGACCATCCAAGAATATTAACAGCTGAGAAAGACAGAAACGGCCCTAACGGCCTGACCAAATTACCAAAATACCCTTAGAACATACTTGGAAGATCGGGATGAAAACCTGGGCCGTTACAAGTACTTAAGCTTCAAAGATCAAGGCCAGCTGCACAACAAGTAAATAAGGAAGGAAGAATCCGCAAGCGAGAAGCTGACTAACCAGACAATTGAGAGACGGATTTCTGAAATCACGGGATTCCTGGCTTAGACAAATCAAACACATATGGCAAGAAATTAAAAAGAGAATCTTAGAGCAAATTGATTCTCACCATTCTAGAACCTTCAGAAGCTCGACAACCTAGCTCTATAAAAGGGACGTGATGTAATTGAGAAAGGGCAGCTGGATCCTTGCCCTGTTTTTCTTCTCGCAGAATTGCAAAGAATTGATCTATGCTACAATTTTACTGTTGTTTTATTTTATTTGTTTTGTTTTTTTAAGACGTATTGTTAGACTTATTTCAATTTAGTAATATAGTTCTGTGACGTTTTCTACATTGTGCATTGTGTTCTTTACTGTCATTATGAACTAATTTTCATAAGGTGAAACTAGGGGAACGTGAGTTTTAGTAGCATGTTATAGGAAGGAGTTGGAAGGGTTTAATCTAGAGCATGGTAAGATAGGAACTACATAAGAAAACATTAAGTGTTGACCGACCATCCACACAAACTAATAGATTGTCAATCGGAAGAGGAAACCATCTAAGTCTGTCATGCATGTTTAATGGGTAGTGTTGCGGCTGCAACATTTTAAATCGGAGTTTTGGAATAAACGTGAAACAATTACATACTTAGCGCTAGGGGTGATAATGAAAACTGAAAAAAAAAAAAAACATAACCGAACCAAATCGATTTATTGGATTGGTTCAGATTTTTTACATAATATTGGACATATTGGTTTTTATTTAGAGAAAACCGAAAGTTATTGGATCGGATCGGTTTCTATTTGTAAAATCCAATAAAAACCGAACCGAACCAATATTGACTTTTTTACTTTCATTTATCTTTCTCTATGTTAGTTAAACATTTTATTAGTAAGTGACTAATTAATTTTGTTTAATTTAATTAAAAATTATGAGATCTATTCTTTAGAAAACAACATTAAATATGAATTGGGAGTGAAATAGCAAGTAAAATAGTAAAAAAGAATTAAACTGTAGCGAACCAAATTGAAGAAAATCGAGCCAATAATTTTATCCTCTATCAGACATTGGTTCGGTTATTCTTTTTTTCAAATCAATCGGATCGGATCGGTTATTGGTTTGACCTAAAAATTAAGGAAAACGAAACGAATGGTTTTGTCTTTTGTTGGACATTGGTTCGGTTCCTCTTTTTATCAAATTGATAGGATCGGTTTGACCTAAAACCGAAGAAAATCGAACCAATATCACCCCTACTTAGCGCGGTTTTTAATTACACTTAGTCGCAGCGAAATCTGGGCTAAGTTTGTCATCGCATTGCTATAGTCACAAGTATCCTAGTTTAGACTTAACTTATCAAAACTGTTTTATTGTTTAGTTATTTATTTTCCTTGAAAAAATCAAAACCATAGCAACAACACTCTTTTATTCAATTTACTTTTCAATTCTAAACATTACCCCAAATAATTTTCCATTCCCTGCGGAGAACGATAATTTACTTATTTATGGCTACAGACCACGTATACTTGCGTGTCGCGGTATCAATTCACGCAAATCATAACCACGTTCATAACACAGGTCCCAGCATCCCTTCAGGACACACGAGTCATGCGAAAAGACAAAGATATCAAATTTTTGTATTGTAGGAATGTTGTTGAGTAGATCTAGGCAGAAACTTTGCGCTAATTCCGTAGGGCATAGTTCATCCATGTTTTGGCCATATTATACTTTTGGGGCGATAGCATCTTTGGTTGCCTTCTCCTACCTTTCTTCTCCATGTGCCTTAATACGTAGACCTTCTATCAAATACAACATTGATAGGATGTAATTACTTATGCGCAAGCTTGGTTGAATTGGCCATGGGTCGCTTCTTCGATAAATCAATTCTTGCAATGCGTGCTATGTTGTTAACGCGAAAAAATCAGATACCATTGATGGTAGATTGATATTTTCAATGTTGTACTCTTCTTCCTGCAGATGGGTAATGTCCATTTCTTCTCTTTTGGGTTGATGTGTACTTGCTTCCCCTGAATCTACAGGCTCATCACCCTATATGCCCTCGTGTTGGCAGTTTTCACCTTCAATTGTTTTTTCAAAATCGATCAGGGAGCTTTCTTCGTTGTTCTCCTCCACACATTCTATTTCATCTGCTTCTGAAATTGTTGGAGTAGCGAATCTTGCCCAAGCTTTTTTTTGTTCCGTGTATCTTTGCTCCTACCCTCTTTCTATTTCTACAAGTTGTAGTTCTCTGGCCTCTTGTGCTCTAGCTATTGTGGCTGCTCGGAAATCTTCTAATCAGAGATCTTTCTTATAGATAAAATACAATTCTTCCTTGTTAAGTACATCGGCCTCTAGATATGACTCTTCTGCTCGCCTACTGCTTGCTGCACAGGTTCCTTCTGGTTTCCGCAGAAAGTGCTAGTTCTTCTGAGGTTCTTATATGATAACATTATCCCTCAACCATTATGTCCTTCTTAGCTATTCTTCTTCCTCTGCAGTCATGTCCTTCGAAGACTGCCCAAAAATATACATGTGATTCCTAAGTTCATGACTTCTAGCATCCCATGTATATCCCTTGTTGCTGCAATCTCCTCACGGATCGAACTGTTGCTGATAGAAGCTGCTATGGTCTTCCCAATAGTGCAACTGGAAATTTTCATTCGAACAAAGATGTGCTATGTTAAATTCCTCTTCAAAGCCTTGTTACTGTAAGTTGTCTAAATGTTGCGGAATATAGTATTGCGTTCATTGTTGATATGTAAACTAACTAGGCTCCATTGGATACTCGTGGTGATGAGTTGCTCTGGGACTCTGTTTCCCTTCTGATCAAATTAGTTTGGACTTCACGTTTCCCTGAAATAAAAAAGAATTCAATCTTAAACAATTAAGGACTACTCCTTCCTAAATATATTAACTCTAAATAATCAATCCCCAGCATCGGCGCCAATAACTTGGTTCGACGATTCCACTGCTAATATATTGAATAGTAACTAATTCTTATGTGAAACGCAATTGGAATCACTTACGCGCAAGTATACGTGGTCGGGAATTGTAGTAAGTAATAAGTATATGTTTTATCGATCCCATAGAGATTGATGTCTAGAGCGAATACCACTTATTACTTATTAAGTAATAAGTATATGTTTTAGCCTTTTCTAGGAATATGTAGTAAGTAAATAAGCATATATGTTAAGTGGTTTGGTTTTGTTTAATAAGATAAAATAAAATGCTGAAATAAATAATAATGCAATGAGTAATGTTAACTGCATATTCCTAGAAAAGGCTAAGAGCGCGGACCAGCCAATGAATGTACCTTATGGCGAATTAGAAGAGGAACCGCATGTTGACCCAGTATGCTACTTTAGGTTAAGTGAATGTCTATTCACTATTTAGGGTGTTAGGGATAACCTCACTAATTCTTATGTTTCCCTGCGCTAAGTATGGAGTTTGCAGCGGAAGCTGGTTTAACCATAAATCATTAGTTACGGAAGCAACAATTGTTAGGGAAGTAAGACGGTATTTGGCTAGTCCGCGCGCTTAGCATCATTTAGGATTAATTACTTAACATTACTCATTGCATCAACATTTTATTTATGTACTTCATTTTTACAAAACAAAAACCACTCAACTCAAACAACATATGCTTCTTTATTTTCTGCATGACTATGACTTAACTATATTAGCTCTAGACATCGATCTCTATGGGATCGAAAAATTTATATACTTATTACTTGCTGCAATTCCCGACCGCGTATACTTGCACGTAAGTGATTCCGAGTGTACTTAACATAATGATAGCTCTCAAATATAGCATTATTTAGGCTAATATCGTAATATATTCTAAAGGTATTTGTGCATTAATTGAATAAATTTTAGATTTAGAATAGCATTAAGTTGGAGAATTTGTATAAATACGATGCATGCATGATTTATGAGCCGAGATATAAAAGGTTAAGGTAATTAGCGCATTTTGGAGTAAAATGTGAATGTTGAATGCTTTTTGTACTTAAATGCCAAAGATTCCATGCTACGCTAATTTATTGCTATATCTACAGAAATTGGAAACATGGTTAGCATCGCATTCAAAGGAAAAGAGAAGGTCAAAATGCGCATCCGAGCGCTTTGTAGGTTGCAGACCGCACGATCTCCCAAATAATATTTGCGATAGACAAATACCTGTTGTAAAATAGATTAGATGTTGTAAAGACCCGACCCAGAAAGGGCTCTAAATAGGCCTTTACCCCAATGCATGCATTCAAAGTAAAGGACAATATGCAAATAAATTTTCGGATTCCCAATTAAAACAAAACAATCAAGTTTCAATCAGAAATCAATATAGTTTGTTGAAACCTGTCCCTGTCTCCAAGCACCTGTTTCAAGGCAAATACATTTCCAAAACGTACACTCTGATCAGAGATTTATTAAAACATTTGAAACATCCTCAAATTCAATAAAGCGGGAATCCACAAAAACATTCAGAAAACATCCTAGGGCTCAGTGCTTGCTACATGCATTCAGGGGGAAAAAAAAGACAAGAGTCATAGAAATAAAAAGTCAAAGACGACAAAGAGTTCCCATGATCACAGCTCCTCCTTCAGCCATCCTGTCTCGCCCCTTGGTTACCTGTGGAAAACCACAAAATAAAGGTGAGTAACGAATTACTCAGTAAGAATCCCCAACCGGGGTACAATACGATGCACATGGTCATCTATGTAACGACCCAGGTTTTCATCCCGGTCTTCCAGGTATGCCCTAGGGGTATTTTGGTAATTTGGTCGGGCCGTCAGGACCGTTTATGTCTTTTTCCAGTTGCTAAAATTATTGGATGGATTTATGTAGGTTTTTGGAAGGATTTGTGGTTTGGTTTGAGCAAGGTTTGGTGCAAAAGTAAAAATAAAGGAAATTGTGTCAGCACTGGGGTTTGAACCCGGGTCTCCTGGGAAGCTTGTGGGGATGTGTACCAATTGAGCCATTAGGTGCTCTTGTTGCTCTTTCTGCATCACATCTTAGTTAACCTTGGATCTTTGGTGTTTGGTGCATTTGGTTAAATGAAATAGAAATTAGGTTTGTTGTGTTTTCTTCTCCAAAAGAGTTGTGGCCGCCCAAGCTTTCTCCCAAGCTCTCCTTGCCGATTCTTCATCCTTGCAGCTCCCTTGGATCGTTCATCATCATTCCGGGTAAGTCTTCATCCTCTTCATCTTCTCGATTGTGTGTTCTTGTTGGTCGAAGGTAAGGAGAAGAGCTTGTGTGTGTGTGTGTTTGTAGCAGTCGCCCAAGATGCCCAGATCGCCCTAGCGAAGAAGCCCCAGTCGCCAGATCGCGCAAGCAAGAAGAGCACCAGCCGCCCAGACAGCCAGCCCCGTCGCGGCCGTCGCGCGCACCAGGTGGCGAGCAGCCGCGCCCGCGTCTCGCGCCAGCGCGCCCGCCTCGCTGCGCCGTCGCGCGCGTCGCGTCGCTTCGCCCTCGCGCCAGCCGCGCTCGTCTCTCGTCTGCTTGCCCGCGCTCGCTGCGCTGCGCCCGGCCAGCCGTCGTCGCGCGCGCATATGCGCGCGCCTACCGCCTCTCCCCTCGCGTCGCGCCCGATGTGCGGTCCCCGCGCCCATCAGCCCCTTTCTACGCCGCGTCGGCGCCAGCAGCAGCCCCGCCGTGCTGCCTGCCCGTCCGCGTGTCAGCCGAGCCGCGTGAGTTGCTCCCGAGCCGAGCCTTGTTTATTTTATTATATTTAGGCTTATGGATTATGATTATCATTGTTTTGTTAGGTTCTCGGTAGCTAGCTCGGGTTTGTTTCAGCACTTAAGATTTGTGTGTAGAAGCCTCCCACCAAGGTAAGGATTTCTTACCGGAGTTGTGTGGGCCTGCGGTATATTTGTGATTGTTGTTTTGTATGCTGTGTATGATTATTAGCATGTTTAGCCCTAGGTGCTCTGTTTTGAATTCTGATCGGCATGAACTCTTGTATTGTTTCTCATGTTAGCCCATGCTAGGTTGTTCCATTCTCGGCATGTTCGATATCTCTGTTCTTGCTTCGTAGTATCATGCTAGGTTCCTTGTATCTGTTGAGCACGTATTGGACTGCATTGAATGAATTGTTATTATTGTTATGGTTTAGAGTTCGGTAGGTAGCATCATCCGGGCGGATGCATAACGTAACTTGCATCCCCGACGGGGGACGTGCGAGATGGTACTCGTCTCGATCCCGTTAGGGTTTAGCTAACCCTAACGGTGGCCCCGCAATCTTGGGTGAGGGTGGCAAGCTCGTTACTTGCCCCAACGGTCGGGATGATGACTTGGCATTGCCTCGTCCCCGGCGATCGGCACGTCCTCGGCGTGTTCGGCCGTAGCCCTTGATTGCCACTGTTAGGGCAAGGACCGCTTCACGGTGTAAGCCTACCACGGCCGGTTCCTTAGCCTCAAAAAGGTGGTTCAGTGACATAGTTCACGTGTCCGTGTCTCACACCCCTATGTCGGTGACACCGATCCGAGATTAGTTAGGCATGGTGATCGAACACAGGCGGCTTGCCACTAGACCCGGCACCCCGAGTTTGCGGTAGCATGCGGTGCGCGCTTACGCTCATTACAACGCCCGTGGAGAGCTCCTCGGGATCTTGAGCTAGTGCACCTTTCAGACGACAGTGAGAGGCAGCCGAGGCGGGACTCGTTCGTCGTATAGGGCGTATTGTGTGGTGGATTTATTTACGGACTAAGACCACCGAGTTGGCATCCGAGGTCCAAGTGTGGACTTAAGCTATGTGCTCTATTACGTGTTTATACTCATAGCTTGCATACATTCTTCTAGATGATCATGTATATCGTATTGTACCCCTGTTGGGGATTCTTCTTGAGTAATTCGTTACTCACCCTTATTCTGTGGTTTTCCACGGGTAACCAAGGCGGAGACAGGATGGTTGAAGAAGGAGCTGTGATCATGGAATCCTCATTGTCATCTCGACTATTTTATTTTATCATGACTCTTTACTTTTGTTATTTCCCTGAATGCATGTAGACGGACACAGAGCCCTGGATGTTTTCTTACGTTTTATGGATTCCAAGCATATTTGTACTTGTGGATTGTTTTAATGGTTTAAATAAATCTCGATCAGTATGCTTTTAGAAATGTATGTTTTGGTTGTTGAATGTTTCCGTTTTTACTTGGAATCCGAAATGTGTTTTTCATAATGTCTTCTATTTTCAATACATGCATTGGGGTAAAGGCCATTTAGAACCCCTTTTTGGTCGGGTCTTTACTGATTGGTATCGAGCTCGAGTCATAGATTCGTGGACCGACCTTTCGTTGTAGGTCGTTTTTCCATGATCATCAAGACTCTGGCGGTCATCAGTGCGCGCCTAAGTTTACTATTTGTTGTTGAAAAAGGGTTAAGAATTTACAATACCTTTCATCTAGTGTATGCCTTGTTTTGTGTTGTGGAGCGGAGACGAGCGAGTTCGACTCTCGTTGTTGGTTTGGGTTTAGAGCGCCATCATGCCAACTTCCCGCAGCAGTGTGATGTATGTTGTGGCTTGTTGAGGTATCCGGATAGATTCGGATGCCGTTGGGACGTCGTCCCCGAGGAGGCGAGCTTAGTCTTCCATTGGCCATTTGTGGCCCAATTGCTTTGCTTCCCCTAGTGAGAGGGTGGAGGTGCTTTGTGCGGATCGCTAGTATGTTGATCGCACCCAGAGGAGCGGGGCGCTTGGCATGTCCGACCGAGGAGTTGGACCGATCGTGTTGATGTTGAGGCCGTGTCCAGGTTGTTAGGCCCGCATGCCGACATTTGGCCCCCGGCGCTTGAGTTGCCTAGAGGAGGGGGTAGAGGCTAGCGGCGCCTCAGAGTGAGACTCCTTGAGCAGAGTGTACTCCAACCATGAGAGATTTGATGGCGGTGTCTTTAGCTATCGAGAGAGCGGAGACCAGTGCGCAGCTTTGTAGCGCGTAGTGAGGAGTCCCGGCACAGATAGCCCAAAATGAGTTTGTTTGTTTCATTTTTTTTCCCAGTAGCTCTTGTAGCCCAGGAGGTTCCCGGGGGCATGATCAGCAGGTTTATTCAGATGAGTTTGTTGGCGTTGATGGAGACGCCCGGGTTGGCAAATGGATGCTGTGTAGAGCTCGATGTTTTAGTAAGTCCCTCTTCGCTAGTAGTAAAGTAGTTGGCCAGGTTTGAGTTTAGCATCCGTGTGTGGGATGCCTCACTGCTCAGAGGCCGAGGTGTGCCGCTTCTGTCTTTGTTTGGTTCATCGATGGTGGTGGAAGTTCCTTGTGAGAGGTGGACTAGCGAGTCTCCACCATCGCCCGATTGTTTGGCAAGTTGCCGTGTTAGTGGCTTGAGGCGGATGAAGGGTCATCTTTGCCCCTTGCGAGCTCTCTTTGTTGTTTAACAACCCGACTTCCTCGAGATGTGGATTTGGTAGTAGTAGCACTTGAGGTGCATTGGTTGGTGTGCCACTTTGGCACTAAGTCCAGGTTCGAGCTTGAGTTTGGCTTGGGCATAGCAGATGGTTCTATGCCGTTCGGAGTTCAGCGTACTCCTTTTAGCCTTGGATCTGTTTATGGCGCTTGCACCCGTTTAGGTCATGCGGAGGGCTAGTTCGGTGGTAGTCGATGGACTACAAGCGAAAGGATGCTCGAGAGGAGCCGGAGCCCCTTCCCGATGTTTACGGAGGTTGAGTAAGTCGGCGGAGTTGCCGGTTGGTAAATGTTGGTGCGCGTGAGTCTCGCGCTAGTGTTAAGGCCAAGAGATTTTCTTTGTGGTTGGTAGTGCGGTCAACTACCTTCGAGTGCCTAAATCTGAGAGGAGAGTTGAGCATTGTAGATGCGAATTTGGTCCAAATTGAGGGACCATGAGTTGGATGCTTATCGGATGAGCTGGATGCCTATGAGGTGAGTTGGATGCTTTTGAGGCGAGATGAGTGATGCCTTGCGAGAGGTTTTGGATGCCTTAGGGGTAAGCACCCTTGGTAGAGGCTTGGTACAAAGTAAGTTTGGTTTGGCATGATTATGCTTTGGTAGAGCAAGGTTGCCTCACCAGTATCGTGTGGAGATGGAACTTTTGGTGTTCCTTGGATTGTTTGTATCGCCGCCGGGAGTTATCGTTGCTTTGTGGAAAAGCGCTTGTTAGTCTTGGATCTCTAAAGGAAGGTTGGGAGTTGTACACACAAGTGTGTTTTGTGTGGTTCGTTCCGTGGCGAGAGTTTCGAGATCCATGTAGGGTTTGCTTTGGAGATCTCGTGCTCGGTTCCTTGAGAAGTTGGACTCCTGTGTGGTTGTTGTAAGGCTTTGGTTGAGGTGGTAAGGATACCGTGCTCGTGGTATCAAGTTGTTGCTTAGGCAAGATTTGTTAAGTTGGGCCTAAGCTTGGTTGGCGGATCTTCTTGTTGATCGTTGGTTGGAGTTCGATTGGAAAACCGAACAAGAGCGATGGTAGCTAAGCCGCGTGGTTTCTGATCGTCATGGCTAAGAGAGTTGTTCGGATCCTTCCCGGGTAGAAGTTATGTTGTGGCCGATGCTTTGAGTAGGAGGATGACGCGTGCTCAGCGCTTGGGTCCTCTAGGTTCCCAAGGAGTTGGAGTTGGCCAGCATGGTTGGGATGCTGGAAATTGGAGTTGTTTGTTCAGGCTGTTAGATCGTATGCCGGCAGTGTGTGTGTCGAGGGTTGCCGAAGAACCCTAGGTTGTGGAGTGCCTCTTTAGAGCTCAGTCAGGCCCAGCTAGTGAGTTTCAGTTGGCTAGCTGGAGGCGTGTAGTTTGTAGCCTCGGTGGAGTTGCTAGCAGTCTTGGTAGACTAGCAAGCTAGTGTTTGTTTGGAGTAAAGTCCGGAGTGGTTTCGGTGTGGTGGCAAGTTGATGCTTGGTGTTGACCAAGGTGTGGATAGGAGTTGCTAGAGTTTAGTTTTGCTCGTGGGAGCGAGTGGTTTGTGCCATGTTGGTTGTTTTTCCTGTTTCCAGGATGTTGAGTTGCCCCGTTTGGCATTTGGAGGTTCATCTGAGATGGACCCTTGTTGTGCCCCCGTGAGATTAGATGTTGTTGCTCTGGTGGAGCAAGGCGGTGGCGTATGTGGAGTTCTCTGTCCGTTGGTTGTCCGCTTGTATGAGCCGTTTCCTTCGGGAGTTGTCGGAGTTACTCCCTTGGTCTTGGAGTTAATGGTGGAAGCGCTAGCTTGAAGGAAAAGTTTGTTGGCTGCTTGGAAGTAGTCGTTTGTCCAGTTAAGCGGATTCTTGGATGGTGTTCTAGAGGCTGCAGTAAAGGTTGTTCTGCCTCTTGTGAGTGTTTGGCCAAGATTTGGTTCGTTTGTTGTTTCGAGAGCTAGTTCGGTTCTAGCTGGAGGGCGTTGCCCTGAGGAGTCTTGTTCTTAGTCGATGAAGTTTTGGGAGTTGACCCCTCCCTCGCGATTGAGCAAGTCTTTGTTGTTTCGGTTTGGTGGTCCGATTGGTTGAGTTTTCTCTTGGGTGTTGCTTCCAAGAGAGTTGGTTGTTGTTGCCTTGGGTTTGAGCAAGTCAGCGAGCGTGTGTGGAGTTCGCTGCCCTTCTGGAGTTTGCTTGCTGGGAAGTCGTTTCCCGTTTGACAGGAGTCAGCTTAGCTCCTGAGTTGTGTAGTCGATCAGAGTAGCGCAGTGGTCAGCCCAGCGAGAGGGTCCCTGCTTTGTGTTGTTAGCAAGCAAGAGTTGTTTGTTCCCGCAAGAGGCGAGGCCACCAGATGGGAGTTGAGTTGTTCTGGCAAGTTGTTGGTTCTTTGGGGATTGAAGATTTCCTTTCCCTCTAGCCTCTGTGGTGGTTGAGTTGCTCCTTGGATGCCAGCCTCGAGTGATAGCTTGCGAGGTAGTCTTGCGGATTCGTGTGGCTCAGGATCCGTAAGCTTTGAGGTTGTCGTTATCCGTTTTCCTTGTGAGGTTTTGGGAGTGGAGCTTCTGGTTGGAAGATGAGTTAGGCTTAGGCTTAAAGGGGAAGTCCTTTGAGTAGCCAGTTGGATTTTAAGAGTTGAGTAGTAGCTTGGAGGCGAGCGTTGCTCGTTATAAGTTTGGGTTGAGTTCTCACGAGCAAGCCTTTCTCGGGCTTTGTTCCTAGTTGTTGTGAGTTCCCAGGTTGGCGTTAGCGAGCAGCGTTGAGTGAGTTGGCACGAGAGGTGCCGTGGCATTGGTTGGTAAGTCGTTGAGCTGTTTTTCCCTCAAGGTGTTGTGTCGCAGATAGTCATGCGTGATGGTTTAGTCCTTGCTTCCCAAGTTTTCCTTGAGAGGAATGTTGGATGTTCCTTGCCTTTGGTTCGGCGATTTCTCCTTAAGATGGTTGCTTAAGTGTTGTGGTCGTGTTCTAGTTGGAGAAGTTTGTCTTTTTGGATCAGTCGCCAGTTGGTGGTTCGTTTGTATCTCGTTAAGGCTGTAGTCAAGGTTTGAGGTTTGTTGGTCTCTTGTGAAGTAAGAGCGAGCCGTTTAGTTTTGGAATCTGGAAGGTTCGGTTGTTCGCCATTTGTTGTAGGGTTGAGTTTGTTTGTTGTTGACAATTTGTGCACGTGTTTTTATGTATCGATGTTGGGGCAGCATGTGCCGGACCCATTGCTCATTGTGGACTTTGAGCCCTTGCAACTGATTGAGGGTTTGGGCTTCGAGGAGAAGCCTATGAGTATTCTGGTCTTGAGTCGAAGACGTTGCGTAGAAGTGAGATCCGTTGGTAAAAGTTTAGTGAAGGAGTCTCGAGTATCGGAGGAGGCCGCTCGTGGCGGGAAGGACGGGATGAGAATGCGATATCTGTGTTGTTTTCAGTCTTAAGGACTTTCGAGGACGAAAGTCATAAAAGGAGGGAATATTGTAACGACCCGTGTTTTCATCCCGTCTTCCGTATGCCCTAGGGGTATTTTGGTAATTTGGTCGGGCCGTCGGGGACCGTTTATATCTTTTTTCGATTGCTAAAATTATTGGATGGATTTATGTAGGTTTTTGGAAGGATTTGTGGTTTGGTTTGAGCAAGGTTTGGTGCAAAAGTAAAAATAAAGGAAATTGTGCCGCAATCGGGTTTGAACCCGGTCTCTCTGGGAAGCTTGTGGGGATGTGTACCAATTGAGCCATTAGGTGCTCTTGTTGCTCTCTCTGCATCACATCTTAGTTAACCTTGAATCTTTGGTGTTTGGTGCATTTGGTTAAATGAAATAGAAATTAGGTTTGTTGTGTTTTCTTCTCCAAAAGAGTTGTGGCCGCCCAAGCTTTCTCCCAAGCTCTCCTTGCCGATTCTTCATCCTTGCGGCTCCTTGGATCGTTCATCATCATTCCGGTAAGTCTTCATCCTCTTCATCTTCTCGATTGGGTGTTCTTGTTGGCCAAGGTAAGGAGAGAAGAGCTTGTGTGTGTGTGTGTTTGTAGCAGTCGCCCAAAGATGCCCAGATCGCCTAGCAACAAGCCCAGTGCTGCCCAGATCAGCGGCCAGCGAGCACCGAGCCGCCCAGACCGCCAGGCCGTCGCGCAGCGCCGTCGCGCGCACCAGTGGCGGCCGTGCGCGCGCGCGCGCGCCCGCGCGCGCCGCTCCTCGCTCAGCCGTCGCGCGCGCCGCGTGTCGCCGCCTCGCGCCCGGCGCACTCGTCTCGTCTGCTTGCTCGCGCCCGTGCGCTGCGCCCGGCCAGCCGCGTCCGCTCACGCGCGCGCGCGCAGCCGCCTCCTCTGCCGCCCGTCAGCGCCCGGTGTGCGGTCCCTGCGCCCATCGCCCCCTTCGCCTCGCCGTCAGCGCCAGCCAGCCAGCCGTCTTTGCTGCCCGTCCAGCGTGTCAGCCGAGCCGCGTGAGTTGCTCCCGAGCCGAGCCTTGTTTATTTTATTATATTTAGGCTTATGGATTATGATTATCATTGTTTTGTTAGGTTCTCGGTAGCTAGCTCGGGTTTGTTCCGTAGCTTAGGATTTGTGTGTAGAAGCCTCCCGGACCAAGGTAAGGATTTCTTACCGGAGTTGTGTGGGCCTGCGGTATATTTGTGATTGTTGTTTTGTATGCTGTGTATGATTATTAGCATGTTTAGCCCTAGGTGCTCTGTTAAATTCTGATCGGCATGAACTCTTGTATTGTTTCTCATGTTAGCCCATGCTAGGTTGTTCCATTCTCGCATGTTCGATATCTGTTCTTGCTTCGTAGTATCATGCTAGGTTCCTTGTATCTCATTGAGCACGTATTGGATCGCATTGAATGAATTGTTATTATTGTTATGGTTTAGAGTTCGTAGGTAGCATCATCCGGGCCGGATGCATAACGTAACTTGCATCCCCGACGGGGGCGTGCGAGATGGTACTCCGTCCCCGATCCGTTAGGGTTTAGCTAACCCTAACGGTGGCCTGCGCAATCTTGGGTGAGGGTGGCAAATCGTTAATTGCCCCAACGGTCGGGATGATGACTTGGCATTGCCTCGTCCGGCGGTCGGCACGTCCTCGGCGTGTTCGGCCGTAGCCCTTGATTGCCACTGTTAGGGCAGGGACCGCTTCTGGTGTAAGCCTACCACGACCGGTTCCTTAGCCTCAAAGCGGTGGTTCAGTGACATAGTTCACGTGTCCGTGTCTCACACCCCTATGTCGGTGACACCGATCCGAGAGATTAGTTAGGCATGGTGGTGAACAACTCGGGCGGCTTGCCACTAGACCGGCACCCCCGAGTTTTGCGGTAGCATGCGGTGCGCGCTTACGCTCATTACAGGCGCCGGCCGAGAGCTCCTCGGGATCTTGAGCTAGTGCACCTTTCGTATCGACGATGAGAGCGTGGGCCGGGACTCGTTCTCGTATAGGGCGTATTGTGTGGTGGATTTATTTCCGGACTAAGACCACGAGTTGGCATCCGAGGTCCAAGTGTGGACTTAAGCTATGTGCTCTATTCTGTGTTTATACTCATAGCTTGCATACATTCTTCTAGATGATCATGTATATCGTATTGTACCCCCCGTTGGGGATTCTTCTTGAGTAATTCGTTACTCACCCTTATTCTGTGGTTTTCCACGGTAACCAAGGCGGAGACAGGATGGTCAAAGGAGGAGCTGTGATCATGGAATCCTGCTTTGTCATCTCGACTATTTTATTTTATCATGACTCTTTACTTTTTATTATTTCCTGAATGCATGTAGACGGGCCACAGAGAGCCCGTGGATGTTTTCTTACGTTTTATGGATTCCAAAGATATTTGTACTTGTGGATTGTTTTAATGGTTTAAATAAATCTCTGATCGTAGTATGCTTTTAGAAATGTATGTTTTGGTTGTTGAATGTTTCCGTTTTTACTTGGAATCCGAAATGTGTTTTTCATAATGTCTTCTATTTTCAATACATGCATTGGGGTAAAGGCCATTTAGAACCCCTTTTGGGTCGGGTCTTTACAATCTAGGTGAGTGTATGCAAGCTATGAATATAAACACAGAATAGAGCACATAGCTTAAGTCCACACTTGGACCTCGGATGCCAACTCAGGGTCTTAGTCCGGAAATAGATCACCACACAATACGCCCTATACGAGAAACGAGTCCCGGCCTCAGCCTGTCTACTGTCGATACGAAAGGTGCACTAGCTCAAGATCTCGAGGGGCTCTCCGGTCGGCGCTGTAATGAGCGTGGCGTGCACGTGCGTGCTACTGCGCACTATGGGGGTGCCGGGTCTAGTGGCAAGCTGCCCATGTCCAGTCACCACGCCTAACTAAATCTCTGGATTGGTGTCACTGACATAGGCGTGTGAGACCTGGACACGTGAACTATGTCAGCCTGAACCACCGCACCTGAGGCTAAGGAATCGGTCGTGGTAGGCTTACACCAGGAAGTCGTCCTTGCCCTATCTGGTGGCAATCAAGGGCTACGGCCGAACATGCTGAGGACGTGCCGACTGCCGGGGACGAGGCAATGCCAAGTCATCATCCCGACCGTTGGGGCATTTAACAGTCTGCCACCCTCACCCAAGATTGCAGGGCCTACCGGTCGGGTTAGCTAAACCCCTAACGGGGTCCGGGGGACGAGTACTACCTCGTACGTCCCTGCCATGGATGCAAGATACTTTATGCATCGGGACCAGATGATGCTACCTACCTACATTCTAACCTATCATATCAATAACATACAATCCAATACAATCCAAAACGTGCTCAACAGATACAACGAACCTAGCATGGTACTATGAAGCAAGAACAGATATGAGCATGCCAGAACGTAACAACCTAGCATGGACTAACATGAGAGAACAACATACGAAGTCATGCTAGTCAGGAATTCAGAACAGAGCACCTAAACTATACATGCTGATAATCACAAGCAAACATACAAACAACAATCACATAGAACATCGTAGGGTCCACACAACTCGGATGCAATTCCTTACAGGCCGGAGAGCAACTACACACAAAATCCTAAGCTGCGATCGATCCCGAGCTAGCTAACGAGAACCTAACAAACACAATAATAATCACAATCCATAGGCCTAAATATAATAAAATAAACAACGCTCGGCTCGGGAGCAACGCACTCGGCGTGGCTGACACGCGGACGGGCAGACAGCATGGCGAGGCTGCTGCTGGGCGGCACGGGTCGGGCGCTGGGTGCTGGCGGGCACAGATGGGCGGCAGAGCTAAGTGCACGCGCGCGCTTCGACGGCCATTGGCGCGCAGCTGCACGGCATAGACAAGCTAAACGCGCGGCGCGCGGCGGCACGCACACGCACCGGCTGCTGCGGGCGCAGACGTCGAGGGACGGCGCGCGCGCGCGCGCGCTGGAGCTGGCGCCGCGACGACGCGCGGCGAAGCGGCGCTGGGCTGGCTTTGACGCGACGCGCGCGCCGCCGACTGGCGACGCACGGCTGGCGCCTGCTGCGGCGGCGACGGCGCTGCGCGCGCGCTTCTTCTTGCGCTGGGCGCTGGCGTCTGGCGCTCTTCTGCTGCTGCCGCTGAAATTTCTTTGGTGCGATCTGGCTGGGCTGCTCGACCGGGCTGCTCGGCTGGGTTGCTTGGCTGGCCGGAACGATGCTCGGAGGACTCTCGGGAAGAAGAACATGGCAATGGAGCTTGAGGGAGGGGGGTTGGGCAGCCAAGGCTTATTTGGAGAAGAAACTCAAAAGACCTAATTTCCTTTCATTTAACCAAATGCACCAAAACTCCAAAGATCTAAGGCTAACTAAGATATGATGCGAAAAGAGCAACAAGAGCTCTCCATAGCTCAATTGGCACGCATCCCTACAGGCTTTCCTGAAGACCCTGGTTCGAATCCTAGTTGCAACACAATTTTCCTTTATTTTTACTTTTGCATCTATCCTTGCTCAAACCCATCCACAGAGCCTCAAAAACCTACATAAACCCATCCAATAATTTTAGCAACTGGAAAAAGACATAAACGGCCCTGACGGCCTGACCAAATTACCTAAATGCCTCTAGGGCACACCTGGAAGACCGGGATGAAAACCTGGGCAGTTACAATATTCCCTCATTTTTATGACTTTCGTCCTCGAAAGTCCTTAAGACTGGAATAGCACAGAATACGACAATCTCATCCCGTCCTTCCCGCTCACGAGCGGCCTCCTCCGAACTCAGACTCCTCCACTAAACTTTTACCAACGGATCTCACTGCTACGCAACGTCTTCGACTCAAGACCAGAATACTCGTAGGCTTCTCCTTGAAGCCCAAACCCTCAATCAGCTGCAAAGGCTCAAAGTCCACAATGAGCAATGGGTCCGGCACATACTGCCCCAACATCGATACATAAAACCACTGTGCACAGCTGTCAATGACAGGGAAAAGCTAATCGATAAGCAACTCTGCCAATCTTCTCGAGAATCTCAAAATGGACCAACAACCGGGGACTCAACTTCCCTCGCTTACAAAACCCCAACACTACTTACAAACCTCAACACACCTAGCATCGATGCAACCTTAAAACATGAGCTGTCCAACCTCAAACTCTAAAATTCGACGCCGAACATCGGCGTAACTTTTCTGCTTACTCTGAGCTAACCACAAACGAGCTCAAACTCCTGCACAACACCTCTGGTCAATCTGCGACAGAACGGGACCCAAAACAAAACTGACGGCCACCAACCTTTTCTCACAGCACTAGAGACCTGCAACATTTACCTTACCATGCTTCAACAGAACCAAAAGAACTAGCAGGCGGGAACTGCTATCCGAGGCGACCTCATAAAATCCAACACTGGTTTTCGCTGCCTAACCACGGAAACACCAACTCACAACAAGCTCCAACGGATCTGGCTCACTCCTCCAAAATACCATCGGTCAAAGGGTGAAAACACTACAGAAACTACACTCGGCTCATAAGCCTCTTAACCACGCTCTCCAGAACCACAGCTCATCCACGTACTGCCTAGAACAAACCTTTGTTGCCACACCCTGGTGACAACAACTCCAGCTTGAAACTGACATGCCTCTACTTCATAGAAATGGCATCTGCTCACGAAACGAGGTGCAAGCTCTCACTACTGAAACCAATCCTCCAAGAATCTAATCTCACACAACAACCTCAACTAACCGACAGCTCCCACACGGAAAACTTACAATCCAACAACTCGAGTGCTACGGACTCGGAAGCTCAAACAACTACAAACTGCATAGCTATGCCAATCCACACATCTCTAGCTCGACTCAAATCACTAGCTGGGCAAGACAACACGCAAACAACCAGGCCCTAGAGGGCTCCAACCACTAAACTTACCTCCATGCAAACAACGGAACAAAGCTCGCCTCAAATATGAAACACATCTCACAAGTCCAAACGATAACACATACAGGCTTAACCCTCAAGCTTAGGCTTAATGCACCTTCCCACCGAAACTTCATAAATGGAACTCCACTACCTGGTCAACACCAACTACCAAGAACAAGAATACCAACAATGGCTGGCAGAGCACAAGCTACACTAACCAGCAAGGATCCCTCAAAATGTCAAGACCCTAATCCAACCACAATGGTGCAACCTCATCCACAACTGATTCAAGGGGTTCTTCAACTACAAAGGTGCAACACGTTCCATGCCAACACAAAAAACCTTAACCAACTAGGCCAAACACTCATAGGAGGCAGAACAACCCTTACCGCAACTTCCAGAACACCACTCAAGAGTCCGCTTAACTTGGACAAACAACTGCTTCCAAGCAGCCAACAACTTTTCCTTCTACTAGCACCACTACCACTAATTCCAAGACCAAGGAATAACCTGACAACTTCCAAGGAGAAACAGATCCTTACAAGCGAACATCCGAAGGACAGAGAGCTTCACAACCGCTCGCTGTCTTGCTCAGCTAAGCACAACATCCATCTCTCCTAGAGGCAACAACAAGGGGTCCACCACAGACTGGACCGCCAACCACGGGCAAGAGAAGACTCACCCCCAAACACCAAATAAGGGCAACTCTCAAACTCTAGAAGCAGGAAAGACATCCGCCAGGGCAAAACCACTTGCCCCACGAGCAAAGCTAACTTCTAGCAACTCAAAAACCACACCTTGGTCAACATCAAGCACCAACTTGCCACCACACCGGAACCAATCCGGACTCTACTTGAAACAAGCTCTGGCTTGCTAGCTTACCAAAACTGCCAGCAACTCACCCGAAGCCTACAACCTACTCGACTTCGGCTTGCCAACTGAAACTCACTAACTAGGTCTGACTGAGCTCTGGTGAGGCTCTCCACAACTAGGGTTCTTCAGCTACCCTCGACACACACTGTCGTCAAACGGTCTAACAGCCAATTGCCTGAACAAACAACTCCTTTTTCCAGCATCTCAACCATGCTGGCCTGCTCCGAACCTCGAAACCAAAAAGACCAGAAACGCTTCAGAATGTGTCATCCTCCTACTCAAAGCATCAGCCACAATGTAGCTTCCACCCAGGGTAAGGATTCCGAGCAACACTCTTAGCAACTGCGATCAGGAACTACGCGGCTTCACTACAACCACCATTTGTTCAGCACCATCTGAACACCAACCATGAACACAAGAGGTTCCACCAACCAAGCTTAGGTTCAACTTAACAAACTTGCCTAAGCAACAACCCAACTACGAGCACGGTATCCTTACAACCTCAACTAAAGCCTTACAACATCCACCTGGAGTCCAACTTCTCCAAGAACTGAGCACCAGTTCTCCAATGCAAACCCTACATGGTTCTGAAACTATCGCCACCAGAACGAACTACACAAAACACACTTGAGTGCACAACTCTCAACCTTCCTTTAGAGATCCAAGACTAACAGGTGCTTTTCCAAAAGGCAACACTAACTTCTGGCAGAGATACAATCAACCCAAGGAACACCAAAAGTTCCATCTCCACACGATACTCGAAGCAGTGGCAACCTTGCTCTGCTAAAACATAACGATGCCAAACCGAGCTTACTTTATACCAAGACTCTACCAAGTGTGCTTTACACATAAGGCAACCTACTCATCTCATAAGGCATCCAACTCATCTCATAAGCACCAAACTCATCTCATAAGCATCCAACTCATCTCATAAGCATCCAACTCACGGTCCCTCTGCTGGACCGAACTCGCATCTACAATGCTCACTCAACTCAGGTTTAGGCACCCGAAGGTAGTGGACCGCACTACCAACCACAAAGATCTCTTTGGCCTCAACACTAGCGTGAGACTCACACCCACTAACACTTACCAACCGCCAACCTGCTGACTTACTCAACCCCAGTAACACTGGGAAGAGGCTCCAGCTCCTCTCGAACATCCTTTCACTTGTAGTCCTTCGACTACCACTGAACTAGCCCTCTTGCACAACCTAAACAAGTGCATTTTCCATAAATGGATCCAATGGCTAAAGAAGTAAGCTGAACTCCGGACGATCATATAACCATCTGCTATACCCATGCCAAACTCAAGCCTGAACCAGACTTAGTGCCAAGGCGGCACACCAACCAATGCACCTCAAGTGCCGCTATTACCAAATCCACATCTTACTACAAATGGGGCCCGCAAGGTCACAACATCAAGTGACAAAAACTATGGCTAGGGATACAAGGGCTCAAAACTCAAACAACCAGGCTATGACATCTCAACAAACTGGCGGCTCACGGCCTACTCTTGCATCTCCACATGATGCTCAACAAAACTCTGGCCGGCTCTCTCAACATGCAGCAGCTAGCCCTACTCTAGGGCTCACCAAAAGAAGAGTGCTCAACTCTACAAAACAACTGAGGAAACCGCCAACGGATCAAGTCTGATGGGAACACTGCTCGCTGCACCTTTAACTACAGGGTTCCGGCTTACTGGCTGCAAACAACAACACTTATAAGAGAACAAAGATGGTTCAGCAACCTCCTCGAAGGCTACCAACTCTAGAGCTACTCAATGGGCAAACAGACAATCTGCTAAGGTTCAAGATCCACACCTGAACTACCCAGGCTAGCCCACTTTGGGACCTGCTCCACAAGCATCAACATGAGCAAAAGCCAAAGCTAACTCCTCTCCTGAAGTGGTACACCAGGGCAAAACACCTCCACCCTCTCACTAGGGAATTAATACCGGGCCACACGTGGCCTCAGGGAGTCTAACCTCTGCCTTCATCTGGAACGATGTCCCAGCGGTATCCGAATCTATCTGGATATCTCAACAAACCACAACATACAGCTCACACTGCGGGAAGTTGGCATGATGGCGCTCTAAACCCAAACCAACGACGAGTCAGAACCAGCTCGTCTCCGCTCCACAACACAAAACAAGACATACACAAGATGAAAGGTATTGTAAATTCTTAACCCTTTTAAAAAAGCAGAAACTTAGGCGTACTGATGGTACCGCCGGTCTTTGGTGATCATGGGGAAAATGACCTACAACAAAAGGTCAGTCTACAGAATCTATGACTCAGAGCTCTGATACCAACTGTAAAGACCCGACCCAAAAAGGGCTCTAAATAGGCCTTTACCCCAATGCATGCATTCAAAGTAAAGGACAATATGCAAATAAATTTTCGGATTCCCAATTAAAACAAAACAATCAAGGTTCAATCAGAAATCAATATAGTTTGCTGAAACCTGTCCCTGTCTCCAAGCACCTGTTTCAAGGCAAATACATTTCCAAAACGTACACTCTGATCAGAGATTTATTAAAACATTTGAAACATCCTCAAATTCAATAAAGCGGGAATCCTAAAACACATTCAGAAAACATCCTAGGGCTCCCGTGCCTGCTACATGCATTCAGGGGAAAATAAAAGACAAGAGTCATAGAAATAAAAAGTCAGAGACGACAGCAGGTTCCCATGATCACAGCTCCTCCTTCAGCCATCCTGTCTCGCCCCTTGGTTACCTGTGGAAAACCACAAAATAAGGGTGAGTAACGAATTACTCAGTAAGAATCCCCAACCGGGTTACAATACGATGCACATGGTCATCTAGGTGAGTGTATGTAAGCTATGAATATAAACACAGAATAGAGCACATAGCTTAAGTCCACACTTGGACCTGGATGCCAACTCAAGGTCTTAGTCCGGAAATAGATCACCACACAATACTCCCTATACGAGAAACGAGTCCCGCCTCTCACTTTGTCTCATCGTCGATCACGAAAGGTGCACTAGCTCAAGATCCCGGCGAGCTCTCCGGTCGGCGCGCCAGTAATGAGCGTAAGCGCGCATCTGCGTGCTCTTCGCAGACTATGGGGGTGTGCGGGTCTAGTGGCAAGCTGCCCATGTCCAGATCCACCACGCCTAACTAAATCTACGGATCGGTGTCACCGACATAGGGGTGTGAGACTGACACGTGAACTATGTCACCTGAACCACCGCACCTGAGGCTAAGGAATCGGTCGTGGTAGGCTTACACCAGGAAGCCGTCCTTGCCCTATCAGGTGGCAATTAAGGGCTATGGCCGAACACGCTGAGGACGTGCCGAGTGCTGGGGACGAGGCTGTAACGGCCCGGAAATTTCATCCCGGTCTTCCCGGGAGGCCCAGGGGCATTTTGGTAATTTGGTCGGGTCGACAGGGCCGGTTATGTATTTGTTAATTGGTGGAAAAATTATGAGTCGATTTGAATGGGATCGGGAATTTTGGTGAAGACATTTGGGCTTGGAAAAAGGTAAAAATAAATAGGGAATTAAATAGCGCGTCGAGTGAGATTCGAGCCAAGGTCGCGTAGGAAGCTAAGCAAGCGTGGCTGCCAATCAAGCCACTGAGCGCTCTTGTGATTCTAAACGCGCCAGCCTGTATATAAGCGTGTCTTCGTGCATTTTATTTTAAAAGCCAAAAATCGCCCAGCCTTCTTCCTTCCCCATTTCTTCTTCTCATCGCGAGCTTCTCCTTCGGCCGACTAGGTCCCTCGCGAATTCTCCCTCACCAGCACCAGCTCGATCGAGCTTCCTCTCCCAATTTGAAGTCGCTCCTTGTCTCAACCAGCCGGTAAGCTTCCTTTTCCTTCTTCTTCTTCTTCTTCTTCTCCTCCGATTCCTTCAATTCTCCCATGTTTCCGAGTTGGCGATTAATGGCCGAGAAAGAGGCGAAATTGAGTGTGTGAAGTTTCTATGTAGCTAGCCGAGAGGGATTCGTCCGTGAAGAAGCCCCATCGTCGCCGGAATCGCGCCAACTCGCCGAGATCGTCGCTCCTCTGTCGCGCGCAGGAGCCCGCCGAGCCACGCCGCGCACCGCCTCGCGCCAGCGCGCGCCCTCGCCCAGCTCCGTGTCACACCGCATGCCGTCCCAGCCGAGCCACGCCCGCATGCCCCTATGTCACCGCGCGCCCGTCCGCGCGCCCACGAGCCCAGCCAGCCCCATTGCTGCCCCGTTCGTGCAATCGGCTCTTCCGTCTGTTCGTCGCGCCTCGTGAGTTGCTCCCGAGCTGAGCCTTGTTTATTTTATTATATTTAGGCCTATTGTGTGATTTTTGTTGTGATTGATAGGTTCTCGGTAGCTAGTTCGGGTTCTTTCGCAATTTAGGTTTTCGTGTCAAATCGTCCCCGACCAAGGTAAGGATTTCTTACCGGAGTTGTGTGGACCCTGCGATATTATATGTGATTGCTGATTGATTGCTTGTTTGTGTTTATTGACATATTTAGTAATAGGTGCTCGTTTCTGAATTCCCGGTTAGCATGATCTTCCTGATTTATTCTCATGTTAATCCATGCTAGGTTGTTTCTTTCTGGCATGCTCGTATCTGTTCCTTGCTTCGTAGTATCATGCTAGGCTCGTTGTATTCTTATTGAGCACGTATTGGATTTTATGGAATTGTTTGCTTAGATTGCTAGGGCGGGTGAGATTTGCGGTAGATAGCATCATCCGGGCTGATGCATAAAGTACCTTGCATCCATGGCAGGGACGTCGAGACAGTGCTCGTCCACTGGACTCGTGAGGATTAGCTAACCCTACCGGTAGGCCCCGCAATCTTGGGTGAGGGTGGCGGACTGTTAAATGCCCCAACGGTCGGGATGATGACTTGGCATTGCCTCGTCCCCGGCAGCCGGCATGTCCTCAGCATGTTTGGCAGTAGCCCTTGATTGCCACCTGTTAAGGTAAGGGCGGCTTCCTGGTGTAAGCCTACCACGACCCGTTTCCTTAGCCTCAGGTGCGGTGGTTCAAGCTGACATAGTTTACGTGTCCAGGTCTCACACCCCTATGTCAGTGACACCTATCCAAAGATTTAGTTAGGCATGGTGACTGGACATGGGCAGCTTGCCTTCAGACCCGGCACCCCCCATAGTCTGCAGTAGCACGCGGTGCATGCTTACGCTCATTACACCGCCGACCGGATAGCTCCTCGGGATCTTGAGCCAGTGTACCTTTCGTCGACAATAGACAGGTTGAGGCTGGGACTTGTTTCTCGTATAGGGCGACTTGTGTATTGGAGTGTGTGGTGATATTATTCCGGACTAAGACCCTAAGTTGGCATCCGAGACCCAAGTGTGGGCTAAGCTATGTGCTTTATTCTGTGTTTATACTCATAGCTTGCATACATTCATCGAGATGACCATGTATATCGTATTGTACCCCGGTTGGGGATTCTTACTGAGTAATTCGTTACTCACCCTTATTATTGTGGTTTTTCCACAGGTAACCAAGTTGCAAGACAGGATGGCTGAAGGAGGAGCTGTGATCATGGGGCTCAGTCATCAAACTCTAATTTTTGTGTTATGACTCTTTATGTTTTATTTTCCCCTGAATGCATGTAGCCGGGCACGAAGCCCTAGGATGTTTTCTGAATATTTTGTGGATTCCAGCATTATTGTATCTAGACATGTTTTGAATGATTTTAAGAAATCTCTGATCGGAGTATACTTTGGAAATGTATTTATCTTGGAACAGGTGCTTGGAAACAGGGACATGTTCCAGGGAAGTTGTCTAGTTTTTAAAGGGGTTATTTCGAATGTTTTTGTTTTAATTGGAATCTGAAATCATGTCTGTTTAATGTCCTTTACTTTGAATGCATGCATTGGGGTAAGGGCCCATTTAGTGCCCCATTCGGGTCGGTCCCTTACAGTTGGTATCAGAGCTCAGAGTCATAAATTCTGTAGAATGACCTTTTGTTGTAGGTCATTTTTTCCATGATCACTAGCACTCCGACAGTCATCAGGTACGCCTAAGTTTACTATTTGTTGTAGAAAAAGGGTTAAGAATTTACAATACCTGTCATCTAGTGTATGCCTTGTGTAGTGTTGTGGAGCGGAGACGAGCAGGTTCTGACTCGTTATTGGTTTGGGTTTAGAGCGCCATCATGCCAACTTCCCGCAGTGTGTGATGTATGTTGTGGCTTGTTGTGATATCCAGATAGATTCGGATGCCCTGGGACATCGTTCCAGAGGGAGGTAGAGATTGGACTCCCATAGGCCAACTGTGGCCTAGTTGATGGTTTTCCCCTAGTGAGAGGGTGGAGGTGCTTTGCCTTGGAATGCCACTCCAAGAGAGGAGTTAGGCGTGGTTGTCTTTGATGTGGATGTTTGTGGAGCAGGTCCCCGTGTGGACTAGCCTGGGTAGCTCAAGTGTTGATCTTGAGTCTTGATAGATTATTTGGTTGCCCAGAGAGTGGTTGCAAAGTTGGTAGCCTTCGAGAAGGTTGATGAGGCATCTTTGTGCTTTTGTGGAGTGTTGTTGTTTGCAGCCAGTAAGCCGGAACCCTGTAGTTAAGGGTGCAGCAAGCAGTGTTCCCTACGGACTGGATCCGTTGGTGGTTTCCTCAGTTGTTTGGTATAATTGAACACTCTTCTTTTGGTAAGCCCTAGAGTAGGGCTAGCTACTGCATGTTGAGAGAGCCGGCCAGAGTTTGTTGAGCATCATGTGGAGATGCAAGAGTAGGCTATGAGCCTTCAGCTTGATGAGATGCCTTAGGCATAGTTGTTGGAGTTGAGCCCTTGTATGCCGAGCCAGAGTTCGTGTCACTTGAGGTTGTGACCTTGTTGGCCCCGTTGCTAGTAAGATGTGGATTTGGTAGTAGTGGCACTTGAGGTGCATTGTTTGGTGTGCCGATTTGGCACTAAATCTGGTTCAGGCCTGAGTTTGGCATGGGTATAGCAGATGGTTCTATGCCGTCCGGAGTTTAGCGCACTCCTTTAGCCTTGGATCCGTTTTTGGTAGTTGCACTTGTGTAGGTCGTGAAAAAGGGCTAGTTCAGTGGTAATCGAAAGATTTCAAGCGAAGGGATGTTCGAGAGGAGCCGGAGCCTTTTCCTAGCGTTACTGGAGGTTGAGTAAGTCAAGCAGGTTGGCGGTTGGTAAGTGTTAGTGCGCGTGCATCTCACGCCGGTGTTAAGGCCAAGATATCCTTGTGGTTGGTAGTGCGGTCAACTACCTGCGAGTGCCTAAATCTGAGGAGGGTTGAGCATCGTAGAAGCAAGTTGGGTCCAGTTGAGGGACCATGAGTTGGATGCCTATGAGGTGAGTAGGATGCCTTGTGAGAGGAGTTGGATGCCTTATGGGTAAGCACCCTTGGTAGAGGCTTGGTATAAAGTAAGTTTGGTTGGGCATGGTTATGCTTTGGTAGAGCAAGGTTGCCACAGCTTCGAGCACCGTGTGGAGATGGAACTTTGGGTGTTTCGTTGATTGATTGTATCTCTGCCAAGAGCTAGTGTTGCTTTTTGGGAAAAGCATTTGTTAGTCTTGGATAGCTAAATAAGGGTTGGGAGTGGTGCACACAAGTGTGTTTTGTGTGGTTCGTTCTGTGGCGAGAGTTTCAGATCCATGTAGGGTTTGCTTGGGGATCTGGTGCTCAGTTCTTGAAAAAGTTGGACTCCGGGTGGATGTTGTAAGGCTTTAGCGAGATGGTAAGGGTACCATGCTCGTGGTGTCAGGTTGTTGCTTAGGTAAGATTTGTTAAGTGGACCTAAGCTTGGTTGGCGGACCTTCTTGTTGATCGTCATGACTGAGAGAGTTGTTAGGATCCTTCCTTGGGTAGAAGTTATGTTGTGATTGACGTCTGAGTAGGAGAATGACGCATTCGGTAGCGTTTCGGGTCCTCTTGGTTTCCAAGGAGTTGGAGTTGGCCAGCATGGTTGTGTTGCTGGAAAATGGAGTTGTTGTTTGTTCAGGCAGTTGGTTGTTAGTCCGTTAGTTGGCAGTGGGTGTCGAGGGTTGTCGGAGAACCCTAGGTTGTGAGAGCCTCTCTAGAGCTCAGTCAGGCCCAGGTAGTGAGTTTCAGTTGGCAAGTTGAAGCCGTGTAGTTTGTAGCCTCGGGTGAGTTGTTGGCAGTCTTGGTAGCCTAGCAAGTTAGTATTTGTTTGGAGTGGAGTCCGAATTGGTTCCGGTGTGGGAACAAGTTGATGCTTGGTGTTGACCAAGGTGTGGATTGGAATTTCTAGAAGTCAGTTTTGCTCGTGGGGCGAATGGTTCGTGCCCTGTTGGTTGTCTTCCTGTTTTCAGGAGGTTGAGAGTTGCCCCGTTGGTATTTGGAGGTTCAGTTCGTGGTGGACCCCTGTTGCTACCCCGTGAGATTTTGATCTTGTTGCTTTAGTGGAGCATGACAGTGAGTGCATGTGAAGCTCTCTGTCCTTCGGTTGTCTGCTCGTGGGAGCCGTTTCTTTCTAGGTTTGGCAGGTTACTACCGTCGGTTTGTTAAGGACTTTTTCACCATAGCCTCGCCCCTCACTCGTCTGACGAGGAAGGGTGTCGAGTTTGTTTGGGACGGTAGGTGTGATGAGAGCTTTGCCAGGCTCAAGAGCAGTTTGACTTCGGCACCAGTGTTGGCAGTCCTGGAGGGGACATGTGGTTTCGTGGTTTACAGCGATGCTTCCAAGTTCGGGTTAGGTTGCAGGTTGATGCAGCACGGGAAGGTCATTGCTTATGCTTCCCGCCAGCTGAAGCCATATGAGCAGAACTATCCGACTCATGATATGGAGTTAGCGGCGGTGGTGTTTGCAATCAAAGATTTGGAGGCATTACCTGTATGGTGAGCGGATTCAGATAGTTACCGATCACCAGAGCCTCAAGTATCTGTTTACTCAGAAGAAGCTGAATATGAGGCAGAGGAGATGGTTAGAGTGGGTAAAAGATTATGACTGCGAGATTTTGTACCATCCGGGTAAAGCCAATGTTGTAGCTGATGCTTTGAGTAGAAAGGCATCGCACTCCGTGGTGTTGTTCAGTTCCCAGCCCAGATTGCAGCGAGAGTTCAAGCAGGCTGAGGTTGCAGTGTTGTTGGGTGAGGTTGCTGCCAGAGTAGCTCAGTTGTTAGTTCAGCCATCGAATAGACAGCGGATTATTGATAATCAGCTGAGTGACCCCGCACTTAAGAGATTGGGTGACAGAGTTAGTGCTGATGGAGATTTTGACTTTGTATATTCACCAGACAGTGGGCTGACGTACAGAGGCCGGTTGTGTGTTCCGGATGTTGCAGGATTGCGAGCGGAGTTGCTCTCAGAGGCCCACAGTTCACCGTTTCCTTGGCACCCCGGGGGTTCCAAGATGTAACAGGATCTTAAGCAGACATTCGGGTGGATGGGTATGAAAAGAGATGTTGCGGATTTTGTCAGTCGATGTCTCACTTGTCAGCAAGTGAAGGCACCCAGGCTGAGACCAGCCGGTTTGTTGCAGCCGCTGAATGTACCTCAGTGGAAATGGGAAGAGATCTCCATGGACTTTATTTCTGGTTTGTCGAGGACTCCGAGGAAGTTCTCTCAGATTTGGGTGATAGTCGACCGATTGGCTAAGAGCGCACACTTCATTCTCGGTAGAGACACTTATACCGTGGAACAGTGGGCTCAGTTGTTTTTGGAGCAGATCATTTGTTATCACGGTGTGCCTGTGAGGATTGTGTCTGACCGTGATTCGAGGCTTGTGTGTTGGATTTCCTGGGCAGTTGGGACCAGTACCTGTATCTTATGGAGTTTGCATATAACAACAGTTATCAGTCGACGATTCAGATGGTTCCATTCGAAGCTTTGTATGGTAAGCGTTGTCGTTCTCCTGTGTTCTGGGAAGAGGTTGGTGATAGGCAGGTTTTGGGTCCCGAGTTGCTGCAGTTGACCAATGGTGTCGTCTGCGTAAGATTAGAGCTCGTATGTTGACAAATTTCGGAGAGCGACGAGAAGAGTTACGTCGATGTTCGGCGCCGGGATTTGGAGTTTGAGGTTGGTCAACATGTATTCCTAAAGGTTGCACCGATGCGAGGTGTTTTGAGGTTTGGCAAGCGTGGAAAGCCGAGTCCCCGTTTTGTTGGTCCGTTTGAGATTCTCGGAGGATCGGCAAGGTTGCTTATCGGTTAGCCCCGCCTCCGTCATTGTCGCAAGTACGTTGTTTTTCATGTTTCGATGTTGAGACGATGCGTGCTTAACCCATCGCACATTGTTGATTTTGAGCCTTTGCAAATGAATGAGGATTTGAGCTTGAGGAGAAGCGGTGGAGATTCTTGCTTTTGAGACAAAGACACTGCGTAATCGTGAAATCCGGTTGGTAAAAGTTCAGTGGAGGAGTCAGAGTTCAGAGGAAGCCACTTGGGAGCGGGAGGATGAGATGAGATTGCAGTATCCCGAGCTGTTCCAATCTTAAGTGACTTTTGAGGACGAAAGTCTTATAAGGGGGGAATATTGTAACGGCCCAGAAATTTCATCCCGGTCTTCCCGGGAGGCCCAAGGGCATTTTGGTAATTTGGTCGGGCCGACAGGGCCGGTTATGTATTTGTTAATTGCCGGAAAAATTATGAGTCGATTTGAATGGGATCGGGAATTTTGGTGAAGACATTTGGGCTTGGAAAAAGGTAAAAATAAATAGGGAATTAAATAGCGCGTCGAGTGAGATTCAAGCCAGGGTCGCGTGGCAAGCTGGGGAGAAACGCGATCCGGGTTGGCGGCGCCGACATGCGTCGCGACGGATAGGGATAGGCGCGATGCGGTCGGGCTACGTCGCGATAAAGGTCGTGGGAGACGGGGGTGCGTCAGGCGGGCGATCGATCGCTGGGGCGCTCACTGGGTTGCACAAACACAAACTCTCAATCCTCTTCTCTCGGCCAGCAAGAACAACACCAAAAAAGAAGAGAATGAGAGATCGAGGAATGAGGAATGCTTACCAGGAACGAACGAGGCGATGGAGCTCTCGGGAGAAGGCGCACGGCAAGAAGGCTTGGGAGAAGATGGTTGGACGGCAAAGGGGGATTTGGAGAATGAGGAAGAGAAAACCTATTTCTTTTCTTTTTAATCAAACTCACCTAAATCTCGAAAACCAAGGCAAACGAAGATAACCTGCGGAATGAGCATCAATAACAACTTGCAGCTGGACTGGCAGAACCACACCACTATCTCCCTAGCCATCTAGGCTTGAATCCTTGCTGAAGCATATTTAATCCTGCAAAACTCTTGTTTTTATTTTTTGCATCTCTCCATGCCCAAACTCATCCAAAAGCAACCAAACCCTACATTTGACCATCCAAGAATATTAACAGCTGAGAAAGACAGAAACGGCCCTAACGACCTGACCAAATTACCAAAATACCCTTAGAACATACTTGGAAGATCGGGATGAAAACCTGGGCCGTTACAAGTACTTAAGCTTCAAAGATCAAGGCCCGCTGCACAACAAGTAAATAAGGAAGGAAGAATCCGCAAGCGAGAAGCTGACTAACCAGACAATTGAGAGACGGATTTCTGAAATCACGGGATTCCTGGCTTAGACAAATCAAACACATATGGCAAGAAATTAAAACGAGAATCTTAGTGCAAATTGATTCTCACCATTCTAGAACCTTCAGAAGCTCGACAACCTAGCTCTATAAAAGGGACGTGATGTAATTGAGAAAGGGCAGCTGGATGCTTGCCCTGTTTTTCTTCTCGCAGAATTGCAAAGAATTGATCTATGCTACAATTTTACTGTTGTTTTATTTTATTTGTTTTGTTTTTTTAAGACGTATTGTTAGACTTATTTCAATTTAGTAATACAGTTCTGTGATGTTTTCTACATTGTGCATTGTGTTCTTTACTGTCATTATGAACTAATTTTCATAAGGTGAAACTAGGGGAACGTGAGTTTTAGTAGCATGTTATAAGAAGGAGTTGGAAGGGTTTAATCTAGAGCATGGTAAGATAGGAACTACATAAGAAAACATTAAGTGTTGACCGACCATCCACACAAACTAATAGATTGTCAATCGGAAGAGGAAACGATCTAAGTCTGTCATGCATGTTTAATGGGTAGTGTTGCGGCTGCAACATTTTAAATCGGAGTTTTGGAATAAATGTGAAACAATTACATACTTAGCGCTAGGGGTGATAATGAAAACTGAAAACCAAAAAAACAGAACCGAACCAAATCGATTTATTGGATTGGTTCAGATTTTTTACATAATATTGGACATATTGGTTTTTATTTAGAGAAAACCGAAAGTTATTGGATCGGATCGGTTTCTATTTGTAAAATCCAATAAAAACCGAACCGAACCAATATTGACTTTTTTACTTTCATTTTTCTTTCTCTATGTTAGTTAAACATTTTATTAGTAAGTGACTAATTATTTTTGTTTAATTTAATTAAAAATTATGAGATCTATTCTTTAGAAAACAACATTAAATATGAATTGGGAGTGAAATAGCAGGTAAAATAGTAAAAAAGAATTAAACTGTAGCGAACCAAATTGAAGAAAATCGAGCCAATAATTTTATCCTCTATCAGACATTGGTTCGGTTATTCTTTTTTTCAAATCAATCGGATCGGATCGGTTATTGGTTTGACCTAAAAATTAACGAAAACCAAACGAATGGTTTTGTCTTTTGTTGGACATTGGTTCGGTTCCTCTTTTTATCAAATTGATTGGATCGGTTTGACCTAAAACAGAAGAAAATCGAACCAATATCACCCCTACTTAGCGCGGTTTTTAATTACACTTAGTCGCAGCGAAATCTGGGCTAAGTTTGTCATCACATTGCTATAGTCACAAGTATCCTAGTTTAGACTTAACTTATCAAAACTGTTTTATTGTTTAGTTATTTATTTTCCTTGCAAAAATCAAAACCATAGCAACAACACTCTTTTATGCAATTTACTTTTCAATTCTAAACATTACCTCAAATAATTTTCCATTCCCTGCGGAGAACGATAATTTACTTATTTATGGCTACAGACCACATATACTTGCGTGTCGCGGTATCAATTCACGCAAATCATAACCACGTTCATAACACAGGTCCCAACATCCCTTCAGGACACACGAGTCATGCGCAAAGACAAAGTGTAAAGACCCGACCCAAAAAGGGCTCTAAATAGGCCTTTACCCCAATGCATGCATTCAAAGTAAAGGACAATATGCAAATAAATTTTCAGATTCCCAATTAAAACAAAAAAATCAAGGTTCAATCAGAAATCAATATAGTTTGTTGAAACTTTGTCCCTGTCTCCAAGCACTGCTTTCAAGGCAAATACATTTCCAAAACGTACACTCTGATCAGAGATTTATTAAAACATTTGAAACATCCTCAAATTCAATAAAGCGGGAATCCACAAAAACATTCAAAAAACATCCTAGGGCTCCGTGCCCGGCTACATGCATTCAGTGGAAAATAAAATACAAGAGTCATAGAAATAAAAAGTCAGAGATGACAGCAGGTTCCCATGATCACAGCTCCTCCTTCAGCCATCCTGTCTCGCACATTGGTTACCTGTGGAAAACCACAAAATAAGGGTGAGTAACGAATTACTCAGTAAGAATCCCCAACCGGGGTACAATACGATGCACATGGTCATCTAGGTGAGTGTATGCAAGCTATGAATATAAACACAGAATAGAGCACATAGCTTAAGTCCACACTTGGACCTCGGATACCAACTCAGGGTCTTAGTCCGGAAATAGATCACCACACAATACGCCCTATACGAGAAACGAGTCCCGGCCTCAGCCTGTCTACTGTCGATACGAAAGGTGCACTAGCTCAAGATCCCGAGGAGCTCTCTGGTCGACGCTGTAATGAGCGTAAGCGCGCACCGCGTGCTACTGCAGACTATGGGGGGTGCCGGGTCTCGTGGCAAGCTGCCCATGTCCAGTCACCACGCCTAACTAAGTCTCTGGATCGGTGTCACTAATAAAGGGGTGTGAGACCTGGACACGTGAACTATGTCAGCCTGAACCACCGCACCTGAGGCTAAGGAATCGGTCGTGGTAGGCTTACACCAGGAAGCCGTCCTTGCCCTATCAGGTGGCAATCAAGGGCTACGGCCGAACACGCTGAGGACGTGCCGACTGCCGGGGACGAGGCAATGCCAAGTCATCATCTCGACCGTTGGGGAATTTAACAGTCTGCCACCCTCACCCAAGATTCCAGGGCCTACCGGTCGGGTTCGCTAAACCCTAACGGTGTCCAGGGACGGAGTACTACCTCGTACGTCCCTGCCATGGATGCAAGATACTTTATGCATCAGGCCCGGATGATGCTACCTACCTACACTCTAACCTATCATATCAATAACATACAATCCAATACAATCCAAAACGTGTTCAACAGATACAACGAACCTAGCATGGTACTATGAAGCAAGAACATATATGAGCATGCCAGAACGGAACAACCTAGCATGGACTAACATGAGAGAACAACATACGAAGTCATGCTAGTCAGGAATTCAGAACAGAGCACCTAAACTATACATGTTGATAATCACAAACAAACATACAAACAACAATCATATAGAACATCGCAGAGTCCACACAACTCCGGTAAGAAATCCTTAACTTGGTCGGGAGGTTTCTACACACAAATCCTAAGCTGCGAACAATCCCAAGCTAGCTAACGGAACCTAGCAAACACAATAATAATCAACATCTATCAGCCTAAAAATAATAAAACAGCAGGCTCGGCTCGGGAGCACTCACACGGCACGGGGACACGAGACTAGGCGCTGGCTGGCGAGCTAGTGCAAAAAAGCTGGCGCTGGCTGGCCCAGCTACCGCACAAAGATCGGCGCAAGCATACGCGCACGCGCAGTAGATACAAGCAGCGAGCCGCAACGCACGACGGCGCGTCTGTGTGCGCACGGACACGAGCAAGCGTCTGGGCGTGCGGGCGAGCGGCTCGGAGCGAAGGTGCGCGGGCGCTGGGCGTGCGACTCGGACACGGCGAGCGTCTGGGCGTGCTATCCGGCTGTGCGACGGCTGCTGCAGGCTCGCGACAGGGGCTGTCTGGGCGTCTGGCTCGGCTGCTGAGCGACAGGCTGCTCGATGGCACTGTAGGGGCGATGGAGCTGGGCGACTTGGGGCGATCTAGGCTTGCTGCTGGTGCAATCTGGCCGGCTGGGGAGCTGCGACGGTGGGGCTGCTGGATGGGGCTCCTCTCGGCTGGCTGTAATCAAACACACACACACACCCACACTCTTCTACTTACATTCGGCCAGCAAGAACTCAAATCGGAGAAGACGAAGAGACGAAGAAACTTACCCGGAAAGACGATCGAACCTCGGGGCTGCAAAGGAGAAGAAATTCTGCTTGGGGCTTGGGAGAGGAAGGGTTGGGCCGCCATGGAGTTTTGGGGAAGAAAACACAAAACCTAATTTCTTTTCATTTAACCAAATGCACAAAAACTCCCAAGATCCAAGGGTAACTAAGATATGACGCAGAAAGAGTAACAATAACACATGGTGGCTCACTTGGCAAGGCTCTCCTCTAGCACACAAGGCCACCCTAGCTCGAACCCCAGCTGCAACACAATTTTCCTATATTTTAACTTTTGCATCTATCCTTGCTCAAACCCATCCACAAAGCTTCAGAAACTTACATAAATCCATCCAATAATTTTAGCAACTGGAAAAAGACATAAACGGCTCTGACGGCCTGACCAAATTACCAAAATGCCCCAAGGGCACACTTGGAAGACCGGGATGAAAACCTGAGCCGTTACACAAAGATATCAAATTTTTGCATTGTAGGAATGCTGTTGAGTAGATCTAGGCAGAAACTTTGCGCTAATTCCGTCCGGCATAGTTCATCCATGTTTTGGCCATATTATACTTTTGGGGGCGATAGCATCTTTGGTTGCCTTCTCCTGCCTTTCTTATCCATGCGCCTTAATACGTAGACCTTCTATCAAATACAACATTGATAGGATGTAATTACTTATACGCAAGCTTGGTTGAATTGGCCATGGGTCGCTTCTTCGATAAATCAATTCTTGCAATGCGTGCTATGTTGTTAACGCAAAAAAATCAGATACCATTGATGGTAGATTGAGATTTTCAATGTTGTACTCTTCTTCCTGCAGATGGGTAATGTCCATTTCTCCTCTTTTGGGTTGATGTGTACTTGCTTCCCCTGAATCTACAGGCTCATCACCCTATATGCCCTCGTGTTGGCAGTTTTCACCTTCAATTGTTTTTTCAAAATCGATCAGGGAGCTTTCTTCGTTGTTCTCCTCCACACATTCTATTTCATCTGCTTCTGAAATTGTTGGAGTAGCGAACCTTGCCCAAGCTTTTTTTTGTTCCGTGTATCTTTGCTCCAACCCTCTTTCTATTTCTACAAGTTGTAGTTCTCTGGCCTCTTGTGCTCTGGCTATTGTGGCTGCTCGGAAATCTTCTAATCAGAGATCTTTCTTATAGATAAAATACAATTCTTCCTTGTTAAGTACATCGGCCTCTAGATATGACTCTTCTGCTCGCCTACTGCTTGCTGCACAGGTTCCTTCTGGTTTCCGCAGAAAGTGCTAGTTCTTCTGAGGTTCTTATATGATAACATTATCCCTCAACCATTATGTCCTTCTTAGCTATTCTTCTTCCTCTGCAGTCATGTCCTTCGAAGACTGCCCAAAAATATACATGTGATTCCTAAGTTCATGACTTCTAGCATCCCATGTATATCCCTTGTTGCTGCAATCTCCTCACGGATCGAACTGTTGCTGATAGAAGCTGCTATGGTCTTCCCAATAGTGCAACTGGAAATTTTCATTCGAACAAAGATGTGCTATGTTAAATTCCTCTTCAAAGCCTTGTTACTGTAAGTTGTCTAAATGTTGCGGAATATAGTATTGCGTTCATTGTTGATATGTAAACTAACTAGGCTCCATTGGATACTCGTGGTGATGAGTTGCTCTGGGACTCTGTTTCCCTTCTGATCAAATTAGTTTGGACTTCACGTTTCCCTGAAATAAAAAAGAGTTCAATCTTAAACAATTAAGGACTACTCCTTCCTAAATATATTAACTCTAAATAATCAATCCCCAGCAACGGCGCCAATAACTTGGTTCGACGATTCCACTGCTAATATATTGAATAGTAACTAATTCTTATGTGAAACGCAATTGGAATCACTTACGCGCAAGTATACGTGGTCGGGAATTGTAGTAAGTAATAAGTATATGTTTTATCGATCCCATAGAGATTGATGTCTAGAGCGAATACCACTTATTACTTATTAAGTAATAAGTATATGTTTTAGCCTTTTCTAGGAATATGTAGTAAGTAAATAAGCATATATGTTAAGTGGTTTGGTTTTGTTTAATAAGATAAAATAAAATGCTGAAATAAATAATAATGTTATGAGTAATGTTAACTGCATATTCCTAGAAAAGGCTAAGAGCGCGGACCAGCCAATGAATGTACCTTATGGCGAATCAGAAGAGGAACCGCATGTTGACCCAGTATGCTACTTTAGGTTAAGTGAATGTCTATTCACTATTTAGGGTGTTAGGGATAACCTCACTAATTCTTATGTTTCTGTAAGGGACCGACCCGAATGGGGCACTAAATGGGCCCTTATCCCAATGCATGCATTCAAAGTAAAGGACATTTAAACAGACATGATCTCGGATTCCAATTAAAACAAAACATTCAAAATAACCCTTTTAAAAACTAGACAATTTCCCTGGAACCTGTCCCTGTTTCCAAGCACCTGTTCCAAGATAAATACATTTCCAAAGTTTACTCTGATCAAAGATTTACTAAAAGTCATTCAAAACCTGTTCAGATACAAAATGCTGGAATCCACAAATATTTACAAACATCCTAGGGCTCCGTGCCCGACTACATGCATTCAGGGAAAACAAAACACACGAGAGTCATAATACAAAAATCAGAGTTGGAAGACTGGGCCCCATGATCACCGCTCCTCCTTCAGGCATCCTGTCGCGCACCACGATTACCTGTGGAAAACCACAGAATAAGGGTGAGTAACGAATTACTCAGTAAGAATCCCCAACCGGGGTACAATACGATATACATGGTCATCTCGATGAGCGTATGCAAGCTATGAATATAAACACAGAATAGAGCACATAGCTTAGCCCATACTTGGGCCTCGGATGCCAATTAGGGTCTTAGTCCGGAATAGTATCATCACACAGTCCAATATATAAGTCGCCCTATACGAGAAACAAGTCCCGGCCTCAGCCTGTCTACTGTCGACGAAAGATACACTGGCTCACAATCCCGAGGAGCTCTCCAATCGGCGCTGTAATGAGCGTAAGCATGCACGCGTGCTACTGCAGACTATGGGGGGTTGCCGGGTCTTAAGGCAAGCTGCCCATATCCAGTCACCACGCCTTACTAAATCTTTGGATCGGTGTCACTGACATAGAGGTGTGAGACCTGGACACGTAAACTATGTCAGCCTGAACCACCGCACCTGGGGCCAAGGAACGGTCGTGGTAGGCTTACACCGTGAAGCCGTCCCTTGCCTTAACAGTGGCAATCGGGGCTCTCGCCAAACATGCTGAGGACATGCCGGCTGCCGGGGACGAGGCAATGCCACGTCATCATCCCGACCGTTGGGGCATTTAACAGTCTGCCACCCTCACCCAAGATTGTAGGGCCTACCGCTTGGGTTAGCTAATCCCTCACGGGGTCCAGGGACGGAATGACTTGCTCGACGTCCCTACCATGGATGCAAGGTTCTTTATGCATCAGGCCCGGATGATGCTATCTACCTGCACTTCTAACCTGCCCTAGCAAACAGCAAACAATTCTATAAAATCCAATACGTGCTCAATAAGAATACAACGAGCCTAGCATGATACTACAAAGCAAGGAACATATACGAGCATGCTAGAGAGAAACAACCTAGCATGGATTAACATGAGATTTAAACCAGGAAGATCATGCTAATCGGGAATTCAGAATAGATTACCTAGCTACACATGTCAATAAACACAAACAAGCAAATCAATCAAAGAATCACATATAATATCGCAGGGTCCACACAACTCCGGAAAGAAATCCTTACCTTAGTCGGGGACGAATTCACGGAAACCTAGGCTGCGAACGAACCCGAACTAGCTACTGGGAACCTAACGAGCACAACACAATTACACACAATATCTAAATAAAATAAAATAAAATAAAAATAATTCGGCTCGGCTCTCACTCGGCTCGGCTCGGCTCGCCTCGGCTTGGCTCAGCTCGGCTTGGCTGGGCTTGGCGGCTCGGCTCGGCAGCAGGACACGCGACGCGGCGCTGGGGCGCGGCTTGGCGACACGGCTCGGCGACAGGTGCACGGACACGCGCGGCTGGGCTCGCCACATGCGCGATGCGATCAGAGCGCGAGCGCGCTTGCGCGGTGTGCGGCGAGACTCGGCGATGCTCGCGCAGAACAGAGCACGAAACAGGGGCGAAGGAGACAACCCGAAATCGAATGATCCACGGGGATTCGACGAGCGATTCTTCGTTGGAGAACTTCCCTACACTAGCTGCACACAAACCACCCAGAAAATCACCTCACCATGGCCGTGAAACGAAGCCCGGAAGAAGGGGCTCGGAACGAAGAAGAGAAGAAGAAAGGAAGGAAAATTTACCTTCAAACCGGAAAATGATCGACCTCAGAGTTGGGGAAGACAACCACGATCGATTCGGGTGGAGAAGGCGTAAATCGCCGAAATCGCCAATCGGTCGACGGAGAAACGAAGGAGAAATCGCGAGGAAGAAGAAGCTTCGCGAGCTCGCTTTTATATGAAAATCCCTCTGCGCACGGCATATATACCAAATCGCGCGCGTAGATTAACAAACACGCCCAGTGGCTCGGCTGGCAGCGCCCCTTGCCTAGCACGCGACATGTCCCTGGTTCGAATCTCACTCGACGCGCTATTTAATTCCTCATTTAATTTTACTCATTTCCAAGCCCAAATGCCTTCACCAAAAATCCCGATCCTATTCAAATTGACTCATAATTATTCCGGCAATTTTCAATTTCAAAACCGGCCCTGTCGGCCAGACCCAAAATTACCAAAATGCCCCTGGGCCTCCCGGGAAGAAATTTCCGGGCCGTTACAGTTTTCCTGCGCTAAGTATGGAGTTTGCAGCGGAAGCTGGTTTAACCATAAATCATTAGTTACGGAAGCAACAATTGTTAGGGAAGTAAGACGGTATTTGGCTAGTCCGCGCGCTTAGCATCATTTAGGATTAATTACTTAACATTACTCATTGCATCAACATTTTATTTATGTACTTCATTTTTAGAAAACAAAAACCACTCAACTCAAACAACATATGCTTCTTTATTTTCTGCATGACTATGACTTAACTATATTAGCTCTAGACATCGATCTCTATGGGATCGAAAAATTTATATACTTATTACTTGCTGCAATTCCCGACCGCGTATACTTGCACGTAAGTGATTCCGAGTGTACTTAACATAATGATAGTTCTCAAATATAGCATTATTTAGGCTAATATCGTAATATATTCTAAAGGTATTTGTGCATTAATTGAATAAATTTTAGATTTAGAATAGCATTAAGTTGGAGAATTTGTATAAATACGATGCATGCATGATTTATGAGCCGAGATATAAAAGGTTAAGGTAATTAGCGCATTTTGGAGTAAAATGTGAATGTTGAATGCTTTTTGTACTTAAATGCCAAAGATTCCATGCTACGCTAATTTATTGCTATATCTACAGAAATTGGAAACATGGTTAGCATCGCATTCAAAGGAAAAGAGAAGGTCAAAATGCGCATCCGAGCGCTTTGTAGGTTGCAGACCGCACGATCTCCCAAATAATATTTGCGATAGACAAATACCTGTTGTAAAATAGATTAGATGCAAAAGCCTCAATAAGGAAAGAATCGAATGTCGAATGAATGCCAACTATCAGATTGTAGAATAGACAAACTGCAATAATCATGGGATTCATACCTTAATCAGCAAAGATGTTGACAAAATCAGAGGAAATCTATCGCAAGAACCAAGGGATTTGCAATAAAAGGAAATAAAAGTCCACATCAAATCCTTTCCTTCCAAGTCGACTTCTTAGTCCCCAAGTATTTCAAGCCTATAAAAAGAAGAAGAACCAATAGTGAAAGTGTGCCTGTTTACTGAGTTCTTCTCCCACACTTGGGGTGAAGGTTTCGAAGTGAAGTTCGTGTTCCTATTGACACGGAGTCCTGTTCTTCAAGAAGTCGCCACCATTTACCGCTTCTAGTTTATCTTTTCTTATTTCTTGTATGCTTAATTATTTTCAACATCATTTCTCCCTTTCGAACTATTCTTGCATTTGAATTAATTTAGTTTCTTTTGCAATGACTTTCGTTTTATTCTTCTTTATTCTCTCCCTTACTTTCATGTCTAGCTAAGAATTTTAGGCAGAGGTTAAGGGTGCGGGTTGTAGAAATCATGTACTAGAGTAAAGGGAGTTGTTAATTGTGCAACTTAAATTAGGATCTTAATTAAATAGCAAATGTCGACCGATCATCCACATACGTTAATAGGTTGTAAATCGGAAGAGAAAATAACCTAAGGCTAGTTTACATGTTCAATAGGTTAGTATATTGACGACTGTAGTTCTTTAAATCGGAGTTTAGGAATAAACGCGTAACTATTGCATATGTAGCGCCAGGTTATCATTACATCGAGTTGCGACGGAAGTCAGACTTGATGCTGAACGAAAGCGAAAACGGAAGTTTGTTAGGCGAAGTATGGCAATTACTACTTCCACATTTTATCCTAAGAATTGATAGACGCATCCCATAACCTTAGCCCGAGTCTTACTCAGTTCATTTCGTATTTTATTTTTACTTTCGCATTTAGATATAAAACAAACCAAAAATCCCAACACCATTCATTTTACTTTTCTTGCACGACTCTTAGATTAATTAACTAATTGTAGACATCAATCCCTGCAGAGAACGATAACATATAAATACTTATTACTTGCTGCATACTCGACCATATATTTGCGTATTAATGCGATTCGAAGTGTAGAACTTAGTTTCACTCTTAGAATTAATCATTTGCTTATTTATACTGCACCGAAATATTTCATCACATAAGTCTACTTAGAATTAATTACTATTCAGTATATTAGCATTTGAATCACAACCCATCAACATTCGATCTTTAAACATCCACGACTTATCCATAGCCATGTTAGAAATCAAGTCAACTAATGCACAAAAACAACAAATGCATAAAAACAACAAATGCACAAATTTTAAAAATGTTAACTTTGGTGGCTATCATTTACACAAAAACCACAAATGCACAAAATTTTAAACAAATTTGGTAATTTATGGAAAGATTACAACATAAATGAAACAAGTTGATGAAATGAAAAATTTAAACTTCTAAAAGCAACTATGAAACAAATACCTATAGGAAACAAACAAAGACATTAAAGAAAATGGTTTACATTTGTCACAAAATGCACAAATTTAAAACATATATGGAAGATTACAACTTGCATTTGTTAAGAAATGATTTAAAACGAAGTAAAAAATAGTTAGGGACAAAGAAATTACCAAATTTGGAGAGATGAGAACAAAAAATAACAGCGGCGGTGAGGGTTTGTTGAAGAAAGCGGTGGCAGTGAAGGGTGTGGTCAAAGAAGCGACGACGGCGGAGGAGTTTTGTTGAAGAACCGGAGGCGGTCGGGGAGATTTTGGTCGAAGATGAGAGAAAAAAAAGGAAAGAGGCACAGGAGAAGAGGGTTTGGTCGAAAGAGAAATGGAAGAAGAAGAAAAAAGAAAAAAAATGAAGAGGCTTTCGATGGAGGGCCTGGCTCACCACCAATATTCATCCATATTTTAATTTTTTCTTCAGATTTTAGCCCGCCATTGATTCTAGTAATTGTAGTAGTGTATATTTTTTATAAATTGTGTATGATATGTATGAAACATGGTTAAAAGAAAAAACAATTTATTTTAAGATAACAATAAAATGATTTTTTAAAAAAAAACATAAAACTATATTGGTCGACGGCTTACATATCGTCAACTAAAAAAATCTAAGCCAACTAATTATTCACATGTACGTCAGAAATTTTTTAATATAATCGATAGCTTTGAAACCGTCGGCCAATGAGTGTATAGTCAACGTTTTGAAAATTTGTCATCTATGTTAAAATAATCGACGTTTTTGTTCAATGTTGTTCAATTTGTAAACAGCCAATGGTGAAAGAAAAGCGTCAAACAAAGTCTTTTCGGCATTGATAAACATACGTTTTATCTGACAGTTAGTAAACCATCAGCCAGTATATTAACCAACAGTTTATTCATCATGGCCAACGTTAATAACTATTAGCCAAGGCTTTAATTTTTCTCATGTAGTGCTCCATCTTCGATCGGTCACTAATTTCTTTTTTCTGCCTAAACAAGAATCACTACTTGTTTGGTGTGGGCTCCTCCAACCTAATGGGAAAACAGACAACCCCTATTCTTTATGAGTATTTATAAAAACAAATGTAAGAAGTTATTGGTGCTATGATTGTTTGCATCGAATAGAGTAGGGTCGCAGCTACAATAGATTGAGAAAAGCAATAATAATGAAGAGAAAGAAGAGAAAGAACGACATAATGATTTTACATGGAAAATCCCTAAACAAATTAGAAGAACTTCATTATAAAAATAGGAGTTTTGAACATTCTCTCTTACAAAGTAGCAACAAACTCTCTATAAGGAGAAACTCTCTCTATTTTTATCTCACACCCTCATTCACTTAGAAGTGGGATGTCTTGAGAGATTTTGGGATGGTTTGCCAACAATGGGCACCCACCTATTTATAGTATTCATGAAATTGGGCTCCAAGTATAATCCAATGGTCCATATTTTTACTTGGTGATCAAGTAAATTATGTGGCCATGATTTTCACAGCCTTCACTTTGGATAAGAATGTCTAGATATATTTTTGAAAAATTTAAGTTCTAGAGATTTCTTTGAACAACTAGGATAAACCAAGTGATGTCTAGAATCTTTTTTTGGGCTTTGATCTTCTTTGGGCCTAAGCTCTCTTTGAGCCATAATATTTAACAATCTCCCAATTGAAGATTTGATTGATCCATCAAATCTCCACACCACTTTCTTCCTTGCCATCTCCATGTTACTTATGTTTCTACTAGGCCATTTGCGGATCGACACTAGTCAAACTTGTCAGCATTAACTGCCTTGGTCAGATAATCTGCTAGGTTTTCTTTTGTATGAATTTTCTGCATATCCATGATTCCTTCCTCCACTTTCTCACGAACGAAGTGGTACTATACTCGAATATGTTTTTTACTTAGAATGGAAAGTTGGATGCCTTGCAAGATACAAAGCACTCTGACTGCCACAAAATAGAGAAATATTCTTCTGTTCGTGCTTGAGTTCTTCCATTAACATTTTTAACCATACTGCCTCTTTGCTAGCTTGTGTAAAGCTACAACATACTCTGCTTTTGTTGTTGACGGAGCCACAACGGATTGTAGTTTAGTAACCCAGCTTACAGCTCCGCTAGCAAGAGTGAACACATATCCGGTGGTGGATTTGCTTTTATCAAGATCACATGCATAATTTGAGTCAACATATCCTCTGACAATAAAGTCTGACCTCCATAACATAATGCAACATCTATCGATCCTTTAATGTATCTAAGGATCCTTTTTACAGCATTCCAATGCTCTCGACTAGGATTCGCCATGTACCGACTAATTACTCCCACTGCATGTGCAATGTATTGTCTGGTACAAATCATGGCGAACATTAAACTTCCCACTACTTATGCATATGGTACTCGAGACATCTCCATCTCTCTGCTTCACTGCTAGGGCCCATACTAGAGGATAATTTGAAACTAACAAAAAGAGGGCTAGAAATTGGCTTATAGTCTTCTATGTTGAAGCGTTGCAAGACCTTCTTCAAATAGTTCCTATGAGATAGCCAAATCTTTCTATTATTTCTATCTCGGTGAATTTGCATCCCCATAGTCATTTTTGCTGGTCCCAAGTCCTTCAATTTAAATTCCATAGCCAACTGAGCCTTCAATTCTTCAATACAATCTTTGTTGAGGCCTACTACCAACATGTCGTCACCATACAACAGCAAGATCATGAAATCTTTTCACCAAACCTCTAAACAATATGCATAAGGGTTTGCACCAAGTCTGTTGTATATAAGGCTCACAATGAAGGAAACTCTAATTTCTTGTAACATCTCAGTGCCTATATGAGACCATACAGAGATTCGTTCAACCTGCAAACCAAGTTCCTTTTTTTTTCCTTCTGGTTGGAGCATACACATTTCTTTTTCAAGAACCATGCTGATGATAACCTTGTAGGTAGTGGGATCCCACAGGTATACCCCTTCACACCATCAACATACCCTAAAAACAAATATCTTCTGGATTTTGTATCCAGTTTTGTAGCTTCTTGGGTATTGTACATCACATACACTGGACTTTCGAATATATGGAGGTTTGAATAATCAACAAACTTTCTAGTCCACATCTGTACAGATGTCTTCAACTCAATTGCAGTTGATGGAGCACGATTCAGTATACAACAGGCGGTACTGACTGCTTCTGCCAAGAATGATTTATCTAAGCCTGCAACTCTCAACATTACTCTTGTTCTCTAACAAGGTTATGTCCATCCTCTCTGCCACTCCATTTTATTGAGGAGTGTAGACAGTATTTGAATGCCTTTTAACGCCTTGTTGATTCCAAAATTCAACAAACTCATTGCTTGAATATTCTCCTCCATTATCCATCATACAACATTTGACATTCTTTCCTAATTGAAGTTCAACTAGCGCTTTGATTACTTTGAAGACCAGTCACACATTTACCTTCTTCTTGATGGAAGACACCCAACACCTCTTGGAGTAACTGCTTATAAAGGACACAAAGTACCATGCTTCTCCTAAGGATGTAACCGGTGCTTTTTCGTGCATCATAATGAACCAATTCTAAAAAAACTCCATTTCTAGAATTTGATGGGTTGAACTTTAATCCATGTTGCCCACTTGCCACGTAATGCTCACACAAAGGTAAATATAACTGAGTGACCCCTAGAAGTACATTTTTCTCTGCAAGAACTTTAGCTCCTTGCTTTGACATATGTCGAAGTCTCTGATGCCACATTTTTGGAAACCTTTATCTTGGCCTATTTGAAGCAACAGACGCCTCTCCTTTTTGCAAAGTCTCTCCCACGAGCATGTACAATTTTGTGTCAACTTTTTCTTCCTTTATAAGTATTAGTTCTCCTCTCAACCACAACTTTGAAATCAAGGTCCTCATGTTGACCTATTGAGAGCAAGTTCTTTAATAGGTCTTTTATGTGTTTCAGTTGTTGAATTGTACGAGCAGCACTATCATGAAACTTCAACTTGATAGTTTCAATATCGACAATTTTCATGGCTTGAACATAACCGTCTTCTTACTTGATAAATCATTCATTAGCTAAACTCTTTCTGCCTTCGATAGTTGTCTCTGCTTCATAACATAAAACACCACCTTCGTTAGAGGTGTTTGCTACATTTTCTTGAGGATTGAAATCTTTCTTGGTTAGATTTCAACAATCCTTTTCAGATGTCTTTTCTTATGATAATGGTAGCATTTCATGTCCTTCTTACTTCTTGATTTTTTTTCCTTGATTTTGGCTCCCTTTGAAGCAACGTTCCGTTGATCCTCCTCTTGTCTCCACTAAAGTCTCACTAATTGTCAAGTTGATGACAAGTTTATCATACGAATCAGGAAGACTTTGAAGGAAAAACTTGTTGTGAAGTGATTTAACCTCGTACAATTTTGTGAGATGGTCTCAAATCTCCCTCGCGGTTTTCTTCTCCTCCATGCTTCAAACACCCTATCTGCTAGTGCTAGATAAGATTTTCAAAAGTATTCTTGTCCAACTCTTTCCACTTATCATCTGTGATGATTGCATGTAACGACCCGACCCGAATGAGGTTCTAAATAGGTCATTACCTCAATGCATGCATACAAATCTACAAAACATTTGCAAGGTGGTGTTTGGATTCTAAGTAAAAACTAAAACATGAAAACATCCATTTAAAAATCAACATAAATTCCTGAAACCTGTCCCTGTTTCCAAGCACCTGTTCCAAGACAAATACATTTCCAAAACATACTCGATCGTGAGATTTATTTAAAACATACAAACTTTACAACAATGCTAGAATCCGGAAATACATTCAGAAAACACCCTAGGGCTCCGTGCCCAACTACATGCATTCAGAGGACATTTAAATCATAAACATAAACATAAGACTCAGAGTTGAACAACGGGTTCCATGATCACAGCTCCTCCTCCAGCCATCCTGTCTCGCATCATGGTTACCTGTGGAAAACCACATAATAAGGGTGAGTAACGAATTACTCAGTAAGAATCCCCAACCGGGGTACAATACGATCACATGGTCATCTAGCCAGAAAGATATGCAAGCTATGAATATAAACACAGAATAGAGCACATAGCTTAGCCCACACTTGGGCCTCGGATGCCAACTCAGGGTCTTAGTCCGGAAATAAATCACCACACCACACATCACACAAGTCGCCCTATACGAGAAACAAGTCACACCCTCGGCTTTTCTCATCGTCGACGAAAGGTTCACCGCTCACAATCCCGAGGAGCTCTCCGATGTGCCAGAATGAACGTAAGCATGCACCGCGTGCTCACACGCAACCATGGGGTGCCGGGTCAGAGGCAAGCTGCCCATGTCCATCACCACGCCTAACTAAATCTTTGGATCGGTGTCACCGACATAGGGGTGTGAGACTGACACGTAAACTATGTCACCTGAACCACCGCACTTTGGGTCAAGGCGGTCGTGGTAGGCTTACACCAGAAGCCGCCCTTGCCTTAACAGTGGCAATCGGGGCTACTTCCAAACATGCCGAGGACATGCCGGCTGCGCCGGGGCGAGGCAATGCCAAGTCATCATCCCGACCGTTGGGGCATTAACAATCGCCACCCTCACCCAAGATTGCGGGGCCTACCGCTTGGGTTAGCTAATCCTCACGGGATCCGGGGCGGAATGACTTGCTCGGCGTCCTTGCCATGGATGCAAGATACTTTATGCATCGGGCCCGATGATGCTATCTACTACCCGCAACTCTAACTCGCCTTAACAATCAAGAAACAATCCAATACAATCCAATACGTGCTCAAAGAGAATACAACGAGCCTAGCATGATACTACGAAGCAAGGAATGTCTACGAGCATGCGAGAAAGAAACAACCTAGCATGGACTAACATGAGAAACAACATAGGAAATCATGCGATCGGGAATTCGAATAGAGCACTTATCGAGAAACATGTCAATAAACAAAAACAAGCATACAATCAAGAATCACATATAATATCGCGAGGTCCACACAACTCCAGTAAGAAATCCTTACAGCGGAAGACCTCTAAACACAAGAAACCTAAGCTGCGATCGAACCCGAGCTACCTAGCGAGAACCTAACAAAAACAACAATAATTACAATCAAAAGGCCCAAATATAATAAAACAAACAGGGCTCAGCTCGGGAGCAACTCACGAGGCACGGCTGACACTCGGACGGGCAAGCCGCACGCGGCGGGCGCAAGTGGCGCTGGCTCGCACAGCCGGCGCGCGACACAGCAGCGCCGGGCGCCTGGGGGCGCGCACTGGCGAGCAGGAGGAGCGCTGGGCACGGCGATGGCGGCGGCGGCGAACGCGCGGCGCGAGCGGCGAGCGGCAAGCGGCGCGCGCGCGCGGCGCGACGACGCGCTCTGAGGACGTGACTCGGAGCGGCTCACGACACGAGCCGGGCGACGCGCGGCACGGCGAGGGCGCAGCGCGACGGCGCGCGGTAAGATGACGGCAGATCTGTGGGCGACGGCCTCACTGCTGTGCCGGGCGAGCTGGCGATCGGGGCGACTCCGGGCGGATCTGGGGCGCGCGCGCGACTGGCAGGCAGTGGGCTCGGTGGCGGGCGCTCGGTATTTGGCGCCAAGCGAGCTAGGGCTTTCTCGGGGTCAATTTGGGCGAGCCAAGGCCGGGAGAGAGAGAGAGAGAGAGAGAGAGAGAGAGAGAGAGAGAGAGAGAAAAAAGGATTTGGGGAAAAATAAAAGAAAAAGAAAATAAAAGGAAAATGGGAAAATAAAAAGAATAAATGGGATTTTAATCATTTTTCCATCCTTATCCATTTTTTCCAATTTTCTAAAAATCCTTAAAATCCTTAAAATCCTTAAAATCCCATTTCCCGGCTTCCTCCTTCGAGACCCGATCAAGCAACCTTTTCCAATAAATAAATCTCACTTAAAACCAACTCCCAAAGCAACACTAAGGGCCCTGCTCGAATCCCAAGGAAACACCCAAACGAAAAGCCCAAACATCTCGGGACTCGCAGCCCACCAACAAACAAACCTCAACAAAGGCAGAGCGCCTCAAGCCCCGAAAATCCACAAATCTGCCGGGAAAAAGACCAAAATGCCCTTAAGGGACAAAATAGCTCTAACGGCCCAACCGAACCATCAAATCAACCGGAAGCACCTCGAGAACCGGAAAAGAAAATCTGGCCGTTACAATACTCCTCTCCTTTTAAGACTTTCGTCCTCGAAAGTCCTAAGACGAAACAAACTCGAAAATCAGATCTGAATCCAAACCAACCGAACTTCTCGGCTAAAACAACACCAACCTTCTTCGAAAACCAAACCCTCTTGGGTTCTCAAAGGCTCCAAGCCACAAAGCCATCCAACTGCCACAAACTAACTCAACCAAGACTGGGCATACATCAACTCCAGAGGAAAAGACGGCAAACCACGTCCTCAACTCGCACCAACTCTCAAACCTGTGCTACTCTCGGCAAACTCGAGAACTGCCACAAGCTCAAACTCTCTACACCACGCACTAGCAAAACTCCTATGGAAGCTCACAGCTATTAACAAACAGCCTCAACCCGACAACAAGCTGGCCAAACAATCAACCTCCCGTGTTCCAAAACCAAATCGCCTACAACACTCACTCACACCACCAAACTTCACCACGGCCAAATCTAAAAGACAAGGGCCAAGCACAGACTCCACTCGGCCAAACCAACAAACTCGAACTCCTCACCGGCCGAACGCAAACCTTTCGAAGCAAACCTACCAGCAAGTGGCCAAAGAGAACACTGCCAGGCAAGGAACAACCAACCTTCCTCTCAAAATCTCAAGAAGCAAGGACTAAACCATCACGCAGCTCTCTGGGGCACAACACCTTGAGGAAAATAGCTCAACAGCTTACCAACCAATGCCACGGCACCTCTGTGCCAACTCACTCAAACGCGGCTCTGCTAACGCCAACTGCGAACGCACAACAACTAGGAACAAAGCCCGAGAAGGGCTTGCTCAGCAGAACTCAACCCAACTTATAACGAGCAACGCTCGCCTCCAAGCTACCACTCAACTCTTAAAATCCAACTGGCTACTCAAAAAAAAAACTTCTCCTTTAAGCTTAGGCCTAACTCAACTTCCAACCAGAAGCTCCACTCCCAAAACCTCACAAGGAAAACGGATGACGACAACCTCCAAGCTTAAGGATCCTGAACCATACGAATCCGCAAGACTACCTCAGGAGCTAACACTCGAGGCTGGCATCCAAGGAACAACTCAACCACCACAGAGGCTAGGGGAAAAGGAAATCTTCAATCTCCAAAGAACCAACGACTTGCCAGAACAACTCAACTCTTACTGGCTGGCCTCCGCCCTTGCGGGAACAAACAACTCTTGCTTGCTAACAACACAAAGCAGGGACCCTCTCATTGGTGACATCGCGCTGCGCTACTCGATCAACTACACAACTCGGGAGCTAAGCGACTCACCCAAACGGAAACGACTTCCCAGCAAGCAAACTCTAGAAGGGCAGCGAACTCCACACACGCTCGCTGACTTGCTCAAACCCAAGGCAACAGAAACCAACTCTCTTGGAAGCAACACCCAAGGGAAAACTCAACCAATCGGACCACCAATCCGAAACTAACAGCACTTGCTCAACTACCGAGGGAGGGGTCAACTCCCAAAACTTTCTGATCAAGAACAAGACCTCAGGGCAACGCCCTCCAGCTAGAACCGAACTAGCTCTCGAAACAACAAAAGGACCAAATCTTAGCCAAACACTCACAAGAGGCAGAACAACCTTTACTGCAGCCTCTAGAACACCATCCAAGAATCCGCTTAACTGGACAAACAACTGCTTCCAAGCAGCCAACAAACTATTCCCTCTTGCTAGCACCACTACCATCAATTCCAAGACCAAGGGAGTAACCTGACAACTCCCCGAAGGAAACGGCTCTTACAAGCAGACAACCAAAGGACAGAGAGCTCCACATACGCTCACTGTCGTGCTCCACTAGAGCAACAACATCTAATCTCACGGCAACGCGACGGTCCATCTCGGTGAACCTCCAAATGCCAAACGGGGCAACTCAACATCCTGCAACAGGAAAACAACCAACATGGCACAAACCACTCGCCCCACGAGCAAAACTAATCTCAAGCAACTCCAATCCACACTTTGGTCAACACCAAGCATCAACTTGCCACAACACCTGAACCAATCCGAACTTTACTCCAAACAAACATCGGCTTGCTAGTCTACCAAGATCGCTAGCAACTCAACCGAGGCTACAAGCCACACGCCTCCAGCTGGCCAACTGAAACTCACTACAGGCTCGACTGAGCCGTGTGGAGAGGCTCTCCACAACCTAGGGTTCTTCGACAACCCTCGACACACACTGCCAGCAACCGATCTAACAGACAACTGCCTGAACGAACAACTCCAATTTCCAGCATCCCAACCATACTGGCCAACTCCAACTCCTTGGGAACCTAGAGGAGACCCGCGCTACTACATCGCGCGTCATCCTCCTACTCAAAGCATCGGCCACAACAACTTCTACCCAAGGAAGGATCCGAACAACTCTCTTAGCCATGACGATCGTCGAAACCACGCTGGCAGCGGCTTAGCTACCACCGCTCTTGTTTAGTTTCCAACTGAACTCCAACCAACGATCAACAAGAAGATCCGCCAACCAAGCTTAGGTCCAACCCAACAACACTTTCCTAAGCAACAACCTGATACCACGAGCACCGTATCCTTACCACCTCGACTAAAGCCTTGCAACAACCACCTGGAGTCCAACTTCTCCAGGAACTGAGCACTAGATCTCCAAAGCAAACCCTACATGGATCTGAAACTCTCGCCACAAAACGAACCACACAAAACACACTTGTGCACAACTCTCAACCTTCCTTCAGAGATCCAAGACTAACAAGCGCTTTTCCCAAAAAGCAACGCTAACTCCTGGCAGAGATACAAACAATCCAAGGAACACCAAAAGTTCCATCTCCACACGATACTCGAAGCTGAGGCAACCTTGCTCTACCAAAGCATAACAATGCCAAACCGAACTTACTTTATACCAAGCCTCTACCAAGGGTGCTTACCCCTAAGGCATCCAAAACCTCTCGCAAGGCATCACCATCTCGCCTCATAGGCATCCAAATCATCTCATGAGCATCCAACTCAGGGTCCCTCTGCTGGACCAAACTCGCATCTACAATGCTCAACTCTCCTCAGATTAAGGCACTCGAAGGTAGTTGACCGCACTACCAACCACAAAGAAATCTCTTGGCCTTAACACTAGCGCGAGACTCACGCGCACCAACACTTACCAACTGCTAACCTGCTGACTTACTCAACCTCCAGAAACACTAGGAAGAGGCTCCGGCTCCTCTCGAGCATCCTTTCGCTTGTAGTCCATCGACTACCACCGAACTAGCCCTCTCTGCACGACCTAAACAAAGCCACGCCATAAACGGATCCAAGGCTAAAGGAGTGCGCTTGAACTCCGGACGGCATAGAACCATCTGCTATGCCCAAGCCAAACTCAAGCTCGAACTGGACTTAGTGCCAAAGAGGCACACCAACCAATGCACCTCAAGTGCCACTACTACCAAAACCACATCTTACTACCAATGGGCCAACAAGATCACAACCTCAAGTGACACGAACTCTGGCTAGGCATACAAGGGCTCCAACTCAAAAACCATGCCTATGGCATCTCATCAAACCAAGGCTCACACCCTACCCCTGCATCTCCACATGATGCTCAACAAAACTCGGCCGACTCTCTCAACATGCATCAGCTAGCTCCACTCCAGGAGCTCACCAAAGGAAGAGTGCTCAACTCTACCAAACCTCTGAGGAAAACACCAACGGATCCAATCCGAGAGGAACATCGCTCACTGCACCCTTAACCACGGGTTCCGCTTCGGCGCAAACAACAACACTTTACAGGAGCACAAAGATGCCTCAACAATTTCCTCGAAGGTCGCCAACTTTGCGGCTACTCACTGGGCAATCAAACAATCGCTAAGGCTCAAGATCAACACTTGAGCTACCTGTGCTAGTCCACACGGGGACTGCTCCACAAGCATCCACATAAGCACAGTCATAGCTAACTCCTCTCTTGGAGTGGCACTCCAAGGCAAAGCACCTCCACCCTCTCACTAGGGGAAAACCAACAATTGGGCCACAATTGTCCTACGGGAGTCCAAGCTCTGCCTCCCACGGGGACGATGTCCCAGGGCATCCGAATCTATCTGGATACCTCAACAAGCCACAACAAACATCACACACTGCGGGAAGTTGGCATGATGGCGCTCTAAACCCAAACCAACAACGAGTTAGAACCTGCTCGTCTCCGCTCCACAACACTACACAAGGCATACACTAGATGATAGGTATTGTAAATTCTTAACCCTTTTTCAACAACAAATAGTAAACTTAGGCGCACTGATGACCGCCGAGTCTTGATGATCATGGAAAAACGACCTACAACGAAAGGTCGGTCTGACAGAATCTATGACTCGAGCTCGATACCAACCAGAACGACCCGACCCGGCGAATGAGGTTCTAAATAGGCCATTACCTCAATGCATGCATACAAATCTACAAAAAATTTGCAAGGTGGTGTTTGGATTCTAAGTAAAAACTAAAACATGAAAACATCCATTTAAAAATCAACATAAATTCCTGAAACCTGTCCCTGTTTCCAAGCACCTGTTCCAAGACAAATACATTTCCAAAACATACTCGATCGTAGATTTATTTAAAACATACAAACTTTACAACAATGCTAGAATCCGGAAATACATTCAGAAAACACCCTAGGGCTCCGTGCCCAACTACATGCATTCAGAGGACATTTAAATCATAAACATAAACATAAGACTCAGAGTTGAACAACGGGTTCCATGATCACAGCTCCTCCTCCAGCCATCCTGTCTCGCATCATGGTTACCTGTGGAAAACCACATAATAAGGGTGAGTAACGAATTACTCAGTAAGAATCCCCAACCGGGGTACAATACGATACACATGGTCATCTAGCAGAAAGATATGCAAGCTATGAATATAAACACAGAATAGAGCACATAGCTTAGCCCACACTTGGGCCTCGGATGCCAACTCAGGGTCTTAGTCCGGAAATAAATCACCACACCACACATCACACAAGTCGCCCTATACGAGAAACAAGTCCCGGCCTCGGCTGCTCATCGTCGACGAAAAGGTACACCGCTCACAATCCCGAGGAGCTCTCCAATGGCGCGTGTAATGAGCGTAAGCATGCACCGCGTGCTCACTGCAGACCATGGAGGGTGCCGGTCCAGAGGCAAGCTGCCCATGTCCAATCCACCACGCCTAACTAAATCTTTGGATCGGTGTCACCGACATAGGGTGTGAGACTGGACACGTAAACTATGTCGGCTGAACCACCGCACTTTGGGTCAAGGAACGGTGCGTGGTAGGCTTACACCAGAAGCCGCCCTTGCCTTAACAGTGGCAATCGGGGGCTCTTGCCAAACATGCCGAGGACATGCCGCCGCCGCCGGGGCGAGGCAATGCCAAGTCATCATCCCGACCGCTTGGGGCATTAACAATCGCCACCCTCACCCAAGATTGCGGGGCCTACCGCTTAAGTTAGCTAATCCCTCACGGGGTCCGGGGGCGGAATGACTTGCTCGACGTCCCCGCCATGGATGCAAGATACTTTATGCATCGGGCCCGATGATGCTATCTACCGCAACTCTAACTCGCCTTAACAATCGACAAACAATCCAATACAATCCAATACGTGCTCAAAGAGAATACAACGAGCCTAGCATGATACTACGAAGCAAGGAATGATACGAGCATGCGAGAAAAGAAACAACCTAGCATGGACTAACATGAGAAACAACATAGGAAATCATGCGACGGAATTCGAGAATAGAGCACTTATCGGAAACATGTCAATAAACAAAAACAAGCATACAATCAAGCAATCACATATAATATCGCAGGTCCACACAACTCCAAAGAAGAAATCCTTACAGCCTAAGACCTCTAAACACAAGAAACCTAAGCCGCGATCGAACCCGAGCTACCTAGCGAGAACCTAACAAAACAACAATAATTACAATCAAAAGGCCCAAATATAATAAAACAAATGGGCTCACTGGGAGCAACTCACGAGGCACGGTGACACACTGGACGGGCAAGCCGCGACGGCGGTCGCAGCGACTAGGCGCTGCTCGGCGGCATGCGCTGCCTGACACAGCGCTGGGCGCGCTGGGGCACGCACTGGCGAGCAGTGCGCGCCGGGGCACGGCGGCGAGCAGGTGCGCGAAACGCGCGGGCGAGCGCGCAAGAAGCGCGAGGCGCGCGCGCGCGCGACGACGCGCTTCTGAGGACGTGACTTCGGGCGCTCTACGACACGAGCTGGGCGACGCGACGGCACGGCGAGGGCGCAGGCGCACGGGCGCGGGCAAGCGGACGGCAGATCTGGTGGGCGACGGCCTCACTGGTGCGACGGGCGAGCTGGCGATCGGGGCGACTCCGGGCGGATCTGGGCTGCGGCGCGACTGGCGCAGGCGGGCGCTCTCTTACTGGCGAGGCCGCTCTCGGCGCTGGCGCGAGCTAGGGCCGCTCGGGCAGGGTCAAGGGCGAGCCAAGGTTTGAGAGAGAGAGAGAGAGAGAGAGAGAGAGAGAGAGAGAGAGAGAGAGAGAGAGAGAGAGAGAGAGAGAGAGAGAGAGAGAGAGAGAGAGAGAGAGAGAAAAGGGGATTTGGGGAAAAATAAAAGAAAAAAGAAAATAAAAGGAAAATGGGAAAATAAAAGAATAAATGGGATTTTAATCCTTTTTCCATCCTTATCCATTTTTTCCAATTTTCTAAAAATCCTTAAAATCCTTAAAATCCTTAAAATCCCATTTCCCGGCTTCCTCCTTCGAGACCCGACTGAAGCAACCTTTTCCAATAAATAAATCTCACTTAAAACCAACTCCCAAAGCAACACTAAGGGCCCCGGGCTCGAATCCCGAAGGAAACACCCAAACGAAAAGCCCAAACATCTCGGGACTCGCAGCCACCAACAAACAAACCTCAACAAAGGCAGGAGCTGCCTCGAAGCCCTGAAAATCCACAAATCCTACCGGGGAGCAAAAGACCAAAATGCCCTTAAGGGACAAAACAGCTCTAACGGCCCAACCGAACCACTGAAACTGAACCGAAAGCACCTCGAGAACCGGAAAAGAAAATTGGGCCGTTACATTGCATGACAATAATCTTTTCTCAAGATAGCCTCCATCTTCATTTTCCACAACGAGAAATTAGTCCCATTGAACTTCTCAATCTCGAACCTTGCTGCAATTGCTTCAACCACGAACCGTAAAAAATCCACGTGCCTTTCAATAACGGTGAAAATATCTAACTTATTTTCTGATGTGGAGGATCCACTTCTAGTGGCAACCATAGAGCATAAGATAAGTAGATATTTTCACCAAGAACCAGGCTCTGATACCACTTGTTATGATTTTTGCATCGAATAGAGCAAGGTCATAGCTACAAATAGATTGAGAAAAGCAATAATAATGAAGAGGCACAAGAGAAAGAATGACACAGTGATTTTAAGTGGAAAACCCCTAAACAAATTAGGGTAAAAACCATGGGCAAGGATAGAAGAACTTCACTATAAAAATAGGAGTTACAAACTTTCTCTCTTACAAACACTAGTACAAAATCGAGGAAAGGTGGCGGGCAAATGCCCGCCATCGATAGCCCTGCCATTAAAACCTTTTGGTGGCGGGCAAAAAAAGATGGCTGGCAAGCCCGCCACCTATATGATGTGTTTAATAATGGTGGACAAGAAAAGGTTGCGGGCATGTCCGCCATCAATAGTTAATAATGGCGGGCATTGCCTGCCACCAATATGTATTAATGGCGGGCACTTTTGCCCACCACCAAAGTTTTTTTTTTTTTTACGTCCCCACTCGGCCAGAATTTTTTTCTTTTTAATGGTCAGATATAGTATAGTCAATAATGATTAAAAAGAAGATTGTGCCAGCCAAAAGTTTCCATTTGGTCAAAAAATAATAAAATAGGGCAATATGGAGACCGCTCGCCATTAAAGACATTACTTTATAAACAAAATGACGGATATTGTGGCTCGCTATTAAAAGACACTATCATTTTCCTAAAATTGTGCCCGCCATCAAAATTTTCAATACTTAATATTTAAATAACCACCTAAACCAATTCCATCACACCCACAAATTCATGTGTGAAAATAATTCTAACTTTCTAAACTGCACACACACACTAACTCGTGTTAAAATTTTTAACTTCTTAATAAACACCCACACCCACTAACTCGTGTTAAGATTTTAACATCTAAACACACAACCACTAAACTCATGTGAAAATTTGAACTTCTAAACACATGAAACGAAAATTTCGGCAGCATAACAAGGCAATAATGTGATTCCCAAGAAAATATTACACCAGTTATAAACAAGACTCCATCTATATATAATTAATAGAATGAAAAATCCATATTGCATTCATAAATGAGACTTTCGTCCCTCCAGAATCTAAAGTACATATGCACCATCTAGCTACCCAATAATTAACATTTAAACTATATTTCTCCATACCTTAAACACTAATTTTGTATCATATGTCTAGCTATAAAATCTGTCAATTCTACTCGTACCTCATCAATATCAGCTTGAGTAAATGTGTTTGGGCCGTTGGCAAACTACAAGTATTAAACATATAATTAAAAACATCATTTTTGTGTACTATGATTAAATTTAACATGAATGTGTAAACAAAACTTACAAGTCTCAATATATGCGTGGATGAGTTGTATATCATCTTTCGTATGAAGATTTGGACGTAAATCCACATAATACTGATCCAGTTTGTTGAGGGCACTAGTGAAAAAAATAGTTACATATTTGTACAGATAAGTCAAACATCACAAAAAAGAATAATAAAGAAATTATAATTTAACTTTACCTTCACCCATTTCCACAATAATTGTTTGTTTTTTAATGAGTATATTGCAAGCCAAGCTCGGTATGCACTATATTAAGCAAGTTAAAACTTTAGGATGATAAAATATAAATTCAATGTCCAAAAGTTTATTTATTCACTTACCCTGTTACAGTTTGGTATAAATTCTCATCGATCGAATTTTGACCTAATGAGTTGAAGACGTACACCGTACTCTCCTTGAGAATTATCACGATCAAAATCCAATGGTTCCTATACAATTAATTAATATTGATTATGATATAAACATTCGTATAAGTATTAAAAATGTAAAATTTGGAACACATACCCAGTATTGAAGGGAAAGAACATTCGTTGATCTATATCTTTCAACATGTTGTAACTTTCAACTAGACGTCTAATTCCATCTTGTTGATTTTTTTTCTTCAATACTGAGGCAAAGTCGCTACCATCTATTAGTAGATAAATCTGAAGTATTTGTTGATCACAATTAGCTCATATGTAACTGAAATAATAGAATGAGGAAATGTTATTAAACAAAATAACCACGTAAAGTACTATGAGGATATAGAACCGTTTACTTACCCGATGTAGCATAGTATAGGAGTATATCCTATTTCTTCCCTATTGCAATATTGAAGGATCTCTTCACCGTCAATATAACAATCGGGAGCAAAACCCTCTATGGTAAGCGGTATACTTACTATGCCATCTGCAACCAAGTGATCTTGAACATAATTACGTACTAGCTTGATCATCATTGGAATGGTCATGCTTGATTGATGGGATTGCGAATCCAAAACAACCTTTTTACTACTAGTAACTGATATAGACTTGTTCTTGGTCAGTTGTTTAGGATTAGAGGGCTATGACAATAAATAGACATGTATTATTAGTAAAACAAATGTGGTACATGTATGTTAAATTATTATAAATATATAATGTACAATTATATACCTCCTTTGATGCAGTATTTTTCGTTAAAATTAGTGATCTTGGCCATGGCACAAAAGTGTTGTGAGCGTGTCTAAGGTATTCCAGCTCGTCGTTTATAGGAATGGGCAGGTCTAAGTCTTCATTGCCTACTAGTATCATGTTGACCGAGACCCGCGCATTGAATTTTCCTAGAGGCATACCATGTAACCTACTGGAAGAGCAGCTCGATTCATACACTGTGCCAATGGCAACAACATCACCTCCATGTTAAACAGCTAGTTGACATGCCATACTCATTAAAAAAAAGAAAAAATAGAGCATAATTAACATACAAAATGATTCAAATGTATGATTAAGACTAAATAATAAGAAACTTACTTCTCCTAAATCAACGAGTTCTTCAGCGGGTTCTCCAACGGCGCTGACCTCTTGAAGGATTACTCCCTTCACACGGAGAGTTGAATCTTTGAGAGCAATCGGCTCGATTTGGTTGTTCATCCATCTTGAACTTTGGATGAGCCATCTTAAAGAAAACTGATGGCGATAAAAATCGACCTACTCCCCTAACACGCCCACGATGTTCCGGCGTTCCTAATGCTTCACCCAAAATATCTTGACCTGGATGATTTTGTCGTTCCAATTCAATCTGTTGCAAAATAGTTTTAGATTCACACCCTAAGAGTTGGACTCAAACCATACAAGAAATAGAACATGAACTTACAATTTTATCAACCGCTTCAATAGTGCCACGGTCTACGTACTCTTGATTTTTTTTCCCGTTCGAGCTGCTTTCCATAGATCAGCACAGGCTGAAGGATCAGTTTTAATATCTATATTCTATATTTAAAGTTTTAGAGCACATGACTTAGTAAAGTAGAAAATACATAATGATCAAAACATATATTTTTAGGTTTAGAGAGTTTCTTACTAGTTCATGACCGAGCTGCGTATATCTTTTTCGAGCCATATGATGAGGATACTTTTTTAGAGCTTGCAACTCTTTTTTCTCCTGACTTTGTTTCTGTATAATATATCATTATATGAATATAGGAAAAGTTGTAGACATTGAAATAATAAAATAAATAGTTAATTACCTAAATATTTTCAAACAATCTAATGTCCATAAAACAATTCCATTCGCGGGTGGTGTTCTCAAAATAACTGGTTGATCCAAAAATGGTTGGATGTACTTTTTGCTTAGATTATATCTAAACGTTCTGAACGCGGTTGACATCAACATCATTACATTATGTTTCAACATAGAATCCAACTTATTCGACATCTGTTAACAAAATAATAAGTTCGATTAAAAATTAAATATGAAATACATGATGAAATTTAGATAATATGTAGCTACCTCTATACAATCCCAAATCGTCTCTTTCAGTTGGTTAGGGACAGCATACCAATCTTCGTCTGTAATAGGTATTTGGTTTCTAACACATATACCAATATAACTACGAAACTTCGTTGAAGCCTCGTCGACGTCCTCTTCCATGGAGTTGTATTGAACAGTACGACGCTCTCCTGACATCCTGTCTTGGGCCAGCTCACGCAAGACTGTCGGTCCTCTAGTATTTCGGTTTCGAGAAAACCGTCTACCCATGGGAACATCGTCAGCATGATCGCTACCAGATCCAGACATTATGTGAACCTACATATATAAGAAAAATCTATGTTAATCACAAATAGAAAATATTGTACAAAGAATGAGTTAAATAATCACAAAAACACTAACACACTATTAATGGTTGTATATAAAAACAATAACACTAACCTATTTATTAATCCATATACCATCACAATCACATCTAATATAGGTGTCTGATTCATTATCGACAATATTAGGTAGGGATTCTATGACTCCGTATCAACTTCATCATGACCGTGTTCTACAACTATCCTTTGTGAAGGAGTTAGCACCACTGACCAATGAGGATTAATTGGATCTTTTATGTAGAACACCTGTTTGGCTTGAGTGGCTAAAATGAAGGAGTCATATTTATATCCAATGTGATTAAGATCTATAGTTGTAAATCCCAAGTCGTCTACTTTAATCCCACCATTGTTTTCAACCCAATCACATTTGAATAGGACGACTTTTAAACTATTATAATCGAGCTCCCAAATTTCTTGTACTATGCCATAAAAAGTCATATCTGACATGACTGGATTTTTGTCATTCGAACTAGATATTTGCATTGTTTCGACTGTTATCATAACTCCACTATTTTGCACACTTCTAAGATCATCACGTTTTTCTGTATGATATTGAATACCATTAACCATGTAACCTTCGTAAATGGTAACTTCTGAGCGAGGTCCATGTGATATCCACCTTAAGTAGATGATATAGAATGTCTTGGAACCCCTAAAGCCAACCCAACCCGATCACGCAACCAACTGCTAAATTTGCGATTATGTTCATCTTGAAGCCATTTTTTATTTTTAGACTTTGTAGGATTAACTTTACACAATATTTCCATGTGTTGATCTACATATGGAAGCACTTCATCTACATTATGAAGTATATACATATGTGCTTGATCAATCATATCTTTAGTTGGTGATTTATAACTGGCAACAGATAATGGTCGATCGATATTTGAATCTATCATTTTACTCGATGATCACAACCCTACTGATTCAACTCCTAGTAAAAATTCAGAACAAAACTCTATTGACTCTTCCAATATGTAATTTTCTCCAATGCATCCCTCCGAACGATTTCTATTACGAACATAACCTTTCAAAACTTCCATATACCTTTCAAAAGGATACATCCACCTTAAATAAACTGGTCCACAAAATTCAATCTCTCTTACAAGATGCACCACAAGGTGAACCATAATCGTGAAAAATGCTAGTGGAAAATGCTTTTCTAGTAGACCTAAAGTGATTACTACATCATCCTACAATCCTTTCAATTTAGATGAATCAATCGACTTACTGCATATGGATTTAAAGAAGAAACAGAGACGAATGATCGCATATCTAACATGTTTAGGCAAGACACCACGAATCGCTACGGGTAACAATTGTTGTATCAAAACGTGATGGTCATGCGATTTAAGTCCATAAAGTTTCAAATCAGTAAGGGACACTAATTTTCTTATGTTGGATGAATAACCTTCAGGCACTTTAATTTCAGATAAGCTTTTACACACACTCATCTTCTCTGTTCTCGATAGTGTGTAACATGTTGCAGGCAAGAATGTCTTTTTTTCTCTCATTTTAATTAGGGCTAATTCAGGTCTTAATTTAGCCAAGTCTCACGAGTTTTTAGTCCATCCTTTGTTTTTCCAAGAATATCAAGAAGGGTTCCGATAATATTCGAACACACGTTTTTCTCAATGTGCATGACATCTAAAAAATGTCGCACGTGAAAATATTTCCAATACTCCAATTCAAAAAAGATCGATTTCTTCTTCCAATAAGATTCGGTAGGTTGTTGTCCCTTTCCATACAAAAATTGAAGACCATTTAATTGTGCAAGAATCTCTTCACCACTTAACGGTTTAGGGGGTATCCCATATTATTTTTCTCCATTAAATGCCTTTCTTTGTCTTCTAAATGCATGCTCAATTGGTAAATATTTTCGATGTCCAAGATACACATTTTGTTTTCCGCTAGGTAGATAAATTGATGATGTATTACCTCCACAAATCGGACATGCTTTATAACCTTTTGTGGTACACCCACACAAGTTGCCATATGCTAAAAAATCATTAATGGTCCACAACAAAATAGCTTTCAGGGTGAAGCATTCTTGCCAATGTGCATCAAAACATTTTATGCCTGTGTTCCATAACATTTTCAAATCGTCGATTAACTGAGCTAAATAGACATCTATATCATTTCCAGGTTGTTTGGGTCCTGAGATTAATGAATTTAACATAAAAAAAACTTTCGCTTCATGCACAACCATGGAGGTAGATTGTAAGTCACCAACATAACTGGCTAACAGCTATATCTAGTACTTTGGTCACCGTGTGGATTGACTCCATCTGTTAATAGGGCTAGGCGAAGGTTCCTTGTCTCTAAACTAAAATTAGGCCATCTTTCGTCTATTTCTTTCCATGAGCGTGTGTCGGCTGGATGTCGTATGTACCCATCGACCTGATGATCCGTAGCATGCCACGTCAATAATCTCGAAGTTTCTTTACTTTGAAACATTCGTTCAAATCTTGGAATAAGAGAGAAATACCACATAACTTTTGTTGGAATTTTTTTTACTTCTTTCATATTCTTCTAAACCTTCCATCTTGATGTTTTACATGTAGGACATAATTCTGCATCAACAAGTTCTTTTCGATACAAACAACAGTCATTGATGCAAGCATAGATCTTTTCTTAAGTCATTCCTAAGGTACTTAAAATCTTTTTTGAATAATAGGCGGATATTGGAATTTCATTAGGACTAGGCAATAAAACGCTCAATAATTCTAAGAGCTCTATGAAACTTTTATCGATCCATCCATACTTTGCTTTCAAATTATAAAGCTTAATCAGTGTTGATATCTTGGTAAAATCTTTACAATTCGGGTACAATGGTTTCTTGGCATCCTCTAATGCTTCCTCAAATAAAGAAGATTCGTCGTTAAAATAATTTTGTGCAGCCTCAAAAATCCCTATTAGGTCATCCGGGTCATCCACATTCTCATCTACAACTTGATCTATTGGAACACTTTCACTATTGCTTTTTCTTGAAACTGATTCTCCATGCCAAATCCATGTGTTATAACTTTGGTCGATACCATTACAAAATAAATGGTCTCTTACTACATTCACATTTTGGTACTTGGCATTCACACATTTCAAACATGGACAACAAATTTCGCATGCGTATGGCATTGTTTATAAATATATCAACACCAATCCGTATTCCAGTGACATTCAATCCTTAAACATCCACGACTTATCCATAGCCATTTAGTTATTCTAAACAACTAGAGAAACTTAACCTAGAAATTTTCTTAAAAAAAGTAAAGTTGAGTCACATACCTCACTCTCTAACTAAACTTAAATTAATCAACAAAGAGTATAGCTAAAATCAACCCAACATGCCTGGAAAGATTTTCCATAATGCATTAATAATACAAAATTAGACTAATACAAAGAAGACACAATGAAACAAACATATATGGAAAGATTTACCATAATACACAAGTCACAAGTTGAAGAAATTATATAAAAAATTTAAGTTTCTTAAACTAACTTTGGAAACAAATGTTCATATGAAACAAACAAACACTTAAAAAAGACGGCTAACATTTATCACAAATTTGAGACATATATGAGATTTGAAGGACAAATGAACAGATTTGAAACGTATATGGAAAGAGTACAAAAATGCATTCATGAAAAATCACCCAAATAGAACTTTAAAAAAAAAAGGCTAACATTTATCACAAATTTGAAATACATGGAAAGATTTGCTCCATAAATGCATAAATTCGAAATATATATGAAAGATTACAACAAGATTTGGTAAAAAAAAAACTTAAAAGGAAACTTTAGAAATGAAAATGAACTAAGTAATTACCAAGCTTTTTTGGAGAAATACACAAATTTGGGGCTAATGAAGAACGAAGTGGCGGCGGCGGCGGCGTTGATGGTTATAAAATGGCCGGGAATGACTAGAGAAGCGGTGGCGACGGCATGGGGGTAGGGTTTAGTTGAAGAGAAGAGAAGAGAGAAAGGGTGAAAATGGCCGGGTAGAGAGAGAAAGGGAAAGAAAGGAAAGAAAAAAGAGGGGAAAAAATAGGTGGCAGGCTGGCTGGGCCAGCTACCAAAGACTTTCTATGGGGGGCCGGGCCTGCCACAAAAAAAACCCAGGCCCACCACCAAAAAAAAAGTGGCGGGCCCAATTTGGCCCGTCACCGAAATACCTGCTCGTCACCTTTCATCCGTATTTTTGAAAATCTACTTTTTAGCCCGCCACCTATTCCTGAAATTGTTGTAGTGAAAGTAGCAACAAACTCTCTTATAAGGAGAAACTCTCTCTATTTTTATTTCACACTGTAAAGACCCGACTCTAAATGGCCATAAATGGCCCTTACTAAATGTCGTGATTCAAAATTCATTAATCTTAAACATAAAAGATTTGAAACATTCATCTCATTGAAAAACATTTCAATTCTAAATACTTAAGTAAAAGACATATTAAACATTCAACCTCTGGCCAGAGTACATAAAAATCCATTACAAACATAAGTGAAAGTTTTCAGAAATAAAGATGCAATGAAGAAAGCAGATGCAGCGGACTCATCCCCATGATCAACCAGCTTCTCCTCTAGCCACTTCGATGTTGTGCCAAGTTACCTGATGGACAAATCACAGAAAAGGGTGAGTACAATTGCACTCAATAAGAATCCCCCAACCGGGTACAATACGCAAGACAAATCATTTAGCATCCTAGCATACAAGCAAAACATTGAATCACATAAAGGCAGTCTCAATAACAAACAATAAGTGTCGAGCAGGGTCAGCACGCCACTGGGCTGACTAGACAGGAGGATAACCTAAGTGATCTCGATCTCTGGAATGTCTATCTCTAAGACAACACTAGGTTAGCACGCAACTGGGCTAACTTAGACAACACGCTACTGGGTTTGTTCTGAACAACACGCAACTCGGCTTGTCCTTACTATGCCGGGCAGCACGCAACTGGGCTCAACCTTGATGCAGCTCAAACTTGGCTTTCAATGGACAGCACGCCACTAGGCTAGTCCTAAACATAGTCGGGTGGCACGCAACTGGGCCAAACCCTGGATTGGCAATGCCACTGGGCCAATCTAAATCGACAACGCAACTAGGTCGATCTGGGATCGCACGCAACTGGGCGAGTCCAGAAAGAGGCTCGGGTGATATACCACTAGGCAAATCTTGGATCAACTAAAACCTGAAAGATCATAGACTGCACGCAACTAGGCAAGTCTTGGACCGCACGCAACTGGGCGAGTCCTGAGCCAAACCGAGTCAGCACGCAACTGGGCTGTCACCCGCGACACCCTAATAGACTATAACACTCTGGGTAGTCTAGAGCTAACAGGGTTCAATAGCTAACTAGCATATAGACAATAAAGTATTTGCAGACGTACAGAACAGTTAACAAACAGGAGAGTGCATCAACAAAGTATAATATTCTAAATACCAAGCCCTAACAAACAGAACGAGCATAAACACGATATTCAAGAAACTGGGCACACATAACATAACAGAGCATTCAGACAACCTGTACAAACCTATCCACTAACAGATCATAATAACATCAGACAACCTGCACAAACCTATCCACTAACAGTTTATATTATCAAGCAGAACAAACAAGCTAGGAGTTATCAAAGCCGTGCGCAGGGTTCACACAACCCCGGAAAGGAACCCTTACTTGAACAGTGGAAATTGACGACAAACGAGAAATGCTCTCCAGCTGCAGGAACAACACGAATAACCTAACATTAAAGTCACGCAACACAAATTAATCCTAGGCAACGAATCAACAAACAAACAACAAACGAGACTCGATAATAGGGTTTTACCCAAAACCGAAAAACACGGCTCGACAGCAACTAGCTCGACAGGTGTGGCAGGTCTCAGTAGTGTGTGGGGGTGTGTGGCACGGGTGCTGCTGGCTGCGTGGCGTGGCTATGCGACTGGCTGCTGCGGGCGTGCTGGTCGAGCTGGAGTGTAGGGCGAGCTGTGCGGGCAGCGTGTGCGACACGACACGACGACGGGGCGTGCGTGAGTGGATGCGCGCAGGCGATAGGGGGCAGGTTGTGCAGCTTCTTGCGGCGCGATGCGTCTGCCCGTCGGGCTCGGCTACACAGCGGGCGTGCTTGGCTTGGCGTTGTGGCTGCGAGCGTGAGTGGGTGATGGCAAGGCAGCAATGGAGTGTCTCGGCAGTTGGGGTGTTTGCGACAATGGAGATTGGGTGAGGGAGGCAAAATGAATTTCCTCTATTTTCTTCATTTTAATCAAAAGAAATTCCTTCAAATGCCACTTGTCAAAAGGTTCCCCCTTCGAGTCTTGGCAACAACACTATTAAATTCTAATTTTCTGTTTAATACCGAACGACCTCCAAACCATTCAATAGCAACTTCCGGGCCTGAAACCTGAAACTAAAATAAAATACCAACTCAACTCAAGTCTGGAAACAGCCCGAAACCCTAGACAATTACCAAAATACCCCTGGAGACTCAAACAGCCGTAACGGCCCAACCAATCAACTGAATAAGCGACCGAACGTACCTAGAGAACCAAAATAAAAACCTGGGGTCGTTACACACACCCTCACTCACTTAGATGTGGGATGTCTTGGAAGATTTTGGAATGGTTTGCCAACAATGGACACCCACCTATTTATAGTACTCATGAACTTGGGTTCCAAGTATCATCCAATGGTCCACATTTTTACTTGGTGATCAAGTAAATTAAGTGGTCATAATTTTGCCAACACTTCACTTTGGATAAGAATGTCCAGATATTTTTTTGACAAATTGAAGGTCTAGAGATTTTTTTGAACAACTAGGATAAACCAAGTGAGGTCCAGAATCTTTTTTTTGGCTTTAATCTTTTTTTAGCCTGAGCTCTATTTCAGCCATAATATTTAACAATTAGTGTACCGCTACATCAATCTCTTGTCTCATTGAGTTCAATCTAATCATAGGTTAAGCTCTTTGTTGGCCAAGACTTATACCGACCCTCAAGAGACTCAAACCTACCCTTGGAAGAAGACAAATAAAAGTTCAAAATCACACTAAAACTTGAGGAAAAGAACGCGAAAAAAGGAAGTTGAGTACTTGAATTAATGCGAAAAGAAAAGTTAACGTATCCGGTTGGCACGCGATGATAAGAGTTCAAAGAGTTGGTTTAAATTTTATATATAATAAATTATTAAAAGGGAATCTGGGACTGTTGACGTGGATGGGACGTGCCACGTCTGTGTTTTCTATGCCTACAAGAAACATAACATAGACTCCCTTTTTTCTCTTGATTAGTCATTTCATTTCTTTTTTATCAAATACCAAACTTGAATGAAAATTAGAAATTAAAAAACGAAAAGAAAAAGAAAAGAAAAACCGTAAACTGGGCACTCCCCCTGAAGAAATGCAAATAGAATATTTGCCCGTCCAGTTCTAAAAACATGCCGTAAGATTCTGCATTCAGCTTTTACTTTATTTATTGTTATTATTACTATTATTCCAATATGACCAAAATAACCTCTCAATCATTCAAACCAAACTGCACCACATCTCTGATCGCTTCCTTCATCTCAATTTTGCTTTTTACTGCCATCACGCTATTTTCTAAGGACCCTCTTTCTTTTTCTTTTTCTTTTTCTTTTGTTTTTTAAATTTTTTTTCCTATTTTAAAAGATTATAAATATGAATTAAAAAGTATAAGTTATTATTTTATTTCATATATTTCAGGTTTTGGTTTAATATATAGTTTGAGTTGATGTACTTTTAAAAATTAATTTAATAATGTCAATAACTTTAATGCAGACCATGACAAAGTATAAATATAGATACTTTATATATATATATATATATTTAAAGGACGAAAATATATTTTTAAGGAAAAATTAACTTAAACTTATGAAATAACTATTTTTAAGTTTTTTTATTATCTAATACAAAGACTAAATTAAAGATCTTAAACTGTAAGAATTAAGATAGAACAAAACTTAAAGAATTAAGGTTAGAATTTAAATGTCAACATGAACATTAATAATTATTAAGACATTTTTTATCCAGGTGGAAGCCATCGGAAGGATTTCTCTAGCTCAAAAGATGAGCTGGTCCAGTAGCTCCACTCGAAAGAAACTTTCTCAGTCAAAAGTGCTTAGCATTTGACATTAAATATAGATTTGGCCAATAAGACCTCTCTCTCGAATAATTCTCTCCTAAGAACTCTCTAGACATTAGTTTAGATTGTGAAAGTCTCTCATGAAGTACAACTAGTTATTTCAAGCTTAGAGTTCATACTTCTCGAAGTAGGAAAGTATTTCGCTATAAACTTTCGACCACCCTTGCCCAAGTATAATCACATGGAAACGTGTTTACCCAGTGTCTGGCCTTATCCTTTAACGAATAGGAAAACAGAAACAGTCGAGTATCTTCTAAAGAGATACCGACTTCCTGATTAGCATCACTAACAGCTAAGAAGGTACACAGATGTTGATGTCGGTCTTTCGAGGGTTGACCACTAAAAGGTTCATTGACTCTAAGCATATTATGCATATTATTAGTAAAAACAAGTCGCCTACCTTGACCATTAGGTCTAACCATACCTGGATATGTTGTATGATTGAAAAATCTTGCTTGAGTCCTCATGACTTTGTCCCTTCATCTACTCCCTGGTCTGGGGTAGATTCGCATTGAGGTTTGCATCTGCTCTAGCTCTTGCACCTACTGCTACTGGTGGTGGATCAATTATACTGTAAAGACCCGACCCAAAAAGGGGTTCTAAATGGCCTTTACCCCAATGCATGTATTGAAAATAGAAGACATTATGAAAAACACATTTCGGATTCCAAGTAAAAACAGAAAACATTCAACAACCAAAAGAAACATTTCTAAAAGCATACTCTGATCAGAGATTATTTAAAACATTAAAACATTCCACAAGTACAAATATGCTGGAATCCATAAAACGTAAGAAAACATCTTGGGGCTCTGTGCCCGTCTACATGCATTCAGGGGAAACAACAAAAGTCAAGAGTCATAATAAATAAAATGAAATAATCGTAGATGACAAAGAGGATTCCATGATCACAGCTTCCCCCAACACCATCCTGTCTCCCGCTTGATTACCTCGTGGAAAACCACGAGAATAAGGGTGAGTAACGAATTACCCAAAGAAGAATCCCCAACCGGGTACAATACGATATACATGATCATCTAGAAGAATGTATGCAAGCTATGAGTACAAACACGTAACGGAGCACATAGCTTAAGTCCACACTTGGACCTCGGATGCCAACTCGTGGTCTTAGTCCGGAAAATACCACAACACACTAAACGCACTATACGGAACAAGTCCCGCCTCACCTTTCATCGCCGCCGATCACGAAAGGTGCACTCGCTCAAGATCCCGAGGAGCTCTCCGACGGCTACCAGTAATGAGCGTAAGCGCGCACCGCATGCTACCGCAAACACCGGGTGCCGGTCTAGTGGCAAGCCGCCCGTGTTCATCCACCATGCCTAACTAAATCTCGGATCGGTGTCACCGACATAGGGGTGTGAGACTCGACACGTGAACTATGTCACCGTGTACCACCGCACTGAGGCTAAGGAACCGGCCGTGGTAGGCTTACACCAGAAGCGGTCCTTGCCCTAACAGTGGCAATCAAGGGCTACGGCCGAACACGCCGAGGACGTGTCGATCGCCGGGGGCGAGGCAATGCCAAGTCATCATCCCGACCGTTGGGGCATTTAACGATCCGCCACCCTCACCCAAGATTGCGGGGCCTACCGGTTGGGATAGCTAATCCCTCACGGGGTCCAAGGACGGAGAATCGTCTCGAACGTCCTTGCCATAGATGCAAGATACTTTATGCATCGGGCCCGATGATTCTATCTACCTCAATTCTAAACCTTAACAATAATAACGATTCAATCAATGCGGTCAATACGTGCTCATCGGATACAAAGAACCTAGCATGATACTACGAAGCAAGAACAGATATCGAACATGCTAGAATAGAACAACCTAGCATGGGCTAACATGAGAAACAATACAAGAGTTCATGCCACCAGAATTGCGCGAGAGCACCTAGGCTAAACATGCTAGTAATCATACACGTGCATACAAAACAACAATCACAAATATACCGCAGGTCCACACAACCCCCAAAGAAATCCTTACCTTGGTCGGAAGACTTCTACACACAAATCCTAAGTCATGGAACAATCCCGAGCTAGCGAGCGGGAACCTAGCAAACCAACAATAATCAAGATCTAAAATATCTAAACAACAATAGAATGTTAAGCTCGGCTCGGGGAACTCACGCGCGCGACGACACGAGCTTGGGGTCGCTGCGGCAGCCGGGCACGGCAAGCAAGGGCCACTACCGGCACGGCAAGGACGCTACGCTGGCGCGCGCGCCGCACGCACGGCACACGCGGCGGACGCGCGCGCGCGCGGCGAGCGTCAAGGCGAAAGCGCGCGGCGCCGGCGTCGCGATCGCGGACACGGCGCGGCAGCTCGGCAGGACGCGCGCGGGCGAACGTCTCGCGGCGCGGCGCGCGCGCGGCGCGGTTCGGCAAGGACACGGCGAGGGCGTGGCGCGGCGCGACGCGCGACGGGCTGACGCGCGGGCGCTGGCGAGACCTCCTGGCGTCGGCGAGCGATCGGGCGATCTTCTTTGGCGAACGGCGAGGCCTGGCTGGGACAGATCTGGGCGTCGCGCAGGGGCGGGTTCGACCGATCCGGGCGTCATGACAGGCTGGTTCGACCGATCCGCGCGCGGCGAGTGGTGGCGATGATGGTCGCTCCCTCTCATACCGGCCGCACAACACACACACACACACAACCCCTTTTTCTTACATTCGCCAACAAACACCCAAATGAGAAGATGAAGAAGACGAAGACTTACCCTAATGATGATGATCGAACCCAAGGAGATGCAAGGATGAAGAACTCGGCAAGGCTATGGAGATGGAGAGCTTGGCGCCAAGAGGTGCTTTTGGAGAATAAGATGGAATAACCTAATTCTATTTCATTTAACCAAATGCACCAAAACTCCAAAATCCAAGGTTAACTAAGATGTGATGCAGAAAGAGCAACAAGAGCACCTAATGGCTCAATTGGCACACATCTCTACAAGCTTCCCAGAGACCTGGTTCAAACCCCTACTGCAAAGACAATTTCCTTTATTTTTACTTTTGCAACAAACCTTGCTCAAACCAAACCACAAACCCTTCCAAAACCTACAAAAACCATCCAATAATTTTAGTAATCGAAAAAGACACAAACGACTCGACGGCCCGACCAAATTACCAAATTACCCCTAGGGCATACCGGAAGAGAAAACCTGGGTCGTTACAATATTCCTCCTTTTTATGACTTTCGTCCTCGAAAGTCCTTAAGACAAAAATGTTTCGGGGGTAATGCAACCTCATCTCGTCTTCCCGCTCCCAAGTGGCTTCCTCGTAACCCCGATTCTTCCATCGAACCTTTACTAAACGAATCTCGCGATTACGCAACGTCTTGGTCTCAAAGGCAAGGATCCTCACCGGCTTCTCCTCGAAGTTCAAATCCTCATTCACCGCAAAGGCTCAAAGTCCACAATGTGCGACGGGTCCGGCACATACCGCCTCGACATCGATACATGGAAAACACTATGCACTGCGATAGTGACGGAGGTAGGGCTAACTGGTAAGCAACTCTGCCAATCCTCTCTAGGATCTCAAATGGACCAACAAAACGGGGACTCAACTTCCCACGCTTACCAAACCTCGTAACACCTCGCACGGAGCAACCTTAAGGAACACATGCCGACCAACCTCAAACTCCAAATCTCGACGCCGAACATCGGCGTAACTCTCTCTGCTCGCTGCGAGCCGTCAACATACGAGCTCTAATCTTCTCGCAGACTTTGCACCATTGGTCAATCTGCAGTAACTCGGGACCCAAAACTCGCTTATCACCAACCTCTTCCCGAACACGGGGACCGATAACGCTTACCATACAATGCCTCGAATGGAGCCATCCGAATCGCCGATCGGTAACTATTGTTATAGGCAAACTCCATCAAGTACAGATCATCGGTCCCAATCGCTCGGGAAATCCAACACACAAGCCCTCAACATATCTTCGAGAATCGATTCACTCTCTCGGTCGACCATCCGTCCGAGGGTGAAAAGTCATCTTTGAAACGCACTCTGTGCCCAAACCCTTCCTGAGCGCTCTCGAAACGAGAAATGAACCACGAGTCACGATCGGACACAATCCTCACCGGTACACCATGATAACGGATGATCTGCTCCAAAAACCATACGCGCCCACTTGCTCCACTCGGTATAAGTGTCTCTACCGGAATGAAGTGTGCGCTCTTGGTCAAACGGTCGACTATCACCCAAATCGAGAGAACTCCCTCGAGTCCTTGGCAAACCAGGATATAAAGTCCATGGAGATCTCTTCCCATTTCCACTGGGTACACTCGGTGGTGCAAATAAACCACCGGCCTCGCTGGTGCCTTCACTTGCCGACAAGTGAGACACCTACCGACAAACTCGCCACATCTCTCTTCATCCCCATCCACCGTAAAGTCCGCTAAAGGTCTGATACATCTTGGTACCCCGGGTGCCAAGCAAAAGGGGGAATCAGGGCCTTCGAGAGCAACTCGCTGCAAACTCCGCAATGTCCGGAACACACAACCGCCTCTATACGCCAACCCACCGTCTCGGTGAATACACAAAGTCGAAGTCACCGTCAAGACTAACTCTATCAACCAATCTCTTAAGTGCGGGTCACCCAACTGGCCGTTTCTATAATCCATTTGCCTAATCGACGGTGAATACCAATCGAGCTACCACAGCGGTAACCTCTCCCAACAACATCGCAACCTCACCGCTCGAACTCTCTCTCTCTCGCAAATCGGCTGAAACTCAACAACGCCGCCGAGTGCGACGCTCTTTTCGCTCAAGGCATCGGCCACTACATTGGCTTTACCGGATGGTACAAAATCTCGCATCATAATCCTTTACCAACTCTAACCATCTCCTCGCCTCATATTCAACTCCTTCGAGTAAATGAGATACTTGAGGCTCGTGATCGGTAAACATCCGATCCGCTCACCATACAGTAATGCCTCCAAATCTTCGGTTACAAACACCACTCGCCGCCAACTCCATATCATGAGTCGGGTAGTTACGCTCATACGGCCAATGTGACGGAAGCATAGGCAATGACCTTCCCGTCTTTGCATCAACACAAACCTAAACCAAACTTGGAAGCATCATCAGAGACCACGAAACCACTGTCCCCTCCGGATCGCCAACACTGTGCCGAAGTCAAACTACGCTTGAGCCGCAAAGCTCTCATCACACCTGCTGTCCCCAAACAAACTCGACACCCTTCCTCGCCGACGAGTGAGGCGCGAGGCTAAAGCGAAAAAGTCCTTGACGAACCGACGGTAGTAACTCGCCAAACCTGTAAAGTCGCGAATCTCGGCAATCGAAGTCGGCTTGGCCCATGAACTCACGACCTCAATCTTCGCGGGGTCCACGGCTATACCATCTCTCGAAACCACGTGGCCTAGGAAGGCCACCGCTCCAACCAGAAATCACATTTGGAAAACTTCGCATAAAGCCGTTTTCCTCAAAGCCGCCAATACTCGTCTCAAATGCTCGCATGGTCTTCTTTAGACCTCGAATAAATCGAGAATATCGCCAATGAACACGATGACGGTCGTCCAAAAATGATTTGAACACCCTATCCATCATGTCCATGAACGCAATGGGGCATTGGTCAATCCAAACGACATGACCACAAACTCATAGTGACCATATCTAGACTCAAAGCCGTCTTAGGAATGTCGGCATCCCCGATCCGCAGAATCGATGGTAACCGGATCTCGATCTATCTTGGAGAACACGAAGCTCCCCGGTCGATCGAACAAATCATCGATACGGGGGCAATCGGATACTTATTCTTCATCACACCTTATTAAGCTCGCGCGGTAATCAATACATAAGCGCATAGAACCATCCTTCTTTTTCACAAACAGAATCGGTGCTCCCCACGGGGACACACTCGGACGGATGAACCCTCGGTCTAACATCTCCCGCAATCGAATCTTCGCCTTTAACTCACTGGCGCCATGCGATCACGGAGCCTTCGAGATAGGGAGGGTCCCTGCTCGAGCTCAATAATGAAGTCAACCTCTCTCTTTGGGGGCAACCCCAGAACTCCTCGGGAAACACATCCGCGAACTCTTGCACGACCGGACTGATCAATGACAAATGAGGCGGCTCTTCCTGCATAACTTGGCTAGATAGCCCCAAGCTCCATGAGCTAGCAAACGACGAGCTTTCACGGTGACACCATCGGCGGGCAAACTCCACCTGGACTCCACGAAACTTAAAGTCGGCGACACGGCGGCGCTGAACACTACTTCTTTCCGGTGGCGGTCAATCAACGCGTGGTTAGCAGCTAACCACTCCATACCAAGAATCACATCAAAACCGCTCATAGGCGTAACTATGAGCGTGGCCTAAGCAACTCTCCTGATATCTCGATCCGGCCATCCTTAATCTTATCTCTAGCCAACATACTAACTCCCAAGGAGTTGCAACAGATAACTCAAAACCTAGAGGCTCTAATCTCAACTTAGCATGCTCAAAGAAACAACACAGATACAAATGAATGCGTAGAACCGAGAATCAAACAAGACAAATGCGCAGTTGATCTAAAACAAGAAGCGTACACGCCACAGCCGGCATCCGTGACGCTCGGCCTCCCGACGGTCGTAGCAAACACTCGACCTCGCCTTTGCCGCATTGGCCGAGCCGCCATCGCTGGCCGATCACAAAAACGGGCCATGTGCCCCTCTCTACCACAACGGTAGCACAATCTAGGTCCAGGTGACAAGCTCCGCGTGGACTTTCCCACAAGTAGCACAAGCGGAAATCGCTCGGGTCCTCCTGCTGCCGGGGCCGGAAACGGACCGGAGTTCTCCGTGATCTCTCGCTTCAAATCGCCCTTGGCGGTGCCGCGCCTCCCGAAAGTCAAACTTCCTCTTCTCGCCCCACACCGGGGGACAGACCCCTGAACAGAGCGCGCAACAACCCGCCAAGCAGGATACTTCCCATTATAGATCGTGGCTAATCGGGCATGTTTAGCATAAGTGTCGGGGGCCCGAGCCCTCGACATCTCGGGAAACACCCCGCCTCAATCCGGATATGAACTTCCGAATCTTCACTCTGGGGTGGCAATCAACCGAGGAGCAAAATATCCATACTCCGAGAACTTGCGCTCATATTCCTCAATGGAATCGAACCCCGCTTGTGTTTACGGAAGAGCTCCACCATCTTCTCCTCGAGCCTCATCACCGATGAACTTTACTTTGAACTCACCAAGAACTCCCAAGTAGCGGGTGGAGACCACCGGTCTCTCGCTCAAGGTGGACTCCCACCACCATCTCGCCGTGCCTCCTAGCACATGAGCCGCACATCTCGGCCTCTCTCATATCGGGGCACACCATGATCGTGAAGGTGTACTCCAAATGGGCAATCCACTGGCCGCCGCTAACGCATCACCGGTGGCATCAAACTTCTCGAGCTTCCACTTCACAAAGTCCTTCACCACCTACCCAATTCCTCGGCACCCTCTCGCCATATCGCCTCTCGGCTACTTGCTCTGTGGAGCTGGGGAGCTACCGAGCTCACTTTGAACCAATCGAGTCACCGCTCGATCTGGGCTCGGGACTCTTCCCGCGGCACGCGCAACAAGGCTCTGGTCTCGCCTCCGGTCACTCAACATGCCGACCATAAAAGCCCTCATAGACTCAAAGAACTCTCGCTCCGGGGAGCGCCTCACGGCGCTTCGATCGCCTCAACGCCCGCTCTAGGCGTAACAGAGGAGCTGCTGGTGGAATGCCATCGATGTCGGCTTGGGACGATGTCCTGCAGATGATCGATCCGATCCCGATACCTCGACCGCTCTCGAACCTCCTCTCCGATGCAGACGGTGATCGCATGTCGGCGATCTACATCCAAACCAACAACGAATCAAAACTCGCTCACACCATTCCACAACACCAAACAAGGCATACACTAGATGATAGGTATTGTAAATTCTTAACCCTTTTCCTTTCTAAAACAATAAATCTAGGCGTACTGATGATCGCTAGCTCGAGTCTTGATGATCATGGAAAACGACCTACAACAAAGGTCGGGCTACAGAATCTATGACTCGAGCTCGATACCAATCAGAAAGACCCGACCCAAAAAGGGGTTCTAAATGGCCTTTACCCCAATGCATGTATTGAAAATAGAAGACATTATGAAAAACACATTTGATTCCAAGTAAAAATGTAAAACATTCAACAACCAAAAGAAACATTTCTAAAAGCATACTCACGATCGTGAGATTATTTAAAACATTAAAACATTCCACAAGTACAAATATGCTTTGGAATCCATAAAACGTAAGAAAACATCCCGGGGCTCTGTGTCTGCGCTACATGCATTCAGGGAAACAACAAAAGTCAAGAGTCATAATAAATAAAATGAAATAATCGTAGATGACAAAGAGGATTCCATGATCACAACTTCCCCTTCACCATCCTGTCTCCCGCTTGATTACCCGTGGAAAACCACGTAGAATAAGGGTGAGTAACGAATTACCCAAGAAGAATCCCCAATCGGGTACAATACGATATACATGATCATCTAGAAGAATGTATGCAAGCTATGAGTACAAACACGAATCGGAGCACATAGCTTAAGTCCACACTTGGACCTCGGATGCCAACTCGTGGTCTTAGTCCGGAAAATACCACAACACACTAAACGCACTATACGGGAACAAGTCCCGGCCTCACTGTCTCATCGTCGATACGAAAGGTGCACCGCTCAAGATCCCGAGGAGCTCTCCATCGGCACCAGTAATGAGCGTAAGCGCGCACCGCATGCTACCGCAAACACCGGGGTGCCGGGTCTAGTGGCAAGCCGCCCGTGTTCGATCCACCATGCCTAACTAAATCTCTGGATCGGTGTCACCGACATAGGGGTGTGAGACTGACACGTGAACTATGTCGGCTGTACCACACGCACTTGAGGCTAAGGAACCGGCCGTGGTAGGCTTACACCGTGAAGCGGTCCTTGCCCTAACAGTGGCAATCAAGGGCTACGGCCGAACACGCCGAGGACGTGTCGATCGCCGGGGCGAGGCAATGCCAAGTCATCATCCCGACCGTTGGGGCATTTAATACCGCCACCCTCACCCAAGATTGCGGGGCCTACCGGTTGGGATAGCTAATCCTCACGGGGGTCCAAGGACGGAGAATCGTCTCGAACGTCCTTGCCATAGATGCAAGATACTTTATGCATCGGGCCCGGATGATTCTATCTACCTCAATTCTAAACCTTAACAATAATAACGATTCAATCAATGCACCCAATACGTGCTCATCGATATACAAAGAACCTAGCATGATACTACGAAGCAAGAACAGATATCGAACATGCTAGAATAGAACAACCTAGCATGGGCTAACATGAGAAACAATACAAGAGTTCATGCCATCGAGAATTGAACAGAGCACCTAGGCTAAACATGCTAGTAATCATACACAGCATACAAAACAACAATCACAAATATACCGCAGGTCCACACAACCCCGGTAAGAAATCCTTACCTTGGTCTCAAGACTTCTACACACAAATCCTAAGTCATGAACAATCCCGAGCTAGCGAGCGGAACCTAGCAAACCAACAATAATCAGCATCTAAAATATCTAAACAACAATAGAAACAGCAAGCTCGGCTCGGAAACTCACGCGCGCGACGACACGAGCTTGGGGCACTGGCAAGCCGGCACGGCAAGGACGCGCGCTACCGCCGCGCTACCGGCACGGCAAGGACGCCTGCTGGCTGGCTGCGTCTTTGCCGCACGGCACGGCAGGAGCGACGCTTGCGCAGCGCAGCGTCTGGCGCGGCGCGGCGCGCGGGCGTCGCGCGCGCGAGCGCGGCACGGCGAGCAGCGGCGGCAGGACGCGCGCGCGCGAACGTCTGGCGAAGGCGGCGCGGCGCGGCGATTCAAGGAGACACGGCGAGGGCGTCACGATGCGGCGCGACGCGGACGTGGCTGGACGCGGCGGGCGCGGCGAGACCTCTCTCGCGTCGCGAGCGACGGGCGACCTGCTGGCGGGCGAACGCGCGAGGCCGGGCTGGGACAGATCTGGGCGTCGCGGCAGGCTGGTTCGACCGATCCGGGCGTCTGCGACAGGGTGGTTCGACCGATCTGGCGTCTGGTAGCCGGTGGCGATGATGGTTGCTCCTCTCGGGCCGCACAACACACACACACACACAACCCCTTTTTCTTACATTCGCCAACAAACACCCAAATGAGAAGATGAAGAAGACGAAGACTTACCCGAATGATGATGATCGAACCCAAGGAGATGCAAGGATGAAGAACTCGGCAAGGCTATGGAGATGGAGAGCTTGGCGCCAAGAGGTGCTTTTGGAGAATAAGATGGAATAACCTAATTCTATTTCATTTAACCAAATGCACCAAAACTCCAAAATCCAAGGTTAACTAAGATGTGATGCAGAAAGAGCAACAAGAGCACCTAATGGCTCAATTGGCACACATCTCTACAAGCTTCCCGGGGAGACCCGGTTCAAACCAGGCTGCAAAGACAAATTTCCTTTATTTTTACTTTTGCAACAAACCTTGCTCAAACCAAACCACAAACCCTTCCAAAAACCTACAAAAACCATCCAATAATTTTAGTAACTGGAAAAGACACAAACGACCCTGACGGCCCGACCAAATTACCAAATTACCCCTAGGGCATACCTGGAAGACCGGGAAGAAAAACCTGGGTCGTTACATATACTCTAGGGTGATTCTGCACTATTGGGTCCATCCTTCTTTGAATCTCCTTCTCTGCTCATGTCGTCTCCTAAGGAGGTTTTGCTCATGTTCTGGATCAAATGAAAGAGTCATGCTTATGCATAGTTCACACTAGGATGTTGAAACAAATTGTTCCTAAATTTTTTTTTTAATTTTTATATATATTCTACAAAATTTCGACTTAAAATAAATTGACATAAATTGACACAGTCCCCAGCAGTGACGCCAAAAACTTGAGTGCAGAAAACCTAGTTGCCTCATGTGCAATAAACGCACAGTCGCGCAAGTATACGCAATTTGCAATAAGTAATAAGTAAATTATCAATCTCCACACAGACTGTGGTTTATCTAAGGTGATGTTTAGAATTGAATAGAAATAAACGAATGGTTTTCATGGTTGATTAGGCTGGATAGTATAAATGAAATAAGAAGAGTTGTAAAACAGATATTGAGAGAATAAGGCTAAACTAGGATACTCATGGAAAGTACTAGGAATGCATTGCAAAGATACATGCAGTATGGGGTAACTATCATACTACGCCTCACAAACTTTGGCTTCCGCTTCCGTTCACGTCAAGCCTGACTTCCGTCGCAACTTGATGTAATGATCAGCCGGCGGTACGTATGCAGTAGTTACGCGTTTATTCCTAAACTCTGATTTAAAGTATTAAAGACTTAATTCTAACCTACTGAACATGAAAAACTAGACTTAGAATGTTTTCTCTTCCGATTTACAACCTATTAGTGCGTGTGGATTGTCGGTCGACACTTAATATTTATATTTTCTCCTAGCTTACATGCTCTGTTGAAATAGTATTGCTTAAATGAAATGGGTCTAATAAGAAAAATAAAGAAAAATAATAATGTAAAACTCTCAGTTTCAAAAATTCTCCAATCTCTCTAAATCCTATTACAGAGGTCTCATTTTATTTTCATCCTTCAAATCTTCAAGAATAGGCCTGGATTGATCGACGCAATATCTTTCCTTGTATGAATTTGCCAATTATGTTTGTGTATTTAAGGCAAGAATCTCGTGATTTCAGCAATTTGTCTCTCTAGTGTCTGGTTAGTCAACATTTTTCCTCCATTTGATTCTTTCCTTATTTCGTTTATGGCGCCTTGACTTTTCTCCAAACGTTGCTCTACTCGCAATCGCGCGTCTTGATTCTCAACTCTGCATCGCAAATTTCTGTAAAAATAGTTTATCAGCATAAGCTTTGCTAAATACGCACTAAGTGTGCTAATTCTTCCATATTCTGTGCTATGATTCGTATCTCACAATTTATTCCTCTAATGCGTAAGCATTAGCTATTTTTACCTTTTTCTCATTATATTCACCTTTCTTGCATTATATTTTAAATAATAAACTTAAACAATGACCTTAGATTATCTAGAATTCTGACTCTATTTGAGAGTAAACATTTCTGCACAATGTCAATATTGGTACCTTCTTCATTCTCACAGACAATTTCCTCTTCATTATCAGTTTCTAGAATTGGTGGGTTGGCAAACCTGGCCCACTCTTCTTCCTATTGCTGATATCGTACCCATTGCCTTTCTTCTTTTACTGCGCGCCTTAAAGCTATGACATCTTCATTCTTTTTCATGATGGCTAGTCTAAAATCTTCCCATGAGAGTTCATAGTCGATTTCATTGGTTGCCAACCTCATTAAGTGCCTCGACCACTAGAAATGATTCGTCTGGTTCTGTAACTTCTTTGTTAGCTACGCTTTCCCTATTTATTTCCTCTAGTGCAGATTAAGTTTCGCGATTTGGTTCCTGGGGCATGGAAATGATTCCATTTTCCTTCATCCAATTTTGACGCTTAAGCCACATTTCATCTTCCATATGTATGTCTTCAGGAGATTGCTCATGAGAACACCTTGGGTATCCAGGTTCATGACTCTCGTATTCCCTCATATGATTCATGCTTAAACCTCCAAATAGATCAATTTTCCCTTGAGAAATGCTGATATTGTCTCCCCCAAACTGCGTTTTATTCGCCCAACTAGGATATGTTGAGTTGAGAATAGCTGTGTTGGTCTCCCCCATATAGCCTAGTTACTGATAAAAATGTGGTTGCGGTGGGGTAATATTGTTGCTGCAATACTGATTCGCAAAGTGATTAAATGCCATCTATGATGATTGTTTCTTTTGGTAATATGTTGGGACTTCTTCCCTATTGATTGATGCGACTTGAATCTCGATTCCCCTAAAATAAAAGTTTTTAATTTTGGTCAGTGTAAAACTACTCTTAAACTAATAATCTTAATCCTAAATAATCAATCCTTGACAATGGCGCCAAAAGCGTGACTGGGTTTGACTTGTTCCGAAATAACTACGCAATTAAATGTATTCTAAGCTTAACTTAGCATTCAGTGTGGCTTCGAATCACTAGGTGCAAGTATACGTGGTCAGCATGCAGCAAGTAATAAGTGCATTATCGATCTCCACAGGGATTGATGTCTAGAACTATTCTTACTAGCTTAAAGAGTTGTGCGTATAAATAAAAAGCATGAAATTGATGGTTGATTGGGTTTATTTTTCTAAGACTCTAGATAAATAGTAAATTAATGAGCATAGGTGACAATCGCGGATGTAGAAAATGTTGATTATGTAATAATGGTAAATAGATCCTGCACTTTCCCATCTTAATAAGTGTTTTCCGCACTTAATGATTTACAACTAACTCTATTTCCGCAATAGTTACTCATACTAAACCTGAGCGATGCATGCTATAGTAAGGTTATTCCTAACTTCTTAAATCATACAAGAGATCTCACGATGAACCTATCGTAACATAATAGACCTGCCTTCAGCTTCCTCTTCCAAGTTCACAGAAGGTTAGCATACTTGGGTAGCTAATCAATGCATACTTTGAAATTAAATTACAGCAGTATAAAAACTAATAACCTACTACAACAACATGCATTCTACACAGGAATTATCACCATAACTCCTATCTAACAAGACATAGAAATAAACAACAGATAATAAAGGGAAATTTAGATATCTCATTACTCAAAGTTGAACATTTCTATAATCTTCTCCTAACTAAATAAACACTAAAACAGTAGATAGGAAATGGCGCGGTTGTGAAGTGTGCAGACTTCTTGTCATCAGCTTCTGCGAACACTACCAGCTCTAATTCACGTAGATTGGCTTTTAGCCAACCTACCAGTTCTTGCCACCCCCACCAGCTCCCCGATTTCAGCTTCTTTCTCACAACCCTAATTACATAAATACTCTCTTCAAAACTCATACTATGCACACTATTTGTCCCACTATCCACAAGATAACACAAAAATAATTTAACGAGAGTCAGCAGACAAAGCTTCAAGTATTTTTTATTGGGATGTTTTGAAACCAAAAAGCCACATGCTCATTTATAATGTTTGGAGCGTATCACTTCCTTTGCACCTTTATGATGTAGGACAATCATTTTCTAATAGTTTGGCAAAAATCCAACCCACAAGGTGAATTTTACCTTATAGATAAAGACGATTAAATCATTTAATTAACATTTTAATAGAAACCCGGTAAAAGAAACTATTGAAATTTTAACTTATTGACAGACAGGAAGAAATGGAGGAAAAGAAAGAAGTAAATAAAGGGCCAAATTGGAAGTGGAGGAAAAGAAGAAAATGTAATAGAACTCAACATTTAGTACATAAAAAGACATTATTTGAAAATGTACCTCTTCCAAAAACAAAAAAAAAAATCTTGGTCCAATTTGAGGTAAAAAAAAGTTTCTTAGCTTGAATTTTGAAAATACTTTCAAAATACTTAAAAAGAAGATTAACAAGCTTAATACTTGCACGTACAATAATGTCACAAAACATATCGTCTAACTTTACAACATTTCAATATTAAGCAAAATAGTTAGTAATTGTGAATTAAATTCCTTGTTTGTTTTTTAATGCACTCGCAACCAATAATGCTTATGTCAATAGCTAATTCTAGAAAATCATGCACTCTTAAAATCATACTACCTTAAAGTGTGGTTTGAGGAGAAAATCGTTTTTGGACGATTTTACCCCTTAAATCATACCTAAATTACAAACATGCCATTTATTGGAATAAAAAAAATTAAATGCAAATAATTAGAAAATATTTACAATATATTTAGATTTTCATTCGTAGAAGATAAAATATTTTTATCAAATCTCATAGATTTTATGACTAAATTAGAAGATAAAAGATTTCAAAATCAAATGAAAATATTTTCATTATCATTTAAATTTTCGATATCTTTACCAAATCTCATAGATTTTATTTAACAATTTATATTATAATTAAAATAATAAATTAAATTTTCTAATCCTATAAATAGTTGTCTACATTTTGTTTACAAGAACCGTTTCTGTTTGTTTGGATTTACTTTTGTTTGTTTTTGTTTTTTTATAATAATTTTATCTTATTTTTGTTGGATTCTTTAGCTTAACTTTCATCTAATTTTTCTTTTGTTACAATAATTTTTGTAGGAACTTTTTTGCATAATTGTTGCCTTTCAAAAAAAGAGTTGGAGATCTTGAAAAAACTATTTGAATACTGAGGCTAAAATGCATGAATTCTTCTGCTTTCAAAAGTTTGTAGTAAATAATTATATATATATATATATATATATATATATATATATATATATATATATATAGTTTTCTATATTTTATTACAAACACATTTGAAACTTTCTCTTTGCTTCCGATTACCCTTCTTGGTTTCTTTTTATTCTATAATAAAAAATTTAGTTATCTTATTGTTGTTGAATTATTTATCTTTAACTTTCATCTAACGCAATAATATTTTTAGGGTTCTTTTGTTACTTAATTGTTGAGACTTGGAGATGTGAAATTTTTTTTTTTTGAAGAATGATAAAATTATCATTTGCGTTAAAGGTAAGTTCATAATTTATACTAATAAATATATTTAACTTATTTATATTTTTAATTATAATAATGATATAACTCTTATAAATTTCATATAATTTAATAGTAATTGGTTTATTAATAGATAAATTCAGAAAAAACTAAAGAGTATCGATTTTTAAAAATTACAAATAAAATTTAATTTTGGTGCCATAAATTTTATTAAGTCTTTTTTTAAATAATAATACCTATTATTTTTTAAGTTCAAAATAAAATATTAACCGTTTTTTAACATGAATTTTAATAAATTTAATTAATGTGAAAAAATAGTTATAAAATTTAATTTATATTGAAATTATTATTTGATAATTTAAATTTAGAAAATAATTTATAAATATATATATATATATATATATATATATATATATTTATTATTTAAAATATTATCACGTGGAAAGCCGTGTTAAAAATTGTAGTAAATTTAAATTTCTTATATAAGCAGTATTTTGTATTACATAAACAGTCCTCGCTTATATTGTCAATTTTCTTTTAATACAAAGGAAATGTCGAGCATCGTCAATATAGAACCTATAGAGATAAACATATGAAAATGATAAAAATTTAAATCCTTGGCACAAACATAGCCAAATCAAACTAAAATACATAGCATACAAAACTCTTTAAATTCTTTCTAACTTTTCTCCTTACCGACAGCAGTCCATAACCAAGCACCCCAAATAAAGATATAAATACTTTCATCATAATATACTAGTTCAAATTCAAAACATACAACAACCGAAAAACTAAAAAGAACAAAAGGAAATAAAAACAGTCAAAATGAATACAACAGTATTAACCTTGGAAAAAAAAAGTTGATCAATAAGATCTCTCCATGGTCCATAGTTTGTTCTTACCTCTCTCACCAATAAAAAAACTTGCAAAAAGAAAAGTAAAAACACTCCAACATTAGTTTGAAAGCAGACAGTAAAGACCAGAGCCAACCATTTACCACTAACCCCTCTATTTGTAATACTACTACATGATCATGATGACAGCCATCTCAGTCTCAGTAGCCGCATCAGAACAATCTCCAATCCCACTAAACCTGTACACACAAACCAAATCCACAACTAACCAACACTCCCTCATTAATGCCTCCCAACTTCCCTCTTCTTCATGAAAATGTACTCTCTCAACACCCTTTCTCTACATTTCTACTCAAATGCTGAGAAGATCTGGTGGTGGGTGTGTTCTGCTTGGTGAATTGGATATCACAGTACCCGGTGGCGGTGGTGGGGATGACGGCGGTAGTGCCGGGGGTGTTGGGTCGGCTTCTTTCGAATCTACTTGTTTTGAAATTAGTGGCTTTGGGAGTTCTGTGAGGATTTGAACCACTTCTCTCATTGTCGGCCTCTCCACTGCCTGGTCTTCTACGCATAGCATTGCTACATAGAACACGTGAGTTACTTCCTTGAGTGGTACTGAGGAGAGCCGCGGATCAATGATTTTCACTACCCCTTCGTTGTTGGGGCCGGTCATTTTTCTAACCCATTGAACTATGTCAACCCCGTCGCCAAATTCTCCAACAGGCTTTCGCCCGGTTACAAGCTCTAACAGTACTACTCCGAAGCTGTAAACATCACTCTTCTCATCGACTCTCAATGTATAAGCATATTCTGCAAATATATAAGTTGAATTATCACACACCAATAAAATGGAATGTCAAGCTAGATAATCATGTAATGTAGTTTCACCAAACTTCACAAGTCAAAGCCAGAGCAGATAATAATCATATAGATGACAATGACATTTCAACTACAACCATATTTAGAGTAATACTTAAGACTTGAATTCAATACCTGGAGTCCTCTCAAAAAAAAAAAAAAAAAGAATTCAATACCTGGAGCTATGTATCCGTAAGATCCAGCAATGGCAGACATACACTCTGATGTGCCTGAATCCTGAAGAAACTTGGCAAGCCCAAAATCAGCAACATGAGCTTCATAATCAGAATCCAAAAGAATATTGTTTGATTTCACATCTCGATGAACAATCAATGGCGAACAGTCATGATGCAAATAGCAAAGACCTTTAGCAGCTTCAATGGCGATCTTATACCTTGTGTCCCATTGCAGATGCCCACCTTTCTTCCCGTGGAGAACTTCCCCTAAACTTCCATTGGGCATATACTCATAAACCAGAAGATTGGTTTCATGGTTAGAACAGAATCCCAACAGTCTAACAATGTGACGGTGTTTAATCCTCCCCAATGTCTGTATCTCCGCATTGAATCCATGGTCGTGAGACGACCCTCGCCCCATCGTTGGTAGCCTTTTCACAGCGACGTGTTCGCCACTCGACATAAATCCTTTGTAAACAATGCCAGCGCCTCCTTTTCCAATAATGTTGTCCTCTTTCAAGCAATCCAAAATGTCATCTACTGTGAAATCTAGTCTTTGAAATGCTGTTAGTTTCCAAGCTCGGGAGTCGCTGGCTCGTTTGAGTGACCGAGCTTTGATGATCGCGGCAATGGCAAATGCGATGGAGCATACAAGCAAGACGATGACTAGCAGAAGCTTCACAGAAGCAGAAAGGGAGCCTTTCAAATGGGGATGTTGAGCGCCATTGCCAACCCCATCTTTGCAAGGTCCCAAGTAAGGGCCGCAGAGCTCTGGATTGCCGAGAAATGAAGTGTAGTTGAAGTAGCTGAACTGGCCGGTGCCCGGAACCAAACCGGAGAGATTGTTGTATGAAAAATCAACAGATGTTAAGCTCTGCATTGAGGATATTGAAGCAGGAACGCTTCCCACTAAATGGTTTCTTGAGAGATTCAGATAATTCAATATCCTCATTCTGGTGATTTCATTTGGAATCTGACCGGATAATTCGTTGCAACTGAGATCGACGAAGGTTAAGAGCTTACATTGGCTGAATCCTGGCGCGATTGGGCCGGAGAATTTGTTGTGGCTGAAATCAATCTTAGAGAGCTGCTGTAAACGCCCGATTTCAGGTGGGATTTGGCCGGAGAATTTGTTTCCATCGAGAAGAAGCTTCTGGACGCCGGAGAAATTCCCAATCATCGGCGGTAAAGACCCCGAGAGGCGATTGTTGGAAAGACTAATCTGGCCGAGATTTGCAGAGACAGAATCAGTGACAGGAAATTCTCCAGTGAGAAAATTGTTCTGCAACTCAACCTGTGATAGATTTGGCAAACCGAAGAGACCCTTAGGAATTGAACCATTGAGAAAGTTCTCCCCAACTCGAATACGAGTCAAGGATTCGCATCGTCCCAGAGAATCCGGGATTGGACCGAACAAGAAATTGTTGAGAGTAATCAGAGTTTGAAGTCGATTTCCATTGCACATATCAGGAGGTAAAGTTCCAGTCAATTTATTGGACGAAATGTCGACAACAACAAGCTTGCCATTCTTCCCCAAACTATAAGGAATCGAACCAGTGAAGTTATTTTCCCACAACTGCAACACTTCCAGCTCCGGCAACTCACCAATGAACTGCGGAATAGCTCCATGAAGTTTATTCCTAAAAAGATGCAAAAGCGTCATGTTCTTCAGCTGAGAGAACGAGTCCGGAATCTCACCAACAAGAACATTGTTAGACAAATCCATGGATTTCAATCCCTTCAAACTCCCAAGCTCCGGAATCAAAGCCCCAGAAAACCCATTTACCTGAAGAAACAGAGTATCCAGTTTCTGAAGCTTTCCAACTTCGCGAGGAATCTCACCCGTTAACCCACAGTTCGCAGCATCCAATCGAACCAGTTCCGACAAGTTCCCGATCGCCGGCGGCAAACCACCCTCGTAGGTATTGTAGTACCCAATGTACAGTTCACGAAGCGTCGTCAGATTCCCAATCTCCGGCGGAACCTTTCCTTGAAGCTCATTACCCGACACCGCCAAATACTCCATAAACTGCCACCGTCCATACTCGGGCGGAATCACGCCGGAGAAGAAATTCCCACCGAGATGCATATGGCGAAGATTCGGCAAGTCGACGACCGCAACGGGCAAGTTCCCGGACATATTGTTGTTATACAAATCAAGAACCTCGAGATTCTTAAGCGAGGAGAGTTCGGAGGGAAATGTGCCATTAATCAGATTGTTAGAGAGGTTAAGGAACTTAAGCGTAGAGATGGCAGAAATCTCCGGCGGAATGGGACCGGAAATGCCGCAAGCGGCGACGGAGAGATTAAGGAGAAATCGGAGACTACCCAGATCAGGAGAGAGGGTACCGGAGAGATTCATGCCGGAGAGGTCGAGGGCGACGACGTGGCGGCGGAAGTCGCAGGTGACGGAGGCCCAGGTGCAGTGGGGAGTGGCGGCGTCCCACGAGGAGAACTCCGATTGGGAACCATCGGAAACAGAGCGCTTCAGAGATAAAAGAGCGCGGTATTCCGGCAAGTGAGAAGAAACGGAGAAATGGGTAAGGTGGAGAAAGAGGAGAAGAAGAAGAAGCTGCATTTCAATGGCGGACTCTCACTGGATTTCAAAACGGGAGAGAGATTTCAGAGAGAGTGTTGTTGTGGGTTTGGGAAAATAGGGTGAGAGCTGTGAGCTGTTTGGTGGTTTTATCTTCCAATTATAATAAACCAATAATTTTGGCTTTTGTTTCTTTTTATTATTAAAAATAAATTCTTTTGTTCAATAATTATATTTGTTTTGTTGCGAATTTAATCAGAAAAGGTGGTTCATGATAACTTCTATTTTTAATTGCTTCATTTAACCTTTACTTTCGACTCTTTCTTCGGCCTTTGCGGGTTTCCTTCGTGGACTAATATTTCCTATTTTCTTTTTCTTTTTCTTGTTCAATTTAATTCTTTTTATATTCTTTTTTTGGACCCAGTTTTGTTGGGCATTAGGTGGGTGTAACAAATTCCACTTTTGAGACTTGTTTGAGTGAGAGATTTTCTTTAAAATGAAATTAGTAGTTGATGATACAGTAATATGTTTAAAATAGAGCATGATGTAGATATGATTCAATTTGGTATGAAAATGATTTTTTCGTGTATGAAGCTATGAGGTGTAATTGTTTCTTTGGAAAATTTAATTAAAGAAATGCGATTCCAATCATAATCAGTTTCATTGAACTAAGTTGTATTTAAGGCATTTTCAATGAGTTTTATTATTATTATTATTGTTTTCAACAATGAATCGTGGAGATTAAATCATGAATTTTTAGAATGATAATCGTCGTAAATATTAAGTTAGATTAGCATGAACATTGTTCAAAAAAATAAAAGATTAGCATGAACAAATTCTAAGTTATTTTATGGTTATATTAGGGAATTGTAATGAATTTGAGCGTTTTTATGTATATTTTAATTTTGCCCTTCATCGTCTATTGATTGAAGACTATATGATGCATTGATTGAAAACTATGTGTAGTATTAATCGAAGATTATATGGTGCACTAATTGCAAACTATATGTGCTATTAATTGAAAATTATATTGATTCAAGATTGTCAGTAATTGCAAACTATTTGTGGCATCAATTGAAGACTACATGTGAATTGATTGAAACTATTTGTTGCACTTATCGAAGTCACGAGACAATTTATGGGCAATATAGGTTTTAACATTTTTTTACTAGGCCCGCCTCAATTTTCTACCATGCACTAATTTCTTCTAAAAAGGAATTGTTTGTCTTTCCGTTTTATTATACAAGAAAAATCTCGTATAGTTTATGGTCAATATCTAGTAAATAGATGTTTTTATGGGAAAAAATGTCTTTCTATCCTAAATTTGACAAGGTCAGGTTAAGCTTTTAATTTAATCAATTTAAACCTCAAACTTAACATGTTAACATTAACTTGAATGTGTCGAAAGGGTTGGTGGCAGGGGCGGACCGTCATAGGGACTAGGGGGGCCATACCCCAAAATATTGAAAATGTTTACTATATAATAATTAAGTTTCATTAGTTATTCTACATTTGCCACTAGCTTAGTGGAATTGGCTCCCCAAGATTTTGCACCAACCCAGGTCCAAACCTCCGTGAAACATTTTAATTATAAATAGGTTAAAATATTATTTTGGTCCCTCAACTATTTCCTTTGTTCTATTTTGGTCTCTAGAATTTTAAAAGTTCAATTTTGGTCTCTCTAACTTTGCAAAAAACCTTTAAAATAGTTCTTGAATTAAAAAAAGTTAAACTATGGTTTAATTTTAGATGAGCTGGCACAAAATTAATAATAAAAAAATATCAATTTTTTGAACTTCCCCATTTTCACCCTTCTTTCTCTTTCCTTCTTAGCATTCTTTCTCACTGAAGCTATTTTCATTTTTATTTTAACTTTACTCCCTCCTCGTTCTCATTTCCGGCTTCAGCATCGAAAACATGGGGAAAGTTTAATTTTATAAGAAAATGGAATTAAGCTTTGTTTTCCATCATCGACGATGTTGAAGCAACCACTAAACAATGCCCATATTAAGTCATTGAACATCTAAAAAAACTAAAAATATGATGTCCAAAACAATTGAACTGATGTTAACAACTTAATGTGGTGGCAATCCTTTTTTTTTATACAAAATAATCTCAATCTTCATCCGACCCTATGAAGCTCTGTTTAATTGAAAAACTGGATGGAAAAAAAGTTTGCATTTTGGAGGGAGAATTTATTTGATCAGGTTGTGATTTAGAAGCTCTTCACTCGACTAGGGTAAATTTGGAAATTTGTTCAAATGCAATTGTGAGTGAGCAACTCAAATTCGAAGTCTTCTTCATTGACATAAACTCAAAATACCGTCATAAGAGCAAGAGAAAATGGGTTTGCATTTGGGGCTTTTAACGATGGAGAAGAATGTTTTTTAGTCAAATTTAAGCTATTAATTGAGATTTTAAGAGGAGAAAGAGGAAGAGTTTTGAGTCAAATTTAAGCTATAAAGCTATTAATTGGACTTCTACCAAGAACTTGTTTACAATCCACCACTAGAACATTTCCAAACACTTAATTCCTTCCATATTCTTGTAAGGGTAGACTTCATCCATATTTTCTATTATCGACACCAGCAGAAACAGACCATGGGAAAGAGGAGGGAGTAAACTTAAAATAAAAATGAAAATAGCTTGAGTGAGAAAGAATGCTAAGAAAGAAAGAGAAAGAAGGGTAAAAATGGGGGAGATGAAAAAATTGATATTTTTTTATTATTAATTTTGTCCCAGCTCATCTAAAACTAAACCATGGTTCAACTTTTTTTTAACTCAAGTACCATTTTTAAGCTTTTTGCAAAGTCGAGGGACCAAAATGGTATTTTAACTTTATAAATACTTGAATTTTAGTACGGCGTTACACGTGATAATTTCTTAAATAATAAATTATATATATATATATAATTATAAATTGTTTCTTACATTTTTAGGCTAAATTTAAATCATCAAATAATAATTTCAATATAATATTGAAGTTATAACCATTTTTCACGTTAGTTAAATTTATTAAAATTAACAGTTAATTATTTATTTTGAGCTTAAAAAATAATAGGTGTTATTATTTAAAAAAACAATAATAAAATTTATTGAATTAAAATTAAATTTTATCCTTGATTTTTAAAAATCGATGTTCTTTAATTTTTTTTCTCAATTTATCTATTAATAGACCAATTACTCTTGAATTATAAAATTTATAAGAGTTATATCATTATTATAATTATAAATATAAATACGGTAAGTATATTTAACTTTGTTGACTGAGAAATTTCGACCGATTACAAGCTGCCACGTCATTATCTCAAATTTAATGGCGACATTAAATTAAATTTTGGGACAATATTTCTCAAAATTAATTTAAATAAAAAAAAGTTGGTTTATCTTGAATTTGGGCCAAAATAAAAACCAGACCAAGTAAACCGAACCATGAAATTCAAGCCCAAAAGGCCAGGCCCAAAGGCCCATTAGGGCTCAAGCCCATGATGCATGAGAACTCTATAAATAGAGAAGTTCTCTTCATTTCAAAAGGTAGAAAATTTTTGGAACTAGAGAGGGAATTCACATTTGTTGAGGTCTTTTCATGGTTCTAAAGATCAAACGTCGTTTCGAAGGCAAAAATTACTTCAAAAGACAAATAGTTCCATAAACGAGCAGTTGCATACGAAGAACACGCATTTTGTTCTTCAAATTGCTCTTCATACCAAGAACATTCATTCAGAGAGAACGAATCAGAGGATCAAGCATCGAGATCGAACCACTTTCTCAATGATCATCTCAAATTCAAATTCAACTCCACGAAACCAAATTTCTCCGGAAATCTCGTGTGAACAAACTTAATTTTAACCTCAAATGATAATTTTATCGTTCTTCAAAAAAAAATTTCCACATCTCCCTAGTCAACAATTAAGCAACAAAAGATCCCTACAAAAATTATTGCAACAAAAAAAAGTTAGATGAAAGTTAATGTAAATAATCCAACAAAAATAAGATAACTAAATGTTTTATTATAAAAAAAAAACTAAGAAAGTAACCCCAAGCAAAAAGAAAGTTTCAAAGAACTATATATAGTAGGAAATCATTGTTACAAAACTTTTGAAATTGAATAATTCATGCACTAACCACAGATGATAATCTTATAATTCTTCAAAAAAAAATTCCAAATCTCCAAATATTTTTTTGAAAGGCAACAATTATGCAAAAAAAAAAAAATCCCTACAAAAATTATTGCACAAAAGAAAAATTAAATGAAAGTTAAGGTAAATAATCCAACATAACTTATTATAAAACAAAAAACAAAAAACAAAATAAAGAAAAATAAATCCAAGCGAACAGAAAGTGTTCTCGTAAACAAAATGTAGACACCTATTGATAGGATTGGAAAATTCAATTTATTATTTTAATTAGAATATAAAATGTCAAATAAAATCTATGAAATTTGGTAAAAATATCTTATTTTCTACATGAAAATTTAAATGATATTGTAAATATCTCCCTTTGATTGTTGAAATCTTTTATCTTCTAATTTAGTCATAAAATATATGAGATTTGATAAAAATATCTTATCTTCTACCAGTGAAAATTTAAATGATATGGTAAATATCTTGTATGTTATTTGAATTTTTTGGAAAATTCAATTCATTATTTTAATTAGAATATAAAATGTCAAATAAAGCTCTGAGATTTGGTAAAAATATCTTATTTTCTATGAAAATTTAAATGATATTGTAAATATCTTCATTTAATTGTTGAAATCTCTTATCTTCTAACTTAGTCATAAAATCTATGAGATTTGATAAAAATATCTTATCTTCTACGAATAAAAATCTAGATGATATTGTAAATATCTTCTACATTATTTGATTTTTTTTTATATTCCAACAAATAAATGACATTTTTGTAATTTAGGGTATGACTTAAAGATAAAATCGTCTAAAAATGATTTTCCCGTTAAGCCACAATTTAAGGTAGTATGATATGATATGATATATTATTATTTTCTTTTCTCCTTCTCTCTTTTATTTTTTTATAAATATAAATCATTTGCGTTTTTCATTTTTCATTTTTTCTTTCTCTTTAATTCTTTTTGGCAAATATATAAATGTATATTAATTTACTGTACATATATATATATAGTAAACTATATGTTAGCTTGTATTTTTTCTTTTCATTTCGTTGTTTTTTGTTCCTTTCTTTTTTTTTATTATTCGTTTCTTTTTTAGATAATTTACTTTTTTGGCATTTCTATATGTTAATTTTTTTCCTTTTTTATTTATTGTTCGTATTATATATTTAGTTCAAATATATAGAAACCTATCTTTAAAAATATTTTATACTTATATGTTTTTGTATTCATATTTTTAAAAATAATTTTTTACATATTTTTATATTTTTTTATATCCATTTCAATTATTATAAATGATAAACTATATTTTCTTTACAAAATTATATCTATAAAATTTTACAAATTAAAAATGTTTTAAATGTTATCAAAATAATTTTTTTTAGTTATCTAATAAATTTTAATATTTGATTCTATAAAAATAGTAATATTGTATAATTGAAAGTTTAAGAGCATGTTAAATTGTATATTGAAAGTTTAAAGATTTATTAATTTAAAGATATATAATTAAACCTTTGACATTTGAAGATAATTTATATATATATATATATAATATAATTTCGAACCATAAGTATCTTGCTTTGTATTTTTTTTTTCTTTTGAGAAAAATAATGGTTTATGGAACCAAAAGATTATAGTGGTTACCTGATTAATTTTGTACGAATTTACTCGACAACAAAATATTATGAATTAGGAGGTTTGTTTCATAATTTTTTTTTTTTTGAGATATGTGTATTCATATATTTGCGAATGAATTTTTTTTTATTATAAACGTCGGCCCCCCCCAAACCTTAAAACCTGGATCTGCCCCTGGTTGGTGGCATGTTGGTTTCATTGTTTGGTAGTAATCCAGTTTAACACCACGGTCAAGGGTTTGATCCTAGAAATTGGTATTTGACTCTCAATTAGTTGAGAGTAGTAATACCCTCCATTAACGAAGTTGTCGGAGTAGTCACAGAGTTGATGTTCCCTTCAATGGCGATGTTACCTCCATGTTCTCTTTTAAATACGAATTACACATCAAATTGTAGTTAACCCATATGGTGAGTTTAATGAACCTGGGTTAGTCTTGGGGTTAGGTTTAATAATCATGTGTAGGGTGTGTGATTGTGCTATTATATAAAGCACCTTTGGATCTTCTTCCTCCCTTGAGAGGAACCCTAGTTACCAATTTTGAAAGCTCTTGAAAACCCCTTCAATGGCAATTATGAGTGAGCTTGATCTAAATTGATCAACTCACATTCTGAACAGTAGAGTAGACTAGTTCGAACCACTTTATATCGGTGTGTTAATTTCTTTTCCTTGTGCCTTCTTATTTTATTTATTTATTTTTAATTTCATCTCTTTTAGTCTTGATTTGATATTGGATAAGAAGTAGATCTGAATTTTGGTATAAAATTCTCCTTATACTTGACACTACTGGTAATGACATGTTGGCTAGGGAGAATCTGATGGGCAAACAAAGTCTCACCTTACTAAGTTAGGGGAAAGATCGTGGGTTTATAAAAAAGGGACAACACCTTCATTCATATGAGACATTTTTTGTGATTACCAAAAACAAAACAACAAGGGAGTGATTCTCAAAGTAGACAATGTCATATAAATATGGAGAGTTTGTGGTTGTTTGTTGTACCTAACAAGTGGCATCTGAGCCAGCCAAGCTCTTGATTTAGCGATGTGGGGTGAAGACTCCTAGTATATAGCAAAGGAGTGACGAACCTTGTATGGCTCGGTGTACTTTGTTTGAGGGGAGAATTGTTGGACAAACAAAATTATCCCACATTGTTAAATTTGAAGATAGATGTTGGGTATATAAAGAGGAAAAAATGCCTCCTTTGATATGAGGTCTTCAGGGGTGATGACCAAAAATAAAGATAAGAGTGGTAATTCCCAAAGTGAACAATATCATATAAATGCGGAGGATTTGTGGTTGGGGTAAAATATTCATTATATAAGGAGGGGACAAAACCTCCATTGATGTGAGACCTTTTGAGTGATGACCATAAAAAAAACCATGAGTGTTTATGCTCGAAGTGGACAATATAATATCAATGTGGAGGTTTGTGGTTATTTGTTGTCCCTAACAAGTGGTATAAGAGCCAACCTCGATGTGGGTGAGACACCCAGTAGGGAACAAAGAGGACTAATCTGGTATGGTATGGTTTGGTTTGGTGAACTTTGTTCAAGGGGAGATCTCCTGGTGTAGAACAAAGGAGTGATGAGTCTTTCATATGACTCGATATACTTTGTTGAGGAATGGTATCTCGATGTAGAACAAAGGAGTGGTGAGACTCGCATGACTCTGTATGTACTTTGTGTTGAAGGGAGGATCAACACACCTTCACTGATATAAGGTATAATAAAAAACAAAGTCATGAAGAGTGATTTTCAAAGTGGACAGTATCATATCAATTTGAAGGTTTATGGTTGTTTGTTGTCCCCAACAGAATCTAATAGTTCGTTTGTTTTTGTTTTTTGGGTCCTAGTGCTTTAGAGTCAAGTTTATGATTTTCATGACCTTGGAAACTTGACAAATAATGATTTAACTAATATTTGACAATTATTATTTTTAGTTACAAACAAGTACCATCATAGAGCATCATATGACTTTGGACATATGCGTGAAAATTTTATAATAAATTTAATTGAGGCTCTGAATTCATATAATCTACCAAGATTGGGATTTAAATGAAATTAAGAGTTTGTAGTAAAAATGGATCAAAACTACTTGAGATTTAATTGAATGGATAAAATTGGAAGTTTGGGGGTTAAAATTGATATAACCTGATGTCAAAATCGATTTTTTTTCCTATAATATAATATGTTATTTGTGTTTTTTTTAACTTTGTTGGATTTTGTTTAGTTTTGGGTCAATCTTGCATTTCTTGCCAATCAAATTGAAACATGAAGCAAACAAAGAAGCGTTGTTATACAAAAACTCTAGATAAATTTAAGTTTTACAACCTACAAATCACTTGTAGGCTAAAGTTATACAAAAACTCTAGGTTACAATCTTTACCCACCTACACTCTAGATATAGAATGGTTAAAGATTTCTTCTTTCCATCGCTTATTTAGCTTGAAATTTTTTGGAATATAATAAAAGTTTTTCTACCCCCGAGATGATTTAATATTCAAGAGATTTTTTAATGAGGTAAAAAGATACAGGTTTCAATGCACGATAATCACTTAGTTATAAATTAATTTCCTACAAATTTAATTAACAATCAAATAATGACTTAAAAAAAATTGACAGTTGAATATTGTAGAGTTACACATCATCCTATAAGAATAGTCAAAGTGTGTAAGTTGGATTTAATACTTACGAATATTAATAATGATATAAAAAAAAAGAGTAATTAGGATGGATATTCACATTTGAAAAATATTTACTAATCTAGTCCAATTTTAAACTATTAGCAAACATATTTACTCAATTCGGATTAATTAAAAATAACCTTTCTAAATTTCAAAATTGTCATTTTCCATCATTCCTAAATATTCCATAAAGCTTAAGTCGCCCTCATCACTTCGTTGGCCAATCATATCTCTTGACGTCGTCGTCTCTAACTAGTTTTTTCTCTCGATGTTGCTACCATCTCAACCATGGATGATCTTCGACCATACAAATGGCTCGAGAAATCTACACCAGAGCGAGTCTTTAAACCAAGCTATTGATCGAAGGAAAATGGCAAATGCAGGCGACACCGAGAGCTCCACGAGTTTTAGATCTTCGTGGTTGATCGTACTACGTGCGACAAAAGAGATATCCGAAGACTATGATCGCACTAGGTGTGCATCCACAATGTGCAAGTATATGCAGTCTGCAGTCAAGTGATAAGTATTTGTAATATCGTTCTCCTCAGAACTGTGAATTTACTAATCAGTTGATAACTTAAAATTAATTGCAGAAAAGTAAACAATTGGGGTTTGATTCAGTTATCTTTGCAGTTAAAATTGAGGTTTAATGAAAGTAAATGCATGTTATAGACATGGACTTCCTTTAGTATGTAGAATCATCGCCTTCATCATTCGGATTTTTCTCTTCTAATTTCGCTCGAGGTGTCCATTCTTAAAGTACTTCTGTTGGAAACGGTAGAAGTCGAAACCGAGGCTTTCTTCTTTGAAACTCCCTTCATATACTCTGATCCCTTTGCCGCACATAAGCTCATGTTATGCGGGTTTTCTGCATGAAGTGCAACATCTGGCTCTAGAACTCCTCGCTGCTGCACTGTGCCTCATTTCTAATATTGGCAAGCTCTTATAGTGTTGTTTGAGTTAACACAAACACGCTTGGCAAAGATGGACTAGCTTTACTGGCTGGTGGCAGAGTCGCATGCCTTACCACTTATTGTTTTTGTAGTTTAAGACTTCACATCAATAGATTGGACGAGCTGGTGGGTGGTGGCACTGGCTGCTGCAATTCCTATGCAGTGTCTCCCTAAGCTGTGGTCTCTTCTGGTCACTCTTCCTAGTGATCAACTGGAGTGATGGAGTTCGACAGTTGCGCTAGCGTCAAATTGCGCAGGGCTGCCTCCCTTTCTATCTTCTTTCTCCCTTTTGGTGGTGGCATAGTCTATTCTTCAAGATCCTTATCTTCTCTTAAACTTAGTGGAATGTTGAAGAACTGTGTGGGCGGAGGTTTCACAAGTATACTTGGTGTTGAGGAAGATCCTAGCTACGAACTTGGAGCTAATTTCTTAACTGTAACTTCCTTTCTTGACCAGGGCTTTAGCGGCAATAGTACTGACCTTCAAATCTTTACTTACGATGGTTGGTTTGGTTTGGATTACCTGCTCCTTTATTATTGGCTCAGTTGTTTTGCATTTTTTTACTGCCATCTAAAAAACTCTTAAAGTACTTCTGTTGGAAACGGTAGAAGTCGAAACCGAGGCTTTCTTCTTTGAAATTCCCTTCATATACTCTGATCCCTTTGTCGCACATAAGCTCATGTTATGCGGGTTTTCTGCATGAAGTGCAACATCTGGCTCTAGAACTCCTCGCTGTTGCACTGTGCCTCATTTCTAATATTGGCAAGCTCTTATAGTGTTGTTTGAGTTAACACAAACACGCTTGGCAAAGATGGACTAGCTTTACTGGCTGGTGGTAGAGTCGCATGCCTTACCACTTATTATTTTTGTAGTTTAAGACTTCACATCAATAGATTGGACGAGCTGGTGGGTGGTGGCACTGGCTGCTGCAATTCCTATGCAGTGTCTCCCTAAGCTGTGGTCTCTTCTGGTCACTCTTCCTAGTGATCAGCTGGAGTGATGGAGTTCGAAAGTTGCGTTAGCGTCGAATTGCGCAGGGCTGCCTCCCTTTCTATCTTCTTTCTCCTTTTTAGTGGTGGCATAGTCTATTCTTCAAGATCCTTATCTTCTCTTAAACTTAGTGGAATGTTGAAGAACTGTGTGGCCGGAGGTTTCACAAGTATACTTGGTGTTGAGGAAGATCCTAACTACGAACTTGGAGCTAATTTCTTAACTGTAACTTCCTTTCTTGACCAGGGCTTTAGCGGCAATAGTACTGACCTTCAAATCTTTACTTACGATGGTTGGTTTGGTTTGGATTACCTGCTCCTTTATTATTGGCTCAGTTGTTTTGCATTTTTTTACTGCCATCTAAAAAACTCTTAAAGTACTTCTGTTGGAAACGGTAGAAGTCGAAACCGAGGCTTTCTTCTTTGAAATTCCCTTCATATACTCTGATCCCTTTGCCGCACATAAGCTCATGTTATGCGGGTTTTCTGCATGAAGTGCAACATCTGGCTCTAGAACTCCTCGCTGCTGCACTGTGCCTCATTTCTAATATTGGCAAGCTCTTATAGTGTTGTTTGAGTTAACACAAACACGCTTGGCAAAGATGGACTAGCTTTCTTGGTGGTGGCGAGTCGCATGCCTTACCACTTATTGTTTTTGTAGTTTAAGACTTCACATCAATAGATTGGACGAGCTGGTGGGTGGTGGCACTGGCTGCTGCAATTCCTATGCAGTGTCTCCCTAAGTTGTGGTCTCTTCTGGTCACTCTTCCTAGTGATCAGCTGGAGTGATGGAGTTCGACAGATTCTTCTTAGCGCCGAATTGCGCGAGCAGTGCCTCCTTTCTATCTTCTTTCTCCCTTTTAGTGGTGGCATAGTCTATTCTTCAAGATCCTTATCTTCTCTTAAACTTAGTGGAATGTTGAAGAACTGTGTGGCCGGAGGTTTCACAAGTATACTTGGTGTTGAGGAAGATCCTAGCTACGAACTTGGAGCTAATTTCTTAACTGTAACTTCCTTTCTTGACCAGGGCTTTAGCGGCAATAGTACTGACCTTCAAATCTTTACTTACGATGGTTGGTTTGGTTTGGATTACCTGCTCCTTTATTATTGGCTCAGTTGTTTTGCATTTTTTTACTGCCATCTAAAAAACTCTTTTAACATTCAGCGTACACCCCTTTCGCGCACACCACAACGCTTGATTGAAACATAGCATCGTGATGAAGTGTGGGAAGAATAATTTATTGTGCGTCTTCCTCATATGTCACCTTATTTCCTCCTCGATGATGCGACCTATATCAATCGTTAGCCCTACACATATAGCGACATTAGTAACATACGTGCCTGTGACAGGGTAGTGCCGTGGGTGGTGAGCATTAGGCTTGTTTTAACAAAGTTATTCTAGTAGTGCCCCCTCTAGTTGAGTTTGAAGCATTGGAACGGTTTGCTTTCAACCCACTGTGCCTCTAACGTAGCTATTAGTTGTAGGCACACCTTCAATTCCCTTGTTCTTGGTGACCTGATTAGCCTATCAAATTGGGCTTCATCATATCCCTAGAATCCAAACAGGACATTCCATGCTTTAGCACCACCAGTATATTTTCTTTCCTGCCACCACTATGTTACAAAGATCATCTCCACTTCTGTTGTTGTAGAATTCCTACACCCAGCTCGGGATGGTGTCAATGCTTGGTCTGCAGAAGTCATCCCATCCTTTTTGCGTGATGGTTTCTTAGATGTCTTTATCAAACATGGCATTGGCGAACCCTTACTCTTGACAGAAGTCCTTCTTTAAGGACTTCGTTGACTCTACTTTCCTCGTGATGACTCTCAAATAGAGTTCGAATTCTTGTTGTCTTAAGATCATTGATTGTAGTTATTATTTAAAACTCAATGCGAAAATGATAAATATAATGAGAAAAAGGTGTAAATAGCTAATGCTTACGAATTAGAGGAATAAATGAGAAGAAATGAAATTAAGCGTCGAAAATTAGCACACTTAGCGTGTACTTTGCAAAGCATATGCTGATAAACTACTTTTGCAGGAATTTGCGATGCAGAGCTGAGAAGCAAGACGTTCGATTGCAAGCGCAGAAATATTTGAAGAAATGCCAAGGCGCCATAAAAAAAAGAAAAGAAAAGAATCAAATGAAAGCAAGATGTTGACTAATCAGACACTAGAGAAACAAATTACAGAAATCATGAGATTCTTCCATTAACCATACAAACATAATTGGCGAATTCATGTAAGAAAATAGATCGTGTCGATTGATCTGTGCTTATTCTGAAAGATTCGAAGGATGATTATAAAAGGAGACCCTTTTGGAATAGAATAGAGAGGAAGAGAAGAGAGAAGAATTTCGGAATCAAGTTTATGTTATTTTTTCTGTTTCTTGTCAAAACTCATTTTCAATTTAGTAATACTGTTTCAACATATTTTCTAAGTCGTCATCTTTATTTCTTGTTTGTATGAGGAACTAATTTCGTAAAGGAAATGCCAGGAAAAAAAATGGTTAGTTTCTAGCATGTGTTAAGAAGGAATGTGAGGGGTGTAAATAGAGCATGTTAACTAGAAGAAAATCATCAACAGTAAATGTCGACCGGGCATCCACACGCACTAATAGGTTGTAAATCGGAAGAGGAAATAACCTAATTATAGTTTGCATGTTTAGTAGGTTAGTATTAAGTCTTTAATACTTTAAATCGGAGTTTAGGGATAAATGTGTAACTACTGCATATGCGGCATTGGTTTAACACTACATTAAGTCGTGGCGGGAGTCGAGCTTGATGCGACTGGAAGTGAACGCGGAAGTTTGTAAGGCGTAATATGATAGTCACCCCTTACGCCTGTTTCTTTGAAAACGCATTACTATTACTTTCCATAAGTATCATGGTTTAGCCTTACTCTCTCTCAATCTATTTTACAACTATTTTATTTTACTTACACTATTCAACCAATCAATCATACCAACTACTCGTTTCACTTTTGTTCAATTCTAAACATCACCTTAGATAAATCGCAGTCCCTGTGGAGATCGATAATTTAATTATTACTTACTACAAACCATGTATACTTGAGCGAGTGCAAATTCTTTGCACACGAGGCAATTAAGAGTCATCATACCACCTAGCCTTTCCCAGACTACTCACTCGCCTTGTTTTTGTTGGCGATGACTAAGCTCCTTCTCCCGCTGAATTTCCAGCTGGCTTCTTACTTGATGGTTCAACAACACTCTTGCCCTTGTCTTTTTTATTCTTGTTTGATGGTGGGCTTTCTTTTAATGTTGTTTTTCTTGACTTCTTTGAGCTAGCAATTGTGACTCGCTTATCTGCAGCTGATTTTTCTAGCGCGCATACATTTGGCTAGTGTTGCATCTCGTTTCTCCATGGCTCTTTTTTCCTATTCTTTAGCTTCCTCATGCTGCCTAGCCACTTCCATGATCATTCATACGACTTTAGCGTCTTTTTCACACCTCTTAGTCTCCTCCTCAATTTCTATCTCCATTTCTAATTTCTCAAAACCTTTGAGTTCCCCACTATTTTTTGTTACAATGCTGAGCTTGGCAACTGGAGTTGAATGTGGTTCCACTCTTTTCTTAGATGATTTATGAGTTTCATCTTCTATACCAGTCCCTCCTTCGAGTCCATTACAACGATTCGGTGTTAAACAATGTTTCTATGGATCTGCATATATCCTGGTTCTTCTTAGTCACAGACCCTTCAACAAACAGGGTTGAATCTTCAGGCATCTCCTCAATGCATGCAACTATTACCTACCCTAAATTGGCGATATCTTACATTATCGATTTAGGTTTTGACAAAATTACTTCGGTTCCTTGCGTGACAAGTTGCTTAAGGACTCCTTGCTCAACAGCGGTCTCCTTGGGCTCTAGTGGATTCGGTGTTTGATGCCATTGAAGTCATTTATGCTGCAATTTAATTACAAATTTTGCTCGAAATAGAAATGTGCTAAGTTGTTAGGGTTTCCAAATTCTGAAAACGTAATGTTGCCGACTGAATGTGATTATACGACGTACTATGAATGGCAGTGGATTGATGAATGGTCATCATTACCCTCTGTAATTGCGGTTGCCCAGCGGCTAGATTATTACATTTGCGAGCTGATTCTTAAACTTCTTGATTTCCTTCAGCTGCGCTCTTTAGCATCTAAACATGTTTTGCAATCAAGTCTACCTATTTTCTCCGATTAGCTCATTAATGTTGAATTGAAAATCTAAATGCAACTCCTAAACTAAAGTCCTAGAAAGAAATTTAACAAAGAATTTTTTGAAGTAAGAGATATATATAATTTTGCACTCGCATTTTGTTTTCAATTTGAATTTTTATTATTTCCATTTTTTTCTCAATTTTTCAAACAATGCGTTCCTTGCTTGGCAAGGCAGTGATGTTCATCACTGGATTTCCGCATTCCAGGAATGCAGTTTTCTCTACATGTCATTTATTCAACGTATCGACCTTGGAAGCAATAGGACCATACTCTTTACCTGACATTTACTTCCTAGGAGTAGTAGATAAAGAAGTATCTTGCTCTTTTTTCGCACAATGCAAGTAATGTTCGCTTAAGTAATTGCTTGGATGTTTTTCGCCTTTTCAAGCGGTCAGTTCATAATGCGAATTCCTCTTATCATTACTCTCGTGCTGCACCTTGTTCCTGTGATTAAGTTAAACAAGTTAGTCCTCTGCATTAAGAACTACTCTTAAATTAACACCTACTAGTTTGCCAAATTCCCTGACAAATGTCACCAAAAACTTGAATGATGCGATTTAAGTTTGGCTATGTATAATACTCCAACGTTGATTTTAAACTTAAAATGCTATTGCTAACAACTAAGTATTAAATCGCATGCTTATGTAAGTGTACATAGTCGAATCGTGACAAGTGATAAATATTCATTTTGTCGTTCTCCACAGGGAATTTGTAAATAATAGATGTAAACTCAAGAGTCAATTGTGGAAAACAAACATGGTTTAAGGGGTTTATATTTTCTAAATAGAGTAAATGCAACTGCTATTGGGTTAAGTCAAGATATAGATGCGAATACGATATGCATGCAGTAGTGGTGAGTTCGAGCTCATACTTCCTTAATCCAACAAGTACTTCCGCACTTATTGGTTAGCAACCCAACTTCCGATGCGGCATCGCACAATTGACTCAGAGCTTTGTATGCAATCGTGGGATTACCTTTAACTCATATCCATGATACAAAAGACTTTTCATCAGACTAATCGTAACATGTTAGGTCTTCCGTCAGTTCCCTCTTTCGAGGTTGCTGGTGGCTAACATACATGGATAGCTAATCGACGCATACTTAGTGCAAAAAAGCAGCATTATAAATTCTAATCACTTGCATTCATATCATGCATTCAATAGCCAGATCTGAACTTATGGCACTTAGAATGATTAAATTGTATTTAACTAGTGAAGAGATGCTACAATGCAAAACTATCTTATGTCAAGGCGAGCTTTCATCAGAATAAGAACACATATTGTACTTTACCTTAAGTCCCCTCTCGGAGTACTTAACTACAGCCCACCAGTACATTGCTCGTGGATTTGCAATTAACTCAAGTATTGTGTATGCAACTAGTGAGGAGGTTATTCCTAACTCTCTCTAAAATGCTTAAGACTAAGCATTTCATAGCGATTACGATGAGGTTAAGCTCTTATCGCTCTCTCTTCCTAGGTGCATGATAAGCGAGCTACAGGTAGATTGTCAATCGACCCGAGCTAATAAAAGCAATCGTCGTCCTTATTAACATTCCCCCTCCATCTATATTAAGATTAGTTATAGCATTATTTGCTTCTCCTATATTGCTTCTTAAAATTAACATTACTCATTGGATTGCAAGCAAGGGATGAAGTCTCAAGAAATGATGCATAACATTAATTCAAGAAAGCGTTACAACCTACTCCTAAATTATAGAAGAAATGCAATAAATTATTATTTAAGATAACTACAAATGCAAAATAAACTAATGGGCTACTGGAGTCGTCGTCGTTATCTCTAACGAAGTCTTCTACCAACATACATCATGTTACTAGTTCCTTCAAGATTAGGGATGAAGAGAATATTCAGGATCTCCAATTAAACCCGACGTCTTCATAATCCATCCACGGTAACTTCCCGGCTGAACCAACACACCTTGTTCTTCTATCTTTCATGTATTTTATAGGCGTCCGTGGTTTCTTGTCTAAATTATTTGATTGGTGTTTCTTTCCATCTTTGTCCCGATGATTCTGCCTTTCGATTTGCGATAAGACTTTCCTTTGCTACTTTTTTTAATTATCCGTGCCAACCGTAATCCTTCCGCCATGCGAACCCCAATGCTTTTCCTGCGCGTTTAGCATGCAACGAGTCTTGCATATAATCATGCGATTTTCGTGTTTATGTGTGTAAATTGATGTTCTCAACTGAATTGTTATCCTATTTTTATCTTGCGCCCGCTTTTAGCTTAACATGCCAATTTTATGCGATAGTACTTAATTATTTGCATTTTCATGTTGTTTGCCACTTCTAATTTTAGTAAAATGCAGTGTTTAGAAGGCCTAAATAATACTATTATTTAAAGCTATCATTAAGACATAAGTCTCTTGGTCTGTGCTGTTATCAAGTTCATAGTTTTATCCATCTCGTTAATTGGCTGTCTGAATAGATCTTTCAAATAACTTTCTTCCACTTATTTGTTGCTGGTCTTGTCGTATTCATTGGTATTGTACTTTACCATTTGTATTAACTCAAGTAGAATAAAGTAGGTTGGAAATTCAATTCAAGTTAATCAAACAAGAGGGCATCTAAACCTCAAACTTTTCATGTCTGCTCAAACATTTTGGAATTGAATTAATATTATTAATACTCGTTTTATTTTATTTTCTCATTTATATATATTTTTTTTAAGAAATCATAATTTTGTGATAACTATTTTTACTTTCTCTTTCATTTTTGAAATTAGAAGTAAATTTTAAAAAACAAAAATTAGTTTCTAAAAACATATTTTACTTTCAGACTTTTTTAGTGTATTTTTTTCTCTAAAAAATATGTCTATAACATTTGTTTCTAATTTTCTTCTTCCAACAATTTTTTTTTAAAAACATTTTCTCATTTATCTTTATTTTCTTGATATATATTTCACTCTTAAATTTACTCTCTCCCTTAATATTTTCTTTTCATTAATATATATATTTTTTCTTAAAGTTGTCTCTTTTCTGTTGTATAACTTTTTTCTCTTATTACTATATTTTTTTACGAATCTAACGAATTTCCCCCTCAAATATATATCTTTCTAATTTTCTCACTCTAATTATTTTCATGTTTTTTAATTAATGTTGTTTATTAATTTTTTTTTTCCTAACACATTTATCTCAATGCTGTTGATTTTTTTTTTCATGCCCAAAGGATAAAATATTGTGTTAGATTTGTTGTATGATTACTATCAAATATAATGTAACATTTAAATATTAATATTCAAGATCGAACTGATAACTGTGGTGTTGAATTGAATTACCACAAAAAAATAAAATTATTAGATCATTAACATTTTCGGTATTTTTAAGTTTATTATTATAATAGTAATTTTTTTAGAAAAATTATTTATTAGTTAATAATAACCTTTCAATTAAAATACTTGCAAACCGATTCAATAATCAGTTTTTGTTATACAAATTAATAGAAAAGACATAATTAAATAACTAATTAGAAATATAAATTATCTTCTTCCATATTTATTTGAATATATATTTTTAATGTTTTTATTTAAGTTTTTTTTTTGAGGAATAATGTTTTTATTTAAGTTTGCTTACTATCTTTTATTTAAAAATATTTGATGATATCTAAACAAGGGTTTTATAATAATGTTCTAAATGATGTATACCAAAATTTTTTGTTTTTTGAAAAATAATAAGTTATGTAGTTTTTTTTTTTTTTTTTGAGAATATAATAAATCGGGTAGTAACAAGATAGATAAACACAAATTTGAAAAATAACATACTTAAAATAATATGATACATGAATAATCATAGTATCATGTCTTAAAAATTTAGAAATAAGAAGATGTTTAATAATAATTTTCAATAAAAAGTCATAATACTTAAAATAAAAATAGAGAAAAATATCAAGAAAATCACATGTTTACTTGGAAAAAAAAAGTAAACATGTTAATGCTTAAAATAAAAATAAAATAAGCATATTTATAAAATATAGTGAGGGGAAGAGTATGTGAAAAAAGTTGAAACAGAAATAATAATGACAAAAATACAAGTATATCTATTATTCATTGTAATTTACTTCAAAAGAAATGAAAATTGGAATGATTTTACAAAATAGATGATTTAAAAATAATTCTTAACGAAAAAAGTGAACCAAACACTAGCTAAACATGATCTTTAATTTTCTATCTTAAAAAATAATAATAAATGTAACAAAATATTGTGGCAACCAGATGAATAATATTGAATACTTATAATAATGAGAGAAATTAGAAGCGGAGAGAGCATTTGAATGCGAAAATAATAATGTTATTATCGTACCAATTCGATGCGACACACGAAGCGTATGAGTGTAAGGTGGGCCCCAACAGCAGTCACCAATGTCCAATCACCGAAATGAATCTTATAAAGAAAATAAAAGTAACGTAAATGACGGAAAAGGACCTCAACTACCGTCAAAGTTCAAAACTATTTTGGCAATGAATAGCGGTTAGAGTTGGGTTCTCTATTTCCTATTTCATGCATATATTATGAACTTGTTTTTTCATAAATGCACCTAAAACTTCTGTGAAGTCTTGGAAGATGTTTGAGATTATTAATAATTCATTTGACTGTAGTATTTTTTTTTTTTTTTTGTAAATATATTTTTTAAAATTTAAGTAGTTGTATGTAGAGATGTTCACCGGATGAGGATGACTTTATCATCCCATCTCCGTCAATCTTTTTAATCTTCATCTCTATGTAATGTCAATCTTTTTAATCTCTATCCCTACGTAATTCACCGTTAAATTTGCGGAATGGAGGTGAGGATTTCTCGCGTAATTTTTTTAAAATTTAAATTCAATTTTTCTTTTGATAAAGTGTAAAATAGTTAAATTTTTATTAGGAGTGAGTCTCTTCGGGACCCATCACCATGGGAAAAATACTTAGAGTAACACTGTTCTCAAATAAATGAGAGACAAGTACAAATTCTCGGGATCCTATGATGGTAATGATGAACTGATTTGCTACCAAATAATGAAGCAATACTTTTTTTTTTCATTTGTATTTTTGAATTTCTGTCATTTTATAAAATTTAGTGATATTAAAAGATTAAAAAAACTAAATACAATTATGGAAAACAATTTGTTACATAATGACGATTTATTTTTTTTGAGACTCTGGTATCCATTTTGACTTCACGGTCACGAGTTCGAACCCGAAAATTGGTATTAGTTGTGCCCTCTATGTAGAATTTGTTGGTCCCCCTTCCCCCACTATGTACTAAAAAAAAATCATACTACTTAAAGTGTGGCTTGAGGGAAAAATCATTTTTGGACGATTTTACCCCTTAAGTTAACCCTAAATTACAAACATGTCATAATCTTCTATTAAAATATTTAAAAAATGCAAAGATATTTACAGTATTATTTAAATATTCAGATTTTCATCATCTTTATAACGTAGAAGATAATATATTTCACATAAATTAAGTTATAACGTAGAAGATAATATATTTTTAGCAAATCTTATAAATTAAGTTAGAAGATAAGAGAATCCACGTAGTCTTATTTTTATCTTTACTACTTAAAATGTACTTATTATTAATCATTAAAATTTAGTATCTTCAAACTGAATAAGTATAAAATCAAATGAAGATATTGAATTTTTTTTTTCAAATTTAAAGAAGATCTTGGTTCCAAATTTTTCTATAAATACCGCAAATTTATTGTTCTTCAAAATTCAAATTACTAAAAATTCTTTTGATGTTGTACATATGTACAAATTTTGTTAAGGTTGGGAGTCTTAGCATTAGTGCAGTGAGTTGTGTTCGTGGGAGCTGTTGTCGCCGAAGGTAAAGAGCAATTTTTTCAATCTGTATTTAATTCATTGTACATAACATTTATTTTTATTATGTTTTCTTTGTATAATTCTATTTATTTTATGCTTCAACTTTAATTTATAATTTTCTTTTAAATTTATGGAGTATTTAAAATTTTGAAGAAGTGTTTATCACATTCTTCCATTAATGAAAGGTAATTTTTTTATAATTATTATTTTTTCATTTTATTATTATAATTTGTTATTATAATAGATATGACTTAACATGTAATTTGTTGCTTATTCTGTGATACTTGATGTCATTGAAGTATTACTCATATCTTGACATACGAAACTACTTAAATTTTATCAATTTTACTAATTATATATTTGTTTTTATATATATTTTTAAAATTTAAATATAAATCTATACACCATTATTGTTTTTGTAGAGAACAATAGATTTAATATAATATTATGTTTTAAATTAATATTTAAAAAACTTATGATTTCTCAAAATTCATAAAAGAGGTAGATAATAGATTTTATCAGTTTTTTAATCTTTTTTTCAATATTTTCTTTATTTTTTATTATTCATAAAATACAAAGTGATATAAGATGAAATAAGAAAGCACAAATATGATTTTTAAGATTTTAGAGAGAGGATAGTTTCAAGGTTTTTGTTTTTGAAAAGATGATTTCGATCTTCGTAGATCAAACTAAAATAATAAATGAATGAAAAAAATATTGTGTACAAAGTAAAATTTTATAAACTTATTTTTTAAAGAGTTTAAATTATTTCATAATTTTCTTTAAATATTATGATATTTATATATTTTTTTTTCACTTTTATCTTGAAATACGTCTTATGAGATTTTTAAATAAAGTAGATAATAAACATTTTACTTACTCATTTAAAATTTATATATATATATATATATATATATATATATATATATTATTATTTATAAGTATTTGAATAAATAAAAATATAATTTCACATGCCAGAAAAAGAATCTCCCGTGAAAGACCCGTTCCAAAGTTCTAATAATGAATAAGTATGAATACATTTTTTTAAACAAAACAAAATAAATTATAAAATTATTATTAATAAGAATCAAAATTTAATTTATTTAATTGAAAAAAATAAATGAAAGGTGCGACCCACCCTTGCAATTCAAAATCATCTGCTAATTAATTAGTTAATAATTAGTTATAGATTAATAATATTAAGTAGTTGAAAAGTGAATATAAACCCTACAAAAATTATATATAAAATTATAAACAGTTTTAAAACTAAAGGGTGTGTTTGTTTTGGGGTGAGATGAGGTGTTGAAGCCCAACACTTTGTTTGGCACAAGGTGTTCTTCACCTCATCTCATCTTTTTTTTAATTTAATATTTTTTCATCTTTTAATTTATATATTTTTTACTTGTTTTCTTATTTTATGTTTGATATATTTTTTTTTATAATAATAATTTTATTATTTAAATATATTAATATGCCGGTATATAATTACAATAATTAGAGAAATTGTAATGAATGGTCTAGTTTAACAAAACAATTTCAAATCTAGTCAAATATGAAAATATTTGCAAATCTAGTCAAATATATGTTATCACTAATACCATCATACCATATAGTATTATGTATTAATTATACCGTACGGTATGACTATTTGTTTCCCCTAGTATTGTGAATATTTTTTCAATTTGTCCTACCCCAATAATTATATTGTTATTACATCAAATGTTTATTTAAATAAATTTAAATTTTGAAAATTAAAATAAATAGATATATATTATCTCTTAATATATGACAATAAATTTTAGTATTTTTATTAATAAAAAATTAAATACTCTTTGTTTCTTTGTATCCTTAATAACCAAAAAATTATGAAACTTCAATGGTTTAGAGATAGACTATAAATATCGTATTTACAAATTTATAATTAAAAAATTATTGTTATAAAATAATTTTTTTTAAATATTAACAATATGTACATCAATTTATTATTACAACAACAATCAAATTTAAATAATTTATACGCATCGAATTTTATTTATAGTTTACCATAGGTTTAAAAATATGAATGTTGCTTAAAAAAAACTATGAATATGAATGTATAAAAGGTATAAAAAAATAGTTTCTTTTTAATAAAATAAAAATTGCTATCAAAATTTTATAATAACTAATTTAACCAAATGGTTTTATTTTTATTTTTTAATTCATTATTTTTTTAATAAATAGAAACTTTGTATTTTTTATTTTTTTTAATTAATGATCTACAAATATTTTAGATTAGTCAAACTTCATTTTTGTGGTGTGAAGTTTTTCTCATTATTATCATTTTTAATTAAACAATATTTAAGTGTGAAAGATTAGAACTTTTGATCTCATGTTATTATGTCGTACATAATATCATTGAAACTCTGTTTCTTTTCAATATAAATATCAATATCATCAAGAGTGATATAATATTAATTTTATATTACTTGCATTTTATTTATAATAATAGCTATATTTATATACTTATGTTAATAACTAAATATTTGAGAATAATTATTTTCAAAAAAAGAAAAAAAGATATTTGAGAATAATTTTATTGTTAAAGAAAAAATAAGAATAGATAAAAATAAAATAAAAAATCAGATACTCTAACATCTCATCTACTTTCCTCTCACTCAAAATAAGGTTTTTCTGTCATCTCATCTCATAAACAAGGTTATTCTTGTCATCTCATCTCATCTCACCGCACCCCAAATAAGATTTTTCTGCCATCAACATCTCAACTCATCTCATCTCATCTCACCTGCAGTCAAACACGAAGAAAAAATACTCAAATTTTGAAAAAAAATAGAAAAGTGTAATATTTTTAAAAAGTGCTACGTGGCATGTTGAATTTGCACCACGCAGCATTTATAACCACCTGTTTTAATCGCTCGAAGGGTTCCTTTTTAAATTAAAAAAGAAAAAGAAAAAGAAAAAAAATATATGAAAGGAGCGGCTGGCTGCTCCTCAAAGTTGCAATTCAAACAGTCCCTTTGGGTTTTCCAACGTCTAATTACATTTCATTATGTTCCAAACCTCAATAATTATGGTTAGTGGATGTAATCCTAAAACATACCAATTCATCTAAGTGTATTTGAATCTTTTAATTCTTAATTATTTAACTAAAAAAAAGTTCCATTGGTCAAAAAGAAAATAATTAAGTTGTAATTGAAGTGTAAGGATAGTGTAAGATGTAAATCTTATGAAATTTTAGATTTGTATTTATTTAGTTCTTTAATGATGTCAATACATATAAGAGCATTGCTCAAGTGAGATGATAAATGACTTCGTAATAAAAAAATTATTAGTTTATGTGGAACGTTGATAAATTTAAAAAAAAAGTATTAAATAGATCTTGAAATTTCAAAAGTTTCTATTAAATTCTTAAACTATCAACTTGAGAACTAATATAAATCTGACATTGAATTATTATTTTTTTACAAATTAATTAACTTGTCATTCGATAAAAATTAAAAGTTATACTAATGGATCTAAGTTTTAATTTTGCTCTCTAGTAAGTCTTTGAACTTCTTAATTAAAATGTCAGATAAGTGCCAAACAAGTGGAGTTATTCACGGGTATTAGTATACACTCAATGATAAAGAGGTCTTGAGTTGAAATCTACTTACTATTGATTCTTGGTAATCTCTGAAAAAAAAAAATCAAATAAGTTAATAACGTATTAAATACAAAATTGAAGATAAAATCTTTTATATTTTAAAAATTCATTACCAATTTTTAAATTACAAAATTCTGCTCCATGATCTCAGTTACTACTGACATTCTTCTGCTCTACGATCCAATCTGTCGACAAGGTCAGAGCCGATAGGTACGAACGGTTAAGATTGATCGTAGAACTTCTGGATCATTGCCACGCATCCTTGAATGCGATATTTCGGATTGACCCTTGCTTCGCTTCGCTTAGGCTTCGTTGTATCGAGGTTGAGGGTTTCAAGTTTGCTTCGCCAAACTTGGTCTTTGTGTAAGCGAGGTTCTCCTTCCTGCTTGCTTCGCTTCTTCGAAGTGTGCTGCAGACAATAACAAGTATCAATTTCTTTGTAAACACATAGAAATATTTTGACAATTTAAAGTACATTTTGTTGCAACAACAACCACGTTTTAAGTTCTTGGCCTCTCTTTGCTAAGTATTTCATCTATGTTAATTTCTGGTTTTGTTTTGGCTCAATTCACAACTTAAACAATCGAATGTTTCAACTAATTCCTACAAATTGAATTAATTTAGCTATTTAACTCTCAATTCTTGAGAGTTATCACAATTCAATCAAGTTAAATTTGATAGCTGCACAATTGCTAGACTTTTTTTTTAATTGAAAAAATTGCTAAACTTGAAACTAATAAGTTTTAAATGAAACTTTAGATGGTTAGACTTCTATCAAATTATAATAAAATACAAATAATAAAAGTTATTATCTACACCAAATTTTCAATTTTATATTCATAAACTATCTTAATTAGTATACAAATATTATTTTATATAAAAATTATTGTTATCACATTAATAGAAAAAAATTTATTTTGATTAATGATAAAAATTATTTTGATTAATGATTTTAATAAAAAATTATTTTGATAAATGATTTTTACATACATACATACCTATACATACATACATACATACCTATACATACATACATATATATATATATATATATTAAGAAACATAAATTTAAAAAAAAAATAGAAACAAGAAATGATTATCAAACACATTCTTATTTCTTCTTCTCAAAAAAATCAAGAAACAAAAAACAAGAACTAAAAAATAAGAAACATGAAACAAGATCGTTACCAAACGAGTCTAGATAGCTAGTATTGTGTTTTTTCTTAAAATCAATTGATAATGATGGAAATGATTATTAGATTTAGCAACCATGAAATTTTATGGGAAAAGTAATCCATGTATCTTATAAAATGGTTAAGAACTCCTCAACTATATAAAGTGAGATCAAGGTACGGCAAGCCACTTAAACATGTCAAATAATTTTGTTTTAATTTTGTAGTCTACGTCCCCATACTGTTAGATGTTATAACGACGACACGGGCATTAATTACTGAAACGTTTCTAGTTGAGTATTACTTTTAAACTCTTAGGGTGTGTTTGGGCCCCCGTTTATGTAAACGGCCGAGTTGGTTATAATAACCCAACCGGTGTTTGCCCCACCGTTTATTATAAACGGTGGTTACCTAAACCTGCGTGCCAGTTTATCTAAACCTACGTGCCCGTTTATCTACACCTTACATATATTACTTTTTGTTACATAACCAAATTTCAAACACCATTTATCATAATCCCTGTTATAATAACTTGCCCCTCAAACACCATTTATAATAACCTACCGTTTATCATAACTCACCGTTTATCATAACCTTCCGTCTATAATAACCAAACCGGTGCCCCAAACGCACCCTTAAAATTTGAAGAATATTTTTGAGAGAGTCTTGATATTTCTTATAATGTTAGGTATGTGCTAATTCTTGTTCCATCTTTGTCATATGGTCACAGGTTGTCATCTTGTCAGGAAAATTGTGATCTCAAAGGATTGGAATGTGGATGGTTGGTGTGGCCCAGTTTGCAAAATAATGGAGCCACGTCTAGTTGTCTTGTACTTTGTTCTAATCTTGGCAACACTTTCTAGTACTTCAATTTTTTTCAATGTGTTCGTTTATAATGGAACAACTAGGCTACCCCTATTTTCTTTTTTTTTTTGTAGAAAAAGATGTGTTTGATCGCATTTTACAATTTTCTTATATTAAATATCCCATCTTTTGTGCTTGGGTTTTTTTTTGGGAATTTGCTACCAATAGCATTTTTTGGCCCACCTATTTTAATTATAGCACAAATTGTAAAAAAATTCATGCATAGCAGATTTTTTACATTCTTTTTCAATTTCCAAATATACCCTTTTTCTTTTGAGTTTCTCTCCAAGCTATTTCTTCTTCCTCTTCAAGCTTCGACCGATAGATTTCTATCAGTTCCACTGATAGACTTCTATCAGCTGAACCAAAGTGAATCTGCACTGATAGCATTCTATCAGTGGAACTGATAGACTTCTATCAGTTGAACCCCTACGTCTTCCCCATGCTCTTCAGCAGCTCCACCTTCGTCGTCGCCGATAACACTGCAAGCGGCGAATTGTCGAACATTTGAACGCCACAGACAAAGCACTCTGTCGCCGCCCCAAACTCGTTCGTTGAATAGAAGAAAGTACGCTAAAATGGGAACAGAGAAGAAGAATAGAAAGCCGAGAAGCCGCCAGCGAGATCGACAGCGAAGAACGTGGTTCCGGCGGAGGTGACGGCGATGAGAAGTTGCGATGATTGGGAAGAAATCGTGTTGGGTGGACTTTTTTTTTTTTTACAAAGAAGGTGTGTATAGTGTTTGTGTGGAATGAAATCTTGTGGGAGAGTTTTAAGCAGGGGTCTTTTGGTAATTTTACAAATGAATAAATTTAAGAAATGTGTTGTGGAGAGAATTATTTATTTATTTTTTAATATCCATGAAAAAACCCCTTTTTTTTAGTACATATCAGAACTGGTTTACAACCAAACAATGAAACCATTGCGCCCCTAACCTATTCGGTTGGTGCTTGGTTCTTAGATGAGTTTCCTTTCTAATTCCTACTTTTTTTTTTAATTATTATTTCATGAATATAACGGCGACAATTATTAACGTTCAATAAAAGGTGAAATGGCTACGATTATATGGAATCGCCAATGGTTGCCGGCCGTGTCATGAAGTTGAATGTGCCGTTAGCGATGTTAAGAATCTTTGATTGTTGCAAGTTTTGATAAAAGTATTAATTTTTTAAAAAACTCAAAAATGAAAGTTTTGCTCCCCTATATTCCAAGATCACTAGTTCATCTTTTGACTGACAAAAGTATTGATTATAGAGTCCAATTTTAATCGCCAGTGAAATCTTTTTCAACATTCATGGCGAAGGCTGGAAAATCGTAAGGGATTTCTTCCTCAAGGCTAAAAACGACCAATGCTCGCAGATTGTACTGTCAGTGATTGCATTGAATTTGTTAATTGTTGATACATGTAACTATTTGAGTAGCTTGTGTGCACATCTACTATTGTTATGAAGCATAGTGACTGATCTTACGACATTTGGATCTTAAAGACCAAATATTTTTATTTCTAACATTTCAATAACATAATTTTAGTTTGGTGTATTTTTTAATTTACTTTTTTATTTCAAGACTAAAATAATAACTTTGGTAAGATCCTAAAAAAAAAAAAAGTCAGACATGAAATTTTGATCAAGTATGAGGAGCGTTATTTTTGGCTTGGAACAAAATGATGTTGTTTGGTTTTCCAAGCGTGAAACCTGTGGCCACTAACTTATGCTTAAACGGTATGTTTGATTGATGTTGATAGTGTCATTTATGAGAGATGGATCATTTGCAGGTTCTTGGAGCTCAATGCTCGAACTGTTAGACAAGTATTTTTTCTACTCAGGGTTGGAGGTAAGTAGCTATGTTTCTATTCCTTGTACATTCTTATTTGTTGTATGAATGTTCTGATAACTGGAAGAGTTGTCGTCTTGTTGCACTCTTTTAGAGAGATGTGCGGGTTGTTAATGGTGTATGTTATATGTGTGTTTTAATGTCCTCAAGGGTCAGCCTAGTAGTTGAGGTTAAAGACTTCTAAGCATGCTTCCTTGAGAGATCTGGGTCAGTGGTGCCCTGAGTATAGGGGAGTGATGCTTCAATTTCCCAATTTTCAAGAAAAAAAAGTGTGTTTTAATAGAGTAGTGTGTCTTATCAGTTTGATTTGGACACTTCTCTAGTTGAAAGATGTGGTTGCTAGCTAGTTTCTAACTAGTACATGAGAAATGACTTTTGGATCATATATGCATATGTATTTAGCGCTCCAATTGTAGAATTTAATGGGTAGACAGTTGCATTCTAGAGCAGAGTAATCATATGTATGCCATTACTCCCTCTTTGTTATGATGTTGTCCCTCACAAGTTTTTTTTTTTAGATAGAGGTGGCAAGACTTGAATGTGATCGACGGGTTATGCGAGGTAGCACTTGGTTCGAAACCGCGAATCTAACTTCAGATTGTTACGTATTATGTTTTGTTTTTAGCGATCTACCTGAAATTTTTTTATATTACAACTTCATTTACATATTAAGATTTAAAATAATGAGTAAATTAATTTCAAATATCAATCAATAATTTATTATATGATTAATAAATTATCTTACATATACCGAATAGATTGGTGCGCGATTGTTTGTCAAGAAAGACTTATAACTAAGGTCTCGTTTGATAACCATTTTATTTTTCATTTTTTTAATGAAATTTAAGCCTACAACAATTACTTTACTATACATTTTTCCTTATTTAGATATCTACATCTTACCTATATTTTAATAAACAAAACTAAAATTTGGAAACAAAAAAAGTAGATTTCAAAAATTTGTTTTTGTTTTTGAAATTTGATTAGTATTCACATACGTTTTTAAAGAAATATGGATACATGGTAGGAAAAATGGAACACATAGTAGGAAATTTGAGTAGAAATAAACTTAAATTTTATAAACAAAAAACAAAAAACAAAAGGATTATCAAACACGACCTAAAGAGTGAGAAATCTAAAGACATCCAGCTATGATAAACTTAAAAACTGAAAAAATATTGAAAAGAAAAGAAAGAAAGAAAGAACAGGCTCATTAATCAAGGTTTATGGAATCATGTTATCACGTTAAGTTAGTACAGATTTTAATTGGGACTTCATTTTAGTGCAGAGGAAAAAATTCAAAGTTACAAAACATTGTTTTATTTTGTTGTTGTTTATTTAGCTTTATAGGAAGCTATGCCCATGATCTGTTCATCACTTCTATTTACAAACCCCTTCGCCTCATTCTCTTGTCTTTTTCCTCTTCCCAACCATTTTCTATAATCCCACCTTCTCATTTTAATCCTTTTTTCTCCTTAATTAATTGTTTCGATTTTTGTTCCCCTTTTGTCTCTTTCCACAATTGGGACTCAACTTTCAATGCTTTGCCTTTCCTCCCTATCTCCCTCTTTTAATCTATAATTATAATTACAATTATAAGGTATAATACTCCTTGTCTTATTTTGAAACTCTAGGAAATGAAATATGAAAGCTTTTAGGGATATGATATAATGGAAATTTAAATGCCTATCATTTGGATATTGAGTTTATGTTCAGGGGGTGTTTGGTTCGCTGGTTTGGAATCCAATTTCTCGGAATCAGGATTCCCCAAAATCAAAGTACCATAATTAGATTCACCGAAATCTTGGATTACGGTGTTTGGATTGCTGGATTCTAACTCCGGAATAAGAAATGTTGTTTGGTTCGCCGTATTCTTACTTCAGAATAAAATCATGATAAAATATTAAAAATAATGTTGAAATGACAATTTTTATAATTAAAAATTACTATTATAAAATTTATATTTATGTTTATTATTCAAATCGTAATAATTTTTTAAATATTTTTTTTAGATAATTTATGAGAGTTAAAAAAAATGAATTTATTTCTTTTATTATTATATAAATTTTATTGATAATAATAAACAAATTAAATAAAACTAATAATAAATAATACCAAAATATAACATTTAAACCTTCATTTTATAATAATAATAATAATGAACATAAAATCGAGTTATAATAATAATATTAATTATGTGTACTATTTTAAAAAAAATATAATATATATATATATATATTTTTTGAAAAAAAAAATATTAGTATTATGTATACTATTTTTATTATTGGTATATTACTATAAAGTTAAACCATATTATAATAAAAGAATTTTAAGGAAAATATATGAGATTATAAATAAAGATAAAATAATTTCAATAGAGTATGATTATATCACATACTCTTATTTTTATTGTATTTGGTTTGCTATATATAAATCTTAAATATTTGTTATTATGTTTTTTAATCAATTTTTTTATGCAATGCAATAATTATCTCATTAAATTAAGACACTATACTTATTAAAGACTTAAAATTATAAAGTTATATTAATAATTAAAAAAAAGTAATTTTCTTTTATAATGACTCCATAATTTATATATATATATATATATATATATTTTTTTTTGAAAAAGAGTCATAATTTATATCTATTAATGCTTATAATAATAATAATTATTAGTATTATAATTGATTTTAAAAAATAATTAATTTTATAATAATAATTAAAAATGGTTATATTAGTCAAAATTTAAAAGTATTACTTATAAAATATTAGGGGTGATTTCGATTCGGTTTTTGTCGGTTTTGTACCAAACCGACTACCGAACCGATATCTTCGGTTTTAAAAAAATGGATCTGATCCAATGTCCAATAAAGTATAAAACTGTTGATTCGGTTTTTCAATATCAATAAATGGATTCGATCTGATCCAATGTCCAATTTTTTTTAATATATCAATAAAACAATATTTCTCATATAAAAAGAAACTTCTCATAAACACCTATTTTTTTAAAGGTTAGAAGTATTTTTAACTTATTCAAAATTATCTAAGGATGTTTTTTACTTGAAATATGAGTGAATTAAAGAAATATTAATGGAAGAAATATGACTTTATATGAATTATTGATAATATATATTTCGATTTGGATCGATTTTTATTGGTTTTTAAAACGAAAACCAGAACCGATCCAATATTTTCGTTTTTTTTTTCAAATTACAAACCGATATGTCTAACTTTGTGCTAAAAAATTGATCCGATCCATTGGATTGGATTGGTTCGGTTTTTTGTTGCACCCCTATAAAATATTGTCACTTTTATATTAATCAAATTTTATTGATAATAATAATAATAAATAATAATTATATGTGTAAAAAAGGAAGGAGGGAATAAGAAAATTGAAAAAATTGTGAGACCCACGGATTTGGAAACTCACCTTCCCACATTGGCATTTGGAGAGGTTTAGAATGGGTTGGAATTACAACTCCAAACCAATGTTTGGTTGGTTGTATTGTTGTGGGGATTTGGATTTGGATTCCAAACCAACCCATTCCAATACGACGACCCAAATGCCCCCTTAATGGATTCATCATTCATGGATTTTACGAAAAAGTCTCACTAATTACAACTGCCATAAACAGGCATTAATTTTTGAGTTCTTCCACTTTAAAATAGAGAGTGGGTTGTATATATATTAATTTAAAATAGTATTTTGATGGAGAATATTATTTATATTTTTTACCCACTACTGAAGTTGAATTGCTGATGGTGGTTGCTACTTATTATAGTGGTAAGTATAAAAATATGAAGCTCTATTGTCATATAAAATTTAAATACGCAAATAAAGTCATACATTTTAAGTAAAAAAGTATGAGATCCACTGAATATAAATGAGGGTAACTATGTTATCGTAGTGGTATTAATTCAACATGCCAGTGTAAACACATACAAGATATTCAAGTAAAGAAGATGTGTAATTATGAAAGGTTAATTAAAAAAGGGTTTGTATTAGTTTTCCAGTAAGAAATGAGAAAAACCAGAAGTAAAATGCAAATGCATGGTTTGAAAATGGAATGAATTGAAGGAGAAATGGAGGGAAGAGCATGGAACTTGATGAAATGGAATGATGAAAGGGGCAGTGAGAATCTGATAAGGAATTTAGCTTTAAAGCAGTGGGTGTGTTTCAAATCCTGAAGCTGTAAAATTGTATACTCTTTTAATATCATGAAAATGTGTGTGGTTGCTAAAGGTGCATGGAAAGGAGAGAAGCTTTATGATTAAAACTCAAACACAAAGCCCATCCCCCACGTTTCAACCCAAACATTATACGGAAAAAGGGCCCATTTTTGGGGCATCATAATAATAATAATAATGAATCATATCAAACCTTCTTGCTTTGTTGTTGTTCGTGTTTTAGATTAAAAGGAGTGAAAAAAGTTCACTTTTAAGCTTTTCCCCCTGCTTTTTTGTGGATGACCGTTTGTTCTGTGGTTGACCATTTTAAATACTTTATGTGAGATATAATAAACAAAACAAAAGGGATTAAATTATAATTGTTTTCTAAAAAAAATAATCTTATACTGGTTAAAATTTAACATTTATTGAAAGTACGAAAATAAAATTAGACATTTAAAGGTACGAGGACCAAAATAAAATAAATATTAAAATACCCAAACTAAAATGTTGTTTTAACCTAACATTAAAAACAAAATCTTATAAAATTAGTAAAATAGTTACAAATATAATAATGTTTTTTTAAAAAATGGCATAGTCATTGATATTAAAATTAATACTATATTATATACTGTATTAATGAATATTTATAATACAATATTAATGACTATGAATATAAATATTTTAAAATTTATCTATATTTGTAATTATTTTGTGAGAAAGTTTATCAAATACAATTTTTTAATTAAAAATTAGTTCTTGAATTTTTATGAATAAGTATATTTAGTTTTTAAAACTTCAAACTATATCTTTTTAGTTCAAGATTTTAAATAAATTTAAAAAGTCTAATCCATTAATTTTTTCAATCCGCAAATAACTTCTTTTATTTATTTATTACTACTATTACCGCACCGAATGGGTAAGTGACGCAATAGTTTAAGTGTTTGGTTGTAAACTAGTTCAACACCAGCTTCACTTATTTCATTGTTAATTGATTTTGAGATGGAATCTTATATTCTCTAAGTGTGGCTTAAGGGGAAAATCAATTTTAGACAATTTTACCCCTTAAGTCATATTCTAAATTAAAAATATGTCATCTATTGAAATATAAAAAAAAAAAATTAAATGCAAATAAGGTAGAAGATATTTACAATATCATTTAGATTTTCATCCGTAGAAAATAAGGTATTTTTATCAAATCTCATAGATTTTATGGATTTCAATAATCAAATGAAAATATTTACAATATCATTTAAATTTTAATATGTTTAACGTAGAAAATAAAATATTATCTCATACATTTTATTTGACGTTTTATATTCTAATTAAAATAATAAATTGAATTTTTCAATTCTATAAATAGTTCTCTACGTTTTGTTTACAAGAAAACTTTCCGTTTGCTTGGATTTACATTTCTTTGTTTTTTGTTTTATAATATTGAATTATTTACCTTAACTTTCATCTAATATTTCTTTTGTTGCAATAATTTTTGTAGGGATCTTTTTTTGCATAATTGTTGTCTTTCAAAAAAAGACTTGGAGATCTGAAAATAAAGTTTGAACAATGATAAGATTATCATCTGAGGTTAAAGTGCATGAATTCTTCAGTTTTAAAAGTTTGGTAACAATGATTTATTACTATATATATATATATATTCTCTATATTTTGTTTACAAACACATTTGAAACTTTGTCTTTGCTTGGGGTTAGTTTTGTTTTGTTTTTTTTTTTCGTTTTATAATAAAAATTTTATTTATCTTATTTTCGTTGGATTATTTATCTTAACTTTCATTTAATTTTTTGCAATAATTTTTGTAGGGACTTAATTGTTGACTTTGAGATGTAGCAAAAAAAAATTGAAGAATGATAAAATTATCAATGAAGGTTAAAGGTAAGTTCATAGACGTATTCTAATAAATATATTTAACTTATTTATATTTATAATTATAATTATGATGTAACTCTTATAAATTTTATAATTAAGAGTAATTGGTCTATTAATAGATAAATTGAGAAAGAAACAAAAAATGATCGATTTTTAAAAATAAGAGATTACATTGAATATTAATGCAATGAATTTTATTAAGTTTTTTTAAATAATAACACCTATTCTTTTTTAAGCTCAAAATAAAATCTTAAGTGTTTTTTAATGTAAATGTGAATTTTAATAAATTTAACTAACGTTGAAAAAATGGTAATAAAATTCAATATTAGATTGAAATTATTATTTGATGATATTTCTCAATTGACATATTTTATTAAACATATATATATATAATTTATTATTTAAAAAATTATCACGTGCAACGCGTGTTAAAATTCTAGTATATATATGTGGGACGAACTTTTGAATCCTTTTTCAAAATTTTGGAAATAAAAACTTATCTTTTGAAATTATAAGGCTGGTTAGATAACAACTTTATTTTTTGTTTTTGTTATAAGTTTATTTCATAATCTTATTTTATTTTTATGTTTTTATTTTCAATTTCTTTTTAGAACAAAAGGTTACTAAAATTGGGTCAAAAATTGAGGAATCTCAGAATGTTAATTCTTAGGTTTCGTTTCTTTAATTTTCTTAAACCGATCCTTAGGGCAATTGGTAAATTTTTATTAAGTCACAATAATGCTCGATGGGCTAGAATTTTTTAAATCAATAAGTAAACTTGAAACTAACCAAGTTTGAGGCATTGTGAAACCAAACGTGAGTTCCAACAACATGTTAGATTGTGATCTTTAATTATGAAATTTTCCTACACCTGAAAAATAAGAGTCTTAAAGGACTTCTCTAAAGTCATCGATAATCTCAACTTCTGAGAAAACTTTATTCATCGAATTCACTTCTGACGTCAGGTTTGATAGTCTGTCTCGACCCAAGTCAAACAGAATCCATGTTGACGGGCAAGTAATGCGCCACAGAGAAAACTCATTGTCTCTGCCTAAAGAGGAGCTAGAAGGAAGGTCACATTTTCTACTCGACAAGCTAAAATTAGCCCTTGTCTTCCGTATAATCCAACTGACTCCAGTTCGTTCAAGTCTTGGTTTGCAGCTCACATCAGTATTAAGCATATATGTTGCCATTGGGTTCAGTTTCCCCATCAGCTGTTTCTATAAGGGAGTGGTAGAATCTTTCATTAGCTTATCATTGTTGGGAATAAAGGATCAGAGCATGCATTTAGCGCGGCGGAAGCATGTGAATAATAAAATTTTCATCATAATTAATCCAATTAATTATCTTTGATTAATGTAATTAATCTATGTGCAATACCCTAGGCGATTGACATGTTATTGAAAACAAATACTTACATTAACTGTCGCCTAGTCTAATTTAATCTAGCAGGTCTTTATTTTGAGTAGGATCAACTATTCCCCATGGACGATCTCGAATGATCTCCTCCGCTCTTCCAAAACATTGTCCGTATAGTCTGATTATGGAGGAGAGAAAAGATCACAGCTGTTAGAGAAGTGTTTCAACTTTGTGAGAAACGTTATTTTGAAACTGAGAGGGATGGGAATGAAGTCCTCCAAGACCTCCTATTTATAGTAGAGGGGTGGTTGTTTCAACTTAGAATATTCAAATGTGGGACAAAACAAAGTTATGCATTTTTCCCATTTAATTTTCAAAAATTTCATATATTGTTTTATTTACTTTAATTGATATTTATCCAATAAATTCTAATTACAAATAAATAAATGTCTAATTAATATATCCAATACATTACTTCTCTACTTTAATAATTATCCAATCATTATTAACCCAAATAATATGTCCAACATATTAATCAAATTTCTCCATTTAATAATTATCCAATAATTATTAAACTAATTAATAAGTCAAACATATTAATTACTGTGATCTCTTAATTAAATAATAATTTATATAATAAATTAATTTATCCTTATTAATTTTTGTTCAATAAAAATTAAATTAATATATCCAATATATTAATTAGCAAGATTAATAAATTAAACTTTATGCTCCTATTAATTTTGTCCCACATAATTAATATGTGAATTTGAACTCTTCAAACTCACTCTTTAATAAAATAGTCTACAAGTAAGTATGAACTAGCCCGGGGATCGGTGGACCTATAGGTTGAAAGCTACAACGACCTAGGATCCAATCCTTATTCATTAACATCAGACTTATTCCACTAAAAGCATGTGCTGAACTCTTGGTCGAATATCGTGCATTCACATTAAAGGATTGCTAATCGAATGGTTAGCAACACACTCATGGTCATCTACAAGCCGAATCGACGACCTGAAACAATTGCGGTGATTGGTTATAGAAAGATCCTTCACCCTCGCTCGTAAGTTAAACACTCTTACACTGTACTCTTTTTCCCATCCGACCAGCGTCTTAGCAAAACCTTACCTATTCTTCTCCTTTAAGCCAATAAGTGCATTCAACAATGACAAGAATGACTGGTTGAAATTACAGAAGATGGTGGAACTTACAAAGAGAGAGGTGGGGTGTGGTCGAACCACCACCCTGTTCTGGTAGAAAAGATGCCGCACCCAGTAATCCCGAAGATGCATAGAACGAGCAATCCAAGGCAAGGGCATGAATTCATTTAGCCTGCCCGCATTAAAGAAAGGATAAGAGAAGAATTTCTAGAAGCCACTGGAGAAGAAAGAACAGTGACATCTAACAGGCGATTCCAGTGCTAATATATTGTAGAGTTATTAATTCAAAGTCAACTTATGCTAAGTGTAACTCAGAATCACTTACGCGCAAGTATATGCGGTCGAGAATTGCAACAAGTAATAAGTATATAGATTTATCGATCCCATAAGGAATTTGAAGTGTAATGATATAGATTAAGGGTCGAAAATGTAAGTGACAAGAATGAGATTTAAGAGGGTTGATGTTGATAACATATTAAATAAATAAATAAAGTGCTAATGCTGATACTAATGCAGACGCTAGTACTGATGTTAATGCTAAACTAAAGTTGCTTAATTTAATTAGAAATTTCGAACGAACATTGATGTGTTGCTTGGTGATATAGAAATCATGCTACCCATCCGCATAAATGATCAAGCATTCATGAATGCGGAACTCAGTTTCCGCTGCAGTTCCATATGACTAGGCTCGGGGATTCGCATGTGCTAGCAGGGTTAAAGTTTAACTCCCATTGTGCGGTACGAAGAGTCTTCACGCAATACTAAACGTAACCTACTGGGTCATTCGCCAGGTTTCTCTTTCGAGTAAGTTGGAGGCTAGCATACGTGGGTAGCGATCCGACACATACTTAATTTGCATACAACATTATAAAATCAATCACCCACAATTATGCTTATCTTAATCCTAATTAAATATGCTTCTTAAGTTTATATGAATGACTACTGCAAGAAGAATCATAGAAAAGATTAAATGAAAGAAAGTTAAGTTGTCATGAGAAAATTAGTACATATTGGACTAAACTTCAAGCCCCTTTCAGAGTACTTGACTGCAACCTGCTAGTACAAGGCCTATAGGTTTACTTTTAAGCACAAATCTTGCGTATGCAGCTAGTGAGTTGGTTATTCCTAACCCCCTCTCTAAGAATACTTAAGCCTAAACATTACCTAGTGATTATGGTGAGATTAAACCCTTAACATCTCTTTTCCCAAGATCAATGCTAAGTACTCACGAGTTGATGGTCAATCGACTCGAGATAATTAAAACAACCGTCGTTCTTACTCTTTTTTCCTCGTAATTTGATCTTTGATTTAATAGCCATACTACATAGCTTCCTTACCTTATTAAAGTTACATCATGCATAAAGAGTTACAGGCGATCAATTCTAAAACAAAGAACTTGTAGATTTATTTCAAGAAAGCAAACATTATGAATCAAAACAGAGTATGAGATGCAAATGAAATGACAAACTACTACAATATCTATCTATGGAGTAATAGAGTCAATCACCATTGTCACCAAAGGCGTCTTCGTCTACGACACCGCGTTGGTACTCAATTCTTCAAGGTCTACAGATGAATAGAGGCTGTCGGGATCTCCAATAAGACTCTAGCGTCTCGAACGCTCATCAATCGGTAGCTTCCCTTTTGAATTGGCACACATTCTTCTTCGATTCGTCTTATATTTATAGTCGTCCAAGGTTTCTTGTCGACCATGCCCAATTTTAATGTCGTCCTTCTAAAATATTCGCCTTGCCTATTATTTCCGTCTTGGTTCCCTTGATTTCGTGATTTGATTGCAACTATCTCCTTCCTTTTCTATTTTGATGACTCAGCCGTTCCTTCTTCGCAACGACTTGATTGCCAATTATTTCCTTCCCTTTTCTATTCTGATGACTCATTCGTTCATGCCTTACAACGATCTCCTACGAATCATAAGACACGTCAGCATATTTATTCTTAATAGCCCTGTTGTTGAGCTCATAAGTGCGCTTTGCATCTTAAAGATCATATTTAGGAGAGATTTCGTCATGCGATGCTGTTATCATACATGTCCGGATAAAGCAACTATTTGCGCTAAATTTCCTTCTTATGTTGTTCACATACTTGCCCCTTTTCATTTAATGTGCGGTTTTAGAAGCTTAAATAGTGCTATTATTTAGCGCTACCAAACCCTCAAACTTACACATTGCTCGCCCCGAGCAATACAAGGAAATAATTTCATATAAAGATTCTGCACTTGGAAAACCGCAATCCATTAATCAAGACTTTACTTCTAATTAGAATATAAGGTTTTTCATTGGTGCTCAGGATCATAATGTAAACTAGTCTGCTTGTTTCATTAGCGCTAGTTTCCTCTATTTTCAGCCGGCAGACTATATATCTCAAGAGTTAATGCCTACGACTACAAAACATCTCACTCAATTTCTCGATTTTCCTACGTTTTCCCAAAATAATATAATCAAAGATGCCTATGAACCCTCGTGGTCATGCTGTTTGCATTCCTGCTTAGATATTTACTCATGTCGCAAAGGCTGATACGCACTTAATGCAGGGACAATGGAGTAATAGAAGTCCT